>BSBK01000131.1:87500-1287500 GCA_027943335.1 Chamaecyparis obtusa
TTTTTCTTATAATCTTCTTGAAAAATAAGTAGAAACCTATTTTTCCCACTCTTTCATGACAACACATAACAACATAATTATTGGAAAACTTAATACCGCTTTAGTCCTTCCTAGCAACACAAAGGTTATTTGTAGAGATTTTATTAAAGAATAGGGCAATATATGATAGGAATATAGAGTTTGAGGTTGCAAAGCTCATTATGTCATTAAAGAAATGGTTTCTTGATAAATCTTTCCCCTCTTTCCATTTATCCCTTCCAATCCATCACTCTCCCCATAAGAAATATAGGAAAGCCACTTCCCTTGGTTCTTATCAAACCACAATCTAAAAACCGTTCCCAATACCCCCAGTCTATAATTAAATATGAAATATTTTCTATCCATTTTCCTTATTTGAATCCTTCATTGTGATCCTCATAAGCTCCCTCTTATACCTATTTCACATCACACACCACATTGTTCGTAGGTTTCTCTCTAAGGTTTTATCTTGTGATCACCATAATTTATATATACCACTTACACTTTGTCGCTAGGTATATACACACCCTAAATTTCACTATTGTATTTTCTAAAAGTTCAAATACACCTTGAACAAGGGATTAACTAATGTAATTCCCTTTACGATAAATTTTTTTATTATTATGACCATACACATGTAGATTCTATGAGTAAAAGAAGGATCAAATGCTAAACATGAGCAACTCCTACAATATTAAGGAGCCTTATATATAAGGACACTTGTTCACCTAACTTGCTACATCATCTCTAAGTGGTAATAGTACACTCTATCATCTATAATTATTCCCTTAATTGGTAACAATGCTACAAAATCTAATATTGTTGTGTTTGATTTATAAAATAAATGAATTAAAATATTTAAAACTAAAAATAAACAAATAGAAAGTTAAATAAATCAAAACTTAGATTATATGTTGTTTATTTTATCTTTTATGTGCCCATATTCTAACTTGATTTTTTGTTGAGATAATTCATAAAGGATTGGTTCACGCTTTTAGATACCAATGGTAAAATTATGTGCTTACAATGAGTTATTCTACAATTGAGGTTAGGCTAGAGAAACTAGGAACATGCATGTCAAGTATAATGAGGTAGCATGTTTGAAAATACTTCTCTTTGACTTATTATTTGTTTTGTGGGTCTCATTGAAATTTGATCACCTTCATCTAGAAAAACTAAAGTAGACATTGCATACCTTGGGATGATGTGAACTATTATGAAATCTATCCCACCTTTATGATTATGTAATCCTCGAGTAGCTACCAAACCTACAATTTGAGACACACCAGGTGCCAACACTTAGAAAATAGTGTGTTTGATGCACATGAACATGATTATAGATTGTTGAGCATCATTCATTGTAAGAAAAATTTAATGATCATGCATACTTATTATGATGCAACAAGTTAAATAAATTATGAATTGGCAATTTTGGTGATATCGTTTATTTAGAAAAAGGAGTGTATTTAGTCGAAGTACAAATATTGGTCATCCAACAAGTATGGCATTGGTTAAGAATCAACGCCCCCTTATGCATCTATAAACTATTGTCAAAGATGAATAGTGATTAATTATTGCAAATTAGAGACCCATCCATTGTCCAATAAAGCAACGAGTTCATTGGATTCCACTTGAAATTGATTGCTTTGTGGAACTTGCACTAAAAATATTTGTAATAAAAGATCATTGCATCTTAGATCACTAGCTTGACTTGAAGTAAATAAAAATTATATTAAGATCGCTCTTACTTACCCATCTGTCCTAATTGCTATCAACCCGATTTAATTCTTTATATATATCATTTGTTGGCCCATATATTACCCAGCAAATTGACTTAAAGTAACTAAAAATCAAACAAAGATCCTTTTCTATGTACCATTTGTCCATATTGATGGCAACCGGTTTTAATTATTTATACGTCATATATTGACTCATTGACCTAAACATAAATTAAAATATCTATCAATTTACCCATTTGTCCAAATTGATGGCACCAATTTCAATTATTTTATCAATAGGTATCATATGTTGGCTCATTTATTCCCCAACAAAAAAAATTCAAAGGTTTGTAGAGTAAGAAGACACAATTATATGACCGACCGTGACTCAAAGCATTGACTCTAGGAGAGGGACCGGCAATCGGGCTATAGAATGGACGCGGGAATTTATAAAATAGGTTTAATATTATGCTTTCGCTTGAAGCCATTGAAATTCTTGACCCCCATTCCTATAGTTGAGAACGATTTGTAAAAGAATCATGAACGTAGGCAGGCAGATGCCCTAAATTTTATATTTTTTTATCTCGTCTTCCAAATTTAGTAAATAATGGAAAATTTACAGTAGAAATGGATGAATGAGGAGATTCCAGTATATGGCTTGAAGGAAAATGAAAGATAAATTTTTTTTTAAAAATGGAGAAATGGAAGGAAAAAGGGTTTTGGAAAGTCAATAAAGATGTTTTTTTTTTCTAGTTTTTAATGTTTGGGTGGTATTGAGCAACAATAATACCAAATGCATTTGAGTATGATATCTATAGTTGGGCATTGTGGAATCTATTGGAGGTTTTCGTTCTTGTTTTAGTGAGTGATGGATCGAAATAATAAATTCTTAAGATTGTGTGTTTAATTGACAATCAATACGATGTGTCAAATCTAAATACAAGACATATGAAAGGAATGGAATAGTATTAAGTCACAAGATTAAATAATAGGTGGAAGTTTTTATGTGGAAATTGTTTACAAGAGAAAACTCAGCACTAAAAAATGTTTGCAATTGTATTTTTAAGATTCAGAAACTCATTCCATTCAATAAGTTATATAAGCTATATGAAAATGTTTCATTGAGTCGAAATCTATAACCTAGCCATTTTTTATAATCTATCAAGTCTCTACGCACTAACAATGTACAAAATGTCTTCAATGTCTTTAGTAGTGAGTTCCAAGCCTTGTCTAACCTTGGTGCATTTGCACAAATTGTTATGTTTAGATGTATTCATCGAAATACCAATCCTCCAACGATATGACTAAATTGTGAAATACCAAGAGTTGCTTAACCATATTTTATACGTACATGACATCAACTTACTATACTTATCACCTAGTAAGATGTCTCTATGTTGACAACCTCCTTGTAAACTTTGGAAAACCATACACTATAATACAATAGAGCTATAACATTTATCTTAATAATATCAATATGCTTTTAATATAACCACCAACACCAACTTAAACATTTGTGATAACACATAAAATGACTTCACTCCCAATTACTTGTGGTACCTTGCATTACCTCCCAAGACATTATCTAGCGCTTAGAATGTATAATGTTTCCAAAAAGTATACTTTTGAATTTATTTAATTTTATTATTATTTTTATTTTTATTTCGTATGGATGTATGTTTTTTCACAAAACATTTTAAGGTCTTTGTTTCAAATGTGGAAACATGGAAAATAAAAGAATCTAAAATAAAGATTTTCCATGGGTATTGATATCCTCATTTCAACAAAGTAGAAGTTAATTCAAAATAACACAAAAAAGTTATGCGTGATTATACACCTCTATCTAATTTATAATTACTCTAACTTCAAAATAAAATTAAAAAGTATATATGTGCAACAATAAAAATATGAAAAAACATCCATGCACTCTATACTGGTGTGAAAAATGTATATTTAAAAAAAATTAAAATTTATCCTTTTCTATAAAAAATAAAATGTTATGGGTGATGATATAGATGTCACTTTAAAAAAAATATTGACTATTATAAAAAAAAGTTATTAAACATTACATATAAAGATTCACAACCCACAAATGAATGATCTGGAGGATTACACAATGAAACATATCTTTCATGAAGCTAATGTTGTTCCCGATTTGCTTTCAAAATGGGTGATTGATCAAAAGGATGGAGTTGTCCAATCAAACAGAGCTTCTACATGGGGAAGTTTGGAGAAACTATTGGATGCAAATTGTAGATAAGAAACTAAGCTCTTTTTAGACCTATATTTTTTGCCTTTGGACTGTCATTAAAAAACTGACTTTTCAATATTGATGCTCCTACTTAGGTTCTGGGCTACCAGTTTGTTTGTTTATTCTGATTGGTGGATTGGATGTGCAATGTATTTTTTATTTTATTTTTATTAATAAAGGAAGCTCCCCCCTATGGGAGTAATTTTCCAAAAAAGAATATTCACAATTTATTTCTAATCATTTTAAAAAAAATATTTAGAATCTACACTAAAAATATCATAAATCGCTAGTTTTCTTCATCTTTGAATTTGATGTAGGAGCATCTTGGGTGCATCACAATCTTGCATCAACCAAAAATAGTTCTTTTTATTTGTTCTTGTTTACCGGTTGGAGAGATTATGTTGCCCGATCATTCATTTGTTTGAGATAGTGTGTGTGGTTGTACAATCTTAGTTGAGACCTATCTGGGATCATCTTCCTATGATAGCACCTCTTGATGTTAATGGATGTTCAAGATTTGATCCAATTCCTATCCTTGGGTAACGTGTTCATTTCTTGCTTGGACCTATTTGCAAATTTGATATGTGGTTGTTGATCTTTGGATTTTGACCGTTGCGATCATGACGTGTGGTTCTTGGATCTTCCATGGATCGTTTCCTATGATCACGCTCCTTGTGGTTTCCTTTTTATGGATCTTTAATTATTTTGGGATTAGACCTATTTGTTGTATATATGTTTCATTTTCTTGGGGAATGTAATTCTTTCTTGGCGGACTTTGGAGGTGTTGCCTATATGTAATAACTCAATGTATCTTTAGAGGTAGTTCTATTAGATTGGTAGTTGATTCATGAAACCTAGATTTGAGACTTTGTCAGATCAGTATTAGGATTTGAGATTCATTTGTTTATATGTAGCCATAACTAGGAAGGCTTGACAACCCAAAATGTATGTTGTGTTATCATACAACCCTAAATAATACATTGGATCATGCATTATCTCTCTATTTTGTGTTATTGTTTCTTGTCTACTCTTAGCTACGAGGTTGGGTATCTCCTTTGGGGATTCTCCCTCCTTGGCACTACATCAAGTGGTATTAGAGTAGGTTTTTTTGTAGCAAGCCCTAGTTGAATTGCTTGTAGGGTGGCAGATTGCAATCTGGCCTACATTTGCAGAGGGTTCCAAAGATGGTTGAGAAAGGAGAGATGTTGATCCTGCTATATTGGATTGTTATATCTATTTGTGCATTAAGTGTTGTCATTAGTATCAACAAAGATCAGTCAGTAATCTAAGTTGATTAGTTGGTAAAAGATGAAATAAGGAGCTATAGAAGCTAGTCAGTTGAACTTACAAATCCTTCATACTGAGTTGTTACAAGGTAGAACCGAAAGCTAAAAGAACACAGGTCTGACTGAGTATGTTTACCGAGGATCAGAGTATACCAAGCACTGATTCAGTAAACACTGAGCATTAGTTAATTCACAAAATAGAGAATGCATTATTTACTGAGTTGTCAAGAAACGACATAGTAATCAGTAAAAACACATATCTCTATGCAAATGGTTTACACGGATCTATAAACATTTTACCAAGATCGAGGCACATTTATTATGGATGTAATCATTAAATGTTGTGATGATTCCTATGTAATAGTTAGATCTAGGTTATTTTTGTACATTGTAGATCTTAGGTTTTGTAAGATGTTGTAAACCTAATAAGGTCAAAGCAATTTGCTATATAACTGTAACTGATGTCATTTTGACATAACTAGAAGACTTGACAAGGAAATCATGAAGAAGTAGCCTCTTATAGGACATCATAATTCAGACAATGGTTTACATGAATGAGCAGTTGTTAGAGATAGTATTCAGCTTATCAGAGACATACAAGGCTACCGAGGAGAACAAAGAGTAATATACTACATATCAAGGTGAAATCTATTTGGTATTTCATAGATCTGATTCAGACAAGTTCAAGTTGTCAATTGTAGATATTTTATGTTGTCTTTTAACCATTATAGAAAGATTGTAAATCTCTTTAACAGAGTAGACTTAACCATCTATTGTAAATCTCCTAACCGAGTGCACACTTATTTAGTGTTGTTAAAATCCTTTCACTAGGTAGATCTAATTGATCTTATGTTATCCTAACAGGGTAAGATCATCAGAAGTGATCACACTTGTAGCCTTAACCGACATACTTTATTTACTGCAGTATTGAAGAATTTGTGGGTGTCATCCCCACTGTAGTTATTACCTTCTAACAAGGATTTTTGCATACCCAAAATACTTGTTTCATGTGTTATATTTAATGAATGATTTATTGTTTGTTTTCATGCACTTCACATTTACAATTTATTTGAATGTATGTTGCAAACAATGGAATCAGTTGGTTAGATAGACCCTACTATTGCAGATTGTTAATTCAGTAAAAGTTTTTGAGGGTATTGATTCACCCCTCCCCTCTCAGTACTATATCTTTCTTATTCCAACAATTGGTAGCAGAGCTAGATCTCTTATTTGGAAGTTTAATCACTGAAGAGAAAAGATCTAAGGATTGAAAGATATAAGTTGGACAAGACAATTGAGAATCAAAATATTCAGATGAAAATTTTCATTGAACAATACAAGAAAGCAAGGGATGAATTGAAGAAGTTACTAGTTCAGAGAAAAGATATGGTTGTTCGGCACTGTGAGACTGATTATCATAAAGAAGATATTGATGACCCATTTGAGAATTCTGGTTCTAGATTAGGCTGTATATCTGACATATCTGAAGGAGCAATTTATGATTTATCTGAAAAGAATTTATATCTTACTGAACAAGTTAAAGATTTGTAGATCGGACAAGAAGCACAAATGGTAAGAATGATTGATGTGATGAACAATGCTATGCAAGCATAAGTTGAGAGAAATTTGGTTGTTGAAGATAAAAGACAGATGACTGAGAAACTACAAGAAAATGAATCTGAGATACTAAGACTTACCAAGCATCACTTTGAGATATCTAATCAGATGATTGATATGAGTCAGGAAATCAACCAAGTAAATAGTGAGCTGACAAGGAAACTTGAATACATTGGTGAACTCAGAGAAGAAAATTGAAGACTGAAAAATGAAGTGAAGATGCAGAAACAACATAATGAAATGATTAAAAAGATTGAAGATAGTTCCAAGAAAATTGATGAATTTATAATTAGTCAAAGAGGACTTGGAAGTACTACTAGATTAGACTATACCGAGTACGAAGAATCATCTAAGCAAGCTTACCATATGAACACTTACAAAAATCAAAGACCTAAGAAACTATCATGCTATCACTATGTTAAACTAGGCCACACATCAAATTTTTATAGGAGTAAATAAAAAGGTAATCCTAAAACCACTCCTAAGTTTAATGGTCATTGTTATAGTTGTAATAAGTATGGACATCAAGCACATGGGTGTAGATCTAAGTTGAATAGGACTCCTAACAAACCCTACATGGAGAAACACTGTCGCACTTGCAACAAGCATGGACACATTGCACAAGAATTGAAATAAAGATGAAGAAAGTCTGGACATTGAAAGAACAAAACAAGACCTATCAACCGAGAAGACAAGGTAATGCTTATACTTGGGATTATAACACATGGGTTAACTGTACAACATGTGGAAGATATGGACATATTGTAGCTAACTGCATGAGGAAGAATTGGAGAGGCAGATCTCGTAGCTGGAAAAGTACTAGTATGGCATATTTACATTGTCACAAAGTTGGTCACTTAAGAAAATACTATAGAGACTAAGCACCAGAAACAAAAATCTATGAGAATGGAAATACAATTGAAGATATCATGAGGATAAGAAACACTATGTGGAGAAAAGCATTAGGTGATAATGTTGAGTTGAGTAATGCAGTCGGTGGCACCTCGTCCATTGGATTAGGTTACATCGCCACCTCCACCTAAGTGGAAAAGGTATGTATGGAATTGATAATTATGGTTGGTTATATCTATCATACAGTTCCTTATATCAAGTGTTCACATACCAAATCTACATGAATTAAGATGCATTATGGTTTTACATGTTTTGAGCTTTAAGTGTTTATAGTCAGTAACTATCAACAAGGTTAACCGAGTGCCAGTATTAACCAAGTAGAATTTTCATGTGTTAACTGAGCTTATGACATTTCATTGTATACATCGAGAGTGATAGTTGCCACTGAGCCATGTTAGGTAAAGCATTTATTGCAAAAAAAGTTTGAGCGGGAAGTTGAAAATGTTATTAATACATGAAGGACTTATTTTATTTTTCACTGCGATCATGAAGAGCTAAGAGTCTATAGAGTGAATTTGAGGAGAAGATTTTCAGGGTGATTGAACAAAGATTTGAAGAATTTCGAGTAGTTTCCATCATTTTTATGAGTAAGTGTTATCTTCACCAAGTTGTTTATTTGATATTATCTGGAACCCTAAATGAAGAACAATGGCATCCACATCTAAGGTTAACAAATCCAATAATGCATATGAGGAGGAAGTTAGATTGATCATCTCTACTACATGTAATGAGCCAAAGTACAAACTTCACCCCGACGTTGCTTCATAGATTTTGACAAAATCAGAGCTTTTTCGATCATACCACCTAGGGTTTTTCTAGTTGAAAGCATACGCGCCTACATTCACTGTAAGATTAGTGAGATTGATGATTTTGAGCTCATTTCCACATTTCAAGAGCTACGTGTTAATGGGAAATTAAAGGATGATCACGAGCATTTGAGAGTCAGGGGTTTTATTAATGCCCTACATTTTCCAAAGGTTTTCAGGAATGAGTGGATAAGAATTGTTTTATCATTTTCATGATGGGAAACTATGACTAGATGAGCCCGTGAAGATCATGAAGGATATCATGCATGTAGTAATAGGTTACCCTACTACTAACAAAGTCAAAGAACTAAGGAGTGCACTGAGAACCGAGCTAGAGAAAGCTAAAGGAGTAGAATGGGATGGTAGAGGATTGAAAGTTAACACAATCACGGATCCCAAAACCAAGTTTGGAGCTTATGTAATTGGGTACAAAATTTTTCAATTAGGCAGACCCAATAGTGTACCATGTGGAGTGGTAGATATTGCATTCAAGATGGTGAAAAAGGGATTTCAGATGGACCTCACCAAGTTGTTGTTGAAACAAGTTGAGGAAAACATGAAAATAATTAGGTCGGAAAAATCCAATACATGTAAGTTTGGATCACTGTTACTTTGAATATTCTGTGCATAACTTTTTCCCCTCCATTGGTAATATTGATTGGATTATTGAAAAGCTTGTGACACAAAAAATTAATGATTTGATAAAGAGTTTGGGTGATAAATTTGAGAGTATTTTGAATATTTATTTTGACCAGTTTAAGGATAGGATGAATGCCAAGAGTAGAATACCAAGAAATTTGGTAGAAGAATATCAACATGACATATTTTTCCTAGTGGATACAGATCATACACTAATAAAAATAGTTGAACTAAGAACAAAGTGGTTATCCCCAATGTAATACCAGATTGATATTGACCAAGCTTCAAGGTCAATCAAGGCTTTACTAGTAGAGCCTAAGGATCCAAAAGCTACTAGGTTTGTGTAGAATTTGAGAAATCCAACTTCACAGTTCGCCAAGAAGACCTGTTGTTGGAAGGAAGCAAAAGACACAAAAAACAAAGCTTGGAAAATCTCAGCGGTGTGAGAGAAATTGCGTTCCAATCTAATGACAAAAGAATTACAAGGTTCAACCTATAAAGGTGAACAAAACCCTAAAACTAGAAAAGCTAGGTTGCACATTATAATTAATAAAGATATTAATTATAATGCACCTAAGAGATAGCTTAAGTAAAAAAGAGTAATAAAACTAACTAATTACGCTAACACCCCCCCTTAAGCGAAGCTCAGGAGGTAAGCTAACCTAGCATAGCTATGAAAGAAGGAAATGGGTCTCGGCAACAAGGCCTGATCAGGTACCCAATACAAGGAAATCTCTGTAAATTGGAGACAGGAGAAAATGCAGTGGGAAAAAATCCTCTCCAAAAAGAGATATAAAAGCAAGCAAAAGAAAAAAAATGACTTCAAGAGACTCTCTCAAAGCCATAAGTATAATGTGTGCTGCCAACCCCCCCCCCCCGTGAGAGAGGGTCAAGGCTCCAAAGCCCCCCCATAATGAAAGAACCCCTAGACCAATGAACAAACCACCATGACACCAATGCAAAGGAGTGAAAGGCAGTGAGCACTGAAGAGGTAACCTTGAAAGATGAGGTGTCATTGGAAGGACGAGTTGATGCTCAAAGGAGTAGACACGAGGATCCTGAAAGGGAACCCCCAATGTAGGTGGTATGACAGGTGTGCTAACACTGTCAAGAGAGAGGAGATGAGTGTCCTCTATAGAATCCTCAACAACTGCACTTGGTGGCTCAATGAATGGAGCTAGAGGGTCTAGTAGTGTTGAAGAAGAGTCCTGTTGAAGAGAAGAAACCCCAACAAGATGAGGTGAGGTAGCCACATAAGTGGTCTTAGGAACAACACAGAGGTTCAAGTGACCTGACTGTCCCACATGATGCGCTCATGTAAGAGGAGAGTTGTGCTCTGATAATGGAGATGGTGGACCAAAGTGTGAGAAGGTGTAGAGATGGGTAGAATGATCCACTGTCCCTGTAGCAACAATGCCACCTGTCACACTATCCCAGATGAAGAATGAATCTAGTGTGAACTCAATTATCTTCCCTAACCCACTGAGTGTAATCTGATAAATCAAGAAGAGGTTTACAGACAGAGAGGGAACATACAATACATCATTGAATGTGCCATCCTGAATGCCTATAGAACCTTTCCTGTAGACTTGCATAATAGTGTTATTTCCCATGAGAATGTGAGGAATAGGAGAAGCCTCAATAGAAGAGAAGATCTCCAGAGAAGATGCCATATGGTGAGAAGCACCTGAATCTAGTATCCAAGGGACCTGTGAAGGGGATGCAACGGAAGCCCGTAATGCATGACCCTGTCCAAAATCTTGTCAAGATGTTGAAGATGAGGTAGAAAACTAAAAAGCAGACCGTTGTGAGGTGGAAGAGGATGGAGAGGAAATAGTGCTCTTCTGAAGGAGAGCTTGCAAATTTGCAATCTATTTCTCATAGCCATCAAATCTCTTCTGAAAATAATGTGACTCATGATGAGGTCCCTTCTGACAATAGGAACATGTAGGGCTCTCAGTCTTCTGTTTCTCCTTCTTAGAAGAAGATGATGGGCCAATAGAGTGTTGAGAAGAGGAATCGGATATCTGCTTCAACTTTTGCTTCTGTGTATCCTGAGGTGTCTTGGCAAGCAATGCTTGTGACTGTGAACTTGTAAGTGAATCCATCTGATTTAGCTTGGACTGCTCACAAGTCAACCTATCATAGAAAGTCTCAAAAGAGGGCATAATATGTCATGCACCCAGTGCATCCATAGTGGAGTAGAAGGTAGAAGTGAAAATTTGATAAGGGCCATGAAGCTTTGAGAGTATCAGAAAGATACACTCATCATCTGACTTCGTCTTTCCAGCAACCTGTAAAATTGATCGAAGAGACTTGAACTTCATAAAGAAGTCCTCAATGTTGGTGAATGATTCAGGTACCAAGGAGGTGAACTCTGCATCTATCTGGAGAACCCTGAACTGATTCATTATGCCAAACAAGGTGGAAAACTTGTTCCACATATCCCTGGGTGTGGTCAAACCATCCAGGTGGAACAACAACCCATCTAAAATGTTCATTGCAATGAGGTCCATTGCCTCACCCATCCTATTTCTTTGCATAAGAGTCTCATAAGGCCTTTATAGAACTGGCTGAGTCTCATTGAGGCATGACCATAGCCCCTTTTCCATAAGCAATTTGGTCATCTGTCCTTTCCAGGTGTGGTAGTTGTGTGGTCTTAGCTGGGCCATAGAGGGGTCTGACATTGAGAGAAGAAGTAGACGGAAGTAGAAGGGTCTTTTTTGGAGTAAATAACAGAAAGAAAGAACACCCCCCCACAATGTATAAATCTAACCCCGTACAGAAAGTAATCAATTATTGAAAGTATAAAAAATGAGAAGAAAACCTGGACACCAGATGTAGAGAGGGAGGAAACTGAAGCCTCTACTTTAACACCAAAAATGAGAGCTCAAATGGATGAATCAGCAAACAAGACTAGCATCATTACGTCCAGATCAGAAAGACCTTTCTAATGATATTTCATTTTCTAGAAACAAACACCGTATGCACAAGTTACGGCCAAAAAACCAATTGCACCTCCAAAGAAGAGCTCTCTGGAAAAAACTAGTCACTGGAAAAAAATTGATGGCCGTATGACCGTCAAATGACTATCGGCCAGAAAAAAGGTCCGGTCGCTGGAAAAAGAATCCGGTCGCTGAAAAATGTTGAGACTGCCAAAAAATTTCAAAAAACTGCTGGCAAAATTTTTTCGGCAAGTGACGTCACGGTGACATCACCTGCAGCTACTAGGTGGTGACCGACGAGCGGAGGCAGTTGCTGGGCGGTGAGTTGCCAGTAGAGGTGGCCGTCGGGTGACACGGTATCCAGCGGATGGCGTGGGAGTGGCACCGGGGGTGCGGTGGCAGTGCACTCCAAATAGGGGTGCTGTGGCAATTTTTTGACAATTTTTAAATTTTTTTTCGATTTGCATGTCATACGACCTAGGAGGGAGAAATTTTTTCCCAAAGGTCACAGTGGCCAAAAATCACAAATTTTATATGATTTTTGACTCTCCCACACCTTTTGAGCGCAATGGTGGCCTCTATTTTTGCTCAAAATGCTCGAAAAAATTTTTCTTTTTTGCAGGCAAAAAAGAAACAAAAAATAACGTCCTGCAAAGAATACCAGATCTGAAAAAAACTTGAAACCCTTAACCTCAAAATTGCTTCAAAAACACCATAACAGACAGCAACAAGGAAGCTTTGATACCATGTACAAGTTTAGAAATCCAACTTCACAATTTGCCAAGAACACCTACATGCAAATGACCTGTTGTTGGAAGGAAGCAGAAGACACAAAAAGAAAAGCTTGGAAAATCTCAGCGGTGTGAGAGAAATTATATTCCAATCTAATGAAAAAAGAATTACAAGGTTCAACCTATAAAGGTGAACAAAACCCTAAAACTAGAAAAGCTAGGTTGCACATTATAATTAATAAGGATATTAATTATAATGTACCTAAGAGATAGCTTAAGTAAAAAAGAGTAATAAAACTAACTAATTACTCTAATAGTTTGGAACCTATAAGGAAGTGAAACAAAGAATTAAAATGGATCTAGTTATTGGGAAGGAAATAAAGAAATCAAGAAAAATGATATAAAAACTGGTTAAACAATTTGGAGAAGATCCAGATGATGTTGAGGCATCTGAGGATATTTTGGTTGAGGAAGAAATTGAGGGTTAGTTACTTCTTGCTAACATAGCATATGATGAAGAGGTAACCAAGTCTGACAAAGATGTAGAATCTACACCGGTTAAGCCCACTCCTAAGAAGAAGCGGGAAGAAGTTCAAATGAGAGCATGAACAAGGTCAACCACTGCAACTTCAACCCCACCAAAGAAAGGAGTAGTAAAAATTTCTAGGCCTACACTAACCAAGACTTATCTGAAGAAGAGAGGTAATCAAGTTACCTCCGAAGCACCAAAGAAAAGAAGGAAGCTGATAAGAGCTAAAGATGATGTTGATGATGAAGAAGAAGATGACATAAATCAATTCAAGGTGGTTGCACATAAAGATAAATCAATTGATGAGGTTGTAGAAGCTATAAGAAACATTGGAGGTCTTAGCGACCCAAAGATAAGTCGGTTTGAATATTTGTCAACTGAGGACTAGACCAAGATAGAGGAGGCAGTAATTTAGATGTTGATTAAATTCAAAAAGGTACCAATAGAGTTTTCAAAGTATGTACCAAAAATTTTATATGATAAAATATCAGCTAGATGGACTTATACTTTAAGCACCGGGAAGAAAATGAGGGAACATTCCCTAGTATTGGCGATGCCAACATTGATAGTCCCTGAGGTTGATGAGTTGATGAAGTAGTACTCCAAAAGATTTTTTGTTAAAAGTAGAGTATTGCAAATACTTGATGAAACTCTAGCGTAAGTTGATGAGAATAGTCAGTTTCTATGGACTTCTATTCTCCAAGCCCGAGGTGAAGCAGGCAAGATGGAATCGGCCATAATAATCAAGAAGAAGTCTAAGAGAAAAGGCAAAGGCTTCCATTGAAATGATGTAGATCTAGCCACTCAGGACCCCATAGTGTTATTAGACACCGAGGTGCCTGATACAAATATTACCACTGACTACCAGGATGTGTACTAAGATGCACCCGAGCAAGTGATAATAATTGGAATCAATGATGATTCAAATGATATTCTTATTGAAGACATTACTAATGGTGATCTTGATGACGTGAAAAATGATGAGGATATCATTGTTGCTAGAGCTAATATAGATGAACAAGCCCCCACTGAGCTAGCAATAAGCACAATATTGGGTGACCTTCTTATATTAGTTCAAGTAGCTGAAATCATATCACAAAAGGAACTTGAAGGCTCAATCCCTGAGCAACAGAAGGATACCACAAGGGAGCAAGGAACAAGCACACAAGGTATTGCAAAGTCAAATGAGCCTAAGGAGAAAGAGGCTGATACACAAGCATAAAAAGATCCTAAGCTTGTAGACACCACCGAAACCACTACCACCAACATTACATGAGAAGCCCGCACTCAATAAACTGAGACTCAGGTCACTGGGCAGTAGAAGACAGATGATACAGTGTCAACTGAGAAAGAAAAGAAAAACTTAGAGGTAAAAGATCTAGTTCCATTCATTAAGTCATCTCCACAAGAAACCAAGAAGAAGAAGAAGAAACATAGAAAAGGGTCACTCACCTTGGATGAGATAGTAGAGATTCCAGAATGTGACCCAAGGACTTTGGACCCCCAGGAACTGAGAAAGTAGAGAGTGTTAGAAAGTTGAATATACTATTGTATATGACTATGACTTAGTGTTTTCATTATGGCAACAAAGTCATATGCATTTTTGGAGTCCGTCCATAACTTAGAAGATCAGGAAAATGGCTAAGTATGGATGACATGATAGTCAGTGAAGAACCAGAGGAACAGAACATCAGCCCACATGCGTATGACTGAGTTTTGGTATGCACCCTTGAAGATAAGCTTTTTAATATGCTATTGAGATATGGTTAAGAGTGCAAGATCATATCAGTCAGTATGACAAAGATACAACGAGTTGAAGTGACACAGACAGTGAGTGACATAACAAAATAGAGCATGGAGCCAATTGTTAGTATTTTGGTTAGCAATTATAATATTGTTTTGTAAAGGCTATGTGCCTATTATATTTTTGTTGTAAACTTGTTAATATCATTGTATGTAAACACACTAGAGCCAATTCATTTGGAAGCATTGTATGTAATTAGTCATAGGCCGACTTGCTGAATAGTTTTGTTTGCGCATATAAATAAGACATATGCCTTTGTATTTATGAATGGATGAGAGACAAAGTTGATAGAAGATGAGAAGAAGTATGCGAAGAGTAGCCAGTATGATATATAGCTTTAAAAGAGATTAAAGCATTAGCGCACAAAAGGAACTGATTAGACAAGGAGTGTCATAGCAACAGTTTACCTTGCAAATATAGTGTGTATCTGATATTCAGAAGGTTGCAGCCTTCACCCTTTGAGTAGTGAGCTCTCAGATAGTGCATCCTCACCCCTAACAGGGTTAATTATAAAAGAATCCTAACAGGTTCTGACCCTTGACAAGGTCATTGTAATTAAGCGTTGTAATGACAGCTCCTAACAGGGCTAAGGAACATTAACAGGGTCATAATACACAAGTACAATTATTAGTGGGTATTAATTCCCACCGTGGTTTTTCCTTTAACTAGGTTTCCTCGTAATCATATCTAGTGTTATGTGTTATGTGTTGATTACTTTACATGCTTTAATATTCAATTCAACAATTAAGTCATTGAGATAAGTTTCAAGTATCAGAAAGTAATTATATAGAACATTAATTCATCCACCGCCCCCCCCTCTCAGTGTTCCCATTCCTAACAATTGGTATTAGAGCTTTGGTCCTCTGAACATAAGTTTAACCACTTGAGGAGATCAAGGATATAGGAGAAGTGAAACATCTGAAGAAGAATCTTGAAGATCTTGACAAAGCTGAAAAGGAAATTGAAGAACTAAAATTGAAGTTTAGTGGCTCACAAGTAGTCATAAAAAATTGAGAAAAGACTTGAAAGATTGTTCAACATCTGATTTGGGAAAAATGGTCAAAAATATAAATGAACAAAACATATCTCTAAAGTAATAGATTGAGGAATTAGATGATAAGTTGATCAATAATCAAGAAGCCTATGAAGAATAGGTCAAAGAAAAAAAGAAGTTGGATGAAGAATTGAGGCAAGAAAACATGAAAAACTTGGAGTTAGAGAACAACAAGAAATAGATGGAATTTGAATTGACTGAAGAAAAGAATCATATTGACAAGTTTCACCCAAACAAGGATCTAAGAAATGAGGAAGCAGATTGATTTTCTCAAGCATAGCTCAGGACCTTCAAATGTTGCTGCTTCCTTTTTGGGACAAGGTGGAAATCATGGTAACCTTGCAGTTCAAACAAATGGCATTCCGGGTGTTGCTAAAATTCCTGATGGTTCAAACACAAGGACATCTACATCTCAAGGAATGGAGCCACCCCATGAAGTTCCTATTCATGAAAGGTACAAAAAAATTATCTTTTTTGGTATTCCTAGTTATCCTAATGTTATTCCTGATGAAATTAGAAAGAAGCTCCCTAAGTTTGCTGGGAACAATGTCATTACATGTGAAGAACATCTTAAAATTTTTATGGATGTAATAGATGATTATAATGTTGAGCCTGATGATGTTGTAATGAAATTATTTGTACAAGCTCTGACTGAGGATGCTAGGGATTGGTTTAGAGGATTGCCCCATGCTAGTATAGGATCTTGGAATGAGTTTAAGAATTGTTTCAAGGAGCATTATGGAGATAAAACAAATGAGGGTTTTATTTTGAATGAATTCAATAACATAAAGAAAAATCAGAATGAAGAGGTCCTTGAATTTAATATAAGATTCCAAAAGGCTATGCATAGGCTCCTACAAGTTATCAGGTTAGATGACAGAGTGTGTCTTGTGACATACTTAAATGCTTTTGATGCAAAGATGGGTTACCTCTTAAGGGATAAAAATCCTAGAAATCTTGGGGAGGCTTACAAGTTGGCTATCAACATAGAAATTAATAGAAGAATATCAGGAAAATTAGGGAGAAGAGATGATTATAGGCCTCAAGTGTAGAATAAGAAAGAGATAGGACGATTTGCTAATTCTAAGCCAAAGGAGGAGGATAATCTAAAGTAGATTCCAAGTGATTTAGAGGATCTAAAGCCTGATGAAAAAAGAAATAGTAGGGTTGTAACAAATGAGTGGCCTATTTCAAGTAATTTTAGCAGGCAACCAAGAATGCAGAATTACCCATACAATACTCAGTGGAAGGCTGGCAAGCCCATTTTTCTAGTTAAAAGGGATAGGCCTGATGATAGAATTCCTGATCTTTTGCAAAGAAATTCAGTTAATATGAATGATGATGTCCCATGGTGTGCTTCTTGTCAATCTCCTCATAGTCCAAAACACTGTGTTATTGCTCTGAATTTATCTGAGAATCAAGAAAAAGATGAACAATATGATCAGAGTGGTTATCCAATGAATTCTTCACATGCATGGGATGAGGTTGAATCTACTGATGTTGAGGAAGAAGAATTTGATGATGTTGGATGTGGTCCAGTGAAATGTGAGGAACATGTTTCCTTAAGGAGACCCTCTGATGAAGAAATTGCTCAAATCACTATAGACATGGTCACTCAAGCCAAGAGTAATTATAATATGAGAAATAGGACAGTTGGAAGCACAAATGGTAAACTAGGTAGCATGTTTATCAAGAAATCAGAAAAGAGTATACAACAACATGAGGAAAGGGAGAAATATGTCGGTGTTGTCAGTAAGGTTAAAGTAAAAAAGAAGATGGGACCTGTTGCAATACCTCAAGGTAAAGCAAAGACACCAGAGATAGTTATTACCATACCTCAGAAGGATGATGAGTTTCTACACAAAGGTAAGTCTAATCTGACTGTTAAAGTAGAAGATAAAGATGTCACTATGATTAAGGATGACATGGGTAACCATACATATGTTCCCATTGATATGACTAAATTGCTCTCACAAATAACTGTCAAGGTTCCATTGTTAGAAATGATGAGAATAGAGGAGCACAAGGTCAAGGCCTTGGATTGGTTAAATGGTGCCTCTTCTATAAAGGTCCAAGAAATGAACAAAGGTGACAAGCATGTGGCTTCTTTAGAAGACACACTTGATAGTAAAAATGAAGAAATTATCTCTGAGATTCCTCAGAGGTATTTTGATGCAAACGTTGTAAATGCTGCATCAGGGACAGTGGATCCTTTTTTCTTGTCCCTTGCGATAAATGGAAAATTGTTGAAGAATTACATGATTGATTCAGGAGCATCAAATACTGTCATGCTTGCAGAGATCATGAAGTCATTAGGACTAAAGGTTGATACACCTCATGGGAGATGCCAAGCTATGGACTCAAGAGAAGTGCCAGTTATTGGTAACATTAAGGCTTTTCCTTATAAATTAGCAGCATTTCCTGACAAGCAACTAACTATGAGTGTTCTTGTAGTTGACATTCCTCCTCAATATGGAATGTTGTTATCTAGAAAATGGAGTGCCTCTATGGGAGAAAGTATTCAATGTGACTTGTCTTTTGGTACTTTTAACATTGAGGGAGAAAGTGTGAAAGCTTCAAGGGAAGATAGAACTCCACATATGATTGAGGAGGATGAAGAGGACAATATGAATTGCTTTGTTGACACTTACATTGGTTCTTTCCAAGTTTGGGAGAGAGAAGTGCAAGAAAACGTCAAGCCCATCCTTCTAGCTAATGATGAAAATAACATGGCAGAAGGTAATCTCTTATGGACCTTGTATTTTGATAGAGAAAGTTCAAAGGAAGGCACTGGAGCAGGAGTGCTATTGATATCCCCAAGTGGTAAGACTTTTAAGTTTTCTTTCACTCTCTTGTTCCCTTGCACAAATAATGCTGCTGAATATGAGGCCCTATTGATTAGTTTGAGACAAGCATCAAAACATGAGATCAAACATCCTAGGGTGATTGGTGATTTTGAGTTAATAATTTCTTAGATTAGATCAAAGTATGCATCAAAGAATCAAAGGCTGAAACAATATAGAAATGTTGTTTGGGATGAAATTGAAGTTTTCAATGCTTTTGGTATTGATTGGGTGGATAGGAGCCAAAACAGGATGGCTGACTTACTACCAAACATAGCATTAAGGCCAGAGGATATTACCTTTGTAGGGATATCCAAAATTGAGTGTAAGTGTAGGCCTTCTATCCTGGAAAATGTTGAGAATTGGCAGGTATATTCTGATGATCAGGATATACTAAGGTTTTTGCAGTTTGAATCTCATTTTGATGGTCAGGAAATGGATTTCAACACTTATGTTGACATCAAAAATGGAAAAGAGAATGTTCTTGGGAAAGAAGTTTTACAACTAAAATCAAATAGGATCCCAAGGGGATTGGTTGCTCTTGAGAGAGCATTTGATGATAAAGAAAGGACTTGTTTACCTAAATTTGTTCATAAGATAAATGATTTGGAGGAAATAAATTTAGGAACAAGTCAAGTACCTAAAAATGTTTACATAGGTAAATGTTTGTCTCAAAACACTAGGAATAATCTGGTTGATCTTCTCAAAAAATTTAGACATGTTTTTGTGTGGTCTTATGATGATTTGAAAGCCTATAGAGAAGATCTATTCCAACATGAAATACCATTGAAGGAAGGTACCAAACCTTTTAGGCAGAAGTTAAGGCCTGTGAACCCTACCTTGGCACCAAAAATGCAAGATGAACTTAGAAAGATGATGGATGTTGGTATTATCAAGCCTGCCAGACATTATAATCGGGTGTCAAACTTGGTTCCAGTCGAAAAAAAGAATGGCGATATTAGGTTATGTGTTGATTTTAGGAATTTGAATGTCAATTCTTTGAAGGACAATTTTGGTTTGCCTAATATGGAGAATATGCTGCAAAGGGTTACTGGATCAGAGTTAATGTCCATGATGGATGGTTTCTCTGGATATAATCAGGTCATGGTCAAGGAGTCAGAACAGTTCAAGACTACATTCACTACCCCTCGGGGAACATATGTTTATGTTAGAATGCCTTTTGGTTTGACAAATGCAGGAGCTACTTTTCAGAGAGCTATGGATGTGGCCTTTGAAGACTTCATAAAAAAATTTCTAGTGGTATATGAGGACGATCTCACAGCATATTGAGAAAAGGAAGATCGGCATTGTGAACATCTTAAGAAGATTTTTATTAGGGCTTTGGAGTATAGGATTTCTTTGAATCCAAAGAAGTGTTCTTTTGGTGTTGTGGAAGGCAAGCTCTTAGGACATATTGTGTCCAAGGATGGAGTGAGAATTGACCTTGAAAGGGTTATGGCTATAGATAAGCTTTCACCACCTAGAAATGTTAAAGGAATACAATCTTTCTTTGGACAGGTAAATTTTCTAAGCAGATTTGTTACAAATTTTGTAGAAATCAGTCTCCCTATCTCAAGGATGTTGAAAAAAGAGGAAAAGATTGAATGGAATGAAGAAGAAGATGAATCTTTTAGAAGTATCAAAAAGGCCATCAAGGATGCCCCAGTTTTAAGGATACCAGATTATGGTAAGCCCATGCAGATATTTTCTTTTGCTTCTTGTCATACAGTTGCAGTAGTTTTATTGCAGAAGAATTCAGATGCATATGAACAACCCATATCATTTTTTAGTAAATCCTTACAAGCAGTAGAATTGAAATATTATATTACTGAGAAATAGTCTTATGCCTTAGTCAAAGCAGTCAAGGCTTTTAGATGTTATCTTGTAGGAGCTAAGGTGGTTGCTTATGTTCCTAGTGCTGCAATTAAGGATATATTGGTGCAACAAGAGGTTTCAGGGAAAAGATGTAGATGAATCAACAGGATCCAAGAATTTAATATTGATATCCAGATTAAAAAATTGGTAAAAGGCTTAGGTCTTGAAAAATTAATGGCACAAATCAATTTAATTGCAAATAATGTAAATGTGTTAGAAGAAGAACAAAGGCCCTACATTTGTGATATGGATTGTTGTCATTGGTACAAAGATGTTATTGGTTACTTGTAGAAATTGGTTCTTCCCCCTGAGATGGATGAAAATAGAAGGAGAACTGTCAAGTTGCAATCAGCAAGCTATGCCATTATACATGGTAAGTTATGGTGGAGAAGCAATGAAGGAGTATTGCTAAATTGCATAGACCATGAGAGGTCTAAGGCTCTGTTAAAGGAAATGCACCAAGGTGTATGTGGAGGACACTATATGGCAAAGACCATAGCTCACAAGATCCTTAGGTCTGGATTTTGGTGGCCTACAATTTTTAAAGATACACATCAGTTTGTGAGAAAATGTGATGCATGTCAGAGATTTGCTGGAAAGTTGAAATTTAATGGGAATTTACCACTCAGACCTGTTATAGTTCAGGCTCCTTTCTAGAAGTGGGTTATTGACTTTATTGGGGAGATTCCAAATAAATCTAGTGGTGGACATTCTTACATACTAGTGGCAACAAACTATTTTACCAAGTGGGTTGAAGCTATCCCTACTAGAAAGGCTACTAGCAAAGTTATGACAGACTTTGTGATGCAGAACATCCTTACCAGGTTTGGTTGCCCAGACGTAATTGTGGTTGATAATGCAATGTGTTTTAGATCATAGGAGTTTAGTGATTTCTGTCAGCAATATGGGATACACATTTCATTTTCCTACCAATATCATCCACAAGGAAGTGGTTAGGCTGAGTCCAGTAATAAAAGTCTGATTAAGATTCTCAAGAGAGTGTTAGACAAGAATAAGAAAGCCTGGGATTCAAAGTTATGGTGGGCAATATGGGCAGACAGGGTAACTATTAAGAAGGCCATAGGTTGTGTTCCATTTGATTTGGTGGATGGAATAAGTGCTAGGTTGCATCAAAATAATTTATTGTAGATGTATAAGTTCATCCAGGCATATGATGAAGATTTGAATGATGAGATGAGAGTAAGAATGGATGAACTGATCCAATTGGAGGAGGTAAGGAGAGACGCACATGAAAGAAATGAGATATTGCAGAAACAATTTAAGAATTTGTTTGATAGGAGGGCTACTTAAAGAAGTTTTGAAATTGATGACCTTGTCTTGATGTGGAATGCAAGGTTAGAAGATAAGGGGAAGTATGGAAAATTTGATCAAATTTGGTTGGGCCCTTATCTTATTGAAAGAAAATGGGGGACAGACTCTTATGTCCTGAAGGATTTAACTGGTGGTACTTTGGAATTGCCTATTCATGGACAATTCCTAAAGTTTTACTTCTCTTGAAGTATCTTTTCCATGAACAGTAGTTTAGGTTTTCCCCTGTACAGTCATCTATTTTTTCTTTTTGGGTCAAAGTTTTGAGTTGGTCTGCTCTTCCAAGAGATTCTAGTTTTCTCGTTGTATCTACAAGAGATACACGTCCCCGAGTATGAGCCACTGTTAGCACTGGTAAAAAATTTTCATGGTTGCATCCCTTTTTTCCTGCCCTCTATTTCCTTTTTCCCTTGTTTTCTGGCAAAAACCCAAGGCAAAAAATTCAAAAAATCTAGTCGTTGTAGTGAGAAAGCCCTAATTTACCCCGGCGTCATTCTATTTCATTATTACCTTTTTGGCCACTTAAGTGATCATATAACGCATGTTCACATTTCATTTCTCATTTAGTTGCATGATCGCTTAGTCCCTGGCAGTTAACACTTCTTTTATGCGATCATGCGATTGTGTGTTCGTGTAATTTCTTAATGTCTGGCGGTCTTATCTTTTTATTCGGCGACCTAGCGAACACTGATGTCTTTTTCCCTTAGTCACTCATTCATGAAATGGAGGTGCCTTGCAATGAGATTCTAAATCAACGCTTGTCTTATGAGTGGATAGAATCTTTCTAGCTCATCAGAACTTGCGCCTGCCATTGATTTCCTATTGTGATGTAGCCTTTCTTTTCAAGCGGGTCCACTTGCCAAGTGTGCAAATTAGGTGATTTCTGATTGGTCCATGAGGTGCCAAGTCAACTTTTGTTAGGGGGTCCCATGTTAGAGTATCTACAAAGTGATATAAAACTTGATCCAACGGTTGTCATAAGATCTCATGCGATGTGTCAGAAGGTTGCGAAGTTACGACAACCGTTGATCTCTCTTTAGGCGGGCCCAGTTTTTGGTCTAAAGTCTTGGCGATTCAGACAAGTTTTTGGCGGCACCGATAAAATCTTCTATTTCCTCTCATTCACAAGCTTTTTGGCAAGGTTCTAAATTCTTTTAGCGATTCAGCGAATACGTGTTCGTTGAATCTCTAGATAATCTGGCAGTGTTTCATGTTTTTTCACGAATTGGTGAAATCTCTTTGGTCGCCAATTCGCTAGGTAATCATTGGGCCCTCAATTCCTTTTTATGTATTCACCAGTTTGTGAAGAGTAACCTCAAGTTATGAAAGGACTTCGCGATTCAGCGAAAAGCTTTGTTCGCTGAATCATTTGATTCAATGTGGGTTAAGTAATTTATTCTGTGACTTGGAGTTTCCATACAGTTGCGTATTCGCCAAGTGGTCAAAAGGGTTAAGTGATTGCTGAGAATAGTGGGACCATTTGCCAGGTGTTATAGATTTGTCCATCTTTCGTTGGTCAATGTGGATGATGTGGAACTTATCAGTGGGGCCATGGTTTTTTGAAAACGTTAAAGCAACGATAGATCTTGTTGTTGTCGCTATACCGCTGGGGTAAGATGCACGATGGTTAAGCATGTGGTATAATGACAGTCGTTGATTTCATCCAGTGTCAGTGGGTTGTCAGGGCAAGGTAGAGATTCTTCATCTGACGGTGGTCTCATAACCTAAAAGAATCTTTTGGCTCTTTGCGATCTTCAGATGACCGTCGATCTTCTTGATGTGGGCCCAGTGTAAAATTTTCAGTCTTTTTGGTGGTTGTAATAAAAGGTTAGTGGCGCCGAAAGAATTCAAAGGTTTCTCTTGTTCATGTAATGTTTTAGTGAAATGCTAAAAGGTCTAGTGATCTGGTGAACAACATTCGTGTTGTCGCTAAATAACTGGCAGAGAAGAAAAGTGTTCTGCGAATTGGCGAAATTCCTTCAGTCGCGTGTTCGCTAGTTATGAGCCAAGGTTAAGTCTCTTCCTTTATTCACTATTTCACTGAGGTTAAACATGAGTTAGGGGTTCCTTTTCATGAATGAAATTACTTAGTCACATGGTCGCTAAATGCAAACTAGGATTCCTATAAAGGTAAATCATAAAGCTCAAGAAACATCAGGATTTGACGGTAACGATATAAAGTTCCATGAAGTTTGAATGTCGATCACCGATTTTCTATTTAAGCCATAAAGTAACCGTTGCATTTTGAATTCAAATTTCCAGAGGGTTTTCAGTGATAGAAAGGACTAGTTTTTAATGCTTTCACAACTGGATTTGATTAGTTTGGTGGTGCCGATTGTTGCAGTGTGGTCCAGGCAGTATGATGATTGATTGCAGGGAATTTTAGGTCATGGGGAGAATAAATAATGGTGCTCGAGGTGTGTTGTAGGGGTCAAATTAGATGAATTTGCAAGTGTTATGATCTTTAGTACTTTTCCAGAGGATTTACCATAATTGAAGATTGGATTTTGGATCTGATTGCTCAGGGTTGCTTGGTTTTCCCTCCCAATGTATTAATTTCTGATATTTTTGAATTGTTTGGTGGGTGGAAACCCTAACCCTTACCCTGGTTATCCGTAGCTTGTTGCATCCTAACATGTGTAGGATTTCAAGGTAACTAGTGGTATATAATGTTGAATTTTTTATTTTATCAGAGTTCCAGTTGCAAAGTTCAAAATCAATCCTGAGTTTCTAGTACCATGGTTTTGTAATAGTTTTTTGATTCAGTGTTTGTTGATAAAAGAAGAAAGTTGCAGGTCTAAGCTGTAGTTTGCAAGCTTGATTTGTTATGACTGATTGTATGCACAGTAAGGATTCATCATACTTAATACAAATACATGATTTTTCTCTCTCCTCTGTGTCAAGTTAGGTAGACTTTGAGCTTTCTAGTTCATTACATATTATTTTATGTATGTATCTTCATTCCTGAGTTCTGATCTAGGATTGGATTAAATGATGCTCTAGGTGAGATATGAGTTTACTATTGTCTACATAAGGATTCTTTGTAAGCAGTAAGAATTGTGTTAGATGTATTTATGGCTATGAAGCTCAGATATATTCTGGTATGTGTATCTCTTGTGTCTAAGAAATCTTGCCCAATGGATGAGGCACTGGCCCAAATGAGTATCTCTATTGTTAGCATACACTGGTTGAAGTTATTGCATCCCAAAAATATTGAAATCAATAACCTTTTTAAGCTTTAAGTAGTTGGTTGTGTGGTTATGTTACCCTATAGTAATGGAGAGTAAATGAATGTGAGGTTAGCATTTAGTACTTTCTTACTATCAATCTATTGTCTAGACCTAGTCTTTGGTGTGTGAAGTGTAGTTTCACTGGGTTAGGTGCATCTGCCTTGGTTTTGCAGAGCCAGAAGTGAAGAGGGAAGCCTTGTCCCTATAGTTGGTCTAGTTATCCTAAGATCCATATACATTTTGGAATTAACCACTCCTAAAAACTATCTGAGGGTATATTGGTAGCCTAAGAGCATAAGCATCCATTTTGAACACCAACAAGATGGTGACTCTGCTAGGGAAATGTTACACAAGTCTAAAATAACCAGTAGGTCATCATTGGAAAAAATAGGGTTATTCCTGTTCCTTGTATTGTCTAGTCATTTGGATATTTGTTAAGTGAGGAAGTTGTATTGTAAGATTCCCAATATACTTGGGTGGTGACTCAAACATCTCTACAGCAGTGCTAGTCAGTAGATTTTTTAGAAATGAGTTATAGAGGTACTAGCTACCGAAGAAAGGAGCATCCTGAAAACATAATGGAAGAAGGTATTCCAAGCACTTCCAGGCCTAGTCAGACAAGGGGAGGAAAGAAGAAAAGAAATGTTTCTCATACTTGGAGAAATAAGAAAGATACAAGATGAGAAACTCAAACCAAGCCTAGTCAAGAAGAAAATATTTCAGAATATGAAGAGGCTGTTGATTTGGGACTAAACCAATATGAGGATGAATTTCAAGTGGGAGATGATGAATCTGAGACTACTCTCCCGGAATCAAATGAGATCTTTGAGGAGGTCTATGAATTGGAAAGAAGACTCCAAGAACAAGTTGCTAACAGACAACAAAGAGAGAAAGATAAAGAAGATAGAGTAAGACAAGAAATGATAAGGGCTAATCAGCTAAAGAGGCAGTTGCTAGATTTGGAAGCAATTAATTTTGTCCCAAAGCCTGAAAGAGAAAAGGAACAACCTATTGTGTATTAAACACATGAGATAACTAGGCCTAGAGACAAGGGCAAACAGATAGCTGTTGGAGTTCAAATCCATGAACAAGTTCATATGGAAAACCCATTAGATCAAGGGTTGAGATTAGATGCAAACCTTGAGAAGGCTAGAAAAGAGAAAGAAATGTGCGCTAAAGAACTAGAGAAAGCAGAGTTGGAGGCTACTGCTGTAGAAATGAGGAAGAAGATTGATTTTCTCAAGCATACCTTAGGACCTTCAAATGTTGCTGCTTCCTTTTTGGGACAAGGTGGAAATCATGGTAACCTTCTCTACAGCAGTGCTAGTCAGTAGATTTTTTAGAAATGAGTTATAGAGGTACTAGTTGCCGAAGAAAGGAGCATCCTAAAAACATAATGGAAGAAGGTATTCCAAGCACTTCCAGGCCTAGTCAGACAAGGGGAGGAAAGAAGAAAAGAAATGTTTCTCATACTTGGAGAAATAAGAAAGATACAAGATGAGAAACTCAAACCAAGCCTAGTCAAGAAGAAAATATTTCAGAATATGAAGAGGCTGTTGATTTGGGACTAAACCAGTATGAGGATGAATTTCAAGTGGGAGATGATGAATCTGAGACTACTCTCCCGAAATCAAATGAGATCTTTGAGGAGGTCTATGAATTGGAAAGAAGACTCCAAGAACAAGTTGCTAACAGACAACAAAGAGAGAAAGATAAAGAAGATAGAGTAAGACAAGAAATGATAAGGGCTAATCAGCTAAAGAGGCAGTTGCTAGATTTGGAAGCAATTAATTTTGTCCCAAAGCCTGAAAGAGCAAAGGAACAACCTATTGTGTATTAAACACATGAGATAACTAGGCCTAGAGACAAGGGCAAATAGGTAGCTGTTGGAGTTCAAATCTATGAACAAGTTCATATGGAAAACCCATTAGATCAAGGGTTGAGATTAGATGCAAACCTTGAGAAGGCTAGAAAAGAGAAAGAAATGTGTGCTAAAGAACTAGAGAAAGCAGAGTTGGAGGCTACTGCTACAGAAATGAGGAAGAAGATTGATTTTCTCAAGCATACCTTAGGACCTTCAAATGTTGCTGCTTCCTTTTTGGGACAAGGTGGAAATCATGGTAACCTTGCAGCTTAGACAAATGGCATTTTGGGTGCTGCTAAAATTCTTGATGGTTCAAATGCAAGGACATCTACATCTCAAGGAATGGAGCCACCACATGGAGTTCCTGTTCATGAAAGGTACAAACAACTTATCTTTTTTGGTATTCCTGGTTATCCTAATGTTATTCCTGATGAAATTAGAAAGAAGCTCCCTAAGTTTGCTGGGAACAATGTCATTACATGTGAAGAACATCTAAAAAAATTAATGGATGTAATAGATGATTATAATGTTGAGCTTGATGATGTTGTAATGAAATTATTTGTACAATCTCTGACTGAGGATGCTAGGGATTGGTTTAGAGGATTGCCCCATGCTAGTATAGGATCTTGGAATGAATTTAAGAATTGTTTCAAGGAGCATTATGGAGATAAAAAAAATGAGGGTTTTATTTTGAATGAATTCAATAACATAAAGAAAAATCAGAATGAAGAGGTCCTTGAATTTAATATAAGATTCCAAAAGGCTATGCATAGGCTCCTGCAAGTTATCAGGTTAGATGACAGAGTGTGTCTTGTGACATATTTAAATGCTTTTGATACAAAGATGGGTTACCTCTTAAGGGATTAGAATCCTATAAATCCTGGGGAGGCTTATAAGTTGGCTATCAACATAGAAAGTAATAGAAGAATATCAAGAAAATTAGGGAGAAGAGATGATTATAGGCCTCAAGTGCAGCATAAGAAAGAGATGGGAAGGTCTGTTAATTCTAAGCCAAAGGAGGAGGATAATCTAAAGCAGATTCTAAGTTGTTTAGAGGATCTAAAGCCTGATTAAAAAAGAAATAGTAGGGTTGTAACAAATGAGCGGCCTATTTCAAGTAATTTTAGCAGGCAACCAAGAATGTAGAATTACCCATACAATACTCAGTGGAAGGATGGCAAGCCCATTTTTTCCAGTTAAAAGGGATAGGCCCGATGATAGGATTCCTAATCCTTTGCAAAGAAATTTAGTTAAAATGAATGATGATGTCCCATGGTGTGCTGCTTGTCAATCTCCTCATAGTCCAAAACACTGTGTTATTGCTCTAAATTTATCTAAGAATTAAGAACAAGATGAACAATATGATCAGAGTGGTTATGCAATGACTTCTTCACATGCATGGGATGAGGTTGACTCTACTGATGGTGAGAAAGAAGAATTTGATGATGTTGGATGTGGTACAGTGAAATGTGAGGAACATATTTCCTTAAGGAGACCCTTTGATAAAAAAAATTGCTCAAATCACTGCAGACATGGTCACTCAAGTGAGGAGCAATTATAATTTGAGAAATTGGACAGTTGGAAGCACAAATGGTAAACTAGGTAGCATGTTTATCAAGAAATCAGAAAAGAGTATACAACAACATGAGGAAAGGGAGAAAGATGTTGGTGTTGTCAGTAAGGTTAAAGTAAAAAAGAAGATGGGACCTGTTGCAATACCTCAAGGTAAAGGAAAAACACAAGAGATAGATGTTCCCATACCTCAGAAGGATGATGAGTTTCTACACAAAGGTAAGTCTGATCTAACTGTTAAAGTAGAAGATAAAGATGTCACTATGATTAAGGATGACATGGGTAACCATACATATGTTCCCATTGATATGACTAAATTGCTCTCACAAATAACTATCAAGGTTCCATTGCTAGAAATGATGAGAATAGAGGAGCACAAGGTCAAGGCCTTGGATTGGGTAAATGGTGCCTCTTCTATAAAGGTCCAAGAAATGAACAAAGGTGACAAGCATGTGGCTTCTTTAGAAGACACACTTGATAGTAAAAATGAAGAAACTATCTCTGAGATTCCTCAGAGGTATTTGGATACAAACATTGTAAATGTTGCATCAGGGACAATGGATCCTTTTTTCTTGTCCCTTACGATAAATGGAAAATTGTTGAAGAATTGCATGATTGATTCAGGAGCATCAAACACTGTCATGCCTGTAGAGATCATGAAGTCATTAGGACTAAAAGTTGATACACCTCATGGGAGATTCCAAGCTATGGACTCAAGACAAGTGCTAGTTATTGGAACCATTAAGGCTTTGCCTTATAAATTAGTAGCATTTCCTGACAAGCAACTAACTATGAGTGTTCTTGTAGTTGACATTCCTCCTCAATATGGAATGTTGTTATCTAGAAAATGGAGTGCCTCTATGGGAGAAAGTATTCAATGTGACTTGTCTTTTGGTACTTTTAACATTGATGGAGAAAGTGTGAAAGTTTCAAGGGAAGCTATAACTCCACATATGATTGAGGAGGATGAAGAGGACAATATGAATTGCTTTGTTGACTCTGACATTGGTTCTTTCCAAGTTTGGGAGAGAGAAGTGCAAGAAAAGGTCAAGCCTGTCCTTCTAGCTGATGATGAAAATAACATGGTAGAAGGTAATCTCTTATGGACCTTGTATTTCGATGGAGCAAGTTCAAAGGAAGGTGTTGGAGCAGGAGTTCTATTGATATCCCCAAGTGGTAAGACTTTTAAGTTTTCTTTCACTCTCTTGTTCCCTTGCACAAATAATGTTGTTGAATATGAGGCCCTATTGATTGGTTTGAAATAAGCATGAAAACATGGGATCAAACATCTTAGGGTGATTGGTGATTTTGAGTTAATAATTTCTCAGATTAGATAAAAGTATGCATCAAACAATCAAAGGCTTAAACAATATAGAAATGTTGTTTGGGATGAAATTGAAGTTTTCAATGCTTTTGGTATTGATTGGGTGGATAGGAGCCAAAACAAGATGGCCGACTTACTAGCAAACATAGCATTAAGGCTAGAGGATATTACCTTTGCAGGGATATCTAGGATTAAGTGTAAGTGTAGGCCTTCTATCCTGGAGAATGTTGAGAATTGGCAGGTATATTCTGATGATCAGGATATACTAAGGTTTTTGCAGTGTGAATCTCATTTTGATGGTCAGGAAATGGATTTTAGCACTTATTTTGACATCAAAAATGGAAAAGAGAATGTTCTTGGGAAAGAAGTTTTACAACTAAAATCAAATAGGATCCCAAGGGGATTGGTTGCTCTTGAGAGAGCATTTGATGATAAAGAAAGGACTTGTTTACCTAAATTTGGTGATAAGATAAATGATTTGGAGGAAATAAATTTAGGAACAAGTCAAGTACCTAAAAATGTTTACATAGGTAAATGTTTGTCTCAAAAAACTAGGAATAATTTGGTTGATCTTCTCAAAAAATTTAGACATGTTTTTGTGTGGTCTTATGATGATTTTAAAGCTTATAGAGAAGATCTATTCCAGCATGAAATACCATTGAAGGAAGGTACCAAACCTTTTAGGTAGAATTTAAGGCCTGTGAACACTACCTTCGCACCAAAAATGCAAGATGAACTCATAAAGATGATGGATGTTGGTATTATCAAGCCTATCAGACTTTCTACTTGGGTGTCAAACTTGGTTCCAGTCAGAAAAAAGAATGGTGACATTAGGTTATGTGTTGATTTTAGGAATTTGAATGTCAATTCTTTGAAGGACAATTTTGGTTTGCCTAATATGGAGAATATGTTGTAAGGTTACTGGATCAGAGTTAATGTCCATGATGGATGGTTTCTCTGGATATAATCAGGTCATGGTCAAGGAGTTAGAATAGTTCAAGACTGCATTCACTACCCCTTGGGGAACATATGTTTATGTTAGAATGCCTTTTGGTCTGACAAATGCAGGAGCTACTTTTCAGAGAGCTATGGATGTGGCCTTTGCAGACTTCATAAAAAAATTTCTAGTGGTATATGAGGATGATCTCACAACATATTGAGAAAAGGAAGATCAGCATTGTGAACATCTTGAGAAGATTTTTATTAGCGCTTTGGAGTATGGGATTTCTTTGAATCGAAAGAAGTGTTCTTTTGGTGTTGTGGAAGGCAAGATCTTAGGACATATTGTGTCCAAGGATGGAGTGAGAATTGACCTTGAAAGGGTTATGGCTATAGATAAGCTTTCACCACCTAGAAATGTTAAAGGAATACAATCTTTCTTTGGGCAGGTAATTTTTTTAAGGAGATTTGTTACAAATTTTGTAGAAATCAATCTCCCTATCTCAAGGATGTTGAAAAAAGAGGAAAAGATTGAATGGAATGAAGAAGAAGATGAATCTTTTAGAAGTATCAAAAAGGATATCAAGGATGCCCCAGTTTTAAGGACACCAAATTATGGTAAGCCCATGCAGATATTTTCTTTTGCTTCTTGTCATACAGTTGCAGCAGTTTTATTGTAGAAGAATTCAGATGGATATGAACAACCCATATCATTTTTTAATAAATCCTTACAAGTAGCAGAATTGAAATATGATATTACTGAGAAATAGGCTTATGCCTTGGTCAATGAAGTCAAGGCTTTTAGATGTTATCTTGTAGGAGCTAAGGTGGGTTCTTATGTTCCTAGTGCTGTAGTTAAGGATATATTGGTGCAACAAGATGTTTCAGGGAAAAGATGTAGATGGATCAACAGGATCCAAGAATTTAATATTTATATCCAGATTACAAAATTGGTAAGAGGCTTAGGTCTTGCAAAATTAATGGCATAAAGCAATTTAATTGCAAATCAATTAAATGTGTTAGAAGAAGAGCAAAGGCCCTACATTTGTGATATGGATTGTTGTGATTGGTACAAAGATGTTATTGGTTACTTGTAGAAATTGGTTCTTCCCCTTGAGATGGATGAAAATAGAAGGAGAACTGTCAAGTTGCAATCAGCAAGGTATGCCATTATACATGGTAAGTTATGGTGGAGAAGCAATGAAGGAGTATTGCTAAAGTGCATAGACCATGAGAGGTCTGAGGCTCTATTAAAGGAAATGCACCAAGGTGTATGTGGAGGACACTATATGGCAAAGACCACAGCTCACAAGATCCTTAGGTCTAGATTTTGGTGGCCTACAATTTTTAAAGATACACATCAGTTTGTGAGAAAATGTGATGCATGTCAGAGATTTGCTGGAAAGTTGAAATTTAATGGGAATTTACCAATCAGACCTATTGCAGTTCAGGCTCCTTTCTAGAAGTGGGGTATTGACTTTATTGGGGAGATTCCAAATAAATCTAGTGGTGGACATTCTTACATACTAGTGGCAATAGACTATTTTACCAAGTGGGATGAAGCTATCCCTACTAGAAAGGCTACTAGCAAAGTTGTGACAGACTTTGTGATGCAGAACATCCTTACCAGGTTTGGTTGCCCAGAGGTAATTGTGGTTGATAATGCAATGTGTTTTAGATCATAGGAGTTTAGTGAGTTCTGTTAGCAATATGGGATACACATTTCATTTTCCTACCAATATCATCCACAAGGAAGTGGTTAGGCTGAGTCCAGTAATAAAAGTCTGATTAAAATTCTCAAGAGAGTGTTAGACAATAATAAGGAAGCCTTAGATTCAAAGTTATGGTTGGCATTATGGGCAGACAAGGTAACTATTAAGAAGGCCATAGGTTGTGCTCCATTTCATTTGGTGTATGGAATAAGTGCTAGGTTGCCTCAAAATAATTTATTGCACATGTATAAGTTCATCCAGGCATATGATGAAGATTTGAATGATGAGATGAGAGTAAGAATGGATGAACTGATCCAATTGGAGGTGGTAAGGAGATATGCACATGAAAGAAATGAGATATTACAGAAATAATGTAAGAATTTGTTTGATAGGAGGGCTACTCAAAGAATTTTTGAAATTGATGACCTTGTCTTGATGTGGAATGCAAGGTTAGAAGATAAGGGGAAGTATGGAAAATTTGATCCAATTTAGTTGGGCCCTTATCTTATTGAAAGCAAATGGGGGACAGACTCTTATGTCCTGAAGGATTTAACTAGTGGTACTTTGGAATTGCCTGTTCATGGAAAATTCCTAAAGTTCTACTTCTCTTGAAGTATCTTTTCCATGAACAGTAGTTTAGGTTTTCCCCTGTACAGTCGTCTATTTTTGCTTTTTGGGTCAAAGTTTTGAGTTGGTCTACTCTTCCAGGAGATTCTAGCTTTCTCGTTGTATCTACAAGAGATACACGTCCCGAAGTGTGAGCCATTGTTAGTGCTGGTAAAAAATTTTCATGGTTGCATCCCTTTTTTCTTGGCCTTTGTTTCCTTTTTCCCCTATTTTTTGGTAAAAACCCAAGGCAAAAAATTCAAAAAATCTAGCCGTTGTAGTGAGAAAGCCCCAATTTACCCCGACCTCATTCTATTTCATTATTACCTTTTTGGCCACTTAAGTGAACATATAATGCATGTGCACATTTCATTTCTCTATTAGTTGCATGATCGCTTAGTCCCTGGTGGTTAACACTTCTTTTATGCAATCACGCGACTATGTGTTCGTGTAATATCTTAATGCCTGGTGGTCTTATCTTTTTATTCGGCGACCTAGCGAACACTGATGTCTTTTTCCCTTAGTCGCTCTTTCACAAAATGGAGGTGCCCTGCAGTGAGATTCTAAATCAATGGTTGTCTCTTGAGCAGATAGAATCTTTTTGGCTCATTAGATCTTGTGCCCGCCGTTGATTTCCTGTTATGACGTAGCCTTTCTTTCCAAGTGGATCCACTTGCCAGGTGTGTAGATTTGGTGATTTTTGATTGGTCCATGAGGTGCTGAGTCAACTTTTGTCAAGGGGTCCCATGTCAAAGTATCTGTAAAGTGGTATAAAAAGTTGATCCAACGGTTGTCTTAAGATCTCATGCGATGTGTCAGAAGGTTGCGAAGTTATGACAACTATTGATCTCTCTTTAGGCGGGCCTAGTTTCTAGTCTAAAGTTTTAGTGATTCAGACAAGTTTTTGGTGGCACTGATAAAGTCTTCTATGTCCACTCATTTGCAAGGTTTTTGGCAAGGTTCTAAATTCTTTTAGCAATTCAGCGAATACGTGTTTGCTGAATCTCTAGATAATCTGGCAGTGTTTCATGTTTTTTTGTGAATTAGCGAAATCTCTTTGGTTGCCAATTCACCAGGTAATCAGTGGGCCCTCAATTCCTTTTTATGTATTTGTTGGTTCACGAAGAGTAGCCTCAGGTTATGAAAGGACCTCATGATTCTGCGAAAAGCTTTGTTCACTAGATCATTTGATTTAATGTGGGTTAAGTAATTTATTTTGCGACTTAGAGGTTCCTTGCAGTCGCGTATTCGCCAAGTGCTCAAAAGGGTTAAGTGATTGCTGAGAATGGTGGGACCATTTGCCAGGTGTTGCAGATTTGTCTATCTTTGATTGGTCAACATGGATGATGTGGAACTTATCAGTGGGGCCATGGTTTTTTCAAAAGGTTAAAGGAATGATAGATCTTGTGGTTGTCGCTATACCGCTGGCGTAAGATGCACGGTGGTTAAGCGCGTGGTATAACGACAGCCATTGATTTCATCCAATGTCAATGGGTTGTTAGGGAAAGGTAGAGATTCTTCATCTGATGGTGGTCTCATAATCTGAAAGAATCTTTTGGCTCTTTGCGATCTTCAGATGATCGCCGATCTTCTTGATGAGGGCCCGGTGTAAATTTTTTAGTCTTTTTGGCACCTGTGATAAAAGGTTAGTGGTGTCGATAGAATTCAAAGGTTTCTCTTGTTCACGTAATGTTTTGGTGAAATGCTAAAAGGTTTGGAAATCTAGCGAAAAGCATTTGCATTGTCGCTAAATAACCGGCAGAGAAGAAAAGTGTTCTACGAACTAGCGAAATTCCTTCAGTCGCCTGTTCACCAATTATGAGCTGAGGTTAAGTGTCTTCCTTTGTTTGCTATTTTGCTGAGGTTAAACATGAGTTAGGGGTTTCTTTTCATGAATGAAATTTCTTAGTTGCATGGTTGCTAAATGTAAACCAAGATTCCTATAAAGGTAAATCATAAAGCTCGGGAAACATCAGGATCTGACAGTCATGATATAAAGTTGAACCAAGTTTGAATGTCGACTGCTGATTTTCAATTTCAGCCATAAAGTAACCGTTGCATTTTGAATTCAAATTTCCAGAGGGATTCCAGCAATAGAAAGGACTATTTTTTAATGCTTTCACGGCCGGATTTGATTAGTTTGGTGGTGTCGATTGTTGCAGTGTGGTCCAACGAGTATGATGATTGATTGCAAGGAATTTTATGCTACAAGGAGAATAAATAACGGTGCTCGAGGTGTGTTGTAGGGGTCAAATCAAATGAATTTGCAAGAGTGTTATGATCTTCAGTACTTTTCCAGAGGATTTACCATAAGTGAAGATTGGATTTTGGATTTGATTGCTCAGGGTTGCTTGGTTTTCCCTCCTAGTGTATTAATTTCTGATATTTTTGAATTGTTTGGTGGGTGGAAACCCTAACCCTTACCTTGGTTATCTGTAGCTTGTTGCATCCTAACATGTGTAGGCTTTCAAGGTAACCGGTGGTATATAATATTGAATTTTTTATTTTATCAAGGTTCCAGTTGCAAAGTTCAAAATTATTCCCGAGTTTCTGGTACCAAGGTTTTGTAATAGTTTTTTGATTCAGTGTTTGTTGATAAAAGAAGAAAGTTGTAGGTCTAAGCTATAGTTTGCAAGCTTGATTTGTTATGACTGATTGTATGCACAGTAAGGATTCATCATACTTAATACAAATACATGATTTTTCTCTCTCCTCTGTGTCAAGTTAGGTAGACTTTGAGCTTTCTAGTTCATTACATATTATTTTATGTATGTATCTTCATTCTTGAGTTCTGATCTAGGATTGGATTAAATGATGCTCTAGGTGAGATATGAGTTTACTATTGTCTACATAAGGATTCTTTGTAAGTAGTAAGGATTGTGTTAGATGTATTTATGGCTATGAATCTCAGATATATTCTGGTATGTGTATCTCTTGTGTCTAAGAAATCTTGCCCAATGGATGAGGCACTGGCCTAAATGAGTATCTCTCTTGTTAGCATACACTAGTTGAAGTTATTGCATCCCAAAAATATTGAAATCAATAACCTTTTTAAGCTTTAAGTAGTTGGTTGTGTGGTTATGTTACCCTATAGTAATGGAGAGTCAATGAATGTGAGGTTAGCATTTAGTACTTTCTTACTATCAATCTATTGTCTAGACCCAGTCTTTGGTGTGTGAAGTGTAGTTTCACTAGGTTAGGTGCACCCACGTTGGTTTTGCAGAGCTAGAAGTGAAGAGGGTAGTCTTGTCCCTATAGTTGGTCTAGTTACCCTAAGATCCATATACATTTTGGAATTAACCACTCCTAAAAACTATATGAGGGTATATTGGTAGCCTAAGAGCATTGGCGTCCATTTTGAACAACAACACGTGGAAAGCATTAATGGTGGAAAGTTAGTTTTAAATTCATCAAAGATCCATTATTCAGACATTTTCATTCGATTTTGAGCCTTTGGAGAGCACAGGAGATCAAAGCAGTTTGTGTTGAGTGATCAGAGTTGGTTTATCAGCAAAGAAGTTTGAAAGTTTTTTTTGAAGCCCTAGTTCGAATGTGATGATTCAGAAACCCTTGGAAACCTATTTGAAGTGATTAACCAAGTAAGTTATGGCTACTCTAGTTGTTTTTGATGTTGTTGAAAGGAAGAGGTATATCTTTAAGAAGCATCCCTTCAAGTCAATCCTAGATGACCTAGGAGGAGCATTCTCTAGGACTCTGATGGGAGTTCTGCATGTATAGGACATACACACATATATTTATTGTAAAAAGGAACTAGTAGGATTGGATATAATCAGGTCGCACATAGAAACCATGATGAATCCAGACATGAAATTCCTAGATAAGTTCACAGACTTATAGAATAACCTTATTATTGAATATGCAACTGCATATTAGTTTTATGAATCTGAATGGATTAAGATTCTATTGAGAAGAATTCATGATGATTTGTTTTGGATTAGAGAAGTCCCTATTCAAATAAGTACGGATCTCATTCATGAGATGACAAGACTGAATAAGACCAAAGTCATCCTTCCCACTGGAAAGGATGTCAAGAAATTGGTGGAACAGGTTTGTAATTCATGCAGTGATAATCATGGGATGACAATTGAGCTGATTGAGGAGAAATACATCAAGCTTATGTCTATGATACTTGGATATAAGTTCCAACATGCAAACAAGGTAAATAGTGTGTCTGCAACTACTATTTTAGTAGCCATAAGGATTGTAAAAGAGAATGGTGAATTCAACTTATGTGAGATCTTCCATGCACAGTTGATGGATAACATTAGAGCTATCAAGCATGATAAGAGTAAAGTGTTCAGATTTGGGTCACTTATAATATATATGTAATTCCATATTGTTGGTAAAGTATCATATCTTTACCTTCACAGGAGCATACCTACAATACCACAGATTTCATTGAAGGCAACATCTAAGAACACTTTGAAAGACTACATTGAATTAGAGATCAAAACATTTAGAATAAAGATACAAAGAAGGTATAGGATACCTGAAAGTATTGTGGAGAAGTACAAGGACACCATTTGTTTCATGGAGGAGATTGATATAACATGCATGGAAGTTATAGAACCTAGGACTAAGTGGATCCATCCACTTGGTTATGAAGTGGAGGAACACATTCTGGAAGCTTATGCACAAGTCCTCCTATCAGTGCCCAAACATCCTAGTGAACAAAGATGGGGTACTTATGAAGAAAAGACTAGACAGGTTGATTCACTTCTTAACAGTGCAACAACAAAAATAAAAGCATATAGAATTACATCAAAAATTATGAAAATTCATGGTGTTACACAAGCAAACTTGGATAAAGCTAGAGAATCCAATATAGCAATGCAAATTGAGAGAACACCCACTACTGAAGTTAAAATAGAGAAATTTGATGATCCTAAGGAGAAGAAGAAGAAGAAAATAGAAGAAAGCTCATATGCACCCACAACCACAATTGATCTGGAGTCCACTACACCTCCTGAGCCTAGTAAGATGCCTAAGAGAAAGAAGCAAATCACCACAATCCATCCATTAGCAAGGTCAACAAGAAGCTAAGGCAGAAACACTCAACCACCTCCTGAGGTAGGATTCCTACTAAATCTAGAAGTGTTGAGAGCTAGAGTTGTAGATGAAGGAAGAATTGATCAAATTGCAACATACTATGATAAAGTATCATGAGATAGATAAATTTGAGATCCATGGTATGATTATAAAACATATGATTAAGTTTAAGAAGACAGTTTTGGAACTCAAGACGGTCATTCCAGACAATGTATGGAACATTTTGGATTCCTTGAAGAAACAAGCAATTGAAGAAGATTTCATAATAAGGGAAAAGACTTTAGATGACAACATTCCTATTTGTTCAGTGGAAGAGAAAACTTTATTGCTGAATTTGGTGAAACCTCACCTAAGAACAAAGATGAGAACTTTGCAAATAATGAAAAATGAATGAGTTGATTGCAAAAGAAATAGAGAAATCTTTTGAGAAGGTATTTTTAGATAGGCACATGTACCCTCCTACTGTGCCTACATCCCAAGTTCCCTCTAAGAAATAAAAAGAGTCAGTGATCTCTATTGCACCTATGACAGGTCCATAGGATCCTGCGCCCAAGGCTGAAGCAAAGAATGAGACAATAGTAATTGATAATGTTGAGATTTCCATGGTGGCAATAGACATTGACTTAGACAAGTTTGAAGAAGCCTATGTAAGTACAGAAGAAGTTGAGAACCTTTGTGGTAAAGATGCACCAATGCAAGAAGAAGTTCAGATACAAGACATTACAGGACAAGAAGAGAATGATGATGAACCCAAAGAAGATCCTTTTGTTAAGATCCCTATGAAGGTAAAAAGTGAGATTGTTGATGTAAGTCACAGTGCAACTCTTGTTACCACTCCTAAGCCATAAATTTCATTGTTGTCAAGTTTTACCCCTGACACAACAAGTTTTGACTCATGAGGAGAAGAAGACTTGATGAAGATTAGTGTATTAGCAATGGAGAAAGAAAAAGAGAAACAGGTAATGAGGAACCCTCTTTTGTGGAATCAGTAAGAATACTGAACAGTCTATTTCTCAAGGACAAGAAAGTGTTAAATGTTCAATCAGTTGAAGATGTAAGCAGCATTTTGACAAGCTTTAAAGAAAATTTCTCAAGTCTTGAGGAATGAACATCCAAAGTTGCAGAAGGAAAATATCTTAAGAAGAGGCTAAATGAATTGACAGATAAATTTTCACTTGTCCTCAATCCTCTCAAGATTGGTCAAGCAGTGCTAAAGGAGATTGCAGCAAAAGGGAGGAAGATAATAGCTGATTGCATGAACCAAGAAAAATTGACTGCAGACCTTTACAAGAAAATTCAGGAGGCAAAAGCTATGATAGAAGTAGTGAGGAAATCAGTGGAAGATCCCTCCATAGACATAAATATTTGTAATAATGTCTACCAAGGAAAAATGGATAAAATTGAGAAGGCAAAAAAAGAGATGGCTCAGATAAGGGCTAGGCAAGCTCAGTTGAGAAATGCACTTGCGCCCTCATTGGATGTACTAAATCAGAATATCAAGGAGATTGATGCCACTATTGTGACATATGATCAAGGTTCATGCATAGATTTAGAGAAGATGGAGAAATTAGCTTATGCTTTGTGCGCCCATCTCCAGACAGTAAATGCACTGAAGGCATTTTGGCAGCAAGAAATTGCAAACCTTTAGACTACATAGCATGATGTACTCTTAGTGTAAGTACTTGGAGTTGTATTTTTTGAGAACCTTTGTCATTAATGTCAAAAGGGGAGTAGAGTATATAGTAGAAAGGAGAATATGGAGTAGTGTATATGATGTAAAGAGGAGTAGAGTATATAGTACAAGGGAGATATAAGATAGAGTATATGTTAGAAGTTTTTGTATAAGATACAGTTTAGTAACTTCGCCATATTCCTTTGTTACCATTAATGACAAAGGGGGAGATTGTTGGAAATTTAACTATACTATTGAATATGACTATGACTTAGTGTTGTCATTATGGAAACAAAGTCATATGAAGTTTTGGAGTCAGCGCATAACTTAGAAGATTAGGACAATGGCTAAGTATGGATGATAGGACAGCTAGTGAAGAACCAGAGGAACAGAACATTAGCGCATGTGTGTATGACTGAGTTTTGGTATGTGCCCTTGAAGATAAGATTTTGAATATGCTATTGAGCTATGGTTAAGAAGGAAAGATCAGATCAGTCAGTATCATGAAGATACATCGAGTTGAAGTGACACAGAAGTGAGCGACAGAACATAACAAAGCATGGAGCTAACTGTTAGTATTTTGGTTAGCGATTATAGTATTATTTTTTAAAGGTTATGCACCTATTCTAGTTGTGTTATAAACTTGTTAATATCATTATATGTAAACATGATTGAGCCAATTCATTTGGAAGCGTTGTATGTAATTAGTTATAGGCCGACTTGGTGAATAGTTTTTTTTGCGCATATAAATAAAACATGTGCCTTTGTATTTATGAATGGATGAGAGAAAGAGTTGATATAAGATGAGAAGAAGTATGCAAAGAGAAGTTAGTATGATATAGAGCTTTACAAGAGGTTAAAGCATCAACGCACAAAAGGAACTGATCATACAAGCAGTGTTATAGCAATAGTTCACCTTGCAGATATAGTGTGTATCTGATATTCAGAAGGTTGCAGCCTTCACCCTTTGAGAAGTGAGCTCTCAGATAGTGTGTCCTCACCCCTAACAGGGTTAATTATAAAAGACTCCTAACAGGGTCTGAACCTTGACAAGTTCATTGTACTTAAGCATTATAATGATAGCTCCTAATAGGGCTAAGGAACAATAACAAGTTCATAATACACAAGTACAATTATTAGTGGGTATTAATTCCCACTGAGGTTTTTCATTTAACTAGGTTTCCCCTTAATCATATATGGTGTTATGTGTTATGTGTTTATTACTTTACATGCTTTAATATTCAGTTCAACAATTAAGTCATTGAGTTAAGTTTCAAGTATCAGAAAGTAATTATATAGAACATTGATTCACCCCCCCCCCCCTCTCAGTGTTCCCATTCCTAACATGGAGAGTTGTATACAAGAAAGGCAACATGAGAAAATCAGCAAGGAGAGTAAGAGAAAGCATATTTTAGAGGATGTAAGAGACATTCTTTAGCAAGTTGTTCCCGATGTCCAAATAAATGAAGATACTCCAATTTTGGACCAACTTGCATCTCTTACAAGTCATATAAATGCCCCAGAAATAGATGTAGAGAAAAGGATAGAAGAGAGGTCCAAAGCTAAAATCCAATACCAACTTGTAGAGAAAAACAGCCAAGAAGTGGATTTCAATAAGGTAAAGCTTTCTAAGGTTATAACCAAGCTACAATCAATAACTCAAAAGATTATGAAAATTTTGTTTAAATTATACACTGTGGACACATTCACTATTGAGGTGAGTGAAAATATCAAGAAGCTAGATGCAGATATCTTGACCACTACAAATTCTTCTCTAATCGAGCCCAATGGTTTCCATAATCATATCCTTAAAGTAAAATAATGGAGGGGGTTGCGAGAAGACCTAAGAAAGAAAGAAGTAATCATAAGTTTGTTGGAAAGTTGGCTATACTAGTGTATATGACTTGTTATAGTGTTTTCATTATGGAAAAAAATTCATATAGTAGTCTGGAGTTAGCACACTTGATGAGAAGATCAGAAATCGACTAAGTGTTGAAGACTGGACAGTGTATAGAGTTCCTAAAGCTCAGAGCATCAGCGCACGTGCGTATGACTGAGTTATGGTATGTGCCCTAGAAGATAAGTTAGTTAGACTATATTCATGCTTAGTCTATGAACACATGATCAGATATGCAAGTATGAGAAAGATATAGATAGTTGAAGTTACACAGCCAGTGAGCACCAAAGAAGAACAGAGTAAGCAGCTGACTGTTAGCATTTTAAGTTACAGTTATATTCTAATGATGTAAAGGCTATGTGCCTATTGTAATTAGGTTTCCAACATGTAAATATGTTTGTTTGTAAGCATGCTTGAGCCAATTCATTTGGAAGCGTTGTATGTAATAGGTTTAAGGGCCGACCTAGTTGTTTGTTTTGTATGCGCATATAAATATTTGATGCGCCCATTGTAATTAAGTAAAATATTTGTTAGAGAGTTGTGATAAAAAGAGAAGAAGTGTGTGAAGAGACTCTAATATTTATTAGAGCTTTGCAAGAATTCAAAGCATTAGTGCATCAAAGGAACTGATATGACAAGCAGTGTCACAGTGGCAGTTCATCCAGCAGATATAGTGTGTATCTGAGATCATAAGGTTGTAGCCTTCACCACTTGAGCAGTGAGCTCTAGGACAGTGCATCCACTCCTCTAACAGGGACTATTGTAAAAGACTCCTAATATGACAAGGTCTACTGTACTTAATACATTGTAAAGCAACTCCTAACAGGGTTAAGGATCTTCTAACAAGGATCATAAAACACTAGTATAGAATATTAGTGGGTGTCAATTCCCACTAGGGTTTTTACCTATTTGGGTTTCCCCATAACCATATTAGTGTTATGTGTTGATTTCATGTTTCATGTTTATGTGTATGTTCATTTCAGTACTTAAGCATTTAAGTTCAATTTAAAGAATAAGGGAAAAGATAAAATATAGTGAACATTGATTCACCCCCCTCCCCCCCCCCCTCTTAGTGTTCCCCTTCCTAACAATTGGTATCATAGCTCTGGTCCTCAGCAAAAAAGTTTAACCACTTGAGGAGATCATGGAAAAAGCAAAAATGAAACATCTGAAAAGAAATCTTGAAGCTGCTCTTGAAGACCTGGACAAATCTGAAAGAGAAATTGAAGAACTAAAAGAAAAAATTAGTGATGCTCAATTAGTCATCAAAAGGCTAAGAAAATATTTGAGAGAATGCTCTACCAATGATCTAGGGACAATGTTCATGAAGCTCAAAGAAGAAAATACATCCTTAAAAGAACAACTTGAAGAATTTTATGATAAGCTGACTAACAATCAGGAATTCTATGATGAATAGATCAAAGAGAACCTTCAACTAAATGAAGAATTGAGGCAAGCAAACATGGAAATATTGGAGCTAAGGAACAATAAAGAATGCTCAGAATCTAAATTGAAAGCTGCTAAGAATCACATTGATAAATTACAAACCAATTCTGATTTGATAGAATCTCAGTTATATGCAAGGAGAGCTAAAGGAGATACTAGCTACATTGGATACAATGAAGCACAAAATCAGATTGACAACATGCGAGCAAGAATGAAAGCACCAGAAGGCACCTCTAATGCTAAGGAGACTAGAAGTCAGACTAAGGTTCATATTGAACCACCTAAGAATGAGTGCAAGGTAGTAGACCACACTTGTTATACATGTAACAAGCATGGACACATAGCAAGGAACTATACAGAGGTAAGACCTTTCAATGGTTATTGTTATTCATGCAATAAATTTGGTCATAGAGCTATGAATTGCAAGACAAGTCAAAAGAATAGGACTTAGTATAATCAAAGAAATTAGAATCACTCAAATGAAAGAAGTTCTCAGAATGTTACATGTCAAATATGTAACTATAATGGTCACTCAACTAGATAATGTAAAATGGTGACTCATGCTAATGCACCGAGGAATATAAGGCCTCCGGTGATTTGTCACTCTTGTAACAAGGCTAGACACATCTCAAAGTTTTGCAAATCAAGGACACAAAGTCAAGAAAGCCCTAAAAAGCCTAAAGAACCAATTTTGGATCCTGAAGGAGAAGTTAATTTTTTGAAAGCTTTAGAGGATGCGAGCTTGATTTGGTCAAAAGCAAAGAAGGACAAGGTTGATGAGTATGTATTGGATGCATCCACTATGGACGCACCCTCTACATCTAGATGAATGGCCCTTAGGGTCATAAGGGGAGCTAATTTAGCTCTAGACCCCTACGTGGCTGGTATACTCACTCTCAAGCTAGAGGAACCTTCATGAAAAAGCGCACCAGCTAATTGTTTGTAGAAAGAAAGTTAGGAATTTCCTAGTGCAGCCTGGTTTATGTGACAAACACTAATGGCAAAATTTCTACTTTAAAGTACATATAATATTGAAGATCTCTCATTGCATTCATATTGAGAGTGATTGGAGAGAAAAAGAGCCTTAGTAGTTGATTCAAAAGCATTGCAATTTGATTCATCAAGTGACTTGCTATGCAATTGATCAGTTGCGAAAACCCTAGTTCATTGCATCGGTTAAGAATCTCTTGGAAACCTTTAAAGAAGCATTATACAAGTAAGTGATGGCTACTCTTACAATATTTGATGTTGCAGAGAACAAAAGATATGTGTTTAAGAGGCATCCATTTAAATCTATACTAGATGACCTAGAAGGGGCATTCTCCCACATGCCTATGGGAGTTATGCATGTCGAGGACATTAGGGCATACATCTCCTGTAAGAAAGAACTAGTAGGATTGGATAGATTAAGGGCACACATGGAAACTATGTTAAAACTAGACAAAACCTTCATGGATGAGTATGTGAGGTGGAATAATCACCCTATAGTGGAGTATGCTATGGCATATGAGTTCTATGAATCAAAATGGATCAAGATTCTACTGAGCAGAATTCATGATGACCTATTTTGGATAGTTGAAGTGCCAGTCAGAATTACCAGTGACCTAATTCATGAGATGATAGGTCTCTCAAGGACAGGCATCATCCTTTCAGTGGGAAAAGATGTGAGGAAGATTGTTTAACAGACTTGCAAATCAAGAAGTGATAGGCGCGGTATGACTATCGAACCTATTAAGTAAGATGACATCAAATTGATGTCTATGATACTTGGATACAAGTTTCAACACACCACCAGGGTAAACAGTATATTTGAGGCCACAATTCTTGCAGCCATAAGAATTGTAAATGAGAATGAAGAGTTCAACCTTTTGAGATCTTGCACGCATAGCTAATTGACAACATCAAGGCAATCAAGCTTGATAAAACCAAGATATTTAGGTTTGGGTCCCTAATTATCTATATGTACTTCCATATTGTTGGAAAGGTGTCAAATTCATACCTAGACAAGACTATTCCTACCATGTCTTAGATATCTTTCAAGGCATCTACAAAGAGCACTCTAAGAGACTACATGACATTGGAGTTAAAGACATTCAGGGCTAAGATGCAGATGAGATTCAGAATACCAGAGAAGATAGTTGAAAAATACAAGGATAATATGTGCTTCATGGTTGAGACAGACACAACATGCATGGAGGAAGTTGAACCAAGAACAAAGTGGATTCATCCACTAGAATATGAAGTGGAAGAGCCTATTCTAGAGGCTTATGCTCAAGTTCTGTTAGCAGCACCTAAAGACCCTAATGAGCCAAGATGGGGAACCTATGAGGAGAAAACAAAAGAAGTTGATGCAGTATTAAACATCACAGAAACAAAAAGGAAGGTTGCTAAGGTTACCTCAGAAATCTTGAGAACATGGAGTGTCTCAAGCAAACCGAGACAAAGCAAGGGAACAAAAGATTGCTTTGGAAATTGAGAGCGCAGCAACAACAAAGACAGAATTAGATGATCCTAAGTTGAAGAAGGTGAAGATAGAAAAATCTAATGAACAAAAGGGTAAAACTAATGTTACTCCTTCTGCGCCCAAAGAAACCATTGACCTTACTACTCCTCCTGAGTATAAGGCAATGCCGAAGAGGAAGAAAGAGATCAGCATTGGTCATCCATCCTCAAGAGTAACAAGGAATAGAAATAACTCACAAGCACCTCCTGAAGTAAGTTTCAAACCTAGTCTCAGTGTGCTAAGTGCAAGAATAATTGATCAGGGAAGAATTGATCAAGTAGAAAATTTTTATGAAAAATATAGTGAGATAGACAAATTAGAGATACATGGAATGATAGTCAAACACATGTTGAAGTTCAAGAAGATAGTCTTGGAACTAAAGACCATGATTCCTGATAATGTATGGAATATCTTAGAATTCCAAAAGAGATAGGCCATTGAAGAGGATTTAAGGATAAGAGAAAATATTCTAGATGATACCCTCCCAGTATGTTCCTTAGAAGAGAAATCTCTATTGTTAGATTTGGTAAAACCACACCTCAGAACCAAGTTAAGGACTTTGCAAATTATGGACAAGAACTATGAATTAGTTGCAAAAGAAACAAAGAAACCCTTTGAAAAGGTCTTTATGAATAGACACATGTATCCAGCTACTGTGCCTACAACACAAGTACCCTCAAAGGAAGTCAAGGTGGCAGAGCCCACTAATGCATCAGTGACAGGTCCTCAAGACTCAGTGCCTGCAATTGAAACACAAACAGAGGCAGATAAGTCTATGCCCATGACAGAGTTACTAAAGGATAGCACCATTATCATTGATAATGTAGAGATAGCCATGGTGACCACTGACATTGAATTGGACAAGTTTGAAGAATCTTTTGTGAGCACACAAGAAGCTAAAATTTTATGTGGTAAAAATTCTCCCAATTCATAAGAAGTAATGATTGAGGATATATCAGATGAAAAGAAAGAAGAAGAACAGATGGAAGAAAAGAAAGAAGAAGGAAAAGAAAAAGAAATAGAAAAATAAGTAGAGACAAATGAACCATCAACTGAAGTGATCAAGGTAAAAGAGGAAGTTATGGACAGTAATCCTATCACTACACTTCCCTCAGCAACATTGTTGTCAAGTTTGACACCTCACAAAACTAGTTTGGATTCATGGGGGGAAGAAGACCTAATTAAGTTCAGTGTCTTAGCTATGGAGAAGGCCAAGGAGAAACAAGTGATGAGGAATCCCCTCCTTATAAAGTCAGTGAACATCCTGAATAGCTTGTTACCAGCAAACAAGAAAGTGTCTAAGGTACACTTTGTCGATGATGTCAGCTCAGTGATTTCATAGTTCAAGAATATTTTCTCTAGCCTGGAAGAATCTTCATCCTTAGTTGCAAAGGAGAAGTATTTGAAGAAGAGATTGAGTGAATTGGTTAGAAATTATACACTTGACCTGAGCTCACTAAAGGATGGTCAAGCATCCTTGAAGGAGTTTGCAGCAAAGGGCAGAAAGATCATTGCTGACTGTATGAACCAGGACAAATTGACTGGTGATCTATACAAGAAGATTCAAGAGGCAAAAGCCATGATAGATAGCATAAGGAAATTATTGGAAGATCCATCTGTTGATGTAAACATGTGTAATAATTTCTACCAAGGACAGATAGAGAAAATAGAGAAGGCAAAAAAAGAGATGACCAAGACAAGGGCTAGGCAAACTCAGCTAAGGAATGCTCTTGCGCACTCATTAGACATACTTAATTAGAATATCAAGGAGATCGATGACACCATGGTGACATATGATCAAGGTCCTAACATAGATCTAGAGAAGATGGAGAAGCTACAGTATGCATTATGTGCCCATCTCCAGATTGTGAATTCATTGATCACATTTTGGAAGAAGGGGATCCAAAACCTGTAGATAGCATATTTGGATGTTTTATCATAGTAAGTTTTTGTAGATATAGTTTTGAATCACCTTTGTCATTAATTTCAAAGGGAGAGTATGTATGTAATATGGTATAGATATGTATAAGGAGACATAAGATAGAAAGTTAAGTATAAGGGAGATATAAGACAAAAGTTTTTTGTATTAAGGAATAGTTAGTAACTTGGCCATATTCCTTTGTTGCCATCAATGAAAAAGGGGGAGATTGTTGGCAAGTTGGCTATACTAGTGGATATGACTTGTTATAGTGTTTTCATTATGGCAACAAAGTCATATAGTAGTCTGGAGTCAGCACACTTGATGAGAACATTAGAAATCAACTAAGTGTTGAAGACTAGACAGTGTACAGAGTTCCTAAAGCTCAGAGCATCAGTGCATGTGCATATGGCCAAGTTATGGTATGCACCCTAGAAGATAAGTTGGTTAGACTATATTCATGCTTATTCTATGAGCGCATGATCAGATATGAAAATATGAGAAAGATACAGATAGTTAAACTTACACAGCTAGTGAATGCCAGAGAAGAACAGAGTAAGTAGCCGACTGTTAGCATTTTGAGTTGCGGTTATATTCTAATGATGTAAAGGCTATTCACCTATTTTAATTAGGTTTTTGACATGCAAATATGTTTTTTTGTAAACACGCTTGAGCCAATTCATCTGGAAGCATTGTATGTAATAGGTTTAAGGGTCTACCTAGTTGTTTGTTTTGTATGCGCATACAAATATGTGATGTGCCCATTGTAATTAAGTGAAATAGTTGTTAGAGAGTTGTGATAAGTAGAGAAAAAGTGTACAAAGAGACTATAAGATGTATTAGAGCTTTGCAAGAAGTCAACGCATTAGTGCATCAAAGGAACTGATCTGACAAGCAATGTCACAGTGGCAATTCATCCAGCATATATAGTGTGTATCTGAGATCATAAGGTTGTAGCCTTCACCACTTGAGCAGTGAGCTCTAGGACAGTGTGTCCACTCCCCTAACAGGGAATATTGTAAAAGAATCCTAATAGGGTCTGACCCTTGACAAGGTCTATTGTACTTAATACATTGTAAAGCAACTCCTAACAGGGTTAAGGATCTTCTAACAAGGATCATAAAACACTAGTACAGAATATTAGTGTGTGTCAATTCCCACTGGGGTTTTTACCTATTTGGGTTTCCCCGTAACCATATTGGTGTTATGTGTTGATTTCATGTTTCATGTTTATGTGTATGTTCATTTCAATACTTAAGCATTTAAGTTTAGTTTAAAGAATAAGAGAAAAGATAAAATACAATGAACACTTATTCACCCCCCCCCCTCTCAGTGTTCCCCTTCCTAATAAAGTGACCAAGTCACCGAGCTACAAGTCAAGCTTCTTCCTCACTTAAAAATCATGGAGAGACACATTGAAAAGGCTAAAGTATTAGTCACTACCCCAAAAATATCTATTTTAGAGAACATATTTGATATGCATGCACAAGTTGGTCTCGAGCACATTGCTCCTACCCACTTGAAAGAGGAATGGGAAAACCTCTTAGCTTCATTGCAAAAAACCTACAAGCACATTTTTTATAAGATGTAAGTACTTTTTGTTTTGGCATTAATTTCAAAAAGGTTGAAATCATATATATGCCAATGTACTTCACTACATATCGGGAGCATGCACTTAGGGGGAGTTTTGTAGAAGAGTTAGTAAATTTTTGTGTATATGTATATATGGAGTTAGAATATTTTTTCAGGTTTGGTACATATACATTATGGTTTTGATACTAATCCCAAAGGGGGAGATTATTATCTCCATTTTTGCATTAAGTGTTGTCATTAGTATGAACTAAGATTAGATGGTAATCTAAGTTGATTAGCTGGTAACAGATGAAATAAGGAGCTATAGAAGCTAGTCGGTTGAACTTACAAAGCCTTCATACCGAGTTGTTACAAGGTAGAATCAAAAGCTAAAGGAACACAGGTTTGACAGAGTATGTTTACTGAGAATTAGAGTATACCAAGCACCAACTCAGTAAACACTGAGAATTCTACACACCGAGCATTAATTAATTCATTGAACAAAGAATACAGTATTTACTGAGTTGTTTAGGAAATGACATAGTAATCAGTAAAGGCACATGTCTCTATACAAATAGTTTACATGGATCTATAAACAGTTTACCAAGATCAAGGCACATTTATTATGGATGTAATCATTACATCGTGTGATGATTCCTATGTAATAGTTAGAACTAGGTTATTTCTATACACCATAGATCTTAGGTTTTCTAAGATGTTGTAAACCTAATTAGGTCAAAGAAATTTTCTATATAACTATAACTGATGTCATTTTGACATAACAAGAAGACATGAAAAGGATATCATGAAGAAGTAGCCGCTTATAGGACATCAAAATTCAGACATGGGTTTACATGAATGAGCAGTTATCAGAGATAGTATTTAGTTTATCAGAGACATACACGACTACCGAGAATAATAGAGAGTAATATACTACACATCAAGATGAAATCTATTTGGTATTTCATAGATATGATTCAGACAACTTCAAGTTGTCAATTGCAAATATTTTTTGTTATCTTTTAACCATTATAGCAGGATTGTAAATCTCTTAACAGAGTAGACTTAACCATATGTTGTAAATCTCCTAACCGAGTGCACACTTATTTAGTGTTGTTAAAATCATTTCACAAGGTAGATCTAATCAATCTTATGTTACTCCTCAGAGGGTAAGATCATCAAAAGTGATCACACTTGTAGCCTTAACCGACATAATTTATTTAGTGCAGTAGTGAAGAATATGTGGGTGTCATCCCCACCACAATTTTTACCTTCTAACAAGAGTTTCTACGTAACCAAAATACTTGTGTCATGTGTTATATTTCATGAATGATTTATTATTTTTTTTCATGCACTTTACATTTACAACTTATTTGAATGTATGTTGCAAAAAATTGAATTAGTTGGTTAGATAGATGCTACTATTGTAGATTATTAATTCAATAAAAAAATTTGAGTGTACTGATTCACCCCTCCCCTCTCAGTGCCATATCTTTCTTATTCCAAGAATATGTTGAGATAAATTTCTATTAGGCTTGAATTTTTTGAGAGCCTAAAGAAGAGAAAGACCTATGGAATATGTTAGTGAAGATGATGCTAAAGAGGTAGGAGCAGAACAAGCCATTGTTCTTGAACAAGGAGAAGAAATATTCTTGAGAGATTTTACAAGTTTAAATGCCAAACCACATTTCAATCCTCCTGAGTATAATGGTATCTTGGATTTAGATGAATTTTTGGACTGGATCTCTGAAATGGAGAAATATTTTGAATATGAAGGTACATTAGTGGATAAGAGAAATACTTTTGGTGGGAGCATTTGCATCTTGATCAATAGAGAAGGGGAAAATAAAATATCAGGATATGGATAAGATGATAAACAAATAGAAGGGTAAATTCTTACCAGGTGATTATCAAGTTAGTTTGTTGAGAAGAATACAAAATTTGAAGCAAAGGGATACTAATTTAAGGGAATATACTAGAGAATTATACAAATTAGATATCAGATTTGGACATATGGATGATGAAGTTGAAAGGGATGCAAGATACCTGAATGGATTGAGAACTTCTATATAATATGAAATTAGTATGGTGAAGATGAATAGCATTAAAGAAGCCTATCAATTTGCATTGAAGGTAGAGGATAAGCTAAACAAAAGGCATGAACAAAGGCAAAGAAAAAGATGTGGTAGATTTTCTAGAGGAAGAGGTAGATCTTATGGAGAAAGTAGTAGATCTGATTAGGATAAGACAAATCACGATAAAGGAAAATCAGAGTGGAAAGGATAAAGTTCATACTGAAGAAGAGGAGGTTATATAATAGATAGTTACCCTATAGGTAATGATCATAAGAGAGAAGACAAAACCTAGTTTAAGGGCACTTGCTTCAAGTGTGGTGAAGAAGGACATAGGGTATTTGAATGTAAGAAGGTTGGTAGAAGTAGTAGGAATGTACTTGTGCAAGAAGATTCACCTAACTCAATGAACCAACTAGAAGGTGGTCAAAATTTGATGATTACGAGAGATTTGTGGAATGAAGGAACTAAAGAGGACCCTCTGAGGAGAGGATTATTGAAAACCAAATGTAAAGTTGTTGGAAAGTGTTGCAAGGTGATCATTGATAGTGGAAGTTCAAATAATTTGGCATTATAATAATTGGTTACAAAGTTGCAGTTACCGAGGATGAAGCATCCTAAGCCATATCATATTTCTTGGATAAAGGATGGACATAAAAATTTGGTAAGGGAACAATGCCTCATGAAATTTAAGATTGGAAACTATCATGATGAATTTCTTTGTGATATTATGTTGATGGATTATTGTCATATCTTGTTGGGTAGACCATGGCAATATGATAGACAAGCTATACATGATGGTAGATTGAATAGATATACTATTTTGACTAATGGAAAGAAACATGGTTTGCTACCTTTGATAGAATAATTTAAGAGTGAAAATTGCACTAGTCTTAGAGTTTTACTGCTTGAAGGAAAAAAATTCATAAAGGGTTTGAAGAAGAATGATGTGTGTTATGCCTTGGTTCCTAATAAACCGGTTGTGAAGACATAAAATGATTCACTGATTGAGGTTAAATCATTTTTGATAGAGTTTCAACAAATAATTTTTGATAATGTACCTGATGGGTTACCTCCTATTAGAAGCATCATTCATTGAATGGATCTAATACAAGGAGCTAGCTTACCTACTAAGGAACCTCTCTAATTGATACCTACTAAGAATGAATAATTGAATAGACAAGTTTATGTATTTTTGCAGAAGGGTTTGATCAGAGAAATTTTGAGTCTATGTGTAGTACCAACTATGTTGGCACCTAAGAAGAATGGAGAACGTGTACCAATTCAAGAGATATAAATAGGATCACAGTTAGATTCTAGTTTCCATTGTATAGGATGGATGATATCATGGATTGTTTGATTGGAGCAAAGTACTTTGCCAAGATTGATTTGAGGAGTGGCTATCGTTGAATCAAAATTAGAGAAGGAGATGAATGGAAAAAAAAATTTAAGAAAAGAGAAGGTTCGTATGAATGGTTAATTATGTCTTTTGGTTTGACTAATGCACCTAGTACTTTCATGATATTGATGAATGAGGTCATGAATAAATTCTTGGGCAAGTTTGTGATTGTTTATTTGGATGACATTTTGATATTTAGTAAGAATAAGGAAGATCATTTGTTGCATTTGAGACAATTAATGTAGAGAGTGAAAGAGGAAAAGTTGTTGATTAACTTGAATAAAGATTCTTTCATGAAGGAAGAGATAGTGGACTTGGGCTTCATGATTTTAGATGAAGGTTTGAAGATGGATCCTGAGAAATTTAGAGAAATTTTGGAATGGTCGACACCTGTGAATGCTAGTGAAATCAAATCTTTTCATGGATTGGAAAATTTCTACTAAAAGCTCATAAGGAATTTTTTCTATTTGTAATGCTATAATAGAGACAATGAGAGGAGACAAGAAAGATTTCAAGTGGACACATGGAGTTGATAGAATTTTTTATACCATGAAGCAAAAGGTAGTTGAATTACTAGTACTGGCTTTACCTAATTTCTCAAAATTATTTCAAGTTGATCGTGATGCAAGTAGAAGTGCAATAGGGGCAATATTGAGTCAAGAAGGTAAACATCAGATGTTGTTGATATAGTCGATCTATTCTTTAGAGGAGTTATGAGATTGTAAGGGTTTCCTAAGACTATTGTTTCTAACTAGGATAGTAAGTTTGTTGGATACTTTTAGAAGACACTATGGAAAAAGATGGGTATAGATTTGAAGTTTAGTTATACATTTCATCCACAAACCAATGGACAAATAGAAGTTGTGAATAGGATTTTGGGTAATTTGAACTAAGATTTCTTACTAGAGATAAATATGGTAATTGGGATTTGGTATTGGCACAAGCAGAAGTTTCATATAACAATTTAGTGAACCAGAGTATAGATAAAACACCTTTTGAAATTGTTACCAGCATGCATCCTAAAGGAATATCGGATTTGAAATATCTTGGTCTAGAAGAGAAAAGAAGTGTTGAAGCAGAGGGATATGTTGAACTCATGAAGACTTTACATGATGAGGTGAATTATATTTTAGAACATAGTAATCATAAATATAAGGATACAGCTAACCGATCTAAGGAAACATAAGAATTTTGAAGTTGGTGATGAAGTTATGATTCATTTGAAAAGAGGAATATTTCCTATTAGAACCTATAGTAATCTTAAGATGAAGAAGTTTGGACCTTTTAAGATACTGAAGCAATTTGAAAGTGGTAATTCTTTTGAGATTGAGGTATCGGTTGACATGGATATATCACCTATATTAAACATTGTAGATTTATATGCCATGAGTTAGATGAAGAGATAGACATGAAACAAGAATATCCTAAGAAGAAGACAAAGGAAATTGTGACCTTAATTAAGTGGAAGAACAGACCAGTTGAGGGTGCTATTTGGATTTTCCAATCTGAGTTGGATCATTTGGATTCTTCACAAGTTGTACAATAGCTCTGATGTGGTGCATCATTTTTATTAACCCCATGTGTCTAATGTAGGAGTATCTCAAGGGTTCATCGTAATCTTCCATCAACCAAAAATAGTTCTTTATATTTATTCATGTTTACCAGTTGGGGAGATTATGCTAACTAATCATTCATTTGTTTGAGATAGTATGTGTGGTTGTACAATGTTATTTGAGACCTATCTTGGATCATATTCCTATGATTTCACCTCTTGATGTTTTTGGATGTTTTATATCTGATTCAATTCCTATCCTTGGGTAACATATTTGTTTCTTTCTTGGACCTATTTGGAGATTCAATGTGTGGTTGCTGATCTTTAGATTTTAACCGTTGTAATTATAACGTGTGGTCTTGGATCTTTTGTGGATCATTTCCTATGATTTTTCTCCTTGTGTTTTCATTTTTATGGATCTTTAACTCTTTTTAGATCAGACCTATTTGTTGTATACATTTCCTTTTCTTGGGGAATGTATTTCTTTCATTTTTTACTTTGGAGGCATTTCCTATATGTAATAACTTGATGTATCTTTAGAGGTAGTCCTATTAGATTGGTAGTTGATTCCTGAAACCTAGATTTCAAATTTTTTTAGATTGGTATTAATATTTGAGATGAATTTCTTTGTATGTGGTCGTAACCAAGAAGGTCTAATAGCTTGGCATGTATGTTTTTTTATCTTTGAATAATACATTAGATCATGCATTCTCTCTCTATTTTGTGTTATTTTTTCCTGTGTACTATTAGATATGAGGTTGGGCATCTCCTTTGGGGATCATCCCTCCTTAGCACCACACCATAATTATTAATGGTTTAGCTACTATAAGCATCAAAAAATTAAGAACTTGTGCAAAATATTGATTTCATTGGGTGGTTTAGCTAAAAGGTAGGAACAATTATTATGGGTTGACCTTTTTTCTAATGTTCTTTATTTTTCAACACTAAGAACTTATTAAGACATCCTACCACTTGGGAATTGTATATAACCTTATGCAAACTATCACATACATGTGACTTACTATTACATTATATAAGAAGACTTTATCTTGTCCTCTAAAATCCTCTACAAATTGAGGACATTATATTCCATACTCATTGTTGTGCTACCTAATAGAGGTGAACTTATAGAATTTTTTTTCTATATCTAAAACCTCCACAAGATATCTCAACAGACTTATTCAAGTTTATTCATGGTTTATTTTAGTTCTAACCTTGCATACTTCCATTTTATGAATACATCAAGTAGACCCTAGGTCTTTCATATCAAGCTTACAAAACTAAGTTTTAAGTTCTTGAATCAATGTTTTGTTATATATAATGATATGAATATTATTAATATAATAGATAATTATCCATATAACTTGGCTTACTATCAATATAATTGAGAAAAAGGAAGTAATACAAATATAGTAAATTATACCTTTCAAGTGATCCCCATTGTCTAATAGACTTTCTTATAGTTTGTGGTGAAAAGCTTCAAACTATATCTACACCTTATTCTTCTTTATAGTTTCTAATATATGTGGAATTCTCAATATCTACCAAATTTCCATGTATTTATCCTATTGATCTTTTGGTACATTTTGTTTCTCCATATGTTCTTTCAAATGCACCCTCTCAATTTTAGTATTATTTGAGTATTCAATTGTATGTTTTGCACCAAGTCCTTGATTATGACATCTAGAAACAAGATAACCTTCAAGGTTTCAACATTCTAAATCTTGCATTCTTTGACATTGTCTCAATAGACAATTAAAATATACCTTTTAGCTTTAGGATAGATAATTTGACTAACTCCTTGGGAAACTAAGAAAATACTTCACAATATAATATCCTCAAGTATCTTACCACTAGTTTTATTCTAGTCAACACCATAGAATGTCTTGTTTGTAAATGTCAAAGGAGGAGATTTATTCTTCAACTATCTTGCAATATTCATCACCTCTACATAAAACTGCTAGCCTATTCTTTATTACTCAACATAATCCTATTCTAATAAAGTAACATGTTATTCAATCCTTTTTTCGACCCACTCTACTATGTTGTAGTCATTTTCTTCACATCTCTGAAATTCTTAGAAAGTATATCAAAATTTGTAGAGAACAATTCACCTCTATTCTGTATATTACACACCTTTATTTTCTTTCTAATTTGATTATCAACCAAGGCTTGGAATTCTTTAAATTTTAAAAATACCCAAATATAGGAAATTCACACAATTTTTAATCCTAAGAAAATATATCCAACTGTGCATATAATAATAATTAATAAATAATATACATACTTATCAATTAATGTGATATCCACAAGACCAAACGTATTGTAGTATATCACCTCCAAAATCTATTATGATCTAGATTTTAAAATGCACTTTGAAAAAGAGAAAATAGTTTTTTTTAACATAGGAATGCAAACTAGGAACCATTGAACCAAATTGGGATATCATTTCAGTAAGGAATAATCACTTAGGTTCCGCTTCAGTCTTGTACGATAGCTAAGCACTTTGATTTATCATTCTAATTTTTTATTTTATAGGATTAGATATGATTAAAATACGAAATAATGCAAAATAGGTAATAATAAACATAAATAGAGAGATAAAGAATAGTATACCAACATGTAAAGTTAGATCTAGAAATCGGATGTAAAGAAGAACATGTGTTTAAAATCAAGACCTAAAACAATCAGAGTATCAAGCTAGGCACCTTAGTCCATATGGGTGTCCTATTGGTTGAGGCTTTAGATCTTACATTAGGAATTATATAGATCATTCTCTCCAAATTCATCCAAAAAGTATCATACTATGCAGCTAACTAGATTTGTTTAAGGGTTTTTGCATTTTCAATATTTTAAATTGTGTTTCTTACTCTATTATGCACAATTTTACATCTCTTGATGCTTGTATCTACAACCTACAAGTAGAGAGGGAAAATTTTATTTTGTATAGGGGCTTTCCTAAGTCAAACCTCGAGTAACTATTAACCTCTACCACAACAATGATGGATGGGAGAAATATTACCCTTGGTAGGGAAAGAATTGAAAATATTGAAGGAAATGCATGAATTGACAAATGATACCTTTTCTATGAACTTATTGCCTTGAAGCCTCACAAAGCTCTATGTTGCTTCATAGGATTTAATGCATTTTTAAATTTATAGAAGTCTACAAAAATTTGATGACTGAATGCTTTACTTTTTATTTCTATTCATTTTCCTTGAAGATACTTGGTCAGAATGCTCAATTGGAATGATAACTTGAAAAATATTGTATGGTTGCAAGATGTTCAAATTTGGGGGAGAGAGTTGTATTTATAAATAAATTATACCTTTTTTGGTTTAAATGGAAAAGAAGGTTGAAATCAAGGAGAAATTTCTTGTTCCTTATTTAATTGACCATAATAGGTTCAAATTTGGGCCCACTATGTGCTAAAATCTATAGTCCAACAGGTCTATGTCACTAAGTGCCATAGTTGTGGATTTTTCAACTAAAACCAAGGTTAATGATCATAAAATTATGTCGGGTTTCTATAAATGGTCATTGATTAAGAATAAATAGGCATGTATCACATGCACAGATGACAAAAACCAAAGTGAGCCCAAAATGAGTGTGAAATTAAAAAATGGTAATTAAATTTTTTTGTGAAAATCAATGAAAATATTTCACATGGAGTACTTATTGATCTAGTATGTAAGGTGAATCTTATTATAGAAGAATCAATAATACATTAGGACATTCACATATAGGTGTGCTGGAGATTTGCCAGCAAGCTAGTGCTGACTGTATGTTTGTCATTGATGACAACATTTGGTAAGTAGCATGCGTGGAAGACTTATACAGTAAGCTTTGAGTATATGAAGCATGGACATATTATCAGTATGATATCATGGATGTAGATGTTAATTGTTATAACAGACAGTTATGTAGCAGCTTGTAACAACAGTGTTCCTGACAGAGTAACAGGTAGTGTTCTGTGAGTGATTGTCCGTACAGTCATCATGGAGCCTTGCACCTTTGGATATATGATGAAGACATGTTGGTGATGTTACAATTATGGATGCAAATTTTGATGATTAGTAGAAGTGAAGTTATGTAGTCACTATTCACCAGTAGCAGTTTCCTATGTTTATTCAGAAGAGTCGATGGAGAAGATATTGGTTCAAGAGTTGCGCTTATCATTTTGGTATGCGCCCCTAGATTATAGATTGGAGAAGAGTTAAGAATGTTTGGTTAAGAGAACATGATGTAATTCATCTTTAGGAGAAAGTTTCAGTTACTTTGGTAGAGCTGACAGTGTGTAGCGTGCATCTACATTTATTAATATTGGAAAGGTCCTGGATTGTGTTGTGTACTTAGTAGAGCTAATAGAATTATTATTGGAGTGTGTTATGGTTTCTCTAATATGATTTCAAGGTGGTTCCAATAGGTTGACTTGATTATATAATTTAGAGGAAATATATTTATAGGCAATCATTTGTGATTGCTAAAGTATGGTTCATAGTTGATTGTGAAGAGCAGAGCAAAGTGTACAAAGTGTTGAGCCATCAGCAGAAGGTTTATGTGACCAAGTGAAGAGTTTATGCTATACATTGGAACTGATCTAGACAGTAGGTCAAAGCACAGTTCACCAAGATCCAGATATAGTGTATATCTGTTATTCGGAAGGTTGTAGCCTTCACCCCTTTGAGTAGTGTGCTCTCGAACAGTGCATCCTCACCCCTAACAAATTTAATTGTAAAAGACTCCTAAAAGGGTCTGACCCTTGACCAGGTCAGTGTACTAAATGCATTGTAAAGACAACTCCTAACAGGGTTAAGGATCTTCTAACAAGGATCATAAAACACTAGTGCAAATTATTAGTGGGTGTCAATTCCCATTGGGGTTTTTACCTATTTGGGTTTCCTCATAACCAAAATATTGGTGTTGTATTCAAGTGTTCTTTCATTGTGTTTAAGCTTAAGTATACTTAATTGGATAAAGAATTGAAACTTGTAGATAACTGATTCACCCCCCCCCCCCCCCCCTCTATCAGTTATCTCTTGGGACTATTCCTAACAAGGTGATATTAGGTTTACATCTAGGCTTATGTTTCTCTTAGTTTATGAAACTCACAATATTTTTGGATTCATTGGAAATGTCATTATTGGCTATATAACTATCATCTATATGCTCAACAATATTGGTGGAAAGGGAAGACAAAGGATTGGTAAATATATGTAAGTTTTGATTAGTTGACACTATATATTTATTCCACTTATCATTTACACCATTCACAACTATAGCATCAAAATTGATGAGGTCTTGAATTTCATTCTTCAAAATAATGTTAATCAATTGAATCATAATGGCATACAAAGGCTCAAAAAGAGGTGTGAAGTTATGATGATTAAATTATTTACAAGAATAGTGAGCTACAATAGGGGGTATTGTGGCTATAAATTGAGTGTCTATGTTGTTGGGAGATTTATTTTTGTTGATCTTAATAAAAATAATTATTTTCTAAAGTCTTGGTATGTTTAATGAACATCTCTAGCCTTAACAAAATGAGTCAAGGAAGAATAAGCTTTATATTGAATAAATTGAAGCTGGTATTAAGGAAGTGTTGTGCACAAGTGTGACACATAGGTATTGTAAAAGCTAAATATTTTCTCTAATATTTGATTGAAAATTATCAATAAACATGCTTTGAATATAAACATCAAGAATAGGATAAGAGGTTTGCAAATACAAAGGTTGATATATTGTTAGAATAACTGAGAGGGGGGGGAATCAATTATACACAGTCCCAATTCAAAATGTGTAATCCAAAACAATTTACTCAAACTTCTGCAGCTCAGTAACATAAAATACTATACTGTCTGTGCTTTTACCGATTACCAGTCAATAACATATAATGATTACCAATCAAATCCAGCATGTAATATGTAAAGTATGATAACAAATAATCACCACAATGAACACATAACACAAAAGATTTAGCCTAGAAACCCTGTGAAGGGAAAAACCACCTGGGACTGGCAATCCAAAAATTGTTCACTCTTCTGAAGTGAGGTTGGTGAAGACCCAACCCTGTTAAAGGTTACAAACACACTGTGAGGTGTGACCTTGTTAGAGGATTTTAGACCAACCGTTATCGTCCAACCAGCATTCACTATGGGGTTGATAGGATAACAAATGTACGCTCTATGAATGACATTACAAGACTTTCAAGTCCACTCAATTAAGAGATTTATCTATTTACAATGGTTAAACTGTAACAGTAGGTGATCTAATTACAATACAACTTCAATTGCAGATTATCATATCTATGTTATGCTCATTCAAATCCTCTGATCAATATATCAATTCTATATCAACAATAATCAATGACTTACTATCACTCGGTAATAGCTTTCTAACACTTGGTAAACTTTGCAGTATGGTTCTCCTTAACCAATTTGATTAGGCATACATGAAGCTTGTTCATGCGATAATTCTACAGTCTCCTTCTTCCGGCATAAGTTTCATAACAAAACCCTAGTCTCTTAAATAGACAAGTAAACTATTTTCTTCTCCTCCACAAGATTTTGCCGCTTATTCTTCTTCATCCATTTTTCCACTTAAACCTTTCTCGGTTAATGTGTCAGTAACACATTTTAATTCCATCCTTTAGATCTTCCTTAAATTATGCTAGTCGTTGATCTTCATAACAAACTTTATCTCCATCTCCTATCATGAGGTACTTTCCAGCTCATCAATCCTTATCAGCTAAACTAATCATTTAGTTCCTTTCTCCTACTCGGTTAACAAAGGAATGTGTCACTAAACACAAGCTTGGTTTATACTGTGCTCGATACAGACTACACTGCTCGGTGTATACTATGATGCTTCATCAACCAACCATATTGCCTTGTGTCTTTCAGCTCTTTTCCTCATCATAGATGAATGAAACATAATCAAGTCAATAACATAGGGTCATAGACTCATCAACAAGTTACCCAATGAATTCCTTATCCTCACCTATCATATACATCTTCCTCATATAGATATTTATGTTCTTCATCTCTTTTAATCCTTTTCTATAGATTTTTAGGTATTGTAACTTACAAGATAAGTGTTGTCAAAATAGTTGACATCAATGAAAACATATTACTAATTTAATCATATTACATATCTAATCAGCAACTCAGTGATCTCTAATCATAGATCTTCAATTAGGTTCTGAATCAGTTGTATTCCATCAATATCTCCCTTTGGCATTGATGGCAACTCAAGTAATATGAAATATATCATACACATACCAAACATGTATTCTACAACTTTGTGAACAAATGATGTACAAGCTCTCCCTAGCTTAATATGTTTAATCACTACGTTACTCAACAGCATTGCCAATGCAGCTTTGACATTTTGTAGATATGATCTTTTTCAGCTCGGATTCCTTCTTCTGTTCTCAATATCTGATCTTCACTACTCTCCCTTTCTTTCAGTTTGTCTTTGTCACTCCCTTAGATAGATGTTTTAGTGTTCTCATCGGTGCATATGGTTTCATATTTATTTATCTCTCCCTTTGAAAACAATGCCAAAGAAACAAAATAAACATATAGCTCTGTAGTATCCATGTAACTCTCTATTGTCCGCTACATTCTCTGTATCTATGTATACTGATATGCCAATCTGTTCTAGTTCTTCAAACTTTGCACAACCTTAGATATTATCCAAAGTGTGAACTATGTCACATCAACATGAATGATCTTCTGATAAGATTAGGCTGATGCAACATCCAGATCACATTAGTGACCGGTAGATAGGGGACGGACCCCAAGTCTAGTCCTCAAGTATTCAAATGTATCCTTCGGTAGAGGCTTTGTAAATATGTTTGCAAGTTGTTCTTTTTATGTAACAAATTCTAGCTTAACTTGCTTCTCCTATACTTGTTCTCTTAAGTAGTGATACTTAATAGATATATGCTTTTTTTTAGAGGGCATCACCAGATTCTTTGAAATTTTTATTGCACTTGTGTTGTCACAATATATAATAATCGGCTTAGTGATTATCTCATTCATACCTTCTAACACTTGCTTGATATATGTGATATTTGAATAGTTTGTAGCAGCAGCAACATACTCTTCTTTGGCTGTAGACTGAGAAATGCAAGCCTGCTTCTTACTTGTCCATGTAACAAGTCTTTCACTAAAGAAAAATGCTCCTCGGGTGGTACTTTTTTTCTCATCCACATTTCCAGCCCAATCAGCATTGGTATAGACTTTGAGTTCAAATTTTCCTTCCTTAGGATACCATAATCCATAATCTTTTGTTTTCTTTAGGTATCTTAAGATTCTCTTTGTAGCAACCATGTGTGGCTCTCTAGGGTTTGCAAAAAATCTTGCAACAATTCCCATAGCATGTGCTATGTCTAGTCTATTGTGCACTACATACATTAATTTACCAATCATAGATTTGTACAGTGTCTGGTTCACCTCTATAGTTTCATCTTCCTTAGTCAGTTTGCATCCAGTAGCCATCAGTGTTCCCATAGGTTTAGCATCTTCCATGCCAAATGTCTTCAATACTTCCTTTATATATTTAGATTGTGTGATGAATATACCATCATTCTATTGAATCACTTGTAAGCCTAGAAAGAACTTAATCTCTCCAAACATAGACATTTCAAATTCACTTCTCATTTCATCAAAAACTGACTTACAGATTTGATCTTGTCCTCCAAATATTATGTCATCCACAAATATTTCAGCAATAAGAATAGTATCATCAGTATCTCCTTTCATATACAAATTGTTGTTCTCACTAGTTCTAACAAATCCAATACTTAACAAATAAGTATGTAGCCTCTCATACCAGGATCTCGGTGCTTGCTTCAAACTATATAAAGCTTTATGTAATCTACATACCATATCTTTTTTTTCTGGATCCACGAACCCTTCAGGTTGTTCTATGTAGACTTCTTCTTCAAGTATTCCACTCAGAAATGTTGACTTGACATCCATTTGGTAAACTTTGAACTTTTTGTGTGTAGCATATGCAAGTAACATTCTGACTCCTTCTAATCTAGCAATAGGTGCAAAGGTTTCACCATAATCTATTCCTTCCTCTTGTGCATATCCCTTGCATACTAATCTAGCTTTGTTCCTTGTTACCTCTCCATTTTCATTTAGCTTGTTTCTGAATATCCACTTAGTACTGATAACATTCTTGTCCTTAGGTCTGGGTACTAAACTCTAGGTTTTTTTCTTCTCTATTTGTTCTATTTCCTCTTTCATTGCATTAACCCATTCATCATTTTCTAATGCAACTTTTACATTCTTTGGTTCATATTCATGAACTAGACATGTACCTTGTCTTGTCTTACTCCTTTGTTGCATGCCAGCTTGTCTGTCTCCCATAATTTATGTCTTAGGATGATGTCTTCTAAAAAATATTGCTAGTATCTGATCTCTTCTTTCTTGTTCATCCTGTGTAGGTTCATTTTCTTGCTCGGTAGATCCTTCCTGCTTGTCAGTTTCTCTTTCCTATTCCTCGGTATTATTTTTCTGCTGACCGGTTGTCACAGTTTGTAGCTTTGGTAGATACTCAAGTTGTTCAATGTAAGTGAATCTACCATAGTCTTCTGGTTCCTTTCTGCTTTCCTCTATATTCTTATCATCAAACTCATCAACTTGAACATTAGTACTTTCAATCATTTTATTAGTTACTTTGTTCAAACACTTGTATGCTTTACTTTTCCTAGAATATCCTAGAAATATCCCTTCATCACCTTTTCAGTCAAAATTTACATTTCTTTCATCTTTCAAAATAAAACATTTGCTTCCAAAAATCTTGAAATAACTTACAGTGGGTTTGTGTCCAAACCATAACTCATAGGGTGTCTTGTTAGTGTCCTTCTTCAGTTGTACTCCGTTCAGAACATAAATAGCTGTGCTGACAACTTCTCTCCACTATGTCTGAGCAACATTCTTTTCTATCATTAATGTCCTTGCGCAGTCAACAATTGACCTATTCCTCCTTTCAGCAATGCCATTCTATTTTGCTGTCCTCGGTGTAGAGACCTGTCTTTTAATACCATGCTCATTACAAAAATTAGTAAATTCATTAGAGATAAATTCACCTCCTCTATCAGATCTTAAGCATTTCAATTCTTTACCAGTCTCTTTTTCTACTTTTGCTTTATACCACTTGAACATCTTGAATGCCTCAGATTTTTCTTTCAAGAACATGATAGTCATCAACCTAGTATAATCATCAACAAAAAGAATAAAATATATGTCTCCATAGTAACTTTGAGTTCTCATAGGACCACATAGGTCAGTATGAACCAACTCAAGTATCTTCTTTGTTGAATAATCTTTTCTTTTGAAACTAGATTTAGTTATTTTACCTTTCTGACATTCATGACACATAACATGATTAGGCTTTGATAAGTTAGGCAAACCTCTAACCTTTTCCTTTTTCCTAATCTTAATCATGTTATCAAAATTCACATGACATAATCTCTTATGCCACAACCATGCATCTTCATCTTTCATTATTAAACAAGAAGACTGATCATTATCAAGATAAAATAGATTACCTCTGGATTATGTACTAGTTCCAACAAATCTTCCTCCATCATCAAATATTTTCACCTTTTTGCTCTCAAAAGAAACTCCATGGCCTGAATTGTTCAGTTCTGCCACACTTAGTAAATTATAGTTTAATCCTTTTACCCAATAAGCATTTTCACATTTTAATCTATCATTTATCGTCAGGGATCCTTTACCTCTAACCATACAGGGTGCATCATTACCCATTCTTACAGATCCTCCATTGTATTCATCATGATAATCAAATTTTTCTTCATCACCAGTCATGTGATCTGTACAGCCACTATCTATGATCCATGTATCATTCTTATTAACCTTAGAGATAAGTGTTGTCTCTACATACCGTTCATCTTCTTCTGAATCATCCTTCATTGCCACAAATACTACCTCCACATCATCATTAGTGTCGGTATCAGTGATATCTTTTTCCTCAACAATGTAGCATACCTTCTTGCCTTTATCATTATTGTCTCAGTTGTCTCTGTTGTAGTGTCAGTAGCCTCTGTTGTTTCTTCTCCCATAGCTTCCTTCAAATCAGTCTTTATTTCAGTCATCATCTTTCTTGTGTGGACATCTAGCAGCAATATGACCAACCTCTTTACAATTAAAGCATGCTAAAGGTAATTTCCCTCTATATTTTCCTTTTCCTTTAGGCAACCTCCTAGCCATAAGAGCTTCAAGCTCATCAAGCTCATCATCGGTATTGCTATCACTATCATCATTCTTATTTCTGCTACTAGACTTACCAATCTTCAGAGAAGACATAAAAGTGGATTCAATAGATGGTACAACACTATTATCATAATTGTTCAGTTCAAAAGTTGTAAGCTTTCCAATCAAATTATCAAGAGTGAGTGTGTTGTTAGGTGCTGACCTATTTTCATGAATTGCAGATATTTTGATGGCATAGATAGGCAATAGGGTCCTTAGAATTTTTCTTACGACGGTGTCTTCATCAATAACTCCATCTGCTGCTCTAATAGCGTGAACTACCTCTTTTATTCTATTTGTGTTCTACACAATGTTTTCACCTTCTTTCATCTTCATGTCATCTAATCTTCCTCTTAAGATTTTGGCTCTTGCTCTCTTGACATTCCCATCACCACTATAAACTTGAGCAAATTTATCCCACATCTGCTTAGCAGTAGTACAATCCTTGATGTCTTCAAATTCATCATCTGAACAAGCAACATCAATCTCCATCATAGTAACATTATGTTCATGCTTATCTCTTAGTTGATCAAGGGTCAAGGGACCAGTGGGCAATGCAAGGTATCCATTCTCCATCAGATCTAGGGAAGAATTCCCAATTCTAGATATATGCAGCTTCATTCAAATTTGTCATATTGTGAAGTTATCTTTGTTTAGCTTTGGCACTTCCCTCTTAAACATTTTGAGACCTTTGTGCTAAAGTCCTTAAAACTTTGTTCCAAGCAACCAACGCTCTGATACAAATTGTTAGAATAACTAAGAGGGGGGGGGGGGGGGGGCAATCAGTTATCCACGGTCCCAATTCAAAATGTGTAATCCAAAACAATTTACTCAAACTTCTATAGCTCGGTAACATAAAATACTATACTATTTGCACTTTTACCGATTACCAGTCAATAACATATAATGATTACTGATCAAATCCAACATGTAATATGTAAATTATGATAACAAATAATCACCACAATGAACACATAACACAAAAGATTTAACGTGGAAACCCTGTGAAGGGAAAAACCACCTGGGACTGGCAACCCAAAAATTGTTCACTCTTCTGAAGTGAGGTCGGTGAAGACCCAACCCTATTAAAGGTTACAAACACACTGTGAGGTGTGACCTTGTTAGAGGATTTTAGACCAACTGTTATCCTCCAACCAGAATTCACTATGGGGTTGACAGGATAACAAATGTACACTCTATGAATGACATTACAAGACTTTCAAGTCCACTTGGTTAAGAGATTTATCTGTTTACAATGGTTAAATTGTAATAGTAGGTGATCTAATTACAATACAACTTCAATTGTAGATTATCAGATCTATGTTGTGCTCATTCAAATCTTCTGATCAATATATCAATTTTGTATCAACAATAATCAATGACTTACTGTCGCTCAGTAATAGCTTCCTGATGCTTGGTAAAATCTGTAGTATGGTTCTCCTTAACCAATTTGATCAAGCATACATGAAGCTTGTTCATGTGATAAACTTGCAGTCTCCTTCTTTCGGCATAAGTTTCATAACAAAACCGTAGTCTCTTAAATAGACAAGTAAATCATTTTCTTCTCCTCCACAAGATTTTTCTGCTTATTCTCCTTCATCCATTTTTCCTCTTAAACCTTTCTTGGAAGATGTGTCAGTAACATGTTTTAATTCCATCCTTTAGATCTTCCTTAAATTATTCTATTCGTTGATCTTCATAAAAAACTTTATCTCCATCTCCTATCACGATTTACTTTACAGCTCATCAATCCTTATCGGCTAAACTAATCATTTAGTTCCTTTCTCCTACTTGGTTAACAAAGAAATGTGTCGGTGAACACAAGCTCATTTTATACTATGCTTGGTATACACTACACTGCTTGGTGTATACTATGATGCTTCATCAACTGACCACATTGCCTTGTGTCTTTCAGCTCTTTTCCTCATCATAGATGAATGAAACATAATCAAGTCAATAACATAGGTTCATAGACTCATCAAAAAGTTACCCAATGAATTTCTTATCCTCATCTATCATATACATCTTCCTCATGTAGATATTTTTGTTCTTCATCTCTTTTACTCCTTTTCTACAGATGTTTAGGTATTGTAACTTACAAGATAAGTGTTGTCAAACTAGTTGACATCAATGACAACATATTACTGATATAATCATATTACATATCTAATCAGCAACTTGGTGATCTCTAATCATAGATCTTCAATTAGGTTCTAAATCAGTTGTAGTCCATCAATCTACCAAATAAATCAATCAATTTTCCTTAGCACCTTCATTGTAACACAATAAATTAGTAAAAATAACATGTAGCCCAATAACGATTAAAAATGTTTAAACAATTTATCCTCTAAAATTGACAAGTAACAATTGAATTATTATGCAAGGAGAAAAACTAATCCAAAGTAGTTTCTTTTAAGGACCTCAAGAAGATTTTTGCAATATGTTATTAGTCAAAGAAGTCACTACATAAATTATAAAATATTTTTGTTAGGAATAACAGTCCACCAATACAACTGAGAGGGGCGGGGGGGTGAATCAGTTGTATGACAAATTATTAAAATTTAAACTTTGAATAGAAAAAAAACTAAATCAAATGATAGCACATTTAATGCCAATACAATAACACAATACTTTGTTGTCAGGGAAACCTTGTTAAAGGTAAAAACCCCAATGGGAATTAGCACCCACAAATGATGTACTGAGAGTATTGTATCCCTATTAAAAGATCTAGCCCTATTACGAGTTGATTAAAACATTACAGTAGATAGTCCTTGTTAGAGGACATACCCTATTAGGAGTCAAAGGAAAGAGTAGGCTCACTATCTAGGCTCACTTCCCAAAGAAGGTTAAGTGCACCTTCAAAACTCATTGTTCGCAACACAAGTGTATATAATGAAATACACAATCCTTGTGAACAGTTTGATAGCAACTATCTTTTCTTGATCAGTTCCAATGAAGTATATACAATCCTCTTCTCTACATCCTAAAGATACAAGCTCGCAACTTCCACACTCCTCTTTCATATTCCATCCATGTTACCTCTCTTTTCAAAAGAAAAGATCTTACATATATACCCTATTAAATTTTACATGATTAAGTCGGCTAGTTAGGCTTTCCTAATATTCAAATAATTATATAACTCCTTGCTAAGATACACGTGGTATCTAAAACAAGTATACAATAATTATTTTTCAATAATCAAGGAATGACATCCGTAATACATGCTCATCATTCATAATACATGCTACAACTCTGAAGTCAGCTTCCAAAAAGGTCTTCTCTAGAACTCATGCCATAGATGACATCATCCTTCTTTCCATACCTTGCTAAGTTCAGTGAACATTATTCAGTACACTATGTGTCATCCCTTAAGCTCACATACACTGAATCTTCATCGCTTGTAAGATATACTCAAAATAGAGAGACTTACTCTGTCAACTTCCACTATCATAGTCCAGTACCCAGTCTTCACCAAATCTTATGTAACTCAGCCAATACACAATATTACATCATACGATCTTGGATATAAGATCACAACACCTTCCAGTACACACAACTATGTTTGCACATTCTGAAACATCGGTACAGTATCTCTACACTGTAATAACCAGTATGTTTTCCTCATAGAAACATATGTTGACATCAGTGACAAAACATGAATGAAAACATTATAGATTCCAATTCCAACACCAAGATAGCATAGTGATTAAACATATTAAATGGATCAGCAATGTTCAACAATTTTACGGTGAGTATGGGGTCACCTTTTCCATTGTATTTATCAAAATGAGGGACCTAAATATTTTGTGGGATTTGAATTTGAAGGATCTAAGAGGAAATTGGAGCACTTGAAATGTATGAAGGAATAGTTGAATGATATTGATTATGTTGACCAATTGTTATTGTAAGGATGAAACAATTTTTTGGAAAAATATGGTTTATGGTATCTTTTATGGGTGAATTGGATTGTAAAAAGTTGAATTGTGATGGGGGTATAGTATGGCAGGTAATTGGAAAATTGGGTTAAGTGGGTGGAGGATAGGGTTGATGCGTGTTTTGAGAAACAAAATGGATATTGGTTAATAAAATTTATTTATAAGATTAACCAATGACCAAAATGGATAAACTACTCTTTTGTGCAATACTAGCCATGATGGAAGTGGATGTAAGAAAATTGGCTATTGATGTAGTCATAGACTTTGATATATCAACTTGAGTTTAAGGAGTAGAATTCCAAGCAATTATAGAAAACTTTAAGCTAACTAAATAGTATTTTCATCCAGTATGTGAACTATACTCGTAAAATTTCAAACCATTTTCATTAATTTGATTTAACTTCCTTAGACTGTCAATCAAGGGGACTACCTCTCCATCCAAGAATTATTGACTCACAAATAGTTGAAATTTTTTCAATTGCCTATCTATCTTCACCAATTGTGTTGATGCTTGTTTTTTTGTCAATGATGTTAACCCTCAACATTCTAGAGATTGTTGGAGATTGATATTATGGTGTTTTTTTTTTCATTGATGTCTTGCGTTCAATTATGTGTAGATATGTTATTGTGCTAATCTATTCTATGGTTGGATATCAACCCTCATTGGTGTTGATTTCTACACTTAATATGTTGGGGTATCATTGATATTTACATTTTTATAAGAATCATAATAATAATGATGATATGTTATATTGATGAGAAAATATGTTGATGGAAAGCAATGGTGATGAAGTTCATATTTTTATGTCATCACTTGTTGGTTGTCAATAAAAATGTTATCATGATAATATCATATTAAGATGAGGATAAAAATCATAGTGATAAAATAGATATGATGTTGATAGTCTTGTGCATGCTACAAGCTATTGTTCCATTATAATATTTCCTTTGAGTGACAAAATAGTGTTGCAAGGAAGTGATCTTTGTAGGTTGATGAAATATGAAAATGTAGGTAAGTGTTTTGAAGATTGTTTGTAAGAATGCCCCACATTCCTCTACACTCATATAATTCTTTTACAATTTGGTACTAAAATTATATGTGTTGTGGATGTTACACTTTGTTTTTTAGGTCTCAAGTGTTGTAGAAGATGTTTCTGGTAAGTAGTGTGTTGGCATTTTGGTTTTTTGTTAGGACTAGTTTGAAAAATGCTCAAAACTTCTTTTCAGTTGTTTCTACTACTACGACTTGGTGGATGTACTTATTGTTATACACTGAATTTGCACCTTTGATCTCAAGCTCTCTTGGTCTTGATAATCCAGTATAATAAGGGAATCATCTCAAGGTTGTGGGACCTTTGCTAACCAAGATGAGACCTCCAGGTTCTAGGCTGGTTCCTCTTGGATAGTCACCTTAGCTTGCTCTTAGACAGGAAAGTAAACTTTGAGGGGAAAGGGTTAGAAGGAGTACATGAAATGGAAATAACGGGAAAGAAAACTACCTACTAGGTGATGCACTGAAACTAGGGTTTGGATCTCAGTATAGAGGGATGAAACCAGTGAAAGACTTAGGTCTAGTAGATCACAACTTACTGAATAGGCTTGAATAAGGATTTCATAAGAGGGCCTAAAAATTAGACACAACCTATGACCTGCAAGCAGACATTCTCTTCAGCAAAAGGGCACAGGAATGAGACAGAATGACAGGGGCTGAAGAATAGCCACAAACTCACTCAAATCAGATCAAACACAGTAGTGCACATATAAGCTAAAAGTAAGAGGGATCAGGAACCCTAAGTATCACTGAAAGCATTCATAAACTTCAATCCAATAAGAGATAAGCCAAACAAGGAAGCACAGGGACGTGAAGGATTGTCACAAACTACCTCTGTAATACTTGTATTATCAATGAGAATTTACAGGATGTGGAAAACCAGAGAGCAAGAAGAAATGCTACAAATAGTTTTCCAAGAAAAGTCTTTCTCTTTTACAAAAATGTGAATTTTGAACTCTACAAGCTCCAAAAAAACATTATATACATCACTCAACTGCACACAGGCAGGAGTCAAAATTAACTAGGGTTACATAAATCTGCATAAAATAATCCAACCCTAAACCAGTCACTTCTGATCATAAATGTTCATGAAAATATCTCAACCGATCAGATATGTGCTTGCGTGTCCACCCTGTACTGATCATGCCTGCAGACAAAAGACCTCAATCCATCTACCTCCCTGCAAGCCCACTGAGTCATTAAGGCTCTAGATTTGATCTTCGCAAGAATGAATTTGAAAGTACAGATGGCACCAACTCTTTAATGTTTCATCAGCATAAGAACACCGCACTATACCCTGCAAAATCCATGGTACCATCAACCAAATCATCCATCATCACCTTCGCAACCAGAAAATGTCCACAGAAATCAATTCCAAGCTACCCCACCGCTGCAACCATTTCACAGAAAAAAGCCCGCCAAAATTGGTCGCACTGCTTGAAAATACCACTGGTTGCATGATCGCATGAGCTAAAAAAGCCTCATGTGATCATGCGACAAGCTTTGCTAAATTTCCATTCGGTCATGCAAGACACCTCGAGCTCCACTCAGTGACCACGCGAAACATGTTAACTGGGCAACTGCGCTCTTGCCAAGTCTGGAGGCTTACTAAATCATATTCGCAAACATGCGAATAAAGAAACCCTTTATTGGACACTGCCAAGTTAGAAGAGAAAAGAATGACCTCCTCTAAACTTCCACCATTAAAATCTAGCCCCACTTACAACTACATCATCACCACTAGCTCGGCGTATGAGAAAGTAGCACATCAGCATGACATGGCACATCAAACCCACGATAGAAGGATCACATCGAAAGTTTGTCGCATGATTGCATGGGGTCGGAAGATCCCATGTGAACATGCGACCACTGTCGAATCTTTACCGCACTTGCATCTCGGGCCCACTGTAAAACCTTGTCACCAGGCAACCAATGAAACATGGGCACATCGCCAAACTGCAGGCCCACCGCCAAACTGCAAGCTCTTATCAGTGTGGCTAATGGTTTGTTGCATGTTCGCATAATCTAAAAAGGGGCTATGTGATCATGCGACAGACCACTAGCATTATTCAAAAAACAACCACTGGGCCCACTGATAGATTAGGATTTTGTAAAGCAAGGAAGATCAACGGTCATCGCTAGACCGCGATCTTAAATAGGATGCATCTTGGGCTGGCGGTATAGCGAGGACCGTTAGATCTTGCTGGGGTTTAGTGGCTTAGAAAAATAAAAGTGCGCCGAGACTTAGGAAAAATTAAACCGAAGACTTAGGAAGTATTTCGCGCATGGGGTAAATTGAAGATTTAAGTGGCCGCCAAAAGGTAATGAAAAATTAGAATAGGCCAAGAGGATTCTAATCCGACCGTTGTCGCATGATCTCATGGGCTCGAAAGATTCCATGAGATTATGCGACAGCCGTCAGATCTCCACTGCACTTGCACGGCTATGAGGAATTGGGACCCACCTGGTCAAAGTTGCACACTTGAAGGTCAAAAACATAGAGGGATCTCAGGTAGAAGGTTGAAAACACACTAGGTTTTCGGACCAAAAGGTAGAAAACACACTAGGTTTTCGACACTTGAGCACTTCTTTGGAAAATAGGACCATGGCCAAAAATGAATGATAGGGAATTTTTGGGTAACACTTATAGTGTTTGAGAAATGTCCTAGTTTGATTTTAGCTAATGAAATGTACTACAAGTATGATTGATAATGTTTTATCTCATAATTTTGTTTTCTAGCCTTCTAGGTATGAAGATATCTATAGCTATTTGGTTGTTTCAACTTGCATTGGTATTGTAAAATGAAACAAGTGTCTAGAAATATTCTTGGATGTTCAAGGAATCTCTCTATGTGTTCTGCATGATAGCGGTTGATCTTTTTCATATTGCATATTATTTGGAGTTGGTTTTTTGGATTATTTGTGGATATCAAGATATCAAGGTCTATTTTCTTGTTTTCAATATGAATTTGGTGGTCTACACCAACATAAGTTTTTAATGATTATTCTTTGTACAAATTTATTTGGAAGTAGTATTTTTGGGCTGACTAGTGATACACGCCTTTCTTAAATGTGTGTGTGTGAGTTTGTGTGTGTGTGCCATCCTAAAAAGTAATAACTTCATTAGTGTTCATTTTGGGACCATTTTTATCCCACTTTAGTGTATTCCTTATGGTAGGACCTTACATTGTACTTAAATGCATACATGATGCATGAGCATCCTGGTTGTAAGAGCAATCTTGCATCACCCAAAAATATTTTTAGTTTCTTTTCAATAAGGGCTATCTTGTGCAAAGCTTCTATTTTCAAGAGTTTACTATTTTTAGTAAGTTTTTCATTTAAGCTCAGAATGCTCTATTTTCTTCCCTGGAGATTCACTTTGGTCATATCAGCTTGCTAGTAAAATTTCGTTGCAAGATCAAGTCTAGTTTTGATTATTTAAAATTTTTGGTATTGGTAGCAGGATACATAAACTTTGAACTCAATTTTGAAGGCTTTAGAGGCTCTGAATGGTGTCAAAAATTTAGCTGACTGGAGCTTGCATGAGTCAAGCACTAACGAAAATTTTGCATCGTTTCCAAAATGAGGTTATAATAGTCAATCGGGTCAACATGTGATGACTTATGGTCTCCAGAAGTTGGGCCACCTAAAATGGAAGAAAATGAATTTCCTTCAAATTTTCTTTTTGAGTTCCAAAAGTTGTTTGAGTCAACTCTAATTCATAATAGTCAATCGGGTCAACGGGTGATGACTTATGGTCACCGAAAGTTGGGCCACCTATAATGAAAGAAAAAAAATTCCTTCAAAATTTATTTTTGAGTTCTGAAAGTTGTTTGAGTCAACTCTAATGTAATAAAAATGAAAATAAAATAATTCTAGGGTTGGTCAGCCTTAATGGCTAAAATTATGGAACCTTCCCAAGTGGTGGAAAATTGTCTATATAAGGAAGGCTCATAGTGTTGTCTAGGCAAGTTCTGGGTAGTTATTAGAGCCTATAGAATATTGTAAGGAAAATACCCATGTGGCTTTGCATATTGTAATTCTAAAATTTGTAATTCCACACTTGTGGAGATAATAAGAAGCCTATTTTTTTTTCTTTTAAATTGTTGTGTTTCTTTGTTTATGTTATGTGTTTGTGGTTTAAGGGGAGAACCCATCATCAAGTGCTATCAGAGTGAGAGTTCCTAAGTGTGTAGACAAATCCCTGACTATGAGGCATTTTACACCAGGACCATGGTTTAGGGTTTCAACGATAACCGTGAAAATACCCCATGAAGGGAACATGGTAGAAGAGCCAGAGGTGTGGGTTAGAGCCCTCCAGGACAAGTGTGAGCATCACAAGAAGAGATTCGCAAAGGGATGAATGTTACAATATGAGATGAAAGTGAGGATGAAGTCCAAGAAGAAGGAAATTTTGATCAGGAAGGAGAAGGTGGAATTTTGAACCAAGAGGAAGAAAGGATTTTTCAGGCCATTTCCAAGATTGGGAAAAGACCTAAGATTGAGGTTCCTATATTTTTAGGAAATCTTAACCTACAGGAGTTGATCAACTAGATCAATGAATTATAATAATATTTTGAGTATGAAGATATCAAGGATCCTGATAGGGTCAAGTTTGCAAAGGCCAGAATGAAGGGTCATACAAAAATCTAGTGGCAAGAGATTCAATTGAAGCAAAATAGAAGAGGAAACGAGAAAATCACAAGATGGGATCGAATGGTAGATAAATTAAAGTGACAGTTCATTCCTGTTGATTATGAGCTTGATCTCCTGAGGAAGATGCATAGGTTGAAGCAAGCAGGAAGATCTATTCAGGAGTATACAGATGAGTTCTATTGATTCCTCATCAAAATAGGCCATGCGGAAGCTGATAAGGTGAAATTGTCCTGTTACCTTAATGGGTTGAGGCCAAGCATTAAGGAGGAGTTGAATTTGGTCTAAATGAATAGTATTGAAGAGGCATACCATTTTTCCCTAAAGGTAGAGGAAAAGTTGAACAAGAATTTTGAAAGTAGGAAAAAAAGAAGAGGTCATGGTGGAAGATCTAGTGGATGGTCTTATGGAGACCGAATGAAGATAATAAAAAGAAGGATGAGGCTAGTAGAAATCAAAATCAGAGAGGAAACAATTTCAATCATTTACATGATTAGAATAACAAAGATCAAAGAGGAAGAGGAAGAGGAAAAGGACCATGAAGAGGAGGCTTTCGTGGAACATATTTTCACTATGGAGAAGAGGTTCATAAGGCATATGAATGTCCTTAATTCCAAGGAAGGAAAGATAGGATAACTGAAGGGTAGGCTATATTTGCACATGTGGATGAGGATACCAAATCATCACATTTTAAAGATGTTGAAAGAGGAGAAGCCCTAATTAATAGAAGAGTCCTATTGAGTGGTGAGAATGAACCTGAGCCAAAGGAGGAGCTTATTTCACACTAGGTGCAAGTGTGAGGATAATTGTTGTGATGTGATTATTGATAGTAGAAACACTAACAATCTGGTATTAGAAGAGATGGTCAAAAAGTTAAAGCTCAAGAGGCAGTAATACCCACATCCATACCGGATCACCTGGGTATAGGATGACCATAAGGTCTTGGTCAATGAATAGTGCCTAGTGAAGTTCAAGATTGGGGGATACCAAGATGAGGTACTATGTGATATCATACCTATGGATGCATGTCATATGTTGTTGGGTATTTCATGGAAATTTGATAGGTGTCTTGTACATGATGGTCATGCGAATACCTATTCCTTGATGAATGATGGAGTACGACATAAGATAAAGCAATTGAAGGACATGGAAGAAAATTTATGTGCTAGAAATAGGAAATACTGAGAGGGGGCTTGAATCACTATTTTACTAACTTTTACTTTTTCCCACTTATGGATATATTGCTGGAGATTTTCTAGCAAGTCTGTGTTGACTGTATGTTTTTCATTGATGACAACATATGGTATGTAGCATGAGTTGAAGTTACTTACAAAGAGCCTTAAACATATGTTGTATGGATATGTTATCAGCATGATATCATAGACACAGAGGTTGATTCTGAGTACAAATAGTTGTGATGTTATTTGTATCAGCAGTGTTCCTGAAAGAGTTGTTTGTAGAGTTTGGTATGTGATTCACAGTATGGTTATAATGGAGCCTTGCACATTTACATTTGTGTTGTCGACATGTTTTTGATGCTATTTTTATGGATGTAGAGTTATTTGTGCAGTTGAAGTTGAGTTATGACGCTTTCATTTGCCAATTACAGTTTCCTAAGATTGTTAAGTGGAACCAACAGTGTTTATATTGTTTCAGCAATTGTGCCTATCATTATGATATGTGTGTTTGGTTTCATTCTTAGTTATGGGTTAATAATGTTTGGTTAAGAGCGCATAACATATTTCAACTTGAGAGTAAAGATTCAATTAATTTGGTGGAGCTGACAATGTGAAGAGACGTGTCTACTCACATTGAGTTGTGCGGTCCTTTTTGTGTTGCGCGCTTGATTTAGCCATTGGAGATGTTGTTAGAGACTTGTATTATTTCTCTAATATGATTTCAAGAAGGTTCTAATAGGCCTACTTAATTATATCTTATGGAGAAAGATACTTTTAGCCAGTCAGTTGTGTTCGCTATGAGCATCAAAGAAGAAAGAAAATGAAGTGAAGAAAAGAGTAGAGTAGAAGGTGTGAAGTATTGAGCCATCAGTAGGTCTATGTGAAAAAGAAGAAAGTGTGTGCTATAGGTTGGAACTGATCAAGACAACAGGTCTAATTCATAGTTCACCAAGATCCAGATATAGTGTGTATCTATTGTGTAGAAGATTGCAGTCTTCACCATTTGAGAAGTGTGCTCACAGATAGTTTGTCCTCACCTCTAACAAGGTTAATCATAAAAGACTCCTAACAAGGTCTGACCTTTGACTAGGTCACTTTACTTCATGCATTGTAAAGATCAACTCCTAACATGGTTTTAAGATCTTCTAACAAGGATCATTATACTCTAGTGCAGTTTATAGTGGGTGCTAATTCCCACTGGGGTTTTTACCTATTTGGGTTTCCCTGTAACCAAAATTGTGGTGTTGTGTTAAGTGTTATTTTATTGTGTATGTGCTTAATGTTCTTTTATACTTAATTGAATAAAGAATTGAATATTGTAGATAACTGATTCACCCCCCCCCCCTCTCAGTTATCTCTTGGGACTATTCCTAACAATTGGTATTAGAGCCGAGTGCCTTAGAGAGAAATTTTAATAGCTTGAGGTTGATTAGATGGCATTCTTTAGAAAAGAAAGTCCTAAGTTTGATCAAGATAATTATCTAGACTGGAAGAACAAAAAGACAACACATTTGCAGTGCATTGGTTTTGAGATTTATGAAGTAGCTTCTCAAGATATACAGGTCCCCTCCCTAAAAGATGATGCAACTCTTAAACAGAAGGAAATTTTCACTCAAAATGCAATTGCTAGAGAATCCCTTATCAACGCCCTATCTGACAGTGACTTTTTAGAAATCAAGAAAGTAGATAAAGCATACAAGATATGGAAGTCTCTAGAAGACATGTTTGAAGGAGATATCCAAGCCAAGAATGCATGCAAAAAGACATGGAAGAAAAGATACAATACTTTGGAGATGCTACCTGAAGAGAACATTAGAGCTTACAATCAAAGGATTAATGAAGCAGTTGCATGTATCAGAAACAATGGTGGAGAAATTTCAGAAGAAGATATAATAGACAAACTGATGACTATTCTAATAGCAGGATATGACAGCAAGATAAACATCCTAGATGAGACTATGCAGTTTTCAAAAGACATCAAAAGAGAGACCTTAATCAGTGAGATTTTAGCATTTGAGATATCAAGATTTAAGACAGAGCCTAAAAGTGAAACAACATTCAAAGCCTCAGTTCATGGTAAGAAATCTTTAAACACTTTTGGTAATTTTGATGATGAAGATGAGGATAAAGAGCTAGATGAATTCATTTCTATGGTTGCTAATAAAGAAAGAAAAGGAAAAGGAAAGTATGAAGGTCAGTTACCATTTAAATGCTTTTCATGTAACAAGATTGGTCATTTTGCATCTAAGTGTCCTACAAGAGTCAAGAAGTTTCAAACTAACTACAAGCCTAAGTATGGAAAAGAGTGTTACTATGTTGAAGATGGAGTTTTAGATGAAGATTCAGTAGAAGATGAAATTGGATTTATTGCAATTGAAGAAATGGTGAGAATGTTTTATGAAATGGATATTGAAGATGAAAAGAGAGCACAAGAGTTAGCATTGATTTCACAAGAAGACATCAGGACAGAATGGATCATTGACAATGGTTGTTCACATCACATGACAGGAGACAAAGATAGATTTGTGCATCTAGATAAGTACAAAGGTGGCATGGTTAGATTTGGATACAACACTCCTAAACCTATCATAGGTAGGGAAGCTATCACTTTGGATGGGAAGAATAACACTAAAGATGTTCTATATGTTGATGGTTTATAGCATAAATTACTAAGTTTTGGATAGTTGCTTGACAAAGGATATAAGTTGGAATTCAAAAAGAATAAGTGCACCATTAATAACAAAGAAGGAGTAATGATTGCATTAGGTTCAAAGATAAAAGGTAATGTTTTTCAGCTTAATTCAGAAGCAAGTTGTTTTATTGCTAAAGTAGATGCCAGTTGGCTATGGCACAGAAGACTATGTCACATCAATTTTGACAATATAGTAAACATAAACAATGTTAAGGTAGTAAGAGACCTCCCTAGTATTGCAAGGCTAGTGGATACAATATGCAGGGAATGTGTGATGGGAAAACATGTAAGGAACTCATTCAAAAGCAAGAAAAATTCAGCAGAGAACAAATTGGATCTAGTGCATACAAACCTATGTGGATCAACTCAAACAATATCATACTATGGTGAAAGGTACTTTATTTTTTTTGTTGCTAATTATTCTAGAATGATGTGGGTTGCTTTCTTAAAAGATAAATCTGAAGCATTTGAGAAGTTCTAAATATTCAAAGATAAAGTTGAAAATGAGTCTGGATTAAAGATAAAGTGTCTAAGATCAGATAGAGGAGGATAATTCACCTCTGACATATTTTATGAGTATTGCAAAGAACATGGGATAAAGAGATAGCTAAGTGCGCCTATAACCCCTCAGTAGAATAGAATTGCAGAATGGAATTGTAGAAAGAATAAATATGATCATACTTGACACAGTGTGCACTATCATGATTGAAGGAAAGGTTGCGCACACCTATTAGAGAGAAGCAGTCAATATTGCAATCTATATTATCAATAGAATTGAATTAAGGCCAGGCGCAGACAAGACACCTTATGAGCTATGGTTTGGGAATGTACATACAGTAAAATACTTTAGAATCTTTGGAAGCAAGTGTTACATCAAGAGAGATGATGGTGTTGGTAAGTTTGATGCAAGAAGCGATGAAGGTATTTTTCTTAGTTACGCTACCAAAAGAAAATCTTATAGATGTTTCAACTTGAGATTGAAGAAGATCATTGAAAGTGCACATGTGAAGATTGATGAGAAGCTTATTATTCAAGAGAGATACTATGATTATGCACCTATGATTGAAGATGAACCTAGACCTATTAGTAAAGAAGCAATTGTTGAAGAAATGTTTGACAGTATTGATGTATTATTCAATGAACCTGAACCAAGTGAAGAAGAATCATAGAAGACAGATGAGAGATTCACACCTAATGTTCCAAAATTGACATCTAGATACCATTCTAAACAAGATATCATTGGAGATTAGAACATCAAAGTCATGACAAGATCAAAAGAAAAACTTTCAATAGTTGATGAAGCGGTATGTTTACTTTCACAAATTAAACCTTTAAGTGTTGAAGATGCATGTAATAATTCAAATTGGCATGAAGTAATGAAAGAAGAGTTAGATCAGATAGTAAAGAATGATACTTGGGAATTGGTCCCTAGACCTAGTGACAAAAATGTGATTGGAACCAAGTGGATATTCAGAAACAAAATGAATAAAGATGGTACAGTTGTAAGAAACAAAGCAAGACTAGTATGTAAAGGATATGCACAAAGAGAAGGAATTGATTATTCAAATACATTTTCCCCTGTAAGAAGACTGGAATCCATAAAGTTATTTCTAGCCTACGCAACATTCATAGACTTTAAGGTATATCAGATGGATGTCAAATCAACATTCCTGAATGGAGAGTTGAAGTAAGAAGTATACATAGAGCAGCCTGAAGGATTTAATCTATCAGACAAACCAAACATGGTATGCAAACCAAAGAAAGCCCTTTGTGGACTTAAGCAAGCCCCTAGAGCATGGTATGAAAGACTTGATGGTTACTTGACAAAGATTGGATTCAAGAAAGGAGCAGCAGATTGTAACTTATTCATAAGAGAGACACCTAAAGGATTATTACTAATTACTATTTTTGTTGGTGACATTATTTTTGGTGGTAATGACAAGCTTAGTGCAGATTTTGCTAAAGAAATGTAGAGCAAATTTGAAATGAGAATTGATTGGACCTTATCAAGTACTTTTTGGGATTGAATGTGCAACAGACAAACAAAGGTATATTCATAAATCAGTCTAAATATGTGAAAGAAATATTGAAGAAATTCAAGATGGAGGATTGTAAGCTAGTAAGCACCCCTATGATAACATCAAGCAAGTTTTCAAAAGATGATGATTCTACTGTAGTTGACAAGACTCTATACAAGTCTATGATTGGTAAACTCATATATCTACTCAATCTAGACCTAATATTTCTAATGTAGTTGGTATTGTTGGAAGATTTGCAGCTGAACCTAAACAAAGTCATCTAATGGCAGTAAAGAGGATATTCAAATATTTGAAAGGAACTATAGACTATGGTTTATGGTATCCTATCTCAGAGGATGTAGAACTTCATGTGTATACAGATGCGGATTGGGCAAGTTGTGTTGATGACAGAAAGAGCACCTCAGGATGAGCAGTATTTCTTGGAGATAGACTAGTTACTTGGACAAGCAAGAAGCAAAATTGTATTTCTCAGTCAATAGCAGAAGTAGAGTATGTGGCAGTAGCATTAAATTGTTCCACAATTATTTGGATCAAGTAGATGATATTTGAAAGGAACTATAGACTATGGTTTATGGTATCCTAACTCAAAGAATGTAGAACTTCATGTGTATACAGATGCAGATTGGGCAAGTTGCGTTGATGACAGAAAGAGAACCTCAAGAGGAGCAGTATTTCTTGGAGATAGACTAGTCACTTGGACAAGCAAGAAGCAAAATTGTATTTCTCAGTCAATAGCAGAAGTAGAGTATGTGGTAGTAACATTAAATTGTTCCACAATTGTTTGGATCAAGTAGATGATTAAAGATTTTGGAATCCAGATTAACTATCCTATTGTTATTCATTGTGACAACACTAGCACTATAAATATATTAAATAACCCTGTGATGCATGCAAAGACAAAATAGATTGAGATAAAATATCACTTCCTAAGAGAGAAAGTTGCAGAGAAAGAAGTAAAATTGGATTATGTGAGCACTAAAGAACAATTAGTAGACATATTCACAAAGACTTTGTTGAAGGATACTTTTGATTATCTCATGGAGAAGCTAGGAATAATTCACTTCCCTGAATCTGATTAGAATATGTAGTAGTGCATCAATCCTAAATGACTGATGAATGGTTGACTACTCTACTTTAGGAGTAGTATCCATGCTTATTTGATTTTTGGCACCCTTTGCCATTGATTTCAAAGGGGGAGTATATAGTCATGAATAACAAAACAGTTGATATATTCTAGAAAGGGGGAGTATACAGTAGAATTTGTAGCAGTTGGAGGATTCATCCTTGGGGGAGTTATGTTGAGGAAATGGAGAATATTATAATATTATTTTACTTTTGGATTGATGGTGTTTTTCATTCCATATGTTGCCATCAATTGCAAAGGGGGAGATTGTTGGATATTTGCAAGCAAGTCAGTGTTGATTGTATGTTTTTCATTGATGAAAACATATGGTATGTAGCATGAGTTGAAGTTACTTGTAGAGCACCTTGAACATATGTTGTATGGATATGTTATCAGCATGATATCATAGATGTAGAGGTTGATTCTGAGTACAGACAGTTGTGCTATTATTTGTATCAGCAGTGTTCTTGACAGAGTTGTTTGCAAAGTTTGGTATGTGATTCATAGTATGGTTATGATGGAGCCTTGCACATTTACATTTGTGTTGTAGACATGTTTTTTATGCTATTTTTATGGAAGCATAGTTAGTTGTGTAGTTGAATTTTATTTATGATGATTTCATTTGCCAGTTACAGTTTCCTGAGATTGTTCAGTGGAGCCGACCATGTTTATATTGTTTCAGCAGTTGTGCCTATCATTATGATATGTGTGTTTGGTTTCATGCTTAGTTATGAGTTAATAATGTTTGGTTAAGAGTGCATAATTTATTTCATCTTGAGAGTAAAGATTCAGTTAATTTGGTGGAGCCGACAATGTGAAGTGATGTGTCTACTCACATTGAGTTGCACGGTCCTTTTTGTGTTGCGTGCTTGATTTAGCCATTGGAGATCTTGTTGGAGAGTTGTATTGTTTCTCTAATATGATTTCAAGAAGGTTCTAACATACCGACTTGATTATGCCTTATGGAGAAAGATACTTATAGCCAGTCAGTTGTGTTCGCTATGAGCATCAAAGAAGAAATAAAATGAAGTGAAGAAAAGAGTAGAGCAAAAGGTGTGAAGTATTGAGCCATCAGTAGAACGTCTATGTGACAAAGAAGAAAGTGTTTTCTATACATTGGAACTGATCAAGACAACAGGTCTAATTCATAGTTCACAAAGATCCAGATATAGTGTGTATCTGTTGTGCAAAAGGTTGCAGCCTTCACCATTTGAGTAGTGTGCTCCTGGACAATGTGTCATCACCTATAACAAGGTTAATTATAAAAGACTCCTAACAGGGTCCGGCCTTTGACTAGGTCACTGTACTTCATGCATTGTAAAGATCAACTCTTAACAAGGTTGTAAGATCTTCTAACAAGGATCATTATACTCTAGTGCAGTTTATAGTGGGTGCTAATTCCCACCGGGGTTTTTACCTATTTGGGTTTCCTTGTAACCAAAATTGTGGTGTTATTTTAAGTGTTATTTTATTGTGTATGTGCTTAATGCTCTTCTGTACTTAATTGGATAAAGAATTGAATCTTGTAGATAACTGATTCACCCCCCCCCCCCCTCTTAGTTATCTCTTGAGACTATTCCTAACATATATGTAATTAACTTGTAACTTGCATAAGAAAATAAACTGAATAAACTAAACAATGAACACAACCATAAGATAAAGGATCTCATAGCACCATGATTGTTCTCACATAAACCCTGGCCAAGGTAAAACCCTGGTAGGGATAATACCCACAAATGATACATTGAGAAACTAAAAGAAAAGATAGAAGACCTAAAATCAAAGAAAGAACCTACAATTCAAGTCAAGGACTATGATGAAGTTTCAAGACTAAAGAAAGAAAATGAGATTCTTAAACATGAACTAAAGATTACAGATCTGAAGTTAATTTTGAAAGATGACAATAGAAAAGATGAATGAAATCTGAAATCTGAGAATGCAGATCTGAGATCTAAACTTACCAAAGTGACATCTAAACTTGAGAAAACAAAATTGCAATATGTTGAACTTGAGAAGTACAATAAAATTTTGAAAGGAGAACTAACTTAGTCTAAACAACATCTTGAGAAATTTTATTCTAGTAGTGAAAAGATTGATGAACAAATATCTTATCAGAAACCATCTTATGATAAAATTGGCCTTGGGTATCTTGAAGATATGTTCCCAAAGAATATTGAGGAGTGCAAAGAACCAAATCTAAAACACATTGAGAATAAAGATGAAAATAAACCTGATGAAGCTAAATTTGAAGATATACCTAATCTACCTAAGCAAGATGAATCATCTAAAGAGATGTGAAGAGAATTCAAAGGTAGATATTTTTCATTCAATTCTTTTAGACACATGAAAAGAGATTGTACATGTAAGCAATTCAAACCTATCTCTAGTTATTGTTATAATTTTCATGGTTTTGGACATAGAGATATTGATTGTAAGAAACTTAGATCTAATAGTAATAATAATAGTAGAATGTTTAGAGATACTAACCCTGCAGATAAGAGACTTATTGGTGACATGAAAAAAAGGAATAGAGTTGTATGTTATAGATGCAACAAAATTGGACATATTGCCAGAAATTGTAGATCACAAATCAGTCAGTTAGGATCGAGAAATGGAAACAATGGAGTAGTTTATTAGATATGCAACAATTTTGGTCACACTACAAGATTCTATAGAATGACCAACATGAGAAACCCTAATCCTAGGGACTACACAAGGAGAAATGTGAACATCAACGACAGTCAGAGAGAATATTGCAATAACTTGGAAGAAGTTGAGTTTGTTAAATCCATAGATCAAGCGAGCACACTAAGTATACTAGGAAACTAGACAGGTGAAGTACCTCCAAGTAAGTGTGAGTCATTTCCTAATTCATCTCAAAGCAATTAAGCATTTATTTCATGAACTATGTATTAAAGTAAGGCATCAAAATAGTGTAGAATTTATAGTAAATTTAATTAAGTCTTGCGAAGTTGATATGAGCTAGTATATGATATAAATAAGATCTGGTTAAGAGCGCATGAATTTATGAACATGTATGTGAGTACATGAAAAGAATGAAGTTTTGCAAGTAACCAGGAACAACTTTTTGGCATGAAGCACTTAAGAAATTTAATGTGATGTTAGTATCTTGAAAAATTTGAAGGATAAAAGCAGATGATTGGCATTAGTAGATCATTCAAGTGTTTACAAGGGATATAGAGAGTGAGCCAGTGAAGATTAAGAGCAGTTTGCAGGATTTGGAGACAAATTTTCTTGCCACATCTACACAAAGCCCTAAATTGTGATTTCGACGTATTTTGTTAAGTATTATCTATCAAAGCAGTTATATTTTATAGAATCATGGATACATCACTAGTTCACAACATCTGATAGTTAGCTAGACCTAAGATGAAGAAGGAACCTATAGAACCCTTAGAGGAAGACCCTAGTTTGGCTTTGTCAACCATTCCAAATGGATTTTTTCATTTGGAAGATGTGAAAGATATCTGAAATGTAAGTTTGAGATTGTAGGAGATGGTAGTCTAACCATGGAGTATAATAAGATTTACAAACAAGACATGTCCTATAAAGAAGGGTTTGAGCATTTAATTCAAATAGATGTTATCAAGTACACACTTCACTATGAATTTAAGAATGATGAATGGACCAAGATAATCTTGAGGAAAATTGACAATGGAAAGTTTTGGTTGGATGATAGAGTCATAGACATCACTGCAGACCTTATTCGTGAGGTAACAAGACTATCTAAGTTAGGAGTAATTCCTTTGAATGAAAAGAATGTTAAGAAAATAGTATTAGACAACACCAAGTCTTCATATAATGGAAGAGGAATTGTTATAATTAAAATTGAGCAAGATGATGTAAGATATGTATTCAAAATATTAACTTCAAAATTATGTGCGAGTTCAAGGTAAGATGATATGGAAGCTGGCATGGTACATGCAACTTATCTTATGTGTGTAGACAAAGTAGAAGTAGATATGTGTGATATTTTGAGGATACAGTTGATTGAAAACCTTGAGAAGATCATAAAGACTAAGGATTCACAATTTAGATTTTCATCCCTGATCACCTACATGTTTCTCCATTTGTTAAGGAGATTCCCATACACCATAGGAGTTGATTGGAATGATAACAGGAATTCAATGGATAGGATTAACAAAGTATATTTGAGACATCCTATTGACAAAGTGAATGAGAGTGCTACTCTAGTAATAAAGACTTTTCATAATGAAATGAGAAAAAGATCAAGGATTCCACCATCTATTGTGGAGAAGTACAAAAATGAGATATGTTTCTTAGTGGACACAGACTTTACCTATATTGAAGCAGTTGAGCCAAGAGTAGAATTTGTAGATCCTCTTGAGTATGAAGTTTTAGATGTAGAAATTGAAGGTTATGTGAGAAGGTTACTTAAGAGTAATTTGGATGCAAAAATTCCTAGATTGGAACATATGAAGAGAACTTCAATTCAGCACAAAAGTCATAGGTGCAGAAAATGGAAAAGAAGAGAGTTGATAGTACAATCAAGAAAATATTGAAGGACACATGCATGACCAAGCATGAATTTGACATTGTGAAGCAGATAGAAGTAGAAATTAGGGACATTGGATAGAAAGAAGTGTTGTCATTTCCACCCTTGACAACCCATGCAGCCCCTACTGAAGAAAGTTAGGATATTGATGTAAAGATTGAAGAATTGGATGTACCTAACGTAAGGAAATCCACAAGATCCACCACACCAACTAAGAGAGTGAAAGAAATGGAAAGTGGACCAAGAAAGAGATAAATGACTATCTTTACACTAGTGCAAAGGATATAGACACTAGTAGAGAAGCCGCACGTAGATGAAGAGGCAAGTAGAAGCAAGAAGAAACAATGGAAGCCCAAAATAGATAAAGTGAACCCTTTGATCATAAATGAAGGGGATTTCACCAAGTTGAACAAGTACTATGAGATGTATAATAATTTTGAGAAGTTAAATCTTGAGAATGCAGTTGTCAAACATATGATCCTTGCTGACAAGAAGTTTGAAGACATCAAAGGCAAGATTCTTGACAATCTATATGAGAAATTGTTAAACAGGAAGAAGAGAGTTGTAGAAGAAGACAAAGGAATAAGAGAAAGATATATAAGAAAGCTTTGTGAGATTAAAGATGAAATCACTTCGAAGAAATCTTGAAGAACTTAAGTACTCATTTGAGAAGGAAGAGAAGGACAATATTGATAATGGGAGGTAATTATGAAGAGGTAAACAAAGAAACTAAGGAAGCAGTTGTGAAGGTAATGACCTCTAGACCAGGAGAGTTAATCAGTGAATTTGATCAAGTGGTAGAAGAAAACATCAGACTAAATCATCACCAGCTCCACCACCCTCTATCAACATTACTAATGAATCTATGAACATTGAAGGCACGAATATCACCTTAGACAAAGAAGAAAACCCATTCAATGACCAAGGAGCCGATGTTGGCAATTTGACAGAAGTTGATGAGCAAATAGATGAAGCAGAAAAGAAGGTAGAATTAGTAGAGGCAAGAAAAGAAGAGGAAAAGGAAGAAAATTAGATTAAGATTACAAAAGAGGTGCATGCGATGCAACAAGAATAGACATAAATAATTTCTCAGACTAAGGACACAGTAGAAGTACCACCTAAACCACCTATTAAATCAATTTTTGTAAGCTTAGGACAATAAGTTGATGATGATGATCAAATAGAGTTGATCTCATCTCTGAATAAGATAATTGGTAAGAACAAGAAGGTGGAAATCTTTGAAGGAGCATTGCTTGAGGTAACCAGTAAACTTCAAGGAGTTATATCAACTCAAGTTAGTAAGGTTGATCCCCAAGCCAAAGTAAAGGAGGTTATGGAAGCTTTTGACATGGAATTCACAAATTTATCAAAAATTGCATTAGTCATAGTTCAAGCAGCCCATGATGTACAAGTATTTCAAGTTGTTTTCCAGAATATCAAAAATGATTTAGATAATTTTGATGTATGCATAAAAGAATTAAGAAGATGTTTAGAGAGAGGAAAAGCATTGTACATTGTTGTCAAAGGGGGAGTAATATAGTATAAAAATTGTATGTATATAGAAGATATAGATATGTGTAATATAGTATGCATACTCTTAGGGGGAGTATTGGAGAAATAAGTAGACATGTAAATCCACAATTTTGTAATGGCCACAATTTTTGTAATTTAATTTTTTGGGACTTAGCTAATTTTCCCATATGTTTCCACCAATGACAAAGGGGGAGATTGTTAGAAATTTGGCTAAGTAGTATATCAAAATGTTGTCATTATGGCAACATATACTTAGCATGAAGATAGCATGATTAGAGAAAGTAGTTTTGTATGAGCGCATTTGAAAATTGTCTAAGTATAACAATATTTTCCAGTCTAATCAGAGATAGTTTTGTATAGCGATGTTCACGGAAGAAGGTTCTGTTAGAGTATTATTCCTTTTGGCTTAATAATTAAATCATATTGATTTAATTATATAAGTTTATAATGCTCTAGTTACTTAAGCCTCATTTAGGTGCATTATTAATTAATTATTAATTAATAATGTGCAACCTAGCTTTTTATGGCTTTAGGGTTTTCAACCTTATAAGCCTCCTTTGTATCTATTTTCAGTAATTCTCTCTTAATACATTTTGAGCTGTAACATTTTGAGCACAAGAGGGTTTTGCTTTTTCTAGTTTTTAGCTTCATTCTTTGTGACAGGTTTATTGCATGCAGCTGGATCTTGGAGTTGAATCTGATATTTCATCAGTTTCTACATGGTATCAGACCCATTCTGCTGCAGCTTGTTCAAAGTTTTCTGAAGCTGTGGATCAAACCCTTTTTTTCTGGCATTTTCTGCTATTTTTTGTATTGGATCTGGGGGGTTGCAATTTTTCGGGGCACTTTGGACAAAAATTGACCTCACGGTTGCGTCCAGAACGCTCGAGATACCCAAAATCCATATAAAATTTGTCCTTTTTGGACACCGGAGCTTCTGGGAAAAAAAATTTCCCCTTTTGGACCGTACGGCACGATTTTCAAAAAAAAATTAAAAAAAAAAAAAGGTTTTTCTTTTTTTTGTGGCGCACCACCAGCGCTCCGCCAGCGCGCCACCGTCGCCCGGCCAGCGCACCGCCCGCCGGCCTCCTCCACTGCTGCGCCACTGGCGCCCAGCCGGCGGCCACAGCGCCACCAGCCGCCCAGCCGGCCGCCACCGCCGCTCCGCTCCGCCCAGCCGGCCACCACCTGCGCTCCGCCGTCGCGCCGCGTCGCCACCCGCCGGCCGCCGCCCAACCTCCGCCCGGCAGCCTGCAGCAGGTGACATCACCTGCTGACGTCACTTGCCGGCAGTTTCCGGCGCTGAATTTTTTTTTCGGTGGTCATCAAATTTTTTTGGGATGACATCATGCTGACATCGGCGACGGCCTTTTGATGGCCGTACGGCCGTCAAATTTTTTGCAGTGCCTGTGTTTTTCCAGCGAGCATGCCATTTGGGGGTCCTGTTGGTTTTTTGCTCGTAACTTGAGCAAACGGACTCAAAATTGGACATATTATATATCGTTGGAAAGGTCTTTCCGAGCCTGTCGCATTGGTGCAGGTTTCATTCTTTGATTCTTCCATTTTGATACCATTTTTGAGCTTCAAAGTCAAGGTACACATATTGATATTCTGAAGCATTACTTGCTCTTTCTTTCTTTCACGCTTTCAGAATTGTATTGGAATTAGGTTTTAGCTATTGTGGGGGGTGTTCTTTCTTGCTTTTCTGTCATTTCTTTCAGAAAAACAACACATTGTATCACTCAAAACAAAAAAAACCCCTTCTGCATCTTCTGTCTAGTTCTGAAAGAAAACTTAATAAAAAAATAGTCAGAGCACTTGGCACTATGGCAGACACAGCATCTGTTGAGCTCCTCACTCCACACAATTACCATGTGTGGAAGGCTCGTATGACATGGCTTCTTCGATCACGAGGGTTATGGTCTTGTTTGGACCTAGTTCAGCCTCAATTGACTCGACCATTTGAGGTCATGCAGCACAAGAACAAGATGGATGAAGCCATGGGTTTGATGTCACTACATGTTTCAGATAGTCTACTTTTTCACCTTGATGGATGCCTTACTCCTCAAGCCATTTGGGATAAGTTTCAGAATCTTTTTGGCACTGTAAATGAGTTCAGGGCACTACAGATTGAAACAGAGTTGACTTCATTGGTACCTGATTCTTTTCCCACCATTGAGGACTTCTTGATGAAGTTCAAATCTCTCCGTTCAATTTTACAGGGGTGTGGGAAGAACAAAATAGACAATGAGTTTATTTACCTGATTCTTTCTAAGCTTCGAGGACAGTTTCAGATATTTTCTTCTACCTTCTACTCCACTATGGATGCACTAGGTGCACGACATGTTATGCCCTCCTTCGAGACTTTTTGTGACCGGTTGACTCGTGAGCAATCAAAGCTCACTCAGATGGATTCTCTTACAGGTTCACAGTCACAGGCATTGCTTGCCAAGTCACCTCAGAGTACACAAAAGCCGAAGCAGATATCAGATTCCTCTTCTCAGCACTCTACTGGCCCACCATCTTCTTCTAAGAAGGAGAAACAGAAGACTGAGAGACCTACATGTTCCTATTGTCAGAAGGGAGCACATGATGAGTCACTTTGCTATCAGAAGAAGTTTGATGGTTACGAGAAACAGATAGCAGATTTGCAAGCTCTTCTTCAGAAGAGCAATCTTTCCTCTCCATCCTCTTCTGGCTCTCAGGGGTCTGCTTATCAGTCTTCCTCTATCTATTCTACAACTGGACAGGATCTTGGAAAGGGTCATGCATTATGGGCTTCTATTGCCTCCCCTTCATAGGTCCCTTGGATATTGGATTCAGGTGCTTCTCACCATATGGCATCTTCTCGAGAGATCTTCTCTTCTTTTGAAGATTCTCCTATTCCCCATATTATTATTGGGAATAACACTGTTATGACAGTCTGTGGGAAAGGCACTGTATGCATTCAGGATGGCATATTCAATGATGTGTTGTATGTTCCATCTCTGTCTACAAACCTTCTCTCAGTTTATCAGATTACTCATAGTGGGTCAGGGAAGACAGTTGAGTTCACTCCAGATTCAGTTTTCATCCGGGATAGTTTGACAGGAGGTATTGTTGCTACAGGGACAGTTGTTCATTCCACCCGTCTCTACTCCTTTTCGCACTTTGGTCCACCTTTGCCAGAGCATGACTCTCCTCCTTTGAGAGAACATATTGTGGTACAGTCAGGTCACTTGCACCTCTGTGTGGTTCCTGAGACTACTGTTGTGACTGCCATGCCACCTCCTGTTGAGCTCTCTTCTGTTCAGCAGGTTTCTTCTTCAGCACTGCCTGATCCTCCAGCTCCATTCATTGAGCCACCAGGTGTAGTTGTTGAGGATTCTACAGAGGACATTCATCTCCTCTTTGATGACAGTGTCTACACGCCTGTCATACCTCTTACATTGGGGATTCCCTTTCAGGATCCTTGTGTCTTCTCCTTTGAGCATCAGCTCGGCCTTCCAGTGACACCTCAGCTTTCGAGGTTACCTCTTCAGTGTCCACTGACTTTCACTCCTCTGCATTGGAGTCACAGTGGTTTGTTCATTGATCCAGGGGTTCTTTCCTTCCAGGGGGGCTTTGGAGCCTCGACCTTCTCTCACGGGGGGGTTGGCAGCACGCATTGTACTTATGGCTTTGAGAGAGTCTCTTGAAGTCATTCCTTTTTGTCTTTGCTTGCTTTTACATCTCTTTTTGGAGAGGAGTTTTTCCCACTGGGTTTTCTCCTTTACTCCGGTTTATAGAGATTTCCTTGTACTGGGTACCTGATCAGGCCTTGTTGCCGGGACCCATTTTTTTTCTTATTTTCTTAGCTTTGCTAGGTCAGCTTTCTCCTTGCATTCAGCTTAAGGGGGGGTGTTAGAGTATTATTCCTTTTGGCTTAATAATTAAATCGTATTGATTTAATTATATAAGTTTATAATACTCTAGTTACTTAAGCTTCATTTAGGTGCATTATTAATTAATTATTAATTAATAATGTGCAACCTAGCTTTTTATGGCTTTAGGGTTTTCAACCTTATAAGCCTCCTTTGTATCTATTTTCAGTAATTCTCTCTTAATACATTTTGAGCTGTAACATTTTGAGCACAAGAGGGTTTTGCTTTTTCTAGTTTTTAGCTTCATTCTTTGTGATGGGTTTATTGCATGCAGCTGGATCTTGGAGTTGAATCTGATATTTCATCAGTTTCTACAGGTTCAATGCATGTGCACTTGAACATGGATAATTCTATGTATATAAAATCCACATATGAGAGTGCAAGTTTGTATGGAATGTATAGAAGAATATATTAATGTTTTACAGAGATAGTGTTAAGCCGACCTGAACTATGTAGGGATGACATCCTAGATGTTAAACCTAAGGCAGCATATAATGATTTTGTATTTAGAGAAGAGTATAAGTTATTGTAAAGCTGACAAGAAGTTATTTTTTAATAGCTTGTATATATGTAAGTACAATGTAATGCAAAAGATATAGATATAGTATGAAACATATAGCAATTGTAATAAGTTGATATATGAAGTGAAATTGTATGTTGTAAGAAGAAAGGAAGCAAGTACTATATATCAAATCAAAGAGCTTAAAAAGATAGATCAAAATAGAGAAGCTATTCGGCATAAGTAAAAAGGATTTTGTATCTTACCTTTGTATCTAAAGCTATCATTGTACATTGCATGTTTGGGAAGTGGGCTCATCTTGCAAACATTCTATTTTGTAATAGAAACTCCTAACAGGGTTGAGGATTCTAACAAGGCCTAGAGACCTCTAACCATGACACTGACACTATATTTATGTAACAAACTCCTAACAGGGTCAACATCCTTAACCAGATACTTTTGATTAGTGGATCAGTTGTGGGTATCATCCCCATCAGGATTTTCCCTTGGCCAGGGTTTCCTCAAGAACAATCATGGTGTTATGAGTTCATTTTTTTTATTTCTATGCTTGTTATTCAGTTTACTTAGTTTAGTTTCTTATGCAAGCTTCAAGTTAATTTATTATATCCATAATTGGGCAAAATTAAACATTTGTGAAATACTGATTCACCCCCCCCTCAGTATTTCCTATTTATAACACTTTTTCATTGATGTCAAGGGGGAGAGAATCATATTTGAAAAACAATAAAAAGATCTACTAATTCTAGTGAAGAAGAGACCAAATTAGAAAGATGCAGCAAGTTTATATACTTGCACATAAAAAAGAGGATGAAAGAGCATGTTGAGTATCTCACATACTAGGGGGAGAAATAGATGGAGAGAAGAGTATGTAATCAGTTTGGAACCAAAGCAAGCTAGCTTCCAGGGGGAGCTTCTTGGTGATGAGTTAGGTCAGAGGGACTCTAGGAGATAATTTGTTTCATTGGTCTCAAGGGGAGACTATTAGTTTCTGATTGCATTATTATGTTTTATGTTTTTCCCATCACCTGTTTCCATCAATACCAAAGGGGGAGATTGTTGGAAATTGGCATGTTGGATGTGTTATCATTGATGTCAAAATATTAGAGGGATCAGAGGAATTTCAACATGGAATAAAAGTTCATAAGAATTGATTAAAAGATCTATTTGTTGAATGTTAACTGAACTGTGGCAGGATAGCCATGAGAACAGGTTGTTTAAAGGTCTGATGATGTCTATATATTGAAGATATGAAGTCACGCTTTAATGATAAAAATTAAAAATAGGTCTTTTTTTAGTTTTATTTAGTCTAAAGTATAATTGGAGGGGTGACATAGCATGAAAGATAAAATCATTCAAAACTTGATACAAGGTTGTATAATAGGAAATGGTGAGAAATGAACAATCCTAGAATGTAGATCACTCACCAAATCATGGGGGTACTATTATACATTGGAATCAAAAGCCCTTACCTACAAGATTGATCCAGTAAGAACAACCTAGTGAGTTAGGGTGCTAACTGGAGATCAATAATTTATAGGGTTGGATTTGATTGATTCCAATAGTAACTAAAAATGATATGTAAATGTAAATTTGATCTATGAAAGTAACTACAAGGAAATAGGGATAAGAATGTGTGCACCTGAAAAAGGAAGTGAAAGATTTCACTTTAAACCTAAATTTTCTTATTGTTAGAGTTCTATATTCTACTCAATTTCAAACCTAGCAACCTAGAATATGTCTTTGACATGGAACTTTTTGGTCTGGAAAAGTACAAGGAAAAACTAGATGGACTTGTCTATGACAAGGTAGACCTAGTTTACCTAGTCCTAAGGGTTTCTGGACTAATTTGTAGAATAGCTCTGATTCAACCTTGAAGATCTGTTTCCAAATCTATACTTCAACCTGCACTTCTGGAATATGCAAATCTAAAAAAGTGTGTGTGTATGGATATATAGGGGTTTTCCTTAGTTAACAACCTATTTTGGTGATTCCCACCTCCATAGATAGCCATCAAAATATGTAAAGTGTGTGTTGTGCTCATGAATCTAGAGTATGTCTAGAATGATAATGAGCTCAAATGCATAAGCAAATGCCTAGATCTAACCCTATGTGTGCTAGAGTGAAACCCTAGCATGTAAATACAAATAATGTTTGATTGAATGAATATAAATATAAACATGTAAAGTATGATGTATCAATGCATAAATCTGAAAATAACAAGGAAATCATACCAAACCCTAGAGGGAAAAACTACTTCTATCCATACTCACAATCCATTTGAAACTCCATGATAATATAGAAATTGATGTCTTAAATGCTTGATTGAGAATGTAGATGCTTGATGTGAATGCTTGAGTGAAGTCTTCAATAGAAAATCCTTTCTTCAATGGATGTCATCAAACTAGGGATTCCACCTTGCAATTCCTTATTGTAATAAAATTGGGGTTTTCACCTTCTACTTGATTTAATTATGCCAAAATGAAGCAATTAAGTTTCTTTTATAGTGATTTCAGGAGTCAAAATTAAGTAGTCAACAATGGATCTAGAAACCTTTCAACTCCACTAGAGTGGACCCAGGCCCTAAATCTAGACTTAAGCCCCTAGGACAAGGCTGACCTAGATGACACAGTCCCCAAGGACTTTTTTGAATCCCAAGTGGTGGGTCATTTTTAATCCAATGATATGAGGTCCAAAGCTATAGTTGATTCTGATGATGAGATTGAGTTTTGAGGCCAAAAGAAGATGAAATAAGGCCTAGAAGATAGAATAAACTTTATGATTGGAGGAAAATAGAGGAGTATGCATAGAAATTAGAACCTACCTTAATTTTTCACAAGTTATAGAGATTAGAGGACTCAAATTTGAATTAGGTATGCACTAAGTGGAATTATGAATTCCTAGAATGCAAATATATAATGTAAATATATTAAGGTAGGTGTTGAAAATTTTTTAAGTTGCAAAGAACACAAGTTATTACAATTTAGGATGGTGTACTTATTCCCCACTTTAGCAATAAATTACACTACATGCATATGCAAGCTAAAGTACAGAGAAAATGTATATGAAAAGGATATATCAAAGCCCCTAATGTGTACATCCTGCAAGAAACTGTTAGTAATTTCAACTTGAAAAACCACATGTCAGTGAAAACATAAATCACCTAGGGCTTACTAAGGAAATGATGAAGCTCACAGTTAGTTTTATGTCCTCCTCATTTTACATTGCTATTAGGAAGTCAAAATATAGAATCGTGTATACCACGATAAATTATGAATGTGAATTTTTGACAAATGCTTATCAAAACCATTCAAGATGAACTCAAAATGTTTCAAAAATAATTTGGATAGAGATGAATCTGAATCATGATTCCAATGCCTATAATGGTGTGGAAATCAAAGCTTCCTAGCTCAAGTTATGATGAAATGAATGAAGAGAGGTATTAATGAAGGAGAATAATTGTTAGGAGATAAATACAAAAAGATAACTAACCTAAAAGTGATAATAAGTTATTTGTTACCATTTTGAAAGATCATTTGTAACATTACCTTTTTTTCTCTTGTAAAGAAGAAGAATAAGATGTCGAGGAAGCAGGTATTGCGATCGACAAGGATAAAGGTTTTAAGGAGAGTCATAGAGGATGATCTACCCCTTAATGATGAGGTACACCTCGATACTCATGTTTTGACATTTTTTTCTAGCATTTTAACTTTATGTAGTAGGTGTAGAACTAAGTTGTAGATAGGATTTGATGATGTTTAGACTAGGAAACCCAAAAATTTGACCTAGTCCTAGGAAGTCAACCTAGTCTGAAGAAAAGTCAACCTAGTCTTGCAAAAGTTGACCTAATCATGAAAAAGTTGACCTAGTCCCCACAAAAGTTGACCTAGTCCTAGGGACTATTATTTTTCTACTTTTTGATTTAGATTGATTGACGTATATGATGTTCTAATATTTCTCTATTGGTATATGATTGTAGGAGTTTTTATTATCATGTGTGAGCATGCCACAATGAATACAATGACATACCTTTGAGGTTAGGATGGTAGATTGAGACCTTCAGATATATAGCTTTTAAAAGATGTGGGATTGTACTAGGTATATTGTATTCTACATATGATATTTAATTTCACCATGCTAATGGATTTTATGGAGAGATGGGATGGGGGCACTTCCACATTTCATCTACCCATGAGTGAGATGACCATCACACTAGAGGATGTGCATTATATCTTACAATTTCCTTTCTGAGGTTGGATAGTGATATTCAATACTAAGAGATCATAAGAAGATATTAAGAGAGATTAGGTATATTTCTTGGGTCGATCTCAGCTTTATGTATGCATAGATCACATTCCTTTGAAGGCATTGGTTCATGCTTTGGATGAGGTTCCTTTGATTAGGAAGATATTACTATGTACTGTTGTTGTAGTAGTTGCTCTTGATTGCAAGGGAATAATGTTTTTAATGCCACTAGAACATGTGGTTCGGTGCATGGAGAGACAACACATAATATACTTATGGGGGAGGAGTATGCTATCTCATTTCTACTACAAGTTGGGGAAATTTGTGAGATATTAGAGACATGATCTGGCAGTGCGTGCATTATTATAGGTATGGATGTTAGAGCATATCACTTGTGATGAACTAGAACTGATTGAATATCTTGATAAACTGAAGGAACATTGATTAGAGATCACCAAGCTACTAAAATGATTTTGTAAGATGATTAAATCAGTCAATATATTGTCATTGATGTCAACTAGTTTTGACTATACTTATCATGATAGTTACAAACATCTGAATATCTATAGAATGAATAAATGATGAAGAAATGAGATATCTACATAAGGAGAAGATGGATATGACAGATAAGGATTGTATGTACCCTAAAATGGTCACCTAGACGTTGGGCCCCCATTCATCAATTTATCATTTCCTGAATCAATGCCTTGCAATATTTTTAATTCAAATCAATTTCCTTGATCAAATCGTAATTAATTCAAATATTTCAATATTTCCTAAGGTTTGGTCATTTTATTTTAAGCCTTATTTAATTAAAAAGAGAAAAAATAAAAAATAAAATAATCTTATTCAATTAAGAGAACATGCTCCTTTTTAATTAAATAAAAATCATTTTTTAAATAATAAATAAAAAAATCTTTTAATTAAATAATAAAATCACTTTATCCTAAGCCACATTTAATTAAAAGAACAAATCTCTTTTAAATAAATAAAAAATCTTTTAATTAAATAATGGAAACCACTTTGCTAAAAATAATAAATAAATAATAAAATAAAAAGAAAAAGGAAAAGTCTTTTTGTCTACACATTGAATGCACACTTTTCAAGGTGAGTGAAATTTCCTTTTGCCTCTTAATCACTTCCTCACATCTTTTTGTCTCTTAACCATGTCCATTGATTTTGCCTCTTGAGAATCTTGAGCACATGGATCAACCAAGATTTAATCTCCACTATTGCTCATTTCTTTTTGCCTCTTAATCTTGACTGTCCATTCATTTCTAAAATCCTTTATAATGAGCCCTCTCCTTCTCATTTTATGCATGGAGATTTTAGAGATAAAATTTATGTTATTGTTATGCAGGTTTGGAGAGCGATTTTGGAGGAGAGTTTGAGCACTTGAGCTTGGACATTGCAACTTCTCTTTTCTTGTCTTCTTCTCCCATGCCCCATGGAAATCCATTTAGATTAATATTGCACTTGCATAATAGATTAGACTCATATTTTCTTTCATATAATAATCTTGCATAAGCATTTCCTTTCATAGATAAGTTTGCTTTCATGCATTGTTATCATATAAAATAGCTTTCATTTTTATTTGGATGCATACTTGATGTTCATGGAGACTAGCATTCTTATTTTTCCTCTTTGAATCTCTCATTTTATAGTGTACTTGCATGGGCACAAACTAGGTCTAATCTGAGGGTCTTCATGACAAACCCTTGCACTCCATGAATAGAGAGCTATGAGCCACCATTTGAGACGTCATTCTTGAGCAATCTTGGATATAATGACTCATAAAAGTGTGTCAACATTTTAGCACACACAATTAAATCAACATCGGACTCTTTCAAGAGAGACTTTGGAATCCATATAGTTGTAGGCTTTTCATTTATTTTTTATAATTTAGAGAGAATATCTTCAATGATAGATTTTGGAACCCATACTTGTCTTGTAGTTTTCTTCTTAGATATCTCTTTTGAATTTATGTCTCCATGTCGATTAGAGGAGACATGGTGATCTTTTTTTGATGGATTCTTGTATTGCTTCTTTTTCTTGTATTGAACATTCAAGTTACTTCCAAAAGACTTGGGACTTGTGGAAGAAGGAGGATATGACTAGTTTAGATGGGTGGGTGGATGAAAAGAATTCAAGGGTATGCATCTATGTTGATCTTGAGGAAAGATAGGAGATGGAGGGATGTAAGGACCCAAGATGGATGATGAATTAGGAGAGTTAGGAGGGGAAAGTGAAGGGACATAAGGGCCCAAGATGGAAGGAAGACATGAAGCCCTTAGTATTGGTGGAGGAGGTCCAAGGATGGACGTGGAAGATACAAAAGGATAATCAATAAGTTCATCAACATCTATATGACAACCAAGAACATCAGTATCTTTAGAGTAAGCATTAAGATTTGCAATAGGATCATAAACATCTTGAATAGGAGCAACTTTTTTGATAGGATTTTTCGGAGCTTGAAAAGACTTAGGAAGAGTATAAAGTGGAAGTGAACATGGAGTGGTAGAATAAGAAGATGGAAGACTTTGATCTTGACAAGGAGATTTGGATAGCATAACTGTATAATTTTCAATAGGCTTAACATTGGAAGTAACAACACTATTTTTAATAACCTTAATGGAAGCATCATCTTTGGAAAGTGCAAGTGGAGTAAGGTTATTTTGATTTTCAATCAGCTCAACGGTGTAAGTAGTAGCTTGATCCTACTTAGGAGAAGACTTAAGACATGGTGGAATGAATGAGAAAGGGCGTAGAGGATCAAAAGAACCATGAAAAGGATGAGATACATCATGAAAAGGATTGGATGACATGGAGGGTTCTTGATCTTGATCTTTCTTTATGTTCTTTTCTTTATTTTTAGAGACCTCTTGACATGGAACCACTTCTAAGGAAGCATGTTGGAATTTTATGGAAGATGGTAAAGGACTAGCTAAAGTAGGCATTATAGCGTATAAAGGATTAGGCTCTTTAAATTTAGCATTATTGAAAGTATTTGCAGCCAAGTGAAAGTTAGCTTGAGTTTCTTTAAGAGGTAGCCCTTGAGGACAACTATAGGGAATGGCATGAAAAGTATTAGGACCTTTGTTGGATGAAGGAATTGTGAAAGATTTGAAAGACTTGGAAGCTTTAGGAAATGTATGGGTATTGGAGGAAGTAGGGGATGGAAGGGAACCATCACAAGACAAAGGTCCATCATTAACATAATCTTTCTCGAGAGTGTAATCTTTATTTTCAGCATGAGAGTTCTTAGAGGAGAGATTCTTATAGTATTTACATTTATAATCAGTGTGGAAAGCTTTCTCTTCCTCAATAGAAGTAGATGTATCATCTAGGTGTTGTTCAAAAAAATCATCAAAGTCTCTTTCAAAATCAAAATCATATGGATCACCATCATAGTCTATCCAATGTGACGACCCATTTCCAATAAGCACAAGCACACGACTATGAGGACTCTTAGGAATAGAGGTGTCATAGGTATCACTACATTTTCCATCATCATAGTCATCAAAGATGGGCATGTCACTCTTCATGGAAGAGGCATCACAAATTTTTTCACATTGCTCATTATGGTATGTCTTGAGAAGAGAAGTAAGACTCTTGGAAGAAGAAGAAGAGGAATGAGATTGTGAAGAATAGGAAAGTGAAGACCTAGTGGAGGAAGAAGACTTGGATAATGAGGAATGTGAATAATGTCTAGAAGAGTCATGATAAGACTTGGAAGATGAGGAAGGATGAGAAGACTTAGAAGATGAAAAAAATTTGGAAGAAGGAGGTCATGACATGATCATGTCTATGATCCTAGCAAAGGCATCTGATTCATTCAACTTTTCTTTTATTTGTGTCTTAAGTTTATCACCCGTGCAATATCTAGAAGGACTCTTGGAGGAATAAAACTCTTCGAATTGAGCAATGAGTTTGAGATCATCTATTTTCAAGAGAGGTTCCATAACAAGATAGTTGAAATTCATGGTTCTGGAAGATGAGCAATCAAGCATGGAAGTGACAGAAGAGATGAATAGAAGAAGGTAGACTAGATCATAAAAGGAAAAGAATCAAGGGGACGTGAAGAATTTAGGAAGAAGAGAGGATGAAAATGGGAGACTAGGAAGACATGGGAGATGTGGAAGAAAGAAGACCAAGATTCATTTTGTGTAACTTGATACCATTTAAGTTTATTTGGATGTTGAGCAACATGTCATAGCACTTTTGGGGAGATCTTTGAAGTTTTTATCATTCAAAAACTCATATTTGTTTGTTTTAAAAGATCACATAAATACATCAATAGATTTTTATCATTGAACAAGCACATAAAAAGGCAATCAAAGAGTTCAAGAAAACAAATGTCTTCAAACAATGAGAAAGGGACAAACAAACCTTGCACATGAACAAGTATAGTGACTTAGTATGCTACTCCTTAAAGATTCTACTTGTGTATGTTCTCAAAATATTTTTCTACCACGCACATAGTCCTAGCAAATAAAAAGTTGGTTGCACTATGGTTTTCAATAATGGTTTGACTCTGCAACTTTTTTAATCTCAAGAGGGTGAACTCCAATCCAGGCACACTGGGGTTTTGACACATTCTGAGAATTTAATCAATCAGAGATGCTAAGGAGATTTGACAACCCAACAAGAAACTACACCCGTGGAGATTTCTTCCACAAGGACATTTATATAGTGGTTGTTGCGACCACAATGAAAATGGCTATTACTAATTGAGGTTCCATCCACATGGTTGACCCAATAAAAGGAATTTCCACTACAGTTAACCCTCTCTAACAAGGTGACTCACAAAAAGGACCACATGGGGACTTGGTTTAGATTCAAGGATCTGAGTTTTTGGTACTACCCAAAAAGGGAGTAGAGCATAATCCTCTAGCCTCTTCACTTCACCCAAACATAGAAAACAAGTTTATTGACATGCTAAGATTGAAACCACCTCACCAAAGTTCATGATGTCAACAACAATGTCTACCGAGGTCTCTAAGTGGGACCAAGAGAGAACATATCGATCAATGTTGAAGACTAAACCAAGTAAGACCATGAGATAGTAACAATATCCTCCCTACCTACAAGGGGTTCTATCATCAAGAAGAGCTTCACAAGAAACTCTCTCTCAAGAATGCCACAAATAGTGTTCATAGGGCCTAATTACTATGTGAAACACATATGCAAGAAAGTGAATCTATGTTCTTTTTTAGAGCCCAAAATTGAAGTGTGATCTATAAAAGAAATAAACACTCAAGCTACGCACATGAGAGATCCATTTTATTCCCAAAATTCAAATGTTATAGAGATTCAACAAAATACCTCAAGTCCAAAGCAACGCGCTTAATAGATTTTTGTTGAGCTTTTTTGTGCAAGCAAGCCACGAACTCTCTAACAAGCAAACAAGCATGCAATGTATATTCAACTTATGCAAACCCTAGGGTTAGATCTAAAAATAAATTATTAGGAGCAATAATAGCCAACAAATAATCCAAATGACAACTCATATTATGCATTGAACCATGAAAATAAGTGCATACTCATCACAAAATTTTATTTTTTTGCATTTGACCTAGTCAACAAGATCTGATTTTTTTGATATGATTTCAGCTACAAAAATAGAAATGAAAAATAGAGATCCCTACTAAAAAACAAAGAGCTTTCCAAAAATGTAAAAATTTTAGAAAAATCTCATCATTTGTGCCCTAGAGACCCGTTTTAGCAAAATAGACTAGTTTTTGTAAATTGATTATTTGAGCTATGATATTGCATCCAAATTTAAAACAAAAAGAATGGAACCCCTATATAATTTAAATATCTTTTTGAAAATATAAAAATTTCTAAAAAATATTTTAATTTGCACTAAAAATTAATTTTTTATGAAAAATCAAGAAAAAATTATAAAAAAATCAAAATACCTCTAAAAATTCTAAATTTTTTATTGAAGCTTCTTTGATATGTCACCAACTTGAAAAAAACAATTCAGACCAAAACACCAAGTTGTTTGGGAGATATGATCAAATCTTTGAAAATCTAGGGTTTTAGTCTCCAAGCAAATCTACACAAGGGGGTTAGCTTCAAAAATAACTAAAACAAGCATGTAAAGGTGGGTTGCCCCCTAGTGGGCCCCTCCTAACTCTCCTAATTTGTCATCTATCTTAGGTCCTTACATCCCTCCATCTCTTATCTTTCCTCAAGATCAACATAGATGCATACCCTTGAATCCTTTTCATCCACCCACCCATCTAAACTAGTCATATCCTCCTTCCACAAGTCCCAAGTCTTTTGGAAGTAATTTGAATGTTCAATACAAGAAAAAGAAGAAATACAAGAACTCATAAAAAAAAAAGATCACCATGTCTCCTCTAATCGACATGGAGGCATAAAGTCAAAAGAGATACCTAAGAAGAAAACTACAAGACAAGTATGGGTTCCAAAATCCATCATTGAAGATATTCTCTCTAAATCATCAAAAAGAAATGAAAATCCTACAGCTATATGGATTCCAAAGTCTCTCTTGAAAGAGTCTGATGATGAGCAAAAACTGAAGTTTACATTCAAGCTTCCAAAAGCTTCCACTTCATCTTTTTTCAAAAATATTTTTTTCATTCCATGTGCCTAAACCGCAACCTCTGCTATCCATTCACCATATTCCTTCATTCACGTTTCCTCCATCCTCTCACCACCCTTCAAGGTGTGTGTTGATGTTGATCTTTCCTTCTTTTCCATCTACCCTTTCACAATTCTTCCATTCATTATCCTTCTACCTTTTATCATTTTTCTTCATTTGTCTATTCCTCCTATCTTCCAACCTTACTCGCTTTACATAAAACCTTATCCTCCATTTTTCTCTTCCATCTTCCTTTCCCTATCAACATCTTTGAGCATATCATTTTAAATCATTGGCATATCATGGTTTACCCTTTTAAGGAGCATTATCTAAAAAGTTTGCCTTCTTCCAACAAAAAAAAAAATTTAAAAATTTCAAAAATTTAAAAAGAAAATAAAAAAAAATGAAAAAATTAAAAATGTGCCTTAGTGGAAACCTAGAAACAAGCACCTTGGTAGAAAAATTAAAGAGAAATAAATTCATCCTATGGTAAAAACTACTCCCTTGTGGCGCCTTGGATAAGTACCGTGATGAAAACCTGGCAATCAGGCATCATGCGTAGTTCTTCTACATATTTCATCCATTCGATCTTCTCTTTTTGATGTTGACAATGTTGACCTATACACGAACATTTGACTATCTAGCGAGCTATCTTACAATGATCTTTCCTTCATTCCATTCATGTTTATCATTCATATTTATTTTCCTCCATTCATTCTAGTCTTTCGCTATCATTTTCCCCTTTGGTCTTGATCTAATAAAAAAAAGTAAAACACGATGCTATGAAGTCTCTTGACATGTCTACTCCTTTGGACTACATCATTTCCTTCTTTTTTATTACGCTTTTGTGACTTATCCTATGCTGGTCTTTCATTGCTTGTCCAAATGTGCTTTACATGATAATTTTTCCCTAACTTGGGTACTCTTGAGGAGTTTTTGCTTGAGGATTTCTTCCCTTCATTCTCCTTCATTCTCTTGTCTTCCATCTCTTCTACCATCTTGCTAATCCCTCTTGTCCTCTACCTTGCTACACATTGGAACTACACGATGTGATCTTGCTTGGGATTTTGATGCCCATTTTGTCTGGAGGCATCTTTTGTACATACTTATTGATCTTGAAAAAATCCAAAAAAAGGTATATTGTCAAAAATTCTAAAAATTGGAAAATGTCTTGAAAAAATGATCATCTTAGTAAAAACCTAGCAATAGGCTCTTTGATGTATCTCAAAAACAAAAAAAATTTTAAAAATATAAAAAAATGAAAAAAATTTAAAAAAATTTAAATTTTTTTAAAAATAGAAAAAGTGTCTTGGTGAAAACCTGGAAATAGGCGCCTTGGTAGAAAAAATGCAAAAAAATTATAAAAAGTCCTAAAAAAAATTGCAATAAAATCCAAGTGGTGAAAACTTGGAAACGAGCGCTACTTGAGGCCTTTGCACCCCTATTTCTTAGCACTCGTCCTTGACACTTAGCCTTTCTCCATCATGCCTTGTCCTTGTTGCCTTGGTTTGAAATTAGTCTTTTTCTTTGTCTAGGGGGCATAACTATGTTAGCTTTGGTCTCTTGGATGCGTTATTCTTTAAGACACCTTGCAAACGATGTTTTTCAACACCACCCCAACTGTGTTTTTCAACACAACCCCTGACGTCGAGTATTTTTCAACACTTATCATCTTGGTCTTACTTAGTTTTGTCATGTGATCTTACCTTCTTGCAAGCATTCGATCCTTATCCTCAGAACTTAGTATCAGTGAACACACTTAAATTTTTTAATGCAACATTTAATGCTTGAGCTATGTCATGATCTTTTCTTTGTGTGTTGACTGTTATTGATTTTTGTTGAGTGTCCTTGTCTAATAAGTCTCTCTGGGATGCATAGCTAGAGGACTTGGGGCATGAGGCATGTTTTTAATTACTTTCTTCTTGTGGGTGTGGTCTTGAAGCTCTTGAGTGTCTCTTGTTGTTCCCTTGAAACACTTAAGAGATTTGAGGCATCATCCTTGATTGTTTTTGCACAACCATTCTCATGGTCATCCTGGCATCTGTGCCTTGATGCGAGAATGGTTTTGCTACATTAAATTGGGTAAGCTAACATCGAAGTCATCTTGACCTTTATGTCTTTGATGCTTATGTTAGAAACTTTCCACATTCCAATCCGATATAAATCACATTCATATCTTCATAGTTGCGCTTGTAACTAGTGATGATTGTGTGATTTTTCGATGCCTGTTAATAATGGCCCAATGATGAAAATAAGTTCCTTAACATTCTCTAATGAATAATGAACACAAAGTCCTATGCTACAGTTGCTCTATTGCAAGTTCACCTTTTCATTTTCATGTAGCTTGTATTGTTAGACTTCATGTTAATTTGCATTTTTAGGCTGCATTAAGAGTTTGAGAGGGTTTTCCTTCATCTTTCTTTTGGACTTTTAATCAACTGCGATCATGTTTTGATCTTCATTTCTTTATCTTCTTTTGTGATCTCAATCAAAATTCTCTATCTTAAACAATTGATTGATTTTGAGGCATTCTTTTTCTTGAGGCAAATTATCTTCCTTCTCTTCATTTCTTTTCACCTCTTCCAAACTTCTATCTTCCACTCATTTTCACCCCACTTCTTTTCTTCTAATTCAACCTTGGGGCATAATCTTTCATGCTTGATGATCTACCTTAGTTATGTGATCCTTATATCTTTCATCTTACATCAAGAACTTTATTTTTAGTTCAATTTGATCAAATTTATCAATTCATTATTTCTCCTTTATCTCATTTCAATTTTGATCATGACGGGGCAGTACCTATCAAACTTCAATCCTTGATTCAACTTTATCAAACCTATCAATTGCTTCGCTTGGGGAAACCTTGTTTGAGACTTGACAATTACCTATTTACAGGGGTGTTGGCCTTGTCTTTTTCAATTAGCTTATCTTTGTCCTGATGTGTTCCCATCCATCGATCACACATCTAGGTTGTTTTGTGATCCCAAATCAATCTCACATTTCAACTTCATTCTTTGACTACATGTGTTTCCTTGAAGATCACACATTAGTCAAAGAGGGGCAAATGTATGCACCCTAAAATGGTCGCCTAGACTTTGGGCCCCCATTCAATAATTTATCATTTTCTGAATCAATGCCTTGCAATATCTTCAATTCAAATCAATTTCCTTGATCAAATCATAATTAATTCAAATATTTCAATATTTCCTAAGTTTTGGTCATTTTATTTTAAGCCTTGTTTAATTAAAAATAGAAAAAATAAAAATAAAATAATCTTATTTAATTAAGAGAACATGCTCCCTTTTAATAAAATAAAAATGTTTTTTTAAATAATAAATAAAAAAATCTTTTAATTAAATAATAAAATCACTTTATTCTAAGCCACATTTTTAAAAAAAAAATCTCTTTTAAATAAATAAAAAATCTTTTAATTAAATAATGGAAACCACTTTGCTAAAAATAATAAATAAATAATAAAATAAAAAGAAAAAGAAAAAGACATTTTGTCTACACATTGAATGCACACTTTTCAAGGTGAGTGGAATTTCCTTTTGCCTCTTAATCACTTCCTCACATCTTTTTGCCTCTTAACCATGTCCATTGATTTGGTCTCTTGAGAATCTTGAGCACATGGATCAACCAAGATTTAATCTCCGCCATTGCTCATTTCTTTTTGCCTCTTAATCTTGACCATCCATTCATTTCTAAAATCATTTATAAGGATCCCTCTCCTTCTCATTTTATGCATGGAGATTTTAGAGATCAAAATTTATGTTATTGTTATGCAGGTTTGGAGAGCGATTTTGGAGGAGAGTTTGAGCACTTGAGCTTGGACATTGCAACTTCTCTTTTCTTGTCTTCTTCTCTCATGCCCCATGGAAATCCATTTAGATTAATATTGCACTTGCATAATAGATTAGATTCATATTTCCTTTCATATAATAATCTTGCATAAGCATTTCCTTTCATACATAAGTTTGCTTTCATTCATTGTTATCATATAAAATAGCTTTCATTTTCATTTGTATGCATACTTGATGATCATGGAGACTAGCATTCTTGCTTTTCCTCTTTGAATCTCTCATTTTATGGTGTACTTGCATGGGTACAAACTAGGTCTAATCTGAGGGCCTTCATTACAAACCCTTACACTCCATGAATAGAGAGCTATGAGCTGCCATTTGAGACCTCATTCTTGAGCAATCTTGGATATAATGACTCATAAAAGTGTGTCAACATTTTAGCACACACAAGGATAAGGTATACATTGGGTAACTTATTGATGAGTCTATGACTTTATATTGTTGACTTGAGCATGTTACGTTATTATATCATGAAGAAGAGATTTGAATTGAACAAGTTAATGTGGTTGGTAATTGAAGAATTTCTGTATACACCCAACCAGTGTATTGTATACCGAGTGACAGTAATAATCGAGTTAGTTATCACCAAGGCATTCACTATTAACTGAGTACGGATGAAAATATTAAATGCTAAGTTTACTCAACTAAAATTGATGAGCTAGAAATTCTTATCATTTTGAGGTTACAAATAAAGTTTGTTATGAGATCCACGGCTGACAAAATTAAAGGATGATCTAAAGGATGAGATTGAAATGTATTATGGACACATCTACCGAGGAAGGTTTAAGAGGCAAAATGGACAAAGATGATTAAAAGAAAAAATCTAATGGATGGTATGAAAATGATTTACTTGTCTATTTAAGAGACATAAGTTTAATTTTTGAAATGGATGCCAGAGGAAGTTGATGCTGTAGAAGATTTTGCATGAATATTTTTCATGCATTCTCGATCATACTTGTTACAAACAGAACCAAGCTGCAGGCATTACCAAGTGTCATAGAACTATACACTAAGTAAAGTAAGTTGAATAAATTGAGGGAAGTAAATTGAAATATTGACTAGAGGATTTTATGAGCATAGCATAGATCTGAATATTTGCAATTTGAGTTGTATTTGAATCAAATCAGAACTGTATCAGTTTAACCATTGATTCAGTAAAATCTCTTAACCAAGTGGACTTAATAGTCTTATTTTCTACTATGACATTCATTGAATGTATGAATGTTTTCTTGATGACCCCATAGTGAATGTTGGTCATAAGTTAACTGTTAGTGATAAATCCTCTAATCAAGTCACACCTAACAGTGTGCATTGTAACCTTTAACAGGGTTGGCTCCTAACTGAGCTCACTTCAGAAGAGTGAAATTTTTGGGTTACCAGTCCCAGGTGGTTTTTCCCTTAGTAGGGTTTCCACGTTAAATCATTGTGTTAATGTGTTACTTGTTATGATTTTTTTACTTTCATACTTTACATATTACATAATCGGTAATAACAGTTTGGATAATAACTAGTAATTGGTAAATGAATAAATAGTTTACTATTTTATGTTACCGAGTTGTAGAATAAGTTTGAATTAGTAAATCTTTGGGTATGGGACTATGGGATAACTGATTTAACTGATTCACCCCCCCTCTTAGTTATTCTAACAATTGGTATTAGAGCATATTGGTTGCTTGGAGGAAGTTTCAAGGACTTGAGTAGAAAGATCTCAAGATGTATATAAGAGAGGTACCTAAGCTGAATAAGGAAAAATTCACATGGAAAAGCAAGACGAGGCTAAACATATCTACAATTGTAGATTCTGCACTACATCTACTAGACAATCACTACTTACAACCAACTATTGGACATTTGACAGTTGATCAGTTGAGAGATAGACATAAATAGAATATTACTATGATAGAGATTGTTGCTTCTCTAACTGATGTTGAATTTGAAGATATCAAAGGATGCACTACAGTGAAAGAAATGTGGGACAAACTTGCACTTGTTCATGGTGGTGATGTGAATGTAATGAGAGACAGAGTTGAAATCCTTAGAGGAAGATTTGATGACATGAAGATGAAAGAAGGTGAGAATACCACACAATACTTTAACCGAATCAAATAGGTGGTCAATGCAATTCGAGGAGTAGGAGGTATTAATTCTGAAGATACTATGGTGAGAAAAATATTGAGAACTTTGTTACCTGTTTATGCTATTAGAATATCTACTATTCATGAAATGAGATCTACTCTTGGAAGTAATCTTACACTTGACAATTTGATTGGTAAGATGACTACATTTGAGTTGAATAATTATGACAATAGTATTGTACCGAGTGTTGAATCTACTTTTATGTCTTCATTAAAGATTAGTGATTCTAGCAGTAAACATAATATAAAGAATTAAAGTGACGGTGATACTGAGGATGAGCTTGCTGAGCTTGAGGCACTTATGGCTAGAAGACTTTAGAAAGGTAAAGGAAGATATAAATGGAAGTTATCTTTAGCATGTTTTAATTGTAAAGAAATTGGTCATATTACTGATGAACTACAACTGATTTAGAATCTAAATGAAGAATTATAATTCAAGATTACTGAGGAGTTGATGATTAGATATGCAAGATGATTAAATCAGTATTATGTTGTCATTGATGTCAACTAGCTTGACAGTACTTATCTTGTAAGTTACTATATCGACACATCCGATGGAAGGTGAAAGAGATGAAGAATAGAAATATCTACATGAGGAAGATGTATATGACATATGAGGATAAGGAATACACTGAGTAACTTCTTGATGATTCTATGACTTGATGAAATTGACTTTATTATGTTGCATTCATCTATGATGGAGAATAGAGCTAAAAGATACAAAGAAGTGTTCTTGGTAAATAAAGCATTTCAGTATACACCGACAAAGTGTAGTGTATACCAAGTGCAATGTTAACTGAACTTGTGTTCACCGATGCATTTCTTTGTTAACCGAGCAAAACATAAAGGAATTAAATGATCAATTTAGCCGATAAAGTGATGAGCTGTAAAGTGTATGAAATCGAGGTAACAAATAATGTTTGTTATGAAGATTGACGGCTAACATAAATCAAAAAGGATCTAATGGAGCAGATTGAAATGTTTAACTGACGCATCAACCGAGAGAGCTTAAAGCGGCAAAATCTATGAATATGATTAAGCGACAAAATCTGATGGAGGAAAAGAAAATGATTTACTCGTCTATATAAGAGACATTGTTTTCATTATGAAACTCATGCCAGAAGAAGAAGATACTACAGAATTATCACGTGGAGAAGTTTTCATGCAATTTGATCATACTGGTTAATAAGAACTGAGCTACAGAATAGTTACCGAGCTACAAAGAGTTATTACCGATGAATAGTAAGTTGATATAGTATTGAATCTGAAGTGTTATATTGATCAGAAATATTTGAATGAGCTGAACATTGATCTGTAAACTGCAAACTGAAGTTGTTTTAAGGTAGATCATCTACTGTTACATATTTAACCATTGTAAACAGTCAAATCTCTTAACTAAGTGGACTATGAAAGTCTTTTGATGTTTCATTCATAGAGTGAACATTTTTATCCTGTCAACCCCAGAGTGACTGCCAATTGGACAATAACTTCTAGTCTAAAATCCTCTAACAAGGTCACACCTAACAGTGTGTTTGTAACCTTTAACAGGGTTGGGCCTTCACTGACCTCACTTTAGAAGAGTGAACAATTTTGGGTTGCCAGTCCCAGGTGTTTTTCCCCTTCACAGGGTTTCCACGTTAAATCTCTTGTGTTATGTGTTGATTGTGATATTTGTTTTTTATCATACTTTGCATATTGCATGTTAGATTTAATCGGTAATTATTATAAAGTTTAGACTAACAATCGGTAAATACACAGATAGTAAAAGTATTTTATATTTACCGACTAACAGAAGTAGTAGAATTGTTTTGGATTATACATTTTGAATTGTGGGACACTAGATAACTGATTCACCCCCCTCTCAGTTATTCTAACAATTGGTATCAGAGTTGTGGTTGCTTAGAATAGAGTTTTAAGGACTTCAACAAAAAGGTCTCAAGATGTATAAGAGGGAAGTGCCAAAGTTGAACAAAGATAACTTCACAGTATGGAAAAGTCGGATGAAGTTGCACATATCTGGAATTGGGAATTCTGCACTAGAACTGATGGAGAATGGCTACATTGAACTGACACCAGGTCCCTTGACTCTTGATCAATTGAAGGATAGGCATGAACACAATATTACTATGATGGAACTTGTTGCTGCCTGTACCGATGCCGAATTTGATGACATCAATGGTTGTGATACTGCTAAGAAGATGTGGGACAAGCTAACTCTAATATACAATGGAGATGTGAATGTCAAAAGAGCCAAAGCAGAAAGCCTAAGAGGTCAATTTGATGATATGAAGATGAAAGAAGGTGAGAACATTGTGCAATATACAAACAAACTAAAAGAGGTAGTACATGCTATTAGAGCATCCAGCGGAGTTATTGATGATGAAATAGTAATAAGTAAGATTCGCAAAACTTTGTTGCCAGTTTATGTAATTAGGATCTCTGCAATTCATGAAACAAGTCTACATCTAACCTCACCCTTGACACTCTGATTGGTAAGCTTACAACCTTTGAATTGAATAACTTTGACAACATTGTTGTACCTTCTGTTGAATCCACTTTCATGTCCTTTTTGAAGATTGGTAAGTCTAGTAGCATGAATGATAAGAATAATGATAGTGACAGTAATAACGATGATGAACTTGATGAGCTTGAAGCTCTTATGGCAAAAAGATTGCCCAAAGGTAAGGGAAGGTATAGAGGCAAGTTACCTCTAGCATGTTTTAATTGTAAAAAATTTGGCCACATTGTTGCTAGATGTTTGAATAAGAAAGATGATGATAGATCCAAAGACCGATCCGAAGGAAGTTATGGGAGAAGAGTCAATAGAGGCTACCGACACAACAACAGAGACAACCAAGATAGCTATGACAAAGGGAAAAAAGTATGTTACATAGCCAAAGAATTTGAATCTGAATCTGACACCGATGATGATGTAGAAGTAGTATTCATTGCTATGAAGGATGATTTAGAGGAAGAAGAGAAACATGAAGAGACAGCACTGATCTATAAAGTAAGTAGAAATGATACATGGATCATAGATAGTGGTTGTACACATCATATGACTGGTGATATAGAGAAATTTGATCTAATTGATGAATATGATGGTGGATCTGTTAGAATGGAAAATGATGTACCTTGTATGGTGAGAGGCAAAGGTTCGTTGATGATTAATGACAGAATAAAATGTGAGAATGCATACTAGGTAGATGGATTGAACTACAATTTTTTAAGTGTGGCACAGCTGAACAACTTAGGTCACCGACTTGCTTTTGAGAATAGAAAGGTAAGAATCTATGATGATGGAGGAAGACTTGTTGGAACTGGTACACAATCTAGAGGTAATCTATTTTATCTTGATATTGATCATTCTTCTTGTTTATTAATGAAAGATGAAGATGCATGGTTGTGGCATAAGAGGTCATGTGAATTTTGATAACATGGTCAAGATTAGTAAGAAGAAAAGAGTTAGAGGGTTGCCTAACTTGTCAAAACTGGATTATGCTATATGTCATGAATGTCAGAAAGGTAAGATGACTAAGTCTAGTTTTAAAAGAAAAGACTACTCAACAAAGAAGATACTTGATTTGGTTCATACCAACCTATGTTGTCCTATGAGAACCCAGAGCTATTATGGTGATAGATACTTTATTATTATTTTTTATGACTATACTAGACTGATGACTGTTATGTTCCTGAAAGAGAAATCTGAAGCTTTTAAGTTATTTAAATGGTATAAGGCTAAGGTAAAAAAGAGACTGGAAAATAAATTAAATGCTTAAGATCTGATAGAGGAGGTGAATTTATCTCTGATGAATTTACTAATTTATGTAATGAGAATGGTATTCAGAGATAGGTCTCTGCACCGAGAACACCTCAGCAGAATGGGATTGATGAAAGAAAGAATAGGTTAATCATTGGTTGTGCTTAACCAAGTACAACTGAAGAAGGACACCAATCGGACACCTTATGAGCTATGGTTTAGACACAAACCTACTCTAAGTTATTTTAAAATTTTTGGAAGCAAATGTTTTATTCTAAAAGATGAGAGAAATGGGAAATTTTATTCTAAAGGTGATGAAAGAATATTCTTAGGATATTCTACTAAGAGTAAAGCATACAAATGTCTGAATAAGGTTACAAATAAGATGATTGAAAGTACTAATGTTCATGTTGATGAGTATGATGACATAAACATAGAAGAAAGAAAGGAACTGGAAGACTATGGTAGATTCACTTACATTAAACTTCTTGACTATCTACCGAAGTCACAATCTGTAATAACTGATCAGCAGGAAAATAACCCTGAGGAATAGGAAAGGGAAACTGACGAACAAGATGGTGCTACCGAGCAAGCAAATGAACCTGAATAGGATGAACAAGAAAGAAGAAACTAAGTACTAGCTAGTTTTGTCAGAAGACGTCATCTTGAGACATAAATTATTGGAAACAGACAAGCTGGAATGCAGACAAGAAGCAAAATAAGACAAGGTACATGTCTAGTTTGTGAATTTGAACTAAAAAATATGAAAGTTGCATTAGAAAATGAAGAATGGGTTAATGCAATGAAGGAAGAAATAGAGCAAATAGAGAAAAATGAAACTTGGTCCTTATTACCCTGACCTAAAGATAAGAATGTTATCGGTACTAAATGGATATTCAGAAATAAAATGAATGAAAATGGTGAAGTGACAAGAAATAAAGCAAGATTGGTATGCAAGGGATATGCACAAGAAGAAGGCATTGATTATGGGGAAACATTTGCACCTATTGCCAGATTGGAAAGAGTTAGAATGTTACTTGCATATGTTGCACACAAGAAATTTAAGGTTTATCAAATAGATGTAAAATCAGCATTTCTGAATGGTATACTTGAAGAAGAGGTTTACATAGAACAACCTGAAGGATTCGTTGATCCAAACAATAGAAACATGGTATGTAGATTACACAAAGCTTTATATGGTTTGAGCAAGCACCAAGAACATGGTATGAAAGACTGCATACTTACTTGTTAAGTATTAGATTTGTAAGAACTAGTGAGAACAACAATTTGTACATGAAAGGTGATACTGATGACACTATTATTATTGCTAAATTTTTTGTTGATGATATTATTTTTAGAGGTCAAAATCATGTATGTAAATATTTTGCTGATAACATGAGGAATGAGTTTGAAATGTCTATGTTCGGAGAGATTAAATTCTTTCTCGGATTATAAGTGATACAACAGAATGATGGGATATTCATCACACAGTTCAAGTACATAAAGGAAGTCTTGAAGACATTTGGCATGGAAGATGCTAAACTTGTGGGAACACTGATGGCTACTGGAAGTAAATTGACAAAGGAAGATGAAACTACATAGGTAAATCAGACACTTTACCGATCCATGATTGGTAAGCTCATGTATGTAGTTCACAGTAGACCAGATATAGCACATGTTGTGGGAATTGTTGCTAGATATTCTGCTAATCCTAGAGAATCACACATGATTGCTACTAAAAGGATCTTAAGATATCTGAAAAAGATAGAGGATTATGGATTATGGTATCCTAAGGAAGGTAAGTTTGAGCTGAAGCTTTATACTAATGTTGATTGGGCTAGAAATGTGGATGACAGAAAAAGTACCATTGAAGGAGTATTTTTCTTTGGTGAAAGACTTGTAACCTAGATAAGTAAAAAGCGAGCTTGTATTTCTCAATCTATAGTTGAAGCAGAGTATGTTGTTGCTGCTACTAATTGCTCAAACATTGCATATATCAAGCAAGTGTTGGAAGGAATGAATGAGGTAATCACTGACCCAGTGTTCATATACTGTGACAACACAAGTGCTATTAATATTTCAAAAAATCTTGTGATGCACTCTAAGATAAAGCATATCTCAATTAAGTATCACTACTTAAGAGAACAAATGCAAGAGAAGCAAGTAAAATTAGAATTTGTTACATCTAAAGAACAACTTGCAGACATTTTTACAAAGCCTCTACCGAAGGACACATTTGAATATTTGAGGACTAGACTTGGGGTCCGTCCCCTGTCTATGGGTCACTAATGTGATCTGAATGTTACATCAGCCTAATATTATCAAAGGATCATTCATGTTGATGCAACATAGTTCACACTTTGGATTTTGTTCAAGGTTGTGATTAAGTTTGAAGAACTGAAACAGATTGGGATATCAGTATACTAAGATACAAAAGAAGTAATGGACAATAAAGAGTTACTTAGCTACTATAGAGCTAATTATTTATTTGTTTCTTTGGCATTGTTGTCAAAGGGAGAGATAAATAATATGAAAGGGAAAAGGAGATATGCACCGATGAGAACTATCTAAGGGAGAGATAATCTGAAAGGAACTTGAGAACTGAAAAGGTTATATCTACAGAATGACAAAAGTTGTATTTTATAATATTGTTTTAGTAATGTAATGATTAAACATATTAAGCTAGAGAGAGCTTACACTACATAGCATTTGATCACAAAGTTGTAAAATACATGTTTGGTATGTGTATGGTACATTTCATATTACTTGAGTTGTCATTGTGTGCTAAAATGTTGTCACACTTTTATGAATCCTTACATGCAAGAAAATTCAATAATGAGCCCTCACAAATCGATCCATAGCTCTTTATGCATGGAGTTGCAAGATTTGTAAAATTGCTCTCAGCTAGAGCTATAAACTCATGACCTTGCTAGTCAACCACGCAATGAGAGATTCACAATGAAAACAAGGGCAAGAATGCCAATATCTTCAATGAAATCAATATGAATGCAATGCAATGCAAAATTAATCTAAGATGAGCATGCAAATATGCAAATTAGGCTATGAAAATGGAAATGAAAGAGTTACAAACCCTCTAATTAGACTATGTGAGATTAATCTAAAACATGAAAGAAAATGATACCATGATTATTCAACTATGATGCAAGCTAAGATGTGATGTAGATGCAAGATGAATGTCAATGATGCTCCAAATTTTCAAAACTTGATGCAAGAATGTCTCCAAAAACTTCAAGATGACTTAGAAAACTTGTAGCATAACAATAACATAAAAACTTAAGATATGAAAATGAGGAAAAGAGCTCTTCTTTTATAGAGAATGAGATGAAAAAGGACCATTGAGATTAAGAGGCAAAAGACTTAATCAACGGTGGAGAAAAAAAGAAGCTTGATCCTTGTACACAAATATCCTCCAATAGGAAAATAGGAATTGACTTTATGTCCATATGAGACAAAAAGTGATTTTTCTCTTTTTATAAAATAAGAATAATATTTTATTTGTGCAACATAAGATAAGAAGAAAAGTGAAGATTTTTTATTTAAATAAAAAGGGAGGAAATTCTTTTTAATTAAATAAAAGCTTAGGATAAAGTGATTTTATTATTTAATTAAAAGAGATTTTTAATTAATTAAAAAGGAGCATGTTCTCTTAATTAAATAAGATTTTTATTTTTATTTTTTTCTCTTTTAAATTAAAATAAGGCTCAAACCTTAAGAAATATTGAATTGATTATGATTTGATCAAGGAAATTGATATAATTGATATTGTTGATATTTGAAAATATTGATTCAGGGATTTGATAAATTGTAGAAATGGGGCCCAAAGTCTAGGCGACCATTTTAGGGTGCATACATTTGCCCCTCTTTGACTCATGTGTGATCATTTCGGAAACACATGCAGTCAAAGAAGAATTGAAATGTAAGATCAATTTGGGATCACAAAACAACTCAGATGTGTATTCATTTTGGGAACACATCAGGACAAAGATAAGTAAAAGCTGAAAGACAAGACCAGCACTGTCGCTACTAGGTGCAAATCAAGCCTTAGTCAAAACTATCGTCATCGCTGCTAGGCAATAATCAAGTCTAAAAAATAAGAGATAAAAATTGAAGGACAAAATCACCACCGTCGCTGCTAGGTGATAATCAAGTCTAAAAATAAGAATCTCAAACTGAGCTGAATGATAAAGCTGAATCAAAGATTAAAGCTGATAGGTACTACCCCCTCAGAATCAAAATTAAAATCAGATAGAGGAGAACAACAAATTGATAAACCTGATCAAGTCATAATAAATCATAATCGAAGGATGGAGCATGATAGGATAACCATCAAACAATGAAGATATGCCCCAGGTTGACGAAGTTTGACTGAAAAAGATATAGGATAAAGATTAAGTCAAACCTCAGAGAGAGGAAGTGAAATGGGTGAATGAAAGACTAGAAATTTGGAAGACATGGAAAGGAAGAAATTCCATCAAAGATCAAAAAATTATGCCTCAAAAGGTTAGTCAACTGCGTAGAAGAATGAGAAAACTTGGAAACGCGACTTGAATTTTAATTTTGAGTCCAAAAATGGATAGAAAATGATGTGATATGAAAGACCAGAAATGAAAAATATGATCAAGAAGAATTAGAAGATGAGCACAGTTAACCAACTAGTCCATAGATGATAAAAAGGAGAGCTCTCTCCATATGCAAGATGCAAAAACTAAACTGTGATGAACCTAAGAATGCAAGCTACTATGAAAGTGGTTGACTTGCAAAGTCAAAATGCTAATAGACATCTAATAATCATCATCGAGCGTTATTGGTAGCATCGTAAGATCATACAATGCACACTAGCATAACTATGTGGATATGAATATGATCTTTATCAGATAGAAATGTGGAAATCCCACCTAGGCATCAAAGACATGGAGGTCAAGATGACTAATGTAGTGAGATTACCTAAGTTTGATATGGAAAGATTATGCTTGTATCAAGACACATGAAAGTCAGGATAACTAGAAGCATGCACTCGCAAAATAGTCAAAGATAATATCTTATCAATCCATAGTGTCAAGTAAGACCAGCATAAATACTCATGACAGTTAGGATCAACAAAATATACCCATAAGCAGATAAAGAAAGAAAACATGTTCTCATTCCCTCAGTCTTCTAGCTATACATAATCGAAAACTTCTTAGGAAGAGACCACTCATCAAATAAATCCTCATAGACAGCACACAAAGAAAAATAAAGTCAACATATCTCAACAAGTTGATTGTTTAAGTGCGTGTGTGTTGGTCATAGAGTCAAATTTTGAGTATCACATTTGCAAATGAGTAACGTCGCATCATACTAGACTGTTGGGTAAGACATCTGATAAGTGTTGAGAAACACTCGACGCAAGGGTAGTGTTGAAAAACACTGTTTGGGGTGGTGTTGAAAAATACCTGTTGTGAAATGCCCCAAGAGACAAACACACCTAAAGGACCAAGGCTAACAGTTATGCCCCCTAGACAAAGATAAAGCCAATTCCAGACTATGCCAAATAAGGTCAAGACATGATGGAGAAAGGTTCAGAGACATGATGGAGAAAGGTTCAGTGTCAAGGATGCATGCTAACAAATAGGAGTGCAAAGGCCTCAAGTAGCGCCTGTTTCCAAGTTTTCACCACTTGGATTTTTATTGCAATTTTTCTCTTCTTTTTTTTTTTTTTCATTTTTTGCTACCAAGGCGCCTGTTACCAAGTTTTCACCAAGGCACTTTTTCTATTATTATTTTTTTTTGAATTTTTTATATTTTTTCAAGACTTTTTATACTTTTTAAGATTTTTTCAGCATCATATATCAATTTTTTTGGTATTTTTTCAAGATCAATAAGATATGTACAAAAGATGCCCCTAGACAGAATGGGCATTAAACTCATGAGCAAGATCACATCGTGTAGTCCCAATATGTGGCAAGGTGAGGGAAAAGATGGATGAGCAAGCTGGTGAATGAGATGGAAGAAAGAAGAATGAAGGTGAACGAAGGGAAGAAATCCTCTAGGTCAAACTCCTCAAGAGTACCCAAGCTAGGGAAAAATTATCATGCAAAGCACATTTGGATAAGCAATGAAAGGCCAGCATAGGATAAGTCACAAAGTGTACTGCAAAAAAAGGGATGTAGTCCAAAGGAGTAGACATGTCAAGAGGCTTCATAGCTTCGTATTTTACTCTTTTTTTTTTTAGACCAAGACCAAAGGGGAAAAGGATAGCGAAAGGCTAGAATGAATGGAGGAAAATGAATATGAAGGCTAAACATGAAAGGAATGAAAGAAAGATCATCGTAAGATAGCTCACAAGATAGTCAAATGTTCGTGTATAGTTCAACATTGTCAAGATCAAAGATGTTATGAAATGGATGAAATATGTAGAAGAACTACACATGATGCTTGATTGTCAGGTTTTCATCATGGTACTTATCCAAGGCACCACAAGGGAGTGTTTTTCACCATAGGACAAATTTATTTCTCTTTACTTTTGCTACCAAGGCACCTGTTTCCAAGTTTTCACCATGGTACATTTTCAATTTTTTTATTTTTTTCTTTCTTTTTGAATTTTTTCTATTTTTTTAAATTTTATTTTTATTTTTATTTTTTGGAAGAAGGCAAGCTTTTTAGATAATGCTCCTTGAAAGGATAAACCATGATATGCCAAGGATTCAAAATGATATGCTCAAAGATGCTGATAGGGAAAGGAAAATAGAAGAGAAAAATGGAAGATAAGATTTTATGTAAAGCGAGTGAGGTTGAAAGATAGGAGGAATAGGCAAATGAGGAAAAATGATAGAAGGTAGAAGGATAATGAATGAAAGGATTGTGAAAGGGTAGATGGAAAGGAAGGCAAGATCAACATCAACACACACCTTGAAGGGTGGCGAGAGGGTGGAAAAAATGTGAATGAAGGAACACATGAAGGAATATGGTGAATGGATAGCAGAGGTTGCGGTTTAAGCTCATGAAATTGAAGAATGTTTTTGGAAAGAGATGAAATGGAAGCTTTTGGAAGCTTGAATGTCAACTTCACTTTTTGTTCAATATGAGACTCTTTCAAGAGAGACTTTGGAATCCATATAGCCTTAGGCTTTTTATTTCCTTTGGATGATTTAGAGATAATATCTTCAATGATGAATTTTGGAACCCATACTTGTCTTCTATTTTTCTTCTTAGATATCTCTTTTGACTTTATGCGCCCATGTCGATTAAAGGAGACATGGTGATCTTCTTTTTTTGATGGATTTTTATATTTCTTCTTTTTCTTGTATTGAACATTCAAGTTACTTCTAAAAGACTTGGGACTTGTGGAAGAAGAAGGAAGATATGACTGGTTTAGATGGGTGGATGGATGAAAAGGATTCAAGGGTATGTATCTATGTTGACCTTGAAGAAAGATATGAGATGGAGGGATGTAAGGACCCAAGATGGATGAAAAATTAGAAAAATTAGGAGGGGAAAGTGAAGGGACATAAGGACCCAAGATGGAAGGAAGACATGAAGCCCTTAGTATTGGTGGAGGAGGTCCAAGGATAGATGTGGAAGATGCAAAAGGATAATCAATAAGTTCATCAACATCTATATGACAACCAAAGACATCAGCATTTTTAGAATGAACATTAGGATTTTCAATATGATCATGAACATCTTGAATAGGAGCAACTTCTTTGATAAGATTGTTCAAAGCTTGCAAAGACTCGGGAAGAGTAGAAAGTGAAAATGAACTTGGAATGGTAGAACAAGAAGATGGAAGACTTTGATCTTGACAAGGATCTTTGGATAGCGTAAGCGTATCATTTTGCTTTGGATTTTCAATAGGCTTAACATTGGAAGTAATGACACCATTTTTAATAACCTTAATGGAAGTATCATCTTTGGAAAGCGCAAGTGTAGTAAGGTTATTTTGATTATCAATAAGTTCAACGGTGTAAATACTAGCTTGATCTTGCTTAGGAGATGATGGAATGAATGCGGAAGAGCATAGAGGATCAAAAGAACCATGAAATAGAGGAGATACATCATGAAGAGAATTGGATGATATGGAGGGTTCTTGATCTTGATATTTCTTTATGTTCTTTTCTTTATCATTTTTAGGGTCCTCTTGACATGGAGCCACTTCTAAGGACAAAGAAGCATGTTGGAATTGTATGGAAGACTTTGGAAGAGATGGTGAAGGACTAACTGAAGTAGGCATTATAACGCATGAAGACTTAGGCTCTTCAAGTTTAGCATTATTGAAAGTATTCGCAGCCAAGTGAAGGTTAGCTTGAGTTTTTTTAAGAAGTAGCCCTTGAGGATAACTATAGGGAATCTCATGAAAAGCATTAGGACTTCTATTGAATGAAGGATTTGTGAAAGATTCGAAAGCTTTAGTAGATTTATGGGCATTGGATGAAGTAGGGGATGGAAGGGAACCATCACAAGATAAAAGTTTAGCATTAACATGATCTTGCTTGAGAGTGCAATCTTTATTTTCAGCATGAATATTCTTAGAGGAAGGATTCTTATAATATTTACGTTTCAAATCAACACAGTGCATTTTATATTCCTCAACAGTAGTAGCTGGATTATAATCAAGGTATTGTTCACAAAACTCATCAAAGTTTCTTTCAAAATCTAAATCATACGGATCACCATCACGATCTTTCCAATATGAGGACCCATTTTCAATAAGCACAAGGACATGACTAAGAGGACTCTTAGGAATAGAGGTGTCATAGGTATCACTACATTGTCCATCATCATAGTCATCATAGTCATCATAGGTGGGTGTATCACTCTTTTTGGAAGAGGTATCATAAGGACTATCACGTTGCTCTTTATGGTATGTCTTCTGAAGAGAAGTAAGACTCTTGGGAAAAGTAGAAGAAGAATGAGATCGTGAAAAAAAGGAAATTGAAGACTTAGTGGAAGAAGAAGACTTAGATAATGAAGAATGTGAATAATGTTTAGAAGAGTCATGGTAAGATTTGGAAGATGAGGAAGAATGAGAAAACTTAGATGATGAAGAACGTTTAGAAGAAGGAGGTTGTGATATGATCATATCTATGATCCTAGCAAAGGCATCTGATTTAATCATCTTTTCTTTTATTTTTGCCATAAGTTTATCACCCATGAGATATTTGGAAGGACTATTGGAGGAATAAAGATACTCTTCAAATTGAGCAATGAGTTCAAGATCATCTATTCTCAAGAGAGGTTCCTTAACAAGATAGTTGAAATTCATGGTTCTAGAAGAGGAGGAATCAAGCATAGAAGAAATGAATAGATGAGTAGGAGAAGGTAGACTAGAAAATAAGAGAAAAAGAATCAAGAAGAAGAAGAATAATTTCTCATAGGAATAGAAGACTTTAGAAGAATATGGGAAATGGAGAAGGAAGAAGAAGACTAAGAGTCATCTTATGCAATTGATACCATAACGTTCATTGAGATGTTGAGCAACATGACAACACTTAAGATTTGAGATCTAGACTGACCAAGGAAGACCAAGCTTCTAAGGACAACTCACTACAGTAGGATGGAACTCAGTTTCAGTATTCCAATTAGATTTTTCAAAATATTTCACAATGATGATCAAGCACATAGAACAGCAACGAGGGAATTCAAGCAAATAGTCTTCAAGCAATGGGCAAGGGACAAAGCAACCTTGCGCATGAACAAAGATAGTGACTTAGTATTCTTTTCCCTAAAGACTCTACTTGTGTATGTTCTTGAAAATGTTTTAGCAGACACATAGAACACAACAACACCTTAACAAGCTATCTACAAGGATATACATGGCTTTCTAAAAGGAGTCCTTGATATACGCAAGGTACGTGAGGCTCAAATCCGTACATGAGAAGAATCCAAAATCACACAACTGGGGGGAGACGGTAACCCAAATCTCCTCCTTCACTTCTCAAAGGTATAAAGTTCTTAGAGGCTTAGCTAAGAGTGATATCAAACTTAATTCCCAAGAAAGGTGTCTTTCAATTCATCACCTGCTATTTATACTCCGTTGGAACACAGGAGTTAAGGTCATCCCTTGAGGTGGTGTGTCCCCAAGCAGGCCTTCTAGAAATAAAAAGTAAGTAATTCACTATCAAAAGTATTTAAAGCACTAAAGGTGGAACACTTAACTCTTCAAGTAAAAGTGAAGTGAGTCCAAAAGTGGAACATTTAACTCTTCAAGTGAATGTGAAGTGAGTCCAAAAGTGGAACATTTAACTCTTCAAGTGAATGTGAAGTGAGTCCACAAGGTGGAACATTTAACTCCTCACACAAACTCAAAGTGAGTCCAAAAGTGGAACATTTAACTCCTCACACAAATTCAAAGTGAGTCCAAAAGTGAAACATTTAACTCCTCACACAAACTCAAAGTGATTCCACACCTTGAAAAATAAGTGAGTTCCAAAAAGCACAAAAGGGTTGCCTAGTGGAGCAATTAACGCTTCTTTCCTGTAGACCCCTCCCTTATGTATGAATGTTGATCTTGCATCCAAAAGGCGGTAATGAGGGGCGATTAAAAATAAGCAAGTCCAACACCCAATTTAGCTAACAAAATCAATAAAAAATAATCTAAAGTTGCTTATCAATACTACTCACAAATGACAAAGGGTTGAATCAATGAAATATTTAACTTTCCAAGCAAATATAGAGTGAGTTCACAAAGTGGTGCATTTAACTCCTTATGTAAACAAGGAATGAATCCATGCCCTCAATCACTCAATGAGATATTTGATATTGGAACCAAGAATTACTTAAGGTTTAAACATAAGCATTCACTTACACAAACTTGTATGAAAACAAATCTATGTTCATTCATTTCCTATTAAGAGCATCAATTGAAATACGTTTTATGAAAGCATGTAAACACTCAAGCCAAACATATGAGAGGTTCAATTTTAATCTCAAAATCTAAATTTTGTAGAGATAGAACAAAGTACCTCAAGTCCAACGCTTTGTTTTAAGCATTTTTCATGAAAGCAAGAGAACCTTCAAATGAACAAGACAAGAAAATAAGTAAACAAGATACATAATGTATATCCAACTTATACAAACCCTAGGGTTAGATCTGAAAATTAATTTTTAAGAGCAATAATAGCCAACAAATAATCCAAATGATAACTCATATCATGCATTGAACAATGAAAAATAAGTGCATACCCATCACAAAAAAAAAAAAAATTGCATTTGACCTAGTCAACAAGATCTAATTTTTACCACATGAATTCAGACCTTAAATCTAAAATGTAGAAAAGAGACCTCTGTCAAAAAATAGAGAGCTTTCCAAAAATATAAAAATTTCAAAAAATCTCTTCATTTGTGCTCTAGAGACCTATTTTACCAAAACAGACTATTTTTTATAAATTGACTAAATGAGCTATGATATGATTTCTAAATTAAAAACACAGTGAATGGACCCCCTGTATAATTCCAAGACCTTTCCAGAAATGTAAAAATTTCTAAAAAATAAATAGATTTGCGCCAAAAAATCAATTTTTTATGAAAAATAAAGAAAAAATTATAAAAAATACAAATCACCTCCAAAAATTCTAAATTTTTTTTTGGAGCTTTTCTGATATGTCATCAACTTGTCAAAAAAATTTTAAATCACAACACCAAGTTGTTTTGGAGATATGATCAAATCTTTCAAATCTAGAGTTTTTCATCTCCAAACAAATCTGTACAAGGGTTAGCTCCAAAAATAATCAAAACCAGCATACAAAAGGTGGGTTGCCCCATGGTGGGCACCAAAAAATATGTGCTAAAATATTGTCACACTTTTATGAATCTTTACATGCAAGAAAATTCAATAATGAGCCCTCACAAATCGATCCATAGCTCTTTATGCATGGAGTTGCAAGATTTATAAAATTGTTCTCAGCTAAAGCTATAAACTCATGACCTTGCTAGTCAACCACACAATCAGAGATTCACAATGAAAACAAGGGCAAGAATGTCAATATCTCCAATGAAATCAATATGAATGCAATGTAATGCAAAATTAATCTAAGATGAGCATGCAAATATGCAAATTAGGCTATGAAAATGGAAATGAAAGAGTTGCAAACCCTCTAATTAGACTATGTGAGATTAATCTAAAACATGAAAAGAAATGATACCATGATTATTCAACTATGATGCAAGTTAGGATGTGATGTAGATACAAGATGAATGTCAATGATGCTCCAAATTTTCAAAACTTGATGCAAGAATGTCTCCAAAAGTTTCAAGATGACTTAGAAAATTTTAAGATGACTTAGATAACAATAGCATAAAAATTTAAGATATGAAAATGAGGAAAAGAGCTCTTCTTTTATAGAGAATGAGATGAAAATGGACCATTGAGATTAAGAGGCAAAAGACTTAATCAACGGTGGAGAAAAAAAGAAGCTTGATCCTTGTGCACAAATATCCTCCAATAGAAAAATAGGAGTTGACTTTATGTCCATATGAGACAAAAAGTGTTTTTTCTCTTTTTATAAAATAAAAATAATGTTTTATTTGTGCAACATAAGATAAGAAGAAAAGTGAAGATTTTTTATTTAAATAAAAGGGGAGAAAATTCTTTTTAATTAAATAAAAAGCTTAGGATAAAGTGATTTTATTATTTAATTAAAAGAGATTTTTAATTAATTAAAAAGGAGCATGTTTTCTTAATTAAATAAGATTTTTATTTTTATTTTTTTCTCTTTTAAATTAAAATAAGGCTCAAACCTTAGAAAATATTGAATTGATTATGATTTGATCAAGGAAATTGATATAATTGATATTGTTGATATTTGAAAATATTGATTCAGGGATTTGATAAATTGCAGAAATGGGGCCCAAAGTCTAGGCGACCATTTTAGGGTGCATACAGCCATCAATGTCAAAGGGAGAGATTGATGAACTACAACTGATTTAGAACCTTAATAAAGAATCTGTAATTCAAGATTACTGAGGAGTTGATGATTAAATATGCAAGATGATTAAATCAATATTATGTTGTCATTGATGTCAACTAGCTTGACAGTACTTTTCTTGTAAGTTACTATACCGACACATCTAATGGAAGGTGAAAGAGACGAAGAACAAAAATATCTACATGAGGAAGATGTATATGATAGATGAGGATAAGGAATACACTGAGTAACTTGTTGATGAGTCTATGACTTGATGAAATTGACTTTATTATGTTGCATTCATCTATGATGGAGAATAGAGTTGAAAGACACAAAAAAGTGTTGTCAGTAAATAAAGCATTTCAGTATACACCGATGAAGTGTAGTGTATACTGAGCGTAGTGTTAACCAAACTTGTGTTCACCAACGCATTTTTTGTTAACCGAGCAAAACAGAAAAGAATTAAATGATCAGTTTAGCCGATAAAGTGATGAGCTGTAAAGTGTATGAAATCGAGGTAACATATAATGTTTGTTATGAAGATCGACGGCTAACATAAATAAAAAATGATTTAATGGAGCAGATTGAAACATGTTACTGACACATCAGCTGAGGGAGCTTAAAGCAGCAAAATCTATGAATATGATTAAGCGACAAAATTTAATGGAGGAAAATAAAATGATTTACTCGTCTATATAAGAGACATTGGTTTCATTATGAAACTCATGCTGGAAGAAAAAGATACTGCATAATTATCGCGTGGAGAAGTTTTCATGCAATCTGATCATACTGGTTAATAAGAACCGAGCTGCAGAACAGTTACCGAGCTACAGAGAGTTATTACTGACGAATAGTAAGTTGATATAGTATTGAATCTAAAGTGTTATATTGATCATAAATATTTGAATAAGTTGAACATTGATTTGTAAACTGCAAATTGAAGTTGTTTTAAGGTAGATCATCTACTATTACATATTTAACCATTGTACACAGTCAAATCTCTTAACTGAGTGGACTATGAAAGTCTTTTGATGTTTCATTCATAGAGTGAACATTGTTATCTTGTCAACCCCAGAGTGACTGTCGGTTGGACGATAACTTATGGTCTAAAATCCTCTAACAAGGTCACACCTAACAGTGTGTTTGTAACCTTTAACAGAGTTGGGTCTTCACCGACCTCACTTCAGAAGAGTGAACAATTTTGGGTTGCCGGTCCCAGGTGGTTTTTCCCTTCACAAGGTTTCTACGTTAAATCTCTTGTGTTATGTGTTGATTGTGATATTTTTTTGTTATCATACTTTGCATATTACATGTTAGATTTAATCGATAATTATTATAAAGTTTAGACTGACAATCAGTAAATACACAGACAGTGAAAGTATTTTATGTTTACCAACTAATAGAAGTAGTAGAATTGTTTTGGATTATACATTTTGAATTGTGGGACACTAGATAACTGATTCACCCCCCTCTTAGTTATTCTAACAATTATTGCCACATGCCCTAACATGAAAGAGGAAGATAAATACAATGACAGATTTGGTGATATAAAGTTTGGTAGAAGAGATCACAGAGGAGACCGACACTTTGATAGAAGAAACAACTGAGATTAGAAAGACAAAGCCAAGAAGACATGTTACCTTGTTGAAGATGGAAAAGATAGTACCGACACTGATGAAGATATTAAGGTAGTGTTTATTGCATTGAAAGAAGATTCAGAAGAAGAGGAAAGGTATGTAGATATAGCACTCATATCTAAAGTTATTAAAAATGATACATAGATTATTGATAGTGGTTGTACACATCATATGACTGGTGATGAAGAAAAATTTGAATACTTTGAACACTACAATGGAGGAACAGTCAAAATGGGAAATGACACAACTTGCTTAATGAAAGGAAAAGGATAAATCTTATTGAATGATAGGATTAGATGTGATAATGTATACTGGGTGAAAGGTCTTAACTATAATCTATTGAGCATTGCACAGTTGAATAATTCAGTTCACCGAGTTGAATTTGACAGTAAAAAGGTGAAAATATATGATGGAACTGGAAAGCTAGTTGGTACCAAAGGACAATCAAAAGGTAATTTATTTTATCTTGACAATACTGATACTTCTTATTTGCTGGCAAAAAATGAAGATGCATGGTTGTGGCACAAGATATTATGTCATGTGAACTTTGATAACATGCTTAAGGTCAGTAAAAAGTGAAGAGTTAGAAGTTTACCAAGTCTAACTAAGCCTGATCATGTTATGTGCAATCAATGTCAAAAAGGAAAAATGACTAAATCTAGCTTTAAGAGAAAAGACTATTCATCTAAAAGAATTTTGGAGTTGGTACATACTGACTTATGTGGTCCTCTGAGAACATAGAGTTATTATGGTGATAAATATTTCATTTTATTTGTTGATGACTACTCTAGGATGATGATAGTTATGTTTCTAAAAGAAAAACTTGAGGCATTCAAATTATTTAAGTGGTATAAAGATAAAGTTGAAAAAGAAACTAGGAAATAATTAAAATGCTTAAGATATGATAAAAAAGGTGAGTTTATTTCTGATGAATTCACTAACTTCTGTAATGAGCATGGAATCAAAAGACAAGTTTCTGCACTGAGGACACCACAATAGAATGGTATAGTTGAAAGAAGGAATCGGTCTATTGTTGATTGTGCCAAAGCATAAATGATTGAGAAGAATGTTGCAAAAATGTATTGGAGAGAAGTTGTTAGTACTGCTTTATACACCTTGAACTGAGTTCAACTGAAGAAAGACACAAATAAGACACCTTATGAGTTATGATTTGGCTACACACTTAATGTAACTTATTTCAAAAAATTTGGAAGCAAGTATTACATTCTGAAAGATGATAAAAATGGAAAATTTGACTCTAAGAGTGATGAAGGAATATTTCTAGGATATTCTATAAAGAGTAAAGCTTACAAATGTTTGAAAAAGGTTACTAATAAAATGATTGAAAGTACTAATGTGAAAGTTGATGAGTTTGCTGAAAAGAATGAAGAAGAAAACATGAAAGAACCAGAAGACTATGGTAAGTTTACATTTATTGAACATCCAGACTATCTACCAAAGCCACAAGCTGTGTCTACCGAGCATCAAGAAAATGCTACTTACAATCAACAAATACAAACCAAGAATTAGGAAGAAGTTACCAAGCAACAAAATGAACGTGAACCAGATGATGAGCAAAGAAGAGAACAAAAGCTGGCAAGATTTTTCAGAAGACACCATCCGCAGAACCAAATCATTATAGATAGACAAGCTAGCATGATGACCTGAAGTAAGTTAATACAAAATACATGCTTAGTTTGTGAATTTGAGCCTAAGAATATTAGAGATGCACTTGAAAATGAGGAATGGATTAAGGCTATGAATGAAGAAATTGAATAGATTGAGAAAAATAAGACATGGACATTGGTACTAAGATCGAAAGATAAAAATATAATTGGTACTAAATAGATTTTTCAAAAATAAGTTAAATGAGAATGGAGAAGTAACTAGAAATAAGGCAAGACTTGTGAGGTCCTACCCCAACCCATCTTAGCTCAATAGTTGTTTTGACACTTGGTTTATCTTGATGATACATAGATTAGAGACATTAGACCTATTTTGGATTATGACCTTCTACCATTAGACTATATGAAATGATTTTTACAAATTTATATGATGATGATGATAGTCATACTCTTTTCATGCTATATTTAGTTTCATGCTTACCTTAAGACATATGAATTCTAAATTCTGCACTTGTTACATTATCTTATAAAATAGTAAATGTTGATAGAGTAATGGTTCAATGATTAAATTAGGGTTACTTGGGTATGTGAAAAATTGAATTTATATTTCGATGTTTGTAGAATTAGGTTATAATGTGGATTAAGTTTATGATTCATGAAATGCAGTTTCTTTATATATATTAAGTTTAGATGTTATTATTTCACTTTCAATATGATTATATATGCATTGAATTTATGAGATATTGACATTGAAATCGAGTGTGCAGGATTATGACCATGATGGTAAATGCGGGAAAATAAAGATGGATCTATGTGAAATCAATTTAAAACTAACGTCAACTCTAAGAAGAGAACGACCTTGTTGTAACATGATTTTATTTCGTAATGTGATGCATGTATGTATGATATTGTAAATATTTGTAAATGCATAATTTGATGTAAATGTAATTATGTAAATGTTAAATATTCACTAGGCATGTCAAGTGTGTAATGTGATGTGTACTTTTGTGAGGTATCACTTGACACTATTGTGATGAGATGACATGTCTAAGTGGAATGTGAACCCTACCTTTTTCTTTAGGTTATATTGTGTATCCCTAGGCTTGGTTAGTGGTTTAGGAAATCAAAATTTATGTCATCATGATTCTATTTTCGGATGCAAACTTTACTAAAGTTTTTGAAGGGTTATATAGAGCCCTATGGTGTAGTTAGAGTAGGTTTTAAGTGCCCTAAGGCATAGGCATGGGTTAGGGGGCTAAATTTCACCTTTTTCACTTCTCTAAGCTTCCATATTGCCTCTCTAAGTGAGCCATCTTTGGTAATGACGAATTTGAAAATATTTTCTAGGTTAACTCACTTTCCCATGTTTTGAATTGCATTCCATTTCCATAACAAGGGCAAGTGACAAGTTAGCAAGGATCTAGAAACCTAACTTAATTTGGGATGAGGGAATGAGAGAGGAATGTTTGAGAGTCTTTAGAAAAAGAGACTAGGAAGTTAGACACTTCTTGACTATACTAGTTTGAATTTGAAAAGAAGAAACTTGGAAATTCTAGGAGTTTTGAGAAGGAAAAGCTAGGAAGGAAAGGATTAGCTCTTCTACAAACTTCAATTGCCTTAGCTTAAGGAAAGGTTGGTGGTTCTAATTTGTATTGTTCATGTTATTGTAATGTGAAGATGAATCTTTTGTGAGAGTTTGTGATGTTTTATTTTTAATATGCTCAAATATATTTTGTCTTTGTATTTCTTTTTTGTGTTTATGAATTATGAAATGGGTGTGCAAGATAATTTCTCATCCTTGGGAGGATTTGAGAATGTCTTGGGGTGAAGGGATTAGTTGAAAAATTCATGTGTATGAGAGTTTAGATGTATGGGCATTCTTAAGACCTACTTATGTTATACCTTGGGGGCCATAAGGGATGTTTTTGATGCTCTTGTGATGAGCTGGTATGTTGGAAGGGAGCCTTGTGAAGGCATGTAAGAATGTTTAGTAGTACTTGTTTTGTTTAAGTATAACATCTCCATATGAGATATTTCCACCTTCACCCATATTGGGATCAATTATGATTCTTATGTGCTAGCTTTGGTTTGGGAGTGAAAATTATGATGTCTATGTTTCTTGTTGATGATTGTGGGTGTTGATTGTTTGTATCCCATCCTTCTTTATTTCCCCTAGCTCGGGGGTGGCCATGTAATGGCCTAGACTGGGAGGTGAGCCTCCATTGTCATGTGGTAAATATCTTTGTGTTGCAAATTTTGCTTGAGTATGAAAAAATGAAGTTGCCGATTTGAAGTTGAAAAAAAAATTGAAGTGATAATTTAGGTGTGACAAGCCTAAAAGAAATTGTTCTATTCAAAATTTAAATTCATGAACTTGTAAATGTATAAAAAGCAAAGTTGTAAAGAGTTTGATTAAATCCTCTTGTATGAAGAAATCTGCATTAGGTCATTTCAAAATATTTCTTATCAAAGATTGAATATTTCATAGTAGATAAATTTCCTGAAATTATAAAGAAAAAATTGTTGTTGTTACATGAATTTTGTGAAAATATGAAAGATTTTTAATATATTAATTGCTTTAGTTCTTGCAACCTCTATGTTGTTTGAAATGATGAAATTTTCTAAGTTTAGCAAACAAAGCATGATATTACAAATGATTAAGTTTTCTGAATAAAAGAAGAAATAAAGCATCATTTATTTAAAAGTCATTTATCTGCTATTATGTTTGTAATAAGCATCTGGATCTTATTAAGGGGTAATTATGTTGTGTTTTTCCCAATAAATTTTGGGCATTACATTCTGGTATCAAAGCAAGTTTCAGCTCTAAGGACCTTGTCTGAAATTTTAATTTCCTGAATTCTGTAATTGGGAGTAGACAGGAACATTATTTTAAAATTAAAGAAAATTTATGAAATTTACTGTAAATCCCAGAACAAGAAATGTTTCTAAGTTTCTGAATTCAATTTGTAAAATTTAAGAGTTAAAGCTTAGTATCCCTAAAATTTATAAAAGAATTACTGTATTACTGAATTTTTTTAAAAATTTAGAAATTATTGTTTAAACAGTACAGAGATAAATATTTTAGCATTTACAGGAATATAGATACTAAAGAAAGAAAAAATAAATCAATTGAGTAATTCTCTGCAATTTTATGGCTAATGTGTTGAAATTTACTATTAGTGTTCTTCAAATAAATTAAATCTCCTAAGATTGTATGTTGAGTATTAGCTTGAGAAAATAGTAAATTAAATTATCTAGTGTGCAGCATTTGAAATAGAAATTCATCTACTGTTTTTACATTATAGAATTCTGGAATAATCTGTGCATGTCTTGAAAAATTTTATAACCAGATTCTGTCCAATGACAATAAAATGGTCTTAAACTTTATAAATCTTATTGAATGAATTAGGGATCTGAAAATCCTACTGAGTAATTAACTAAACACCTTGTGATGTATAGAAAATAATTTAGCATGTAAAAAAATTTCCACAATGCTACAAAATTATAGATTTGTATCCTTAAGTAATATATAAAGAAATTTCTGATTCAAAAAAAAAAAATGTACAAAAAATTTTGGACTATTTTTTTTATAGAAAATTTTATATATATATATATATATATATATATATATATATATATATATATATATATATATATATATATATATATATATATATATATATATATACAAACATTATCATGTTATGGTTTATATAAATGAATTTTTAGAGCAATATTAAGACTATTTTGGAAACAATCAAAGAGTGAATAATTTAGCAATGAGTTAACTGTGAATATTTTTTCCTCTTAAAATATGAACATGTAAATGAAAATAAATATAATTATACTTAATGAGTAAAATATATATTTCCTAAATGATAACAAAATGTGCATTCAGATTATTTCATATTTATATCTAATTGAATAAGTTTATGTATATTAATATATGTATATATAATATAGTATTATATATACATATATTAATAATATATATTATTTATAATAAAATATATATACATATTATTTATATTTGTATATATATACATTATATATATATATATATATATATATATATATATATATATATATATATATATATATATATCACTAGATATATATATTAATACATATAATATATATTATATATCATATATAATAATGTTTTTATGTTTATAAAAAAAAAATATTAAAAAAATAATGAATTTAATATATATTAAATTTAATATATATTAAAAAGAAAACAAAAAAAATGAAAATAAAATTGAGGGAGCTCAGTAGAGCCGAAACCCCCCTACCTGTCATCTCCCCGCGCGCGTTAACAACAACGGCCGGTGGAGACACTGTGTTCTCCACACCTGTTGGTGTTGGACCACAGTCCCTCTACCACCCACTAGTCACGGTGGCAGGGGTTTGAAGCTTGTCGTCCACCACAAGTGGGTGGCGGAGGGGTTGTGCTCCCACACCCGTGGGTGTGGGGAGCACAGTGTCTCCATAGGCAGCCATGGGGACGGCTACCGAGCTGTGGGAACCGCCGGCAAATCTACCCCCACCCCCCATTTGATTATCTACATTTTATTGATATTAGTAGATCTTAAAAAAAATCTATACTTGATATGCATTGCAATAAAAATACGGATTTATCCTTGGATTAACAGAAAAGAGAGAGAGAGAGAGAGAGAGAGAGAGAGAGAGAGAGAGAGAGAGAGAGAGACAACAAACCCTAGCTACCTGAAAATCGTAAGAACATAATGGAATAAGGAAAAATAAAAAAATATATATATACAAGAAGATTGAGAATACCCAGATCTAGAAATAAAAATAGCAGATGGTTGCATCTCTGTTTGATAAAAGAATGGAGAAAACCCTTATGGTATCTTTGATTCAACCTTGTAAATCCATCCTCCTCATTCTCATATGTAAAAGAGTGAGTACATGCACACCATATGTGTGCATATACTCACTTGTTCTCATATGAGAACACACAAGTAAACAAAATATCTTCATCTTCTTGCCTCTCTGAGAAAGTTCCTGCACACACACACAAAAGAAGAATAAAATGAGAAATTAGAGTTTTCTCATATTTTTAAGAGGCCCCAACCCTAATTTCAGATTAGGGTTTGGGGAGCCTATATGATTCACTTAATTGCTATAATTGACATTATTATTTTCTTTTGTATTTATGTCCTCATATTGTTTATTATTTAAGTTATGATTTATTTGTTTCTAGGTAATGGATATTATCTCCATAATTATTTATTAGTAATACTTTAGAAATTCTTTTTAAAAGATTTATTTATTAAATGAACGTATTTGGAATTTGTATTAATAGGAAATTATGTTAGTCGATTTAATAACTTGAATTTGTGTTAGCTCCATTTTGTTCTTTGTTTTTGTTTTTTTAAAGAATTGTATTAATGAACCATTCTAGAAATTTTTAATTTATAAATTTTATGTTGTTTAATATAATTGTTATATTAGTTTAACAATATTGGTTTAATGAATTCTTTTATTTTAATATTTATGATCTAGTGCCTAATGTATGTTTTAAGTTTGTTAAAATAACGTTAGTGAAATTGCATAGAAAAAAATAATGTCATTTATAATGTTTTCTTTTAGTCTTTCATTAAATTGTAAAGGATAATTTGGAAGTAAGGTAGGGAAATTTAGTATGTTAAATTTAAGATGTGCATATTCTTTTTAATTAAAGATTAAATAATTAATGACATAATTATCTTCCTTTAATATTCGATTTAAGGGGATAATTAACCTAATTCTATTGTTATCCCTTAAGGGTAAGATTAATCAAATTAATGCCTAGGTGACACGTTATCTTTTCATTTTATCTATCAACCTTTGAGATTGTTTTAATAACCCAAGTAACCATGCAATTAACCTTTGAAGAAACAATATTAGGTTAAAGGATTGCTTTTAGTTTCCTTTTTAAATTGAACCTAGTTTTATCTATAGACTACTCTTATGCCCAAACCTAGAAATGGATTTTTATGTCCCCTATTAACATTCATCGATTTAGGTATGATGGCATGCCAGCGCATGCCATGTGTTCCCATATGGGATGATGGGTGACTAGTCTTTATGTCTTAGGCTTTGTAGCAAGGTTATTGTGGAAGCTCATAGCTCTCTAACCCTAGTATTTTGGGGCATTACCATAGTCTTGTAGATTAATCAAATTTAGATTAATATGAAGTAAAGTGTAATTAAAGTTTTTAGTTAAAAACTAGTTCATTTAAAACTTGATAATGTTATTTTTATGAGGCCAATATATGTGGCTAGTATATTGGTCATCGTAAAAATAGCATTACAGCTTAACCAAAATTATGTTGAAATCTTTAGTACTCTTGGAAATTAATGAATTACTCATATAAACATTAGAGTTCTGTTTAATTTAATTTTAATAAATTTTATACATATATATATAAAGAAGTATAGGCTTTTTTCTTCTTCAACTTAATGAATGTATATTATGTCATGCTAGTAGGGCTCATTTTTGTCATTTCTAAGACATCCATCCTTTCAGGGAAAATCTTAGTAAAGTGAAGTCAGTAGTAGGATGCCTCCAGTCACGTGTAGTGCTTGCTGATGTGGGCGGAGACCTAGAGGCGGTCGTGTGGTAGTAGAGGGAGATGAGTGAGTAGTAGAGGGAGTAGGTGACATGAAGGGGTCCCCTCTAGTACCACCACCTAATCCCAACCAGGAAATCCTTAATGCATTATAGTTTTTGGCTGGTATTATTATGGATAGGTTGCCTCCGGGAGGCCAGTAAGTCGAGGTCTGAGAGCGGAGTAAGAGTCCCCCTCCTAGATGAGTAGAGGAGTAGGTAGTTCATGAGGACGAGTCCGTACACATGCCAGAGCCACGACCAAAGATAGTGCCAAGAGTGCCCCGTGATACAAGGGACCAAATCAGAAACCTCATATGACTACAACCACCACCCTTTTTAGGATCCACAGATGGGAAAGATGTTGAGGCTTGGCTTTTGAGCGTTGAGAGATATTTTGGGTTGCGCCCTTATGAGAGAAACCTTAAGGTACAACTTGTAGTTCACATGTTAAGGGGGACTGCCTCTACATGGTGGAGGCATGAGGAATATAAGAGTCATCTTGTCATAGATACCCTCACATGGGAGACCTTTGTGGAGAGATTCTAAGCCTGATATATGTCAGAGAACTTTAGACAACATCATATCAATGAGTTTCATGACCTACAACAAAGAGGTCTATCAATAGCACAGTATGAGTGCAGGTTTCTTGAGCTCCTTCCTTATGTTGATTACATGAAGGACGAGAAACTCTAGGTCAACTTCTTTATTAAGGGGTTTAACTATGCCATAGCTGACAGAGTGCGGATGGTACCATCAGGTGACTTTCATGATACAATTAAGAGAGACGTGATAGCTAAGGAGATCCATAATAGGTCTCATAATGCACAGGACAGGTCACAGAACCATAGTTTTGCACCACAGTCTTCTAGTTTTTAGAAATCCCACTAGAAGGGAAATCAGAAGAACTCCAGCACACCACACAGGCAGCAGTAGTCTCAGTAGAGTCCCCGACATAACCAGGGAGCTTAGACTCAGTCATCTAGAGATGGCTTTAGTAGATCTGGTATGACGGGTGGGCAACAGCAGTCTAGAACTTAGGGGAGTCAGTTCTAGGCTAGATGACCATGTTATACATGTGGTGCCATGGGGCACATTGCTAGAGATTGTCCTACGAGTCATTCAGTTGGTAGTCAGATGACGGTAGCTTTAGAGCATCTTGGGAGGACACAACACAGATGAGAGATCAGTACCCCCTTCTATTCGATGAACTCCAAGAGGAAGTTCATGCCTAGGGGGGAGGATGTGAGGTCCTACCCTAACCCATCTTAGCTCGATAGTTGTTTTGACACTTGGTTTATCTTGATGATACATGGATTAGAGACATTAGACCTATTTTGGATTATGACCTTCTACCATTAGACTATATGAGATTATTTTTATAGATTTTTATGATGATGATCATAGTCATACTTTTTTCATGCTATATTTGGTTTCATGGTTACCTTAAGATATATGAATTCTGAATTCTACATTTGTTACATTATCTTATATAATAGTAAATGCTGATAGTGTAATGGTTCAATTATTAAATTAAGGTTACTTGGGTATGTGAAAAATTGAATTTATATTTTGATGTTTGTAGAATTAGGTTATAATGTGGATTAAGTTTATGATTCATGAAATGCAGCTCCTTTATATATATTAAGTTTAGATGTTATTATTTCACTTTCGATATGATTATATATGCATTGAGTGATACTGACATTGAAATCGAGTGTGCAGGATTATGACCATGGTTGTAAATGTGAAGAAACAAGGATGGATCTATGTGAAATCAGTTTAAAACCAAGGTCGGCTCTAAGAAAAGAACGACCTCATTGTAACGTGATTTTATTTCATAATGTGATGCATGTATGTATGATGTTGTAAATGTTTGTAAATGCATAATTTGATGTAAATGTAATTATGTAAATGTAAATGTTAAATATCCACTAGGCATGCTAAGTGTGTAATGTGATGTGTACTTTTGTGAGGTGTCACTTGACACTATTGTGATGAGATGGCATGCCTAAGTGGAATGTGGACCCTATATTTTTTCTTAGGTTATCTTGTGTATCCCTAGGCTTGGTTAGTGGTTTAGGAAACCAAAGTTTATGTCATCATGATTTTATTTTCAGATGCAAACTTTACTAGGGTTTTTGAAGGGTTATATGGAGCCCTATGGTGTAGTTAGAGTGGGTTTTAAGTTCCCTAAAGCATAGGCATGGGTTAGGGGGCCAACTTTCACCTTTTTCACTTCTCTAGGCTTCCATATTGCCTCTCTAAGTGGGTCATCTTTGGTAATGACGAATTTGAAAATATTTTCTAGGTTAACTCACCTTCCCATGTTTTGAATTGCATTCCATTTCCATAACAAGAGCAAGTAGCAAGTTAGCAAGGATCTAGAAACCTAACTTACTTTGGTATAAGGGAATGAGAGAGGAATTTTTGAGAGTTTTTAGGAAAAGAGATTAGGAAGTTAGACACTTCTTGACTATGCTAATTTGGATTTGAGAGGAAGAAACTTGAAAATTTTAGGAGTTTTGAGAAGCAAGGAAAAGCTAGGAAGGAAAGGATTATCTCTTCTACAAACCTCCATTGCCTTAGCTTAATGAAAGGTTGGTGGTTCTACTTTGTATTGTTCATGTTATTGTAATGTGAAGATGAATCTTTTGTGAGAGTTTGTGATGTTTTGTTTTCAATATGCTCAAATGTATTTTGTCCTTGTATTTCTTTTTTGTGTTTATGAATTGTGAAATGGGTGTGCAAGATAATTTCTCATCCTTGGGAGGATTTGAGAATGTCTTAGGGTGAAGGGATTAGTTGGGAAATTCATGTGTATGAGAGCTTGGATGTATGGGCATCCTTGAGGCCTACTTATGTTATACCTTGGGGGCCATAAGGGATGTTTTTGATACTCTTGTGATGAGTTGGTATGTTGGAAGGGAGCCTTGTGAAGGCATGTAAGAATGTTTAGTAGTAATTGTTTTTTTTTAAGTATGGCATCTCCATATATTTCCACCTTCACCCATATTGGGATCAATTATGATTCCTATGTGCTAGCTTTAGTTTGGGAGTGAAAATTGTGATGTCTATGTTTCTTGTTGATGATTGTGGGTGTTGATTGTTTGTATCTCATCCTTCTTTGTGTCCCCTAGCTCGGGGGTGGCCATGTAATGGCCTAGGCTAGGAGGTGAGCCTCCATAGTCATGTGATAAATGCCTTTGTGTTGCAGGTTTTGCTTGAGTATTAAAAGATGAAGTTGCTGATTTGAAGTTAAAAGAAAAATTGAAGGGATAATTTAGGTGTGACAAGCCTAAAAGAAATTGTTCTATTCAAAATGTAAATTCATGAACTTGTAAATGTATAAAGAGAAAAGTTGTAAATAGAGTTTGATTAAATTCTCTTGTATGAAGAAATTTGCATTAGGTGCATTTCAAAATATTTCTTATCAAAGATTGAATATTTCATAGTAGATAAATTTCTTGCAATTATAAAGGAAAAATTATTATTTTTACATGAATTTTGTGAAAATATGAAAGAGTTTTAATATATTAATTGCTTTATTTCTTACAACCTCTATGTTGTTTGAAATGATAAAATTTTATAAGTTTAGCAAACAAAGCATGATATTACAAATGATTAAGTTTCTGAATAAAAGAAGAAATAAAGCATCATTTTTTTAAAAGTCATTTATCTGCTATTCTGTTTGGAATAAGCATCTGGATCTTATTAAGGGGTAATTATGTTGTGTTTTTCCCAATAGTTTTTGAGCATTACATTGTATGCAAGGGATATGCACAAGAAGAAGGAATAGACTATGGTGAAACTTTTGCACCTGTAGCAAGACTTGAAGGAGTCTGGATATTGCTTGCATATGCTACACATAAGAACTTCAAAGTATATCAAATGGATGTGAAATCGGTGTTTCTGAATGAAATTTTTGAGGAGGTCTACATAGAACAACCTGAAGGTTTTTTTGATCTAAATCAGAATAACATGGTATGTAGACTGCACAAAGCTTTATATGGATTGAAACAAACATTGAGAGCATGGAATGAAAGATTGCATGCTTATCTTATTAGTATTGGCTTTGTAAGGACTAGTGAAAAAAGTAATTTGTACATTAAAGGAGAAAGGTGTGTAACATGGATAAGCAAGAAACAAGATTGCATTTCTCAGTCTACTGCTGAAGCAGAGTATGTTGTTGTTGCTAATTTTTAAAATATTGCATGGATAAAGCAAGTGTTGGAAGGAATGAATGAGTTGATAACTGATCCTATGATTATTTATTGTGACAACACTAGTGCTATACACATTTCAAAGAATCTGGTGATGCACTAAAAAAAAAGCACATATCTATTAAGTATCACTATTTGAGGGAACAAGTATAGGAGAAGCAAGTCAAACTTGAATTTGTAAAGTCTAAAGAACATCTTGCTGATATTTTTACCAAGCCCTTACTAAAGGACACTTTTGAGTACTTGAGGACTAGACTAGGAGTTCGTCCCCTATCTATTGGTCACTGAGGTGATTAGGAGGTTGCATCAACCTATACTTTATCAGAAAAACATTCATGTTGATGCACATAGCTCATAGTTTAGGTTTTTTAAAGGTTGTGAAAGATTGTAGAATCTGGAACAGGAATTGTATATCAGTACATGAAGGTACTTGATCTAGACCGAACAATAGAGAATAACTTGGCTATTGTAGAGCTATTTATTTTCTTTGGCATTGTTGTCAAATGGATAGAAAATAACTATGAAATATCTATCCACTGAAGGGAGAAAGAATTAGAGAACTGAAGAAGATCAAATTCGCAGGGAGAGTCTACATGTAATGGTGTTGAGATGTAATGTAGTGATTAAACATATTAAATATCAAGCTAGGGAGAGCTTTACCGAGCTACAATATTTACTTACATAGTTGTAGAATACATGTTTGGTATGTGTATGACATATTTCATATTGCTTGTGTTGCCATCAATGCCAAAGGGAGAGATTGATGAACTACAACTAATTGAATATCTTGATAAACTGAAGGAACACTGATTAAAGATCACCGAGCTACTAAAATAATTTTGTAAGATGATTAAATCAGTAAATATGTTGTCATTGATGTCAACTAGTTTTGACTATACTTATCATGATAGTTACAAACATCTAAATATTTGTAGAAGGAAGAAATGATGAAGAAATGAGATATCTACATAAGGAGAAGAAAGCTATGATAGATAAGGATAAACATTGGGTAACTTATTGATGAGTCTATGACTTTGTATTGTTGAGTTGAGCATGTTACATTATTCTATTATGAAGAAGAGATTTGAATTGAACAAGTTAATGTGGTCAGTAATTGAACAATTTATGTATACACCGAGCCAGTGCAGTGTATATTGAGTGATAATAATAATTGAGTTAGTTATCACCGACGCATTTAGTATTAATCGAGTATGGATGAAAACATTAAATGCTAATTTCAGCCAACTGAAATTGATGAGCTGGAAATTGTTATGATTTTGAGGTTACAGATGAAGTTTGTTATGAGATCCATGACTGACAAAATTCAAGGATGATCTAAAGGATGATATTGACATGTATTATGGACACATCTACCGAGGAAGGTTTAAGAGGCAAAACGGATGAAGATGATTAAGTGGCAAAATCTAACGGATGATATGAAAATAGTTTACTTGTCTATTTAAGAGACATAAGTTTCATTGTTAAAATGGATGTTGGAGGAACTTGATATTGCAGAAGATTTCATGTAAATATTTTTCATGCATTCCTAATCATACTAGTTACAGACAGAACCGAGATGCAGGCATTACTGAGTGTCAGAGAACTATACATTGAGTGAAGTAAGTTGAAGAAATTTAGGGAAGTGAATTGAAATATTGATCAGAGGATTTTATGAGCATAGCATAGATCTGAATATTTGCAATTTGAGTTGTATTTGAATCAGATCAGAACTATATCAATTTAACCATTGATTCGGTAAAATCTCTTAACTGAGTGGACTTAACAGTCTTATTTTCTACTATGACATTCATTGAATGTATGAAGGTTTTCTTGATGACCCCATAGTGAATGTTGGTCATAAGTTAACTGTTAGTGATAAATCCTCTAACCAGGTCACACCTAATAGTGTGCATTGTAACCTTCAATAGGGTTGGCTCCTAATCAAGCTCACTTTAGAAGAGTGAAATTTTTGGGTTACCGATCCCGGGTGGTTTTTCCCTTAGCAGGGTAATTGGTAATCACAGTTTGGATAATAATTGGTAATCGGTAAATGAACAAACAGTTTACTATTTTATGTTACCTAGTTGCAGAATAAGTTTGATTTAGTATATCTTTGGGTATGGGACTATGTGATAACTAATTTAACTTATTCACCCTGCCTCTCAGTTATTATAACAACTTGTACATGACTGATAGGATTTCGAGTAGATGTTGATGCTATAGATCTGTGGGCATATAGATATCCACTGAGTTCATTGTGGAAATGTGGTGATTTCCTATATTGGAGGGTGACCATAGATCAGTTGTAGGTAGTTGATATCATATGGAGACCTTTTAGACCCATGCCATCCTATACAAACACTAACTAATAGATGAGGTGCATGTAGATGCATAAATTGTTAGAGGGAAGAAACAACTACATAGTAGTGCCTTTCTATTTGGATAGAATGAAATGAGATTTTGGTATCTCATAGGGTCCTCCCATTCTAGTGCCACTTTATTCTCATAGACATAACATTATTGAGAGGCCTGGGACCATACCATGGCCCATAGAAGATGATATAGAGATGAAAAATGAGGATTCAAAGAAGGATATTGAGGTACCACATATAGTCATTAATGCAGGTTTGACAAGGGATTACCATAGATACATCAACATACATGGTATCATACCCATCTTTCTAGTAGGATATCCCTTGGGAGACCTAGGGCCATGCTTTAGAGCAAATCATATGGCAACTAGATATGAGGATGATGAGGAGGATGTTGATGATGAGAAGGGAGATGATGATGATGATCAAGGAGAGGATGAGTAGCCAAGAGATATGCCAGGGGAGGAAACAATGGAAAAGGATCATGGTGCATCTAAGGAGGAGACAATAGTGGGGATAGATACTACCCCTTTGAGGAGACAACCATTGAGAGTCACCTTAGATATTCCAAACCTCAGGAATGTGACCTTTTGAGAGAATGAAGAGAGTAGTTGGTTCATGCCCCCAATAGCATCCTGGCGTAAAGCCCCATAGACTCTAGCTACTAGAAATCCTAACTACAAGGAGGGATATCTAGGTATGAAATATTGAATATGCTTAAGTGCAAGTGTAAATGAGTATGTGTATTGTTTTAATGTTATTAATGTTATATGTTATAGTTGGAAGAAGGGATGTAGAAAATTTGTAGGTAAGGTTTTGAGAGATATCATAATAGTGTCAACAATACCATCATCTTCTCATGTGAGATATAAGGCACAATGAGATCCAGGGTGACACAATGACCTATTCACGTTAGTGAAGGTGGAGATGTAGCTTCTAAGAGATGAGAAAGATTGACTCTAGTGAGATATGGCAGAGGCCCAATGTGATCTATAAGATATATGAGGTGTACTATGAGGTCATGTAGAGAAGAGATCATCTATGAGGCATTCATGATCCATGACTTCTCATAGATCCTCTTCCATAACATGGATATTGTCTTCTCATCGAGGACCCGAGGGATTAGTGAGTCATCATCTAATGGAGGAGAATTGATTTGATATGCATGATGTATATTTTTTAGATATATAGGGCACATTTTGGACTATGCCATCTATGTACCAAATATTTTCATATATATATATGAATTGATGTTCTTTACGTTTAGATGTATATTATTTCTTCTAATATTTCTATAATTTCTTATGTAAATAGATGAACATGTAGTCTACCTATCAAAGATAATTAAACACCAATATTTTCAAATGTAAAATATTGATTAAAAGAAAGTGTGCAATCATCTTCAAAGTACTATCCTAACTAAAATAATTAAAATGATATAAATAAATTCAAGACCAAAACATCTACATTTTTGTCTAGAATGAAGAAATATATGAAAATAACAAATATTAACACATAATGTTTTAATGAAAAAATACAAGAACACATAAACATTGAAATGAGAAAGAAGGGAAAGAAGATAGGAAGAAAAAAAATAAAGAGAAGAGTTAATCATAGTACCAACACATATGCATAGAGTTTATAGGGTCCCTAAGTGATATATCATCCATATTAGCTAGTTTATATGTGCCAGAACCATAAACTTTAGTGATGATGTATGGGCCAAGCCAATTAGGAATGAACTTACCTCTTTCTCTAGGTAGATAATTTAAATTATATTGATTCTCATAAAGAACCAACTCTCCAACCAAAAAAGAATGCTCAGTCACTTTATGATTATACTTCTTCTTTAAAGATTTATGATATGCTTGAATATGCTCAAGAGTATTATGTGTTGTTCATCCAACATCTCAAGTTGTTGAAGAAATTGTTCTCTCAAAGTGTCATCATAAATTATGCCATTAAGGGAAACTCTTAATGAGGATTTTTCCAACTCCAAAGGAACAATTGTGTCCACACCATAAACTAAATTATAAGGAGTTGTTCCTGTTGCAGTACGAACACTTATCATGTAATCCAATAAAGCATAAGTCAATTGTGTGTGCCAATCCCTAGCGTGTTTGTTGACAATCTTCCTAAAGAATTTCTCAATGAATTTGTTAGATGCTTCAGATTAACCATTAGACTAAGGATAGTATGGAGTAGAAAAAAAATTCTTGATATGATATTTTTCCAAAAAAATTGTTACTTCCTTGTTTTTAAAATGAGTACCATTATCATATATTGTTGTTTACAGAACACCAAATCAATAAATAATATTCTCTAGGATGAAATTGAAAAAGACACCAATTTTAGTAGAGCAAAGAGGAACTACTTATACCCATTTAGTGAAGTAGTCAATAGCAGTGAGAATATATGACCTTGAGAAGAAGGAGGTGATATGTTTCCAATGAGATCCAAGCCCCAAAGTTTACAAGGTCATGAAGCTACCTAAGAGAGGAGTTCCTGGGAAGGATCATGGATGATATTATTGTGATGAACTAAAATTGAGGATATCATTTGAGAAAGTAAAAGAATCATGTTCCATGGTTTGCTAATAATATCTCATATAAAGGAGATTATTAACTAAGAACTTTCCACAAAAATGCTTGCCACAAAATCTTGAATGAGCTTCTTGTCAAGCCATAGGAATCTTAGTTATATTAAGGAATCATAGTAAAAGACCATTTTAGGAGTGCCTATAAATATTATCAGCAAGAATAATGTATCTTGTAGCAAGTTTATGAATCGAGCTCTAGTATTTCTTGTTGTTGATTCAGGAAAAGTACCATCTCGCAAGTAATGAAAGATGTGTGAGTAGCATTCATCCAAATGAAGATTAAAATAATAAGCCTCACTACTAGATTTTTTATAGATAGACAGACTAACAAGATTATGTATAGTGAACTGATAAATTTTAGTGTTTTCCTCTAAAAATATAAGAGAAGATGTGCTTTCCATAGCATTCGTATGTCTATTATCCTTATGAGGTACATATGAAGTAGAGTGAGAGGATGACTTATCAATAAAGATTAAGGATAAATCACAATATTGGGTCAACTTAGAATGTTTAGCTTGATATGTTCTATTAATCTATTTCACTATCAATTGTGAGTCTCAAAAGATTTTAGTATTTTTCACCTTAAGGGATAAAGCCACTTTTAATCCAGTGACAAGGGCTTCATATTCCACAATGTTGAACTAGTACAAGAAAAGTTAAGATGATATGATAAAGGTATAGGTTTATTTGAAAGAGATACAATAATAACACCAACACCAAAGCTAGTTTTACATCTAGATCCATCAAAGTAGAGTTCCCATGTATCATCAGTGTCCATAGGTACAACAAATTCATCAGGGAAAGTTTAGGATTAGAAGTTGAAGTAGGTGAAGGAGCTTCAGAGAAATAATCAATCAAAGCTTGTCCTTTAATGGCCTTTTGAGAAAAAAAAAACTTAATTCAAATTCATTCAGCATCATAACCCATTTAGCCAAGTGTCCTAATAGATCATTTTTTGAGAAAAGTTGTTTTAAAGTATCAAATTTGAAAATGACATTAATTTTGACATTGAGAAGATAATGTCAGAGTTTCTAACAAGAAAAAACTAAAGTGAGACATTGTTTTTCTATTTGATTATATCTTGTTTTGTAATCCATCAAAGTATGATATATGTAATACACTGGTTGCTCTTTGCCATTCTGATCATGTTGAGCTAAAATAGTGGCTAAGGCATTAGCAGAAGCAGAAGTTGATAAACTACAACTGATTGAATATCTTGAAGGAAAGTTTGACAATGGAATGGATAGTTGAAAGAAAATGATTGATGATCACCTATCTACTAAAGTATATGTAAGACAATTAAATCAGTTAATGTATTGTCATTGATGTCAACTAGTTTTGATTGTATTTATCATGATGGTTACAAACATCTTAAGAAGGAAAATGGTAAATGGAATGAGATACCTACATAGAGATGAGATGGATGAGTAAGATATGGATATGGTACACATTGGGTAACTTATTGATGATTCTATGGCATTATGTTGATGACTTGACTATATTACATGATTCCATTATGTATTGAAGATCAAGACTGGACAAGTTCATGTGCTCAGAAAATGAAGAATTCACTATACACCGAGAAAGTATAGTGTATACCGAGTATAGTATTAACCGAGCTAGTTATCACTGACACATTATGGTATCGATCCTGAGTGAAAGAAATAAGTGGAACTTGTGACTTCCAACTAAAAATGATGAGCTAGACAATTGTTTATGATTCCAAGGTAAATGATAATGTTTGTTATGATGATCAAATGGATGACAAAATTAAAAGAGGATCAAATGAAGGAGAATAAAATGTGTTACTGACACAACTATTGAGGAAGGTTAAAGTGACAAAATCAATGGTGAAGATTAAGAGGCAAAATCTATGGATGAAAATGGTTTATGATGTCTATTTAAGGAGACATGAGATTCATTATTGAGTCTAGGATTCTTGAATGTTGCAGGAGAATTCATGTGAAAAAGATTATTTTCATGCAACACTGATCAAACTAGTTGAAGATAGAACTGAGCAAAACTACAGACAACACCAAGTGACAGAGAAAATAATTATCGAGAAAAAATAGAGTTGGAGGAAATGAAGATGTTGAATTGATTATTGATCAAAGGTATTTTGAGCTTAGCATAGATCTGAAAATCTAAAAATCAAAGTTGTATTTGAATCAGATCATTACTATATTAGTTTAACCATTTTTATAGATAAACCTCTTAACTAAGTGGTACTTTAAAATAGTCTTTATATTTCAATATGGCATTCAATGAATGTTGATTGTTTTCTTGTTGGTCAAGGGAGAACTGTTAGTGATAAATCCTCTAACCAGGTCATAGCTCATAGTGTGTTTTGTAGCCTTTAACACAGTTGGATCCTAACTGAACTCACTTCAGAAGAGTGAATTATTTTTGGGTTACCGATCTCAAGTAGTTTTCCCCCTAACATAGTTTCCATGTTAAAAATATATGTGTATGGATGTGTTGAATTGTTATTTTACTTTACACATTTTTATAACTAGATAGATTGGTAAACACAGTATTTAAATTATTGGCAATCAATATATGAAGATAAAGCCGCAGTTGATATTTTACTAAGTTGATTATTTGATTTAAAAGTTATATTATATACATCTGGGAGATTTGGGACTATAGGATAACTGGACTTAACTAATTCACCCCCCCCCCCCCCCCCTCTCAGTTATCTAACAATTGGTATCAGAGCATAGTGTGCTTGAAAGGAAAATTTTGAAGGACTTAAGCTAAAGATCACAAAATGTATAAGAGAGAAGTGTCGAAGCCAAACAAAGATAATTTCTCAACATGGAAAAGTAGAATGAGATTGCATCTATCAGGAATTGGAGAATTTGTAATATACTACTTAGATAACAAATTCATCTTGCCTACTACACCCTTGACTGTTGATCAGATGAGAGATAGACATGAACATAATTTTTCAATGATAGAGCTTGTTGCTTCCTTATCAGATGCCTAATTTGAATATGTCAAGACATGTACTTCTACTAAACAAATGTGGGACAAGCTTGCACTAGTTCAAGAAGGAGATGTGAATGTACTAAGGGCTAAAGCTGAGAGTCTTAGAGGAAAGTTTGATGACATGAAAATGAAATAAGGAGAGAACATAACACATTACATCAACCGAGTTAAAGAGATTGTCAATGTCATCCGAGGAGGAGGTATTATTGAAGAAGGCAATGTTGTAAGTAAAATTCTCAAAACTTTGCTACCTACTTATGCTATTAGGGTCTCTATAAATTAAAAGATGAGATCAGCTCTGAGTAATCATCTTACACTTGATAGTCTAATCGGTAGACTGACTACTTTTGAGTTGAATAAATTTGATAATAGTGTTGTTCCTACTATTGAGTTTGTATTTATGTCATATCTGAAAATTGGTAAATCAAGCAGTAAACACATGATAAGAAATGAGAGTGATAGTGAAAGTGATGAGGATGAACTTGATGAGCTTGAAGCATTAATGGCTAGAAGACTGTAAAAAGGTAAAGGAAGATATAGAGGAAAACTACCTTTCGTATGATTTAACTGTAAAGAGATTGGCCACATTATAGCTAGATGTCCTAATAGGAAAGAAGATGAGAAAGACAATGAAAGATCTAGTGAAAGGAAGTCTAACAGAAGAGATAACTGAGAACATAGAAGAAACCAACAGTTTGACAGAAGAAGTAACCAAGATTACAAAGACAAAGGCAAGAAGGCATGTTACCTTGTTGAAGATGATGATGACACCAACGCCGACACTGATGAAGACATTGAGGTGATATTCGTAGCTTTGAAAGAATATTCTGAAGAAGAAGAAAGGTATGTTGAAACAACATTGATTTCTAAAGTTAGCAAGAATGATACTTGGATTATTGATAGTGGTTGTACACATCATATGACTGGTGATGAAGACAAATTTGAATACCTTGAACATTATAATGGTGGATCTGTTAAAATGGGAAATGATACACCTTTTATAGTAAAAGGAAAAGGGTCTATATTGTTGAACAATAAGATCAGACGTGAGAATGCATATTGGGTGAAGGGACTTAATTATAATCTATTGAGTGTAGCACAACTGAATAACATAGGTCACCAAGTTGTATTTGAGAATAGAAAGGTGAAAATCTATGATGAGACTAGAAATTTGGTCGATACTGGTGAACAATCTAAAGGTAATCTATTTTATCTTGATAATGCTGAAACTTCTTGTTTATTGGCTAGAACTGAAGATGTGTGGTTATGGAACAAAAGGTTGTGTCATGTGAATTTTGACAACATGGTTAAGATCAGTAAGAAAAGAAGAGTTACAGGTTTATCGAGCTTATCTAAATCTAACTTTGTCATGTGTAAATAATGTCAAATGGGAAAAATGTCAAAATCTAGTTTTAAGAGAAAAAACTAATCATCCAATGCTATTCAGGAGTTGGTTCATACCAACTTGTGTGGTCTTATTAGAACTTAGAGTTATTATGGAGATAGATACTTTATCTTGTTTTTTGATGACTACTCTAGGATGATGATTGTCATGTTATTGAAAGAAAAATATGAAGCTTTTAAGATGTTTAAATGGTTTAAAGATAAAGTGGAGAAAGAAAGTGGCAAAGAGTTAAAATTATTGAGATGTAATAGAGGTGGTGAGTTTATTTCTAATGAATTCACTAACTTTTTTAATGAGCATGGAATTAAGAGACAAGTTTCTACACTGAGGACTCCACAACAAAATAGAATTGTTGAAAGGAGGAATAGGTATATTGTTGATTGTGCTAGAACACTAATGATTGAAAAGGATGTTGCACAAGTATATTGGAGAGAAGTTGTTAGTACTATTGTATACACATTGAATTGATTTCAACTAAAGACATATTCCAACTCCACCACCTAATCAATATAATATCAATTCCCTTTTGGAGTGTATGCATGCTACTTAGATTATCTTTACTCAAGATGATTTACTAAATAATACCCTTATGGTTGTTTTCCTTATCAATGGTAACCTCATTTGTAGGACCTTAATTGATAATGGGTTGAGATTAAACATTTAAAGTATGGAAAAGTTGAGAGAAATCAAAGCTGATGTTTGAACTATTAAACCTAATTTCATTCCTATTCATGGATTTGAAAATATTTCTAAGAAAATATTGGGTATCATCACCTTACCTATTAAGGCAGGTCCAATTATTCTAGACACTCATATTCATGTGATGTGTAGACCTTTAAACTATAACCTTCTTTTAGGTAAACCTTGGTTACATTCTATACATGATATTCCTTCAACCCTCATCTAAAATTCAAGTTTATCTACAATAATTTGATGTATACACTTCTTGCAGATGATATATCAAATAGTTTTTTGCATACTAAATTGACAAATAAATCTATGTCTATTGAAGAAAAATAGGATCCAAATCTCAAACCTGAGGAGGACCCTTCTTTCTCTAGTGTTCTTCTAGATGAATATTGGGGATATTTCACACCAACTTATGTTGGAGAATACAAATTCTCAACATTAGAACTTAAGCAGTCTAAACCTGACATAGAATCTAAAATAACAACTCCTCTTTCTAATGAGCTCAATAACAAATTTTTTGTTGCTTCTAATCCTAAGGAATCTTTGGAAACTATAAAACCTACTTTTTGTGACATAGTGACTTATGAGGCTCCATTAACCCTTTCGAATATAGCTTGTCATTATGGTCATGGTTATCATTTGTTAGTGAAAAAAGGATTCAATGGAAATGGATGTGGAAAATATGAACAAGGAATTCAAGTTCAACATTATCTCTTTCGAATCTTTTAAGGTTGTGAATAAAAGCATAATGTAATCATAGGTCTAGGGTCAACATTATCATAATGTAATCGATGTTGGAAATTTGGATGAGTAGAATATCATATTGTTGTCATTATGGCAACATATACTCACTATGATGATTGCATAATAGAAGAAATTAGTCTTGTAAGAGCGCACTTGAAAATTGTCTAAGTACAGCAGTGTTTTGTAGCCTAATCAAAGACAATTTTGATTAGCGATGTTCATAGAAGCATGTTCAGTGCATGCACACTTGAACATGGATAATTCTATGTATATCAAAGCGACATATGAGAGTGTAAGTCTATACGGCATGTACGGAAGGATATATTAAAGAAATATAGAGACGATGGTGAAATGACCTGAACAGAGCAGAAGACAGAGTATGATCACATAAGTTAAGGGATTATTTCTTTTATCAAAATAATGACCTAATCATGTAGGGACGACATCCTAGATGTTAACCCTAAAGTAGCATGAATTGATTTTATATTTTGAGAAGATTTTATGTATTGTAAGTTGACTGGAAGTTATTAATTGTAATAACTTGTATATATGTAAGAACTATGTAATGTGAAAGATAGGCATGATATATGAGACATATAGAAATTGTAATGAGAATAGTATGATGCAAAATTGTATTTTGTAAGAAGGAAAGCAAGAAAACTCTGTATATGAAAGCAAAGAGTCTAGAAAGCTAAATCAGAATAGGAAAGCTATTCGACAACAGTAAAAGGTTATGTACTTTACCTTTGTACTTGAAGATATCATTGTATATTGCATGTTTGGGCAGTGAGCTCATCTTGCAAACATTCTATTTTGTAATAGCAACTCCTAATAGGGCTGAGGCTTCTAACAAGGCCTAGAGTCCTTTAATCAGGACAGAGACACTATATGTATGTAATAGACTCCTAACAGGGTCAACATCCTTAACCAGGTACTTTTGATTAGTGGATCAGTTGTGGGTATCATCCCCACCAGGGTTTTCCCTTGGATAGGGTTTCCTTGAGAATAAACATGGTGTTATGAGTTCATTTAGTTTATTGCTATGCTTGTTATTCAATTTCCTTAGTTTACTTCGTTATGCAAGCTTCAAGTTAATTTGTTATATCCATAATTGGTCAAAGTAAAAGTTTGTTAAATACTGATTCACCCCCCCTCATATTATTTCCTATTTATAACAATTGGTATCAGAGCTTAGTTACTCAGACCAAAGTTATTCAGAGAAAGCCTAACAGCTTGAGTAAGATCTCTATGGATATGGATCAATTGGAGAAGAATCTTGAAGAAGCTCTTGAACAAATTGATATTCTTACTGAAGAAAGAGACACTCTAAAAGGGAAATATGATGATGCAAAAAGCTACATTGAGAAACTAAAAAGGAAAGATGGAAGACCTGAAATCAAAGAAAGAACCTATAAGTCAAGTCAAGGATTGTGATGAAATTTCAAAACTAAAGAAAGAAAATGAGATCCTTAAACAAGAATTAAAGATTGGAGATCTGAAGTTAAGCTTGAAAGATGAAAATAGAAAACATGAATCAAATCTAAAATCTGACGATGAAGATCTGAAGTCTAAACTTTGTAAAGTGACATCTAAACTTTAGAAAACTAAATTGCAGTATGTTGAACTTGAAAAGTACAATACAATTGTGAAAGGAGAATTGACTTAGTCTAAACAACATCTTGAGAAACTATATTCCACTAGTGAAAAGATTGATAAACAAATGTCTTATTAGAAGCCATATTATGATACAACTGGTCTTGGATACAATTCACCTAAGAAGATTGAAGAATGGAAAGAACCAGATCTGAAACACACTTAGAGCAAAGATGAAAAGAAATTTGATGAAGCTAAAAAATTTGAAGACATGCCTAATCCACCTAAAGATATGTAAAGATAATTTAAAGGTAGATGTTTTGCATGTAATACTTTTGGACATATGAAGCGAGATTGCACGGGTAAGCAACTCAAACCTATCTCTGGTTATTGTTATAATTGTCATGGTTTTGGACATAGAGCTATTGATTGTAAGAAACCTAGATCTAATAATAACAATGGTAGTAGAATGTTTAGAGATACTAACCCTGTAGATAAGAGACCTATTGAAGACATGAACAAAAGAAATGGAGTTGTGTGTTATAGATGCAACAAGATTGGACATAGTGCTAGAAATTATAGATCACAAATCAGTCAGACACGACCAAGATATGGAAACAATAGAATAGTTTGTCAGATATGCAACAATTTTCATCACATAGTAAGATTTTGTAGAATGAACAACATGAGAAACCCTAATCCTAGAAACTATACAAGGATAAATGTGAGTGCAAACAACAGTCAAAGAGGATGTTGTAGCAACTTGGAAGAAGTTGACTTTGTTAAAGCCACAGATCAAGCAAGCACATTCAATATACCAAGAAACTAGATAGGTGAAGTACCTAACAATAAGTGTGAGTCACTTCCTAATTTATCTTTAAGAATTTAAACATTTATTTCATGAATTATAGATTAGAGTAAAGCATTAGAATAGTGTAGAAATTAGAATAGATTGAATTGAGTCTTGTGAAGTTAATATATGCTAGTATATGATGAAATGAAGCTATGGTTAAGAGTGCATGAATTTATATGAATGTATGCAAGTACACGGAAAGAATGAAGTTTTAAAGGTATCCAGGAACAACTTTTTGGTATGAAGCAGTAAATAAATTTAATGTGATGTCAGAATCTTAAAAGATTTGAAGGATAAAAGCACATAATTGGTATTAGTTGATCATTCAAGTGATTAAAATTGATAAAGAGAGCAAGTTAGTGGAGATTAAGTGTAGTTTGGATGCTAAGAGTCCTAGATTTGGGACACATGAGGAGAGCTTTGACTCCACACAATCATTACAGGCACAAAAGATGGCTAAGAAAAGAGTTGACAATACTATAAATAAAATTCTAAAAGACACTGGTATGATAGAACATGAATTTGTCATAGCAAAGCAAACATCAATAGAAATAAGGGATATTGGACAAAAGGAGATATTATCAGCTCTACCATTGACATCTTTTGCAGCCCCTACTAAGGAAATTCAAGAAAAAGATGAAGAAGTTGAAGTGAAGGAAGTGAAGGAAGTAAGAAAATCTACTAGATCCTCCTCCTCCACACCAACTAAAAGATTTAATGAAATGGAAAGTGGACCAGGAAAAAGATAGAAGACAATAGTTACCCCCACACCAAGGAAAACATCAGCAGCAAAGGCAGATGAAGAGGCAAGAAGTAGCAAGAAGAAATGAAAGCCAAAGATATAAAAAGTGAATTCCTTAATCATTAATGAAGGTGATTTCACTAAGATGAATAAATATTATGAGTTATATAACACTTATGAGAGAATGAATTTAGAGAATGTGGTTGTCAAACATATGATTCTTGCAGATAAGAAGTTTGATGACATAAGAGGCAAGATCCCTGATGATCTTTTTGAGAAATTAGTAAATAGAAAGAGAAGAGAAATAGAGGAAGATAAAGGAATAAGAGAGAGATATGTAATGAAGTTGTGTGAAATAAAAGATGAGGAACATTTTAAGGAAATCATGAAGAATCTAAGCACCCATCTAAGGAAGAAAAGGAGAACCATACTGATAATGGGAGGAAACTATGAGGAAATAAATAGAGAGATAGAGCAAGCGGTTGTGAAGGTTATGACCTCTGGTCCTAGTGAGAACATAAATGAATCTGATCAAGTGATTGAAGAAGAGTATCAAAAAGATCCATCACTAGCACCACCACCCTCCATTAACATTGAAGATTAGACAATGAATGTTGAAGGAACAAATATCATCTTGGACAGTTGTTAAGGCCTTGAAATATCACCCTAACTCAGGCATTAGGATAAACTAATATTTCATGGTAACAATGGAAACCTTATCAAGTTGTGTGTGGACTTTGATTAAGAAGGAATCTATGGATTCTAGGATGGTTCCTATTGGATTTGGGATATCACCTTTGATTGAAACTTTGAATGGAAAAGGGAAAAGAGATAAATTAAAAACTAAATGAAAAAAGGGGTTGATACACCAAAACTGGGTTTAGACTTTGTTAGGGACTTCAAACTAGCATCCATAGTACATAAACTACTGAGATTTGCATTAAAAAACACTATTCAACATATAGGTTGACTTAAACTCATTATTAGGATATGCACCACAAACAATGAAAATCTATCAATAAACATACATATTCTACAAAAGGTTTGGTTTTTATAAATTAGAAAAGGAATTGTACTAACTCACTTATCTTTGTTACAAAATAAATAAACACTCAAATGCAGAAAGGAAGAATAGGATTGAACAAAACCCATAAAATATATGGAATATGAAGAACTTGCTTTATGTTCCCTCAAGATCTAAAAACGGTTACAAAACATGTGCAAAAAGAGGCAATGGAACTGAAATGCTCACAAAGCCTTCTTCTCCTCAATTTTGAACCCCTAAAACTGAATCAGAAACTCAGCTATATACCCTCCTAAGACCAAATTTGAAAATCCAAGCCCTCTAAATCAGCCCTAAAATTAAGCTAAGAAACCCTAACTCAAAGCATAAACTATGCCTCTAAACAAGCCCCTAATGTTGGTATTTTAAAATAAACATCTTTTAAAATAATACCAACATATACCAAGAAAAAACTTACTAGAAAGATCCACTAAGCCTATACATCACCGAAACCTAAATTTAAAAAAAAACCAAAAAAAAACCTAAGTTTCAACTATTACTGATTACATTATATAAGGTCAATATGACCCACTTCATATAACCTGTAATCCCCAAAATACCACATGGCAAGGCATAGGTGGCACTTGGGAAATTGAGGCACTGGCTGTCATTCTCTACAGATATTAATGGCATTAACTCCTCTATCAGTGGACCTCAAAGTTTGTCAAAACTTGGCATTTTTGGAGTTTTTTGAGTTACATTTGTATTTGAGAAAAAATTGAGAGCAATCCCTAATTTATGGCTAGACTTCTGCAAATATTTTGGGCCTATATTCACTCCTTCCATGCATTTAGCTCTTAGATCTGGAGATATCATTGCTTTGAGGCTCCCTTTTGTCTTCTCTTGGCACAAAAATAGCTCTAACTCTATGGTTTTAATCTCACCTTCGGCTGTGATTGAGACTTGAGCATGAAGCTCAACTTTGATTAATACTAGAAGTTGTTATTGAGCAAAGAACTCAGGCTCTATAACTGGAGCTCGACTGTGATCAATGGCTGAGACTCTCCTCCTAGCATGTATCATGAGCATGAAGCTTGGGCTCCATAGTTTCAAGTTGTGACTATTGCTTTGGAACTTGGGTTTAATGGTTGCCTCGTCCTGAGACTTAAGATAAGTACACCATATTCCTCTTTTCCTTTTCTTCACTTGTTGATAAAGCCAAGCTTCATCTTCTTCACTGTTGCAAAGATTTTTGAAGTGTTTTTCCTTTGCTAAAATGATGAAAATACTAATAGTTGTCTCCATAATAAATCATGCTTTCTTTACCACTGAAGTTGTTCATTTTCTACGGCTTGGAATGTATGAGTTGTAACACAGATGTGTCACTTTGTTGTCACCAATTTTCTTTAGTCCATTATTATTGTCTTCAATTGCTGTTTGATACTCCATTATTGCTTTCACCACTCATCTTCAACTCGGTTTATTATTGTTTCTAGCTAATGACTTGGGGTTTTATTATGATGATTATACACTGTCGACAGTGACCACTATTGTGCTTTCTTTACTCTATCATATTATCTTGTCTGGAATGAAAATAGTCACCATTTTTATAAAAAAAATTCTCTTTCGGGGTCTGTGACTTTGAAATTCTCTTGTCTTTGAAGATGTGCTTGACAAGTTACAAAAATGTTGTTTAAATCTTCATGCTGTCATCTGGTTATTTCCTTTGCAAAAATGATAGTGAAATTGATTTTCTCTTTAACTGTGAAATGCAATAATGTTTTATTTACTTGTTCATGGGGTTCGAGCATGGGCTCATGACACCCAGAACCATATAAATGTTGATCATGAAGTTGAGCACAGGCTCGTGATATTCATGAATACATATTTTGAACAATATTTGATACTTTGCATATATTTCCTTTGTATACAACACTGTCACTGAACATGTATCTTTTATATCACTGTCATTTCTTGTAGCATTTCCTCTTTGTAAACACAGCACTGTTGTCTTTCTTACTACATATGTACAATCTGTAGCATTTTTCCAGTGCATTTGACACTGCATCTTCTTCTTCAAACTATTATATGGAATACACACTTCATTTGAGCAATGCATCTTTGATTACTCTATTTAAAAACAACATCAAATCCATCTTGTTAGGTTAGTGAACATGACCAAATGGTCAATTTTGTGTGAGAGTGCCAAGTATGATAACATTCATGCATTAATATTGGTCGACTAATGATGTTCACTAACCTAATGATACCCTGTTGTTCTGAAAAAAGGTTTCTCAGCTACAAGAACTAAGTCCCTTTGATTCAGATATCTGGTTTATATAAAAAAATATGCATAATGATGACTATAAATAGTAAAAGGTTTCATGGATTTATGTCCCTTTAATAGTATTATTCAGTTTATGCAGATGCATATTTTTCTATTGCATTGATATCATAGATGCAGCTCTGAAAGATTTGATTGTTGTATGATGTTTTTAGGTTTTATACATTGCTTAGATCCAAATGGATCTAACATCTTTGCCTCTCATGATGTAGGACAAAACCCTATGACCTAAGAAGAGACATGAAGACTCCAACAAAGACCTGAAGACCTGATAGACAGCCAGCTCCTAAATGTAGATGACTCCAAGGCAATGCATGGGACCCTACTCATACTTCTATCATGCTTTCTATTCTACCATTTGATATCTATTTTCCAACATGAAAGATGAAATATGAAAGAACATTTCTCTATTACATTCAGTTTGAATGCACAATCTAATGATCAATTATGAATTGAAAATTTGAATATGATCAATACTTAGAGTACAATAACTAATGATATGAATGCAATAAAAAAATATTTAACTTCATCACCTGAAAATTAGTGTTAAATGGATGAACCTTTATGCAATCTTTTCCTATTTATGTTTATCATCCTGCATGTAGAAAAATTAAGAAAACAATTATGGAGACCTCTGCTGGATGTCTGCCTGCTAGACATCGGGAAATGGAGTTAGAAAATCAAAACATACATATGCAACCTTTATTGAAATGAAAATGCACCTAAACTAAGACTCATGCAACCTAAAGACACCTAGTGCTTGACAACACTTATGGAAATGAAACCGAAACTATCCTACTTTAACTAGTATAAAGCTTGGTCAAACAAAACCATTTACAGACTGAGAAAAGTAGCTACCCATCCTCTTTATTTCACAATAATCAACATGCTTATGGAAAGCCAACATGAGATGAACATATGAGATAGACTTGACCATTTGTTGAGACAATTTCTATTTGACAAGGATCTCACTTACTTGGTCCAGTTGATTGAAAAAACCATCATTTTGAGGAAGATCAGCAAGCAGCAACATTTTATGAAGGACAAAAGGGACTTTACTTACTTGATCAAGCTGATTGAAAGGTCCTTCTTTCTTGGTCTCCATTTTTGCCAAATGGCCGATGAGCTACTTCTTCTATAAGTTTTTGTTGAGACAGAGCTGATTATATTACTTTATCTTGCTTTTCACAAAATTCTGATTTTGGGGATGCTGGCTTGCTATCAATTTCTAAGAAAAACTCTTCAAGCTCATCCCAAAATCAATCCTCCTCTAAGTCCCTCTCACTGTTTTGCACCATGACTATATCATAATAACCAACAAAAAGATCATCCTTTTCATTATTATGCTTATCACCTACAACTTTCAAGCTGTATTTGATAGGCTTCTTTATACTTTAAAGTTGTAGAAATCAAGAGCCCTATTTTTTGTTTGTGCTCTTGAAGCTCTTTCTCATGGAACTCATCATGAGCTCTTGATCTTCTTTGGGAATCTTCTTCATATTCAACTCCTCTATCAAACATGACCTTTATCAAATTTTTATAGTCTTCAACCTCCTTTTCATGAACCTTCTTATGTGCTTCCAACTCTCTTGCAAGGTTGGCTTCATGCCGCTTAAATTGCTCTACCAAATATTTCTTTTGATGTTGCTCCTAATGAGCCAATGCCTCCTGCTCATGAATATAGGCTTGATAAGCAAGCTCCTCTTTATGAATATTCAATTCTTGTTGGAATACAGACTCCTTCTACTTCTTAATGTCATCAATTTGCCTAATCAAGTCCTGTAACATACTTGTAGTGCCCCTAATTTGTAAATCATTATCATTTGCAGGATAATGAAAAGGTCGAGCAGATGTGAGTTCAGTGAAGGCATATTGCAATTGCTAACCTTGAAATGACTAAAAAATATTTTATTGAACAGAATTCTCATGAAATGATGGGGAACATGCTAATTGTCTATTTGGATATACATATCTTCCTTGAAAATTTGACATTTCTACTCATCTAAAAGGCTGGAAATCATAAAATAAAACTATTTTTAGCATACCAGTACTTGATCTTATGAAACCAGTTGATTTTCCTCCAAAGGGCCACCAGATATTGGAAAAATGACCTCTTTAAGGTTTGAACTTGCTAATAGCACACCAAAACTAGCAAGAAATGTAATGTAATTCGACCAGTTCGTTTAAGAACTGTCCCACCAGGTGTGCCAAAAATTGTTAAGGCCTTGAAATATCACCCTTACTAAGGCATTAGGTTAAACAATATTTCATGGTAACAATGGAAACCTTCTCAAGTTGTGGGTGGACTCTGATTAAGAAGAAATCTCTGGATTCTAGGCTGGTTCCTATTGGATTTGGGATATCACCTTTGACTGAAACTTTGAATGGAAAAGGAAAAAGAGATAAATTAAAAATTGAATGAAAAAAGGGGGTGATACACCAAAACTAGGTTTAGACTTTGTCAAGAACTTCAAACCAGCATCCACAATATACAAACTACTGAGATTTGCATTAACAAACACTATTCAACATATAGGTTGACTTAAACTCATTATTAGGATATGCACCACAAACAATGAAAATTTGTCAACAAACATACAGATTCTACAAAAGGTTTGGTTTTTATAACTTAGAAAAGGAATTGTACTAACTCACTTATCTTTGTTACAAAACAAATAAATGCTCAAATGTAGAAAGGAAGAATAGGATTGAACAAAACCCAGAAAATATATGGAATATGAAGAACTTGCTTTATTTTCCCTCAAAATCTAAAAACGGTTACCAAACATGTGCAAAAAGAGGTAATGGAACTAAAATGCTCACAAAGCCTTCTTCGCCTCAATTCTGAACCCCTAAAATTGAATCATAAACTCAGCTATATACCCTCCTAAGGCCAAATTCAAAAATCCAAGCCCTCTAAATCAACTCTAAAATTAAGCTAAGAAACCCTAACTCAAAGCATAAACTATGCCTCTAAACAAGCCCTTAATGTTGGTATTTTAAAATAAACATATTTTAAAATAATACCAACATATACCAAGAAAAAACTTACTAAAAAGATCCACTAAGCCTATACATCACCGAAACCTAATTTTTTTATAAAAAAAAACCTAAGTTTCAACTATTACTAATTACATTATACAAGGTCAATATGTCTGACTTCATATAACCAAAGATCCCCAAAATATCACATGGCAAAGGCATAGGTGGCACTTGGGAAACCGAGGCACTGGCTGTTGTGCTCTACATATATTAATGTTAGAATTTAATCTTTCCTTGGTAAATATGTAAGGATAAACCAAGGTATCCTATTGTATTCATCCTCTAGTCTAAGTGGGAGGACATGTCATATTTGTAATTTCCTTTATTAAGGAAAATAGATATTCCTCCTTATGAAGAATCCTACACTTGTCTCACACACTAGTGAAATGTGGCATACACAGAAATGGGAGTTACAATGTAACTCCTTTCTCACATCTCTATTAAGAGATGGCTCTCCTCTCATCTTATGAGATTCTTCTTCTTGATTATCATTGTATGAGCTTTGCTCTCACTCTCTCGCTCTCGCATTCTTAGGCATTTTTTGCCACTTTCATTATATCACGGGGTTTTTTTTATGCTTTTCCCCCTTCAAAATCTTGTCTCCTTTGTTGCTTGGATTTTTGGTGAATGCTCCTAGTTTTTGCATTAATTCATGGTAAATCTTCTTACTCCTATCTCTTTGGATTAAACAATTTCCTGCAATTCTTTATTTTGTGACTATTATTTTAACATAGTATCAGAGCAGGTTGGTTTAATCTATTATTGAGTGTACAGGTTAAGGAGCTACCATATCTTGGAGCACTCCAATAGTGGAGACTCTTGAGAGAGTTTATTGCTAGTATTTTTTTTGTCTAATTTGATTAAGTGGAAAAAATAAAAATAAAAATTGGGTTTGGCTGGTTTACTGCCAAACCCGGTTTATCTAGTGGATACTTTTTTTGATAAAGATCATAATACAAAATTAATTATATCAAAATCAAAATTTAATATTATAATTTTTTAATATTATAATATTAAAAGAATTCAAAAATCCAGAGTTCTTTCCTATTTCCTTGTTTATAATTTTGGATAACAATCTCCAAATCACTTGTTTTTTATTCAATTCTTGTAATCTTTTAACTTTTGGCAAGCTTTCTTTTTATAATGGTTGTGCAGGGATTAGAATCTAATAAGCCAAGAATTAATATTCCTTTTTTTATTTAATTTCGTATGCATACTTTCTTAGCTCAATATTGGTTCGTATTATCATTGTTTCTAAATTTAGTTGCATGTGATCTTTTATTCCTTGTCATTATTGGTTTTGGTTGCAGGCCTTTTTTATTCCTTTTGGCATGCATTTTTTTTCTTTTTCACTACATCTCCATTGCATGTGTTTCCTTTCCTTTGGCGTGCATATACATATTGCGGCTTCCAGATCAAGATATAGAAAGAGTTCTTCAGTTTTGTAAAATAGAGAAGGTTATCGCCTTTGTTGATAAGGTGTTGTAGTGATCTACTCTCCTCAGGTTTCTTTGCATTCTCTATTTCTTAGCTCTAGCTTGAGTTTTGTTTGTTGTTTTGAGTTCTCTGTCTCTATTTCATATATGTTTATGACCTCAGGTATACCAACTTGAAGACCTCAGGTATACCGACTTCAACTCTGTTGATGACTTCATGCTTAAGTTTGATTCCATTAAAGTCTTACTAACTAGTTTACAAGTTCCTCTTTCTGATTTAAGAATAATCCACACAATTATTCATAAATGTTTACCTAGACAGTTCCAACAATTTATTACAAATATTTACTCTCAATTAGCTATTCCTTCGTTAGCATCTCAACTAACTTATGTTATCTTTCAAAATATGTTGTGTCAAGAGGAAGCTAAATTAATTTAGTTTGGCATACTTAAAACTCACGAACATGCATATGTCTCTCAAAGTCACAATAACAATAGATGTTCTAACACTAATCAAAATAACCAAAACTATCAATGATCTAACAATACTAATAATTCAAATAATAACTCATGCCAACAATTTAATGATCATTACAATTCTAGGCCTTCCAATAACTATCATAGTAATAATCAGTCAAATACGCCTCATTGCACCTATTGCGATAAAGATGGTCACTTAATTCATAACTGTTTTAAGAAACAAAAAGATGATCAATGTAATTCTCAAAATTACTCAAATGGAAAACCTAATGGAAATCAATCTCATTTTTCTTTTACTATCTATTTTAATGCTTCTAAACCACTTGAATGGATTATTGATAGTGGTGCATCTCAACATGTTACATCTCATAAGGAAGTCTTTGATTCTTTGCAACCTGTTTCTATGAATATTCCTATTTCTTTAGTTGATAATCATTACTGTCAAGTTGAAGGAACTGGTAATGTTTCTGTTCCAAATGGTAAATTACATGATGTGCTTTATGTTCTTGATTTGAAAGCTAACCTTATTTCTGTTCCTCAATTATGTCAAGATTATAAGGTTGAGTTTCATAAAAATAATTCTCATATCATTGATCCTAACACTGATCAGATAGTTGCTGATGCTAAATTAGATGATGACAACCTCTTTAAATTTTATCAATTTGTTTCTCCTAGATATTCATTACTGACTACTATTGATTTTTACATTTGGCATGAAAGGCTAGGACATTTAAATTCTGATTATATCTCATTAATGCAAAAAGAAAATATGGTAGATGGACTACCTAAGCTTACTACTTCTAAGTTTGATTGCAATGGATGTATGAGTGGTAAAATGCATAGAGAATCTTTTCCCCATAAATCATCTTGGAGAGCTAATAATAAGTTAGTTCTGATTCATAGTGATCTTTTAGGTCCTATGGAAAATACTTCTATTTGAGGTTCTAAATATGCTTTAACTTTTGTTGATGATTATTCTTGTAGAACTTGGATTTATTTCCTACATAGTAAAGATCAAGTCCTTGATACTTTTGTTGAATTTCATGTTTTTGTAGAAAGACAAAGTGGTTGTAAAATTTAGATTCTTAGGACTGATAATGGTATTGAATATGTTAATCATGCTTTCCATTCTAATTTAAGATCTTTTGGTATCAAACATGAGCTTACCATTCCTTATACACCAGAACAGAATGGTGTGGCAGAACGGAAGCATAGAACAATAGTAGAAATGGGTAGATGTTTTTTACATGCTAGAAATATGGATTATAAATTTTGGGCTGAAGCCATGGCATGTGCCACCTATATTCTTAATAGAACTCCTACTAAGGCCCTACCAAATAAAACTCCTGAAGAAGTTTGGTCAGGAAGAAAACCCAATTTGTCTCATTTATGAATTTTTGGCTCCACTGCTTATGTTCACACACCTAAATAGAAAAGGAAAAAGTTAGATCCTAAGTCCTCGCCTCATATATTTGTTGGTTATTCTGAGAACACTAAAGGTTATAGAGTTTATGATCCTCTTACTAATAACGTCCACATAGCTAAAGATGTTTGCATTGCTAAAAATGGTGTTCATGATTGTTCTCAGATTTCAGATTCTGATTTTAGTCACAACAACATAGTTCTTGTGGAGGACTAACCTCTGTCTCTCAACCCTACTCCTCAAAATTCTACTCCTAAAGTTTATGTTCCTTCTATTTCTGCTCCTAACACTAAGGATAATACTAATCAATAGGATAATGATGAACAAATAGATAGTAATGATACTCCTTCTAATGCTTTTGTTCCTTCTAGAGGTAGCAGTGATGATGATGATGATGGTAATAATCTGTTTACTCCTCCTAGTAATATTTCTGTTAATTCTAGAAGAAATCCTAAATGGTTTAAAGATTTACTTAAAGAAGGTGATGATTACATTGCTAGAATGGGTGGACTTAAACCTAGAAGGATAAACTACTGCAATTATGCTCTTATGACTTCTCTCTCTAATTCTAATGATCCTCAAACTTTTGCTCAAGCTAAAAATCAACCTCACTAGAAAAATGCTATGCAAGAAGACTATGACTCTTTAATTTCTAATAATACTTGGGATTTAGTTACTTTACCTCATGGTAAAAATCTAGTTTCCTGTAATTGGTTATATAAAACTAAGTTAAATTCCAATAATGAAATTAGTAAATTTAAGGCTAGATTAGTTGCATGTGGTTTTTCTCAAATTGAAGGAATAGACTATAATGAAACTTTTGCTCCTGTTGCTAAAATGCCTACCATTAAAGTTGTTCTTGCTTTAGTTGCTGAAATGAATTGGCCTATCCACCAAATGGATGTTAAAAGTTCCTTCTTAAATGGTGATTTGCATGAAGAAATCTATATGTCTCAACCTCCTGGTTTTATTCAACAAGGTAATGAACATTTAGTCTGCAAACTAAATAAGTCTATTTATGGTTTAAAACAATCTCCTAGAGAATGGTATTCCAAAATTAATGCTTTCTTTATTTCTCAAGGTTTTGAAAGAAGTAAAAATTATTTTAACTTGTATATCAAGCATAGTGAAGATGACATTATTATTATCATTCTGTATGTTGATGATTTGATTCTTACTTCTAGTTCTAATCATTTAATTTTTGATATTAAGTTCCAACTCAACCAAAAATTTCAAATGACAGATTTAGTTTTCTTACATTATTTCTTAGGAATGAAATTTGGCAAACCCCTAAGGGTATTTTTATCTCTCAAAGTAAATATGCTAAAGATCTCCTAGATAGATTTCATATGAATGATGCTAATCCTATTTCAATTCCATGTGATTTAGGAACTAAGTTAATGATAGATATGGAATCTCCTTTCATAGATGCTACTCCTTATAGAGAACTTGTAGGTAGTTTAATTTATCTAACCCTCACTAGACCTGATTTATCTTTTAGTGTTGGTTTAGTTTCAAGATTCATGTCCAAACCTCAACAAACTCACATCAAAATTGCTAAAGAATATTATGTTACATTAAAGGTACTATTAACTTAGGATTATTTTATGATGCAAATTCTGACTTTTCTTTAAAAGGCTTTACTGATTCAGATCTAGGTGGAGACCCCAATGATGGGAAATCTACTTTTGGGTATTGTTTTTCTCTTGGTTTAGGTTCTATATCTTGGAAAAGTAAAAAAGAACAATATGTGTCTCTATGTTCTACTGAAGTTGAATATAAAAGTTGTACTCATGCCTCTAAAGAAGCTCTATGGCTTAGAAGAATACTTGAAGATTTGGGTCTACCTCAACAAGAACCTACACCATTGTATTGTGACAATCAAAGTGCAATAGCCTTGGCAAAGAATCTAGTTTACCATGCAAAGTCAAAGCACATTTCTCTCCACCACCACTTCATTAGAGAGCACATTGCAGAAAAGAAAGTTTCCCTCTTCCATTGCAAAGGTGAAGATCAAGTTGCAGATATTTTGACAAAACCTCTTTCTAGAGAGAAATTTGAATTTCATTGTAACAATTTGGGTTTGATACCCCTTGATGTAATTACCCCAAGTAAAGATTAAAGGTGGGTGTTAGAATTTAATCTTTCCTTGGTAAATATGTAAGGATAAACCAAGGTATCCTATTGTATTCGTCCTCTAGTCCAAGTGGGAGGACATGTCATATTTGTAATTTCTTTTATTAAGGAAAATAAATATTCCTCCTTATGTGGAATCCTACACTTGTCTCACACACTAGTGAAATGTGGCATACACAAAAATGAGAGTTACAATGTAACTCATTTCTCACATCTCTATTAAGAGATGGCTCTCCTTCTCTCATCTTATGAGATTCTTCTTCTTGATTATCATTGTATGAGCTTTGCTCTCACTCTCTCTCTCTCTCTCTCTCATTCTTAGGCATTTTTTGCCACTTTCATTATATCACGGGGTTTTTTTTATGCTTTTCCCCCTTCAAAATCTTGTCTCCTTTGTTGCTTGGATTTTTGGTGAATGCTCCTAGTTTTTGTGCTTAATTCATGGTAAATCTTCTTACTCCTATCTCTTTGGATTAAACAATTTCCTACAATTCTTTATTTTGTGAATATTATTTTAACAATTAATGGCATTAACTCCTCTGTTAGCAAACCTCAAATTTTGTCAAAACTTGGTATTTTTGGGTTTTTTGAGTTACATTTGTATTTGAGAAAAAATTGGGAGAAATCCTTAATTCATGGAAAGACTTCTGCAAAGATTTTGGGCATGTACTCACTCCTTATGCACATTTAGCTCTTAGATCTGGAGATATCACTACTTTGGGGCTCCCTTATGTCTTCTCTTGGCACGAAAATAGCTCTAACTCTGTGGTTTTAATCTCACCTTCGGCTGTGATTGAGACTTGAGGATGAAGCTCAGCTTTGATTAATACTGGAAGTCATTATTGAGCAAAGAACTCAGGCTCTATAACTGGAGCTCGACTATGATTAATGGCTGAGACTCTCCTCCAGGCATGTATCATGAGCATGAAGCTCAAGCTCCATAGTTTCAATTTGTGATTGTTGCTTTGGAACTCGGATTTAATGGTTGGCTCATCCTGAGACTTAAGATAAGTACACCATATTCCTCTTTTACTTTTCTTCACTTGTTGATAAAGCCAAGCTTCATCTTCTTCACTATTGCAAATATTTTTAAAGTGTTTTTGCTTTACTGAAATGGTGGAAATACAGATAGTTGTCTCCATAATAAATCATGCTTTGTTTACCACTGAAGTTGTTCATTTTCTACGGCTTGGAATGTATGATTTGTAACACAGATGTGTCACTCTGTTGTCACCAGTTATCTTTAGTCCATTATTATTATCTTCGTGATGCAAGGGAGGATGTAGAGAGGGGCCAAAGGCACACCCTAACCAGATCCACCTTGCAGAAATCACACGCGGAAGCAACAACACAAGTGAGAGAGAGAATGTGGGATCACTTTCTTATTTCATTAAATAGATTCATACATGTCGAGCTGTAAGGCCTTCGTAGTTTAGGCCAAATATTATAATTCAAGTACAAAAGTCCTCCAACATGTGAGGATCTAAAATTATCTTCAATCTTCTAACTTTTGATGTCCTAAAACACTGCCTCAAAACTACAACCAAAGACTACAATATATACAAGAGGCTACCGAACAAGTCAGCCTTCAGATCCACCATCAATGGAAAGAAATGACCAAATCTTAGTCAAAATGCATCCCAATGATGGATACCAACATTAAATCCATGACCCTCATTAAATGCATGAATTGGCCTCAACATGATACTCATACAAATCAACAATGTTGAATATAGGTGATATATCCATGTCATCCGGTAACTCAATCTCATATGCATTTCCATTGTCAAACTTCATCAATATATTGCAAGGACCAAACTTCTTCATTTTCAGCTTCCCATAGGTTCCAACAGGAAATCTGCCTCTCTTCAAGTGTACCATTACTTCATCACCAACTACAAAAGTCTTGTGTCTTCTTGATGCTCTGTCTTTGTATTTCTGATTACTCTTCTCTAACTTATGCTTCACTTTTTCATGCAATGTCTTCATGAACTCAACAAATTCCTCTCCTTCAACACTTCTCTTTTCTTCACTAGCAATGTCATTCAAATCTGAAATACCTCTCAGTTGTATGCCATGTACAATATCAAAAGGTGACTTTCGAGTACTCCTATTCACTGAACGATTGTATGAAAAATCTTCTTGTGCTAACACAGAATCCCAATTACTCATTGTGTCTCCAACTAAACATCTCAAAAGATTACCCAAACTTCTATTTACAACCTTTGTTTGTCCATCAGTCTGTGGGTGAAATGTAGAACTATATCTCAACTCGGTGCCCAAATTTCTCCAAAGAGTCTTCCAAAAGTATCCAACAAATTTATTCTCTCGGTCAGAGATGATACTCCTCGGTAATCCATGCAATTTGACAACTTCCTTAAAGAAAAGATCTTCTATCTATTGTCTTTCTACAAGGTATAAAATGTTCCATTTTAGAAAATCTATCCACAACAACAAATATAGAATCATTACCTCTCACTGTCTTTGGTAAGCCAAGAACAAAATCCATACTGATATCAATCCAAGGTTTCTCAAGAATAGAAATCAATGTATACAATCCAGTATTCTGACTTACTCCTTTTGCAACTTGACAAATTCCACAAATTTTCACAAATTTCTGAACATCCTTATACAACTGCGGCCAAAAGTATTTCTCATTAAGAAAATTCAATGTCTTATCAATGCCAAAATGTCTAGCTAAACCACTACTATGTTTCTCCTTTATCAAATTAGTTCTAATTGATCCTCTCAGTATACACAACTGAATACCTTTAAACAACATACCTTCCTGAATGAAATAGTCTTCCCATTTAGTACTTGGTTGATCTTGAATAGGTGCTCTACACTTTCTCCATGGCTCAGAAAAATCAGGATTAAATTCATAAGAATCTCTCATGTCATTAAAACCAATAACTTCAATTTTCATATCGGTCATCAAAGATCTTCTTCTACTCAATGCATCAACAACTCGGTTAGTGACTCCACTCTTATGCTTTATCACAAATGTATAACTCTAAAAATACTCAACCCATTTCATATATCTCTGATTCAACTTATTTTGACTACCCAAATACTGTAAAGCCTTATGATTAGTGTACAACACAAACTCACTTGGTATCAAATAATGTCTCCATTTCTTCAGGGCTTGAACAATAGCATAGAACTCTTGATCATACACAAAATATTTCCTTTTTGCATCATTCAACTTTTCACTAAAGAAAGCAATAGGTTTACCTTCTTGACTCAACACAACTCCTATTGCACTACCACTTGCATCACATTCCACTTGAAATACCTTATTGAAATCAGGCAATGCTAACATAGGCAATTCACCAACCTTCTACTTCGGAGTCTCAAAACTTTTATCAGCTCCATGTGTCCACTTAAATTCTCTTTTATCTCCTCTCATAGTCTCAGTCATAGCATTACAAATTGAACTAAAATTCCTAATGAAATTTTGGTAAAACTATCCAAACCATGAAATGATCTTACCTCACTAGCATTCTCAAGTGTAGGCCAATTCAAAATAGCTTCAACCTTTTCAAGATCCATCTTCAAACCATCAACATTCCTGATCATTCTTTGTACTTTTTGACTCTTGTAGAACATTTAGATGAAACATGACCAATCTTGTTACATGAAAAACATTTGAATGGTAACTGACCCTCATATTTCCCTTTTCCTTCCTTTTCTTTCTTAGCAACCAAAGCAATGAAGTCATCTAGATCTTTCTCTTCATCATCATTATCAAAATTACCAGAGGTGTTCAAAGATTTCTTACCATGGACTGAGGCTTTGAAAACTATTTCACTTTTAGGCTCTGTCTTTAATCTTGATATCTCAAAGGTTGAAAGCTTGATGATTAAGCTCTCTCTTTTGAAGTCTTTTGTGGACTACATAGTCTCATCTAGGATGCATATCTTGTTGTCATATTTTGGTGTCAAGGTAGTCATTAGTTTATCCATAATGTCTTCTTTTGAAATCTCTCCACCATTGTTTCTGATTCCAGCAACTACTTCATTAATCCTTTGATAAGGCTCTGACATTCTCATCAAGTAGCATCTCCAATGTATTGTATCTTTTCTTCCATGTCTTTTTGCACACATTCTTGGCTTGAATATCTCCTTCAAACATGTCTTCTAGATACTTCCATATCTTATAGGCTTTTTCCATTTTCTTGATCTCTAAAAACTCACTGTCAGATAGGGTGCTGATAAGGGCTTCTTTAGCAATAGCATTTGATGTGAACATCTCCTTTTTATTCAAAGTTGCATCATCTTTTGCAAGATCTTCTAGAGATGTGATCTCAACTTCTTTAGTAGCGACTTCAAAAATTTCAAAAGCAATGCACTACAAATGTGTCATCATTTTGTTCTTCCAATCTAGATAGTTCTCTCAATCAAGTTTAGGACTTTCTTTTCTAAAGAATACCATCTAATTAACCTCAAGATGTTAAAATTTCTCTCCGAGGCACTTTTCTCTGATACCAATTGTTAGGAATAGTCCCAAGAGATAACTGAGAGGGGGGGGGGTGAATCAGTTATCTACTAGTTTCAATTATTTATCCAATCAAGGTATAGATGAACATTAATCATATACACAATGAAATAACACTTAGACACAATGCCATAATTTTGGTTATGGGGAAACCCAAATAGGTAAAAACCCTGATGGGAATTAGCACCCACTATAAATCTGCACTAGTGTATAATGATCCTTGTTAGAAGATCTCACAACCCTGTTAGGAGTTGATCTTTACAATGCATTAAGTACAGTGACCTGGTTAAGGGTCAGACCCTGTTAGGAGTCTTTTATGATTAACCCTTTTAGGGGTGAGGACACACTGTTTGAGAGCTCATTGCTCAAAGGGGTGAAGGCTACAACCTTCTGAACAACAGATACACACTATATCTAGATTTGGTGAACTATGAGGTAGACCTGTTGTCTTGATCAGTTCCAATGTATAGCACACACTTTCTTCTTTGTCACATAGACCTTCTACTGATGGCAAAACACTTCGCACCTTCTATTCTACTCTTGTCTTTTCAACTATCTGCCATACTTAGCAATCACAAATGACTTCCTATAAATATCTTTCCTCTAAATGAAATAATCAAGTCAACCTATTAGAACTACCTTGAAATCAAAATAGAGAAATAATACAACTCTCCAATAACATTTAAGTCAGATCTACTAAGCACACAACACAAATTAAGACCGTGCAACTCCATGTGAGTGGATGCATCCCTTCACACTATTAGATCCACCAAATTAACTACTGCTTTCTTCTCATGTTGAATTACATCATGTGCTCTTAACCAAACATTTTAAACTTGTCACTAATTGTGCAATACCAAACACACATATCATCAAGATAGGCACAACTACTAAAACACTCCGAACACTATTGGTTTTACTAGATAAACTCAAGAAACTATAACTGGCAACTACAGACATCATAACTCATCTTGTATTGCACTATTGACTCTACATCCATGAACATAGAATCATGAACATGTCTCCAACATAAATCTAAATGTGCAAGGCTCTATCACAACCATACTATAAATCACACACTGAACTCTTCCTGGGACCTGTCGGGAACACTACTGAAACAAACAACTATATAATTGTCTTTATATAAATTCAACCTTTGCGCTTATGATATCATGATGATAACATGTCAAGGCACCATATGCTCAAGTCTCTCTCCATCAAGCTTCCATGCATGCTACTTACCATATGTTTTCATCAATGACAAACATACAGTCAACACTGGCTTGTTGGCAAATCTCCAACATTTTCCTTGGTCAAACCCTTGTTTCAAAATCAACCATTAAATATAAATGAAATTGCATAAAGGAAATCATGTAAATGTGATGCAAGAGCATCTTGGGTTTAGAGCAATATTTCATCAACCAAATATATTTCTATTCAATATTGTTCTTATTTTCCAGTCTGAGAGATCGAGTTGGCAAATTAGCATATGTTCAAGTCAACTTATGTCATGATTGGATTGTATTTAGGGCATATCTTGGATCATTTTTCTAGGTTCACAACTCATTTGGATCTTCATTGCATGAGATATGAATTGTTTTCTCCTAGGTAACATGTTCTTGCCAGTTTGCGACTTGTTAATGAATTCCAATCTTATGATGGAAATCTACAGCTTGCAATACTCATAGGAGCATACATATTTGTTCTTGGATCTTGTGTGAACCTAGTTATTGGTTTTCTAGGCCTTGCATGGTGTATGGATTGATTTCCTTATGATTTAGGACCTGCCTCATTTTCACTTATTTAGGTTTCTTGTTCTTGGGGAATGTTCTTTGTTCTTGAGATGACCTGCATATCGTGATGACTATTTATGTAGTATAATTCATCCCTAGTAGTAGCTCTCAAGGAAGAATAAAACATAATCTTTAGAATTGGATCTGAGATTGGGGACCAAAGGTTGTAATCAAGTAGGTCAGTTGTAGCTTGACATACATGGAGGCATGTATATTGCCAAATGAATGTAACTAATTTACACTAAGTGAATATAAATATTTCTTGTTCTCTTTGTATCCTCTTATGTTTTCATTGTGTTTTACTCTTGTTGCACAATTGCACTGATCTCTTTGAGGTCCCTCCATTAGTGACTACACCAATTGGTATTAGAGTTAAGTTGTGTTCCTTGTGGATTTGATTGTTGAACTTGATTGTTGAGAATCCCTAAGTTGATTTGGTTGTAGGGTGGTAGAGTTTATATATGGCCTACAATTGTACATGGTTAACAAAATGTTTCAAGGAAGGAGAGAAGAAGATCTAGGTGTGATGGATATGTTGAGACAAATTGCAACTAGATTTGAAGCTATGGAAAAAACCCAAAGAAGAGGAAGACCTATTGAATATGTAATTGATCATGAAATTGTTGAAGCAGTTGGAGGAAATGAAGAACCTAAACTTGAGCAAGGAGATGAAATATTCTTGATGGGATCTAACTAGGATGAATGAAAAACCACATTTCAATCTACCTAACTATGATGGTAAGCTTGATGCTGATGAATTTCTTGATTGGATCACTGAGATGGAAAAGTATTTTAAATATGAGAAAACTAATGTAGATAAGAGGGTGAAGATCGCTATCACTAATTTGAAAGGACATGCATCTTTATGGTGGGAACATTTGTAGATAGATAGACAAAGGAGAGGAAAGGAAAAGATAAAATCCTAGGATAAAATGGTAAATAAGTTGAAGGGTAAATTCTTACCTAGTGATTATCAAGTTATCTTGTTGAGGAAATTGTAGAACCTGAAGTAGAAGGAATCTATTATGAAGGAATATACTAAATAATTCTATAGGTTGGATATCAGATCTAGGTATACAAAGGATTAGGTTGAAAGAGTAGAAAGATACTTGAATTATTTGAGGACATATGTTCAAGATGAAATTAGTTTGGTAAAAATGGATAGTATTGAGGATGCTTATCAGTTTTCCCTAAAAGTGGAAGAAAAGTTGAATAAGAGGCATGAACATAGACAAAGAGGAAGAGGTGGTAGATTTCAGAGAGATATAAGTAGATCATTTGTAGAAGGGGGTAGATCTTACTTTGATCAGATTAAAGGAAAGTCTGAATGGAAAGAAGAGAGTTCATACCAAGGAAGAGGAGGAGGTTACCCTAGAGGTAATGGTTACAAAAGAGAGGACAAAAATTGTTTTAAAGGAACTTGTTTCAAATGTGGAGGAGAAGGTCATAAAGCATTTTAATGTACTCATGGGAATTCAAGAAAGAAGACCGATAGCAGTAGCAGGAATGCACTCGTGAAGGAAGAGTCACCTAAATATATGAATAAACTAGAAGATGGAGAAACCTTGATGGTCCGAAGAGTCCTATGTAATGAGGAACTTGATCAAGAATCAGTGTTAAGGAAGAGTTTGTTCAAGATAAGATGTAAAGTTGTAGGAAAATGTTGCAAGGTCATCATTGGCAGTGGGAGTTCACATAACCTAGCATCAAAGGATTTGGTTACCAAGTTGTTGTTGCCAAGATAGAAGCACCCTAAACCATATCAGATTGCATGGATTAAGGACAAACATAAGGTTCTGGTAAGTGAATAGTGTCTTGTAAAATTTAAAATTTGATCTTATTATGATGAAGTTCTTTGTGATATTATGTCGATGGATTGTTGTCATATTTTTTTGGGTAGACCTTGACAATATGATAGACAAGCAATACATGATGGTAGAATAAATAGGTATACTATAATAGAAAATGGGATGAAGGAAGTTTTGTTGCCTTTGGTAGAAGATCCTAAGAGTGATAATTGTACTACAGTAAGAGTTTTCTTGGTTGAAGGGAGAATTTTTTTAGATGATTTTAAAAGAGAGAGTATGTGTTATGATTTGATTCCTAAGAAATCTGATATAGGAATAATGAATGAACAACCATTGGAAGTAAGGAATTTTCTAATAGGATTTGAAGACATCATTTCAAATAATGTACTTGATGGATTACCACCTATTAGGAATATCATTCATTGCATGGACCTAATTCTCAAAGCTAGTTTACCAAACAAAGTACAACATAGAATGACATTGGCAAAAAATGAGGATTTGAATAGACAAGTGCAAGAATTATTATGGAGGGGTTTGATTAGAGAAAGTTTGAGTCCTTGTGCAGTACCTGCAATATTGGCGCCTAAGAATAATGGAGAATGGCTAACATAATGGATTGTTTGAGTTGATCAAGGTATTTTACTAAGATTGACTTGAAGTATGTGTATCATCAGATCAAAATTAGAGAAGGGGATAATGGAAAAATACTTTTAAGACTAATGAGGGTTTATATGAGTGGTTAGTTATGTCTTTTGGTCTAACTAATGCACCTAGTACTTTCATGATGCTAATGAATGAAGTGTTGAAGAAATTATCAGGTAAATTTGTGATTGTGTGCCTGGATGATATTCTGATTTTCAGTAAGAATAAGGAATAACATTTATTGCATTTGAGACAAGTATTGCATAGATTGAAGGATGAGAAGTTATTGATTAACATCAAGAAATGTACTTTCTTGAAAGAGTAAATAGTGTACCTTGGATTTGTGATTTCATCTAAAGGATTAAAGATGGGTCCAGAGAAAATAAAAACAATTTTGGAATGGCCTAGGCATGAGAATGTTGGAGAGGTCAAATCATTTCTTGGATTGGCTAGTTTTTACCAAAAGTTTATTAAGAATTTTAGTTCAGTTTGTAATCTTATGACAAAGACTATGAGAGGGGATCAGAAGGATTTCAAGTGGATGCATGGAGCAGATAAGAGTTTTGAATTACTAAAGCAGAAAGTTAGTGAACAACCAGTATTGGCTTTCCTGATTTCAACAAGGTATTTCAAGTCGACTTTGATGTAAGTGGAAATTAAATTGGAGTTGCATTGAGTCAAGAAGGTAGACTTGTCACTTTTTACAGTGAGAATTTGAATGATGCCAAGAGGAAGTATTTAATTTATGATCATGATTTCTATGTCATAGTTCAAGCTTTGAAGAAATGGAGACATTACCTATTTCCTAAGGAATTTGTGTTGTATATTGATCACAAAGATTTATAGTATTTGAGTAGTTAAGGTAAGTTGAATTGAAGACATGTGAAATGGGTTGAGTTCTTGTAGAGTTATATACTTTTGTGTTGAAACATAGAAGTGGACAGTCAAATAAGGTAGTTGATGCATTGAGTAGAAGAAGAAATTTGCTGACATAGATGAGAGTGGAAGTGCTTGGGTTTGATGAACTGAAAACTTTGTATCAGGAAGATCTTGATTTTGCAGAACCATGGAAAACTTGTAAGGAACCTATTGTAACTAACCAAAACAAGTGGTTGGATTATTTTTTTCAAGATGATATGTTGTTTAAAGGAGTTCAATTGTTCATACTTGGAGGATCTATGAGGGATAATTTGATCAAGGAGAAGCATAGTGGAGGACTTGCAAGATATTTTGGTATTGAAAAGATAGTGAGTTTGGTAAATGAGAGGTATTATTGGCCACAAATTTATAAGGATGTTCAAAAATTTATTCATAATTATAGAGTTTTTCAAGTGGAAAAGGGTAGTAGTCAAAATGTAGGCTTGTATATACCTTTACCTATACTTAGTAGACCTTGGGAGGACATTAACATGGATTTTGTTTTGGGATTGCCTAAAACAAAAAGGGATAATGATTCTATATTTGTGGTGGTAGACAAATTTTCTAAAATGTCACATTTCATTCCTTGTAAGAAGACTTTAGATGTAGTGCATGTAGTAGAACTATTAAGGATATTATGAGATTGCATGGGTTACCAAGGAGTGTAATTTCAGATAGGGATAGAAAATTTGTAGGATATTTCTAGAGGACACTTTAGAGGAAGATGAATACCAATTTGAAGTATAGTTCTACTTTTCATCCATAAATTGATAAAAAAATAGAGGTTGTGAATAGGATTTTAGGGAATTTTTTGAGGATCTTGGTGGGGGATAAACCCGGTAACTGGGATTTGGTTTTAGCACAAGCAGAGTTTTCCTATAATAATTCAGTGAATAGGAGAATAGGAAAAACACCATTTGAAATTATCATAGGTATGAGTCCTAAGGGAGTTTATGAGTTAAGATATATTAGTCACGAGGAGAAAAGGAGTGTTGCAGTAGAAGAATTTACAGACCTTATGAAATCATTACATAAAGAGGTTAAGTATCATTTGGGGAAAAGTAATAAAAAATATAAGGAGAATGTAGATAGGAGTAGGAAACATAAGGATTTTTCAGAAGGAGATGAAATTATGGTTCATTTAAAGAAAGGGAGATTTCTAGTTGGAACCTATAGAAAATTGAGGATGAGGAAGTTTAGACCTTGTAGGATATTGAGGAAATTTGATTCAGAAAATTCTTTTGAAGTTGAGTTTCCTGAAGATATGGATATATCACCCATCTTTAACATTGCAGACTTGTATGAGTATCATAAGATTGATTTGAATTTAGAGGATGGCTCAAAAGTGAAACATTAGTATCCTAAAAAGAAGATGAAAGGAATAGAGAGGATTATAGATAACAAAGTTGGAAGGAGTATGTAATGCCCCGCTAGGGAACCCAAGAGAATTTGACCTAATACATGTTACTATGTTTACAGAATAATTTTTTCTCAAGTGTTTACAAATAATGATGACAACAATGTGGAAATAATATAATCATAAGATATAAACAAGTACATAAGCACAACTCAATTACAGTTAACAACTCTTGAGGGTCCCATGACGTAGAATTAAGTATTACTAATTAAATATTTAGATTAAGAATAATTATAAATATCTCCTATATAAATAAATTAACAAGTACATCCAATATCATAAGGTATCCATAATGAATCAACATCATCTGCACAAGTCACATGGCATGTCACAATAACCAAATACAAAATATAGTATAATATCTACAAGGAATCACATCTAAAACACTGATATAAGATATAATTACAAACATCATAGGGTGAACCCACAATAGTGGGTTACACTTTTTTGCCTGAACGGACACTAAACTCTACATTTTGAAAAAAAAAACTTTCAGATTCAGATGCATATTGTTGTTAAACCATTTGAAATCAAAAAATGAAGTAAATTAGAGTCTTTTAAGATTTTCTTTCTAGATTCTAAGTATATTTTTTATTTTTATTTTTAAATTATTTTGAATGGTCTTTTCTTTCTCCCACAAAAATTGGTATGTTACTAAAAATGTCATTTTCAAAGAGTTACATTGTTTTCATAGAGCATAACTTTTTTTCTAAAATAGATATCAATGTGCTTCTTTCAAATTTAGTTTTGTAACATCCATACGGAGGGAATGCAATGGGTTTGACAACATTATCATGATTATTACATATTTTATTAACATTTGAAGTTGACTAAACTGTAATTTTGACATACCTTGACTACATAGCTTATAACTTGTCGTGTATTTGTCCAATTTAACTTTTATTTTTGTTTGATAGAAAGAGAACTTCAATACCTAGGGCATATATATTTTTTAGATTTTTTTTTCTCCCATTTACTATTTTTTCATAAGCGTCAAACATAGAGGTAGACATACGGTGAAATATCTATGTTTAGTAAAACTAAAAATACAAAGTCATAATAAAATTAATATATATTAACATTAAAATCATTGGAAATATTTTTCTCAGTAGTATCTTACTACATGGATAGGTTTTTCAAATGGATTCATTTGATGTGCCAAAAGATAAAGTTGAAGTGATTTTTTGTCATCATTTTAATAGGTGCAAGGGAGACTCCATTGTAGGTATAAATGATGAGTATAGATTTTATATCAATGTCTTTTTAATCTAAGAGGCTTTGAGCTAACCATTTGTAATTAATTCCTTCAAATTGAACCTTTCAAGGCTTAAATCATCATATTTTATTAAAAATGTGTTATTTCAGCAAAAATCAACATGTCTAAAAAAGTGTAACCCACTATTGTGGGGTCACCCCATAAAGATAAATATGAACAAGTATACAATGAAGAACAAGAAGAAGATAATAGCAACAAGCATCCACAACACTGCTACAGGAACATCAGAATCTCAAATGGTAAAAGAAACACTACCACTCGACCTCATGAAGATAAATATGAACAAGTATACAATGAAGAACAATAAGAAGATAATAGCAACAAGCATCCACCAACACTACTACAAGAACATCATAATCTCAAATGGTAAAATAAACACTACCACCCGACCTCATGGAACCAAAGGTCCACTCCCACCATGCTGAGGAGATAAGAACAAACCCCACTTGGATAACAAAATCAATCAAAACAACTAAGCAAAGGGTCCTGAAGGCTTTTTATCTCAAAAGGTACCATCAACTAAAGATAAAGAAAATACAATAAACATCAAATACCAACATGTACCAAAACACCAAATAATAGAATATTGAACAAGTACAAATCACCAAATATTACTAAAATCTCAAAGACACACCACTAGAGGAAAATATATAAAACTATGGAGGAGAATTAGGCTACATACTATGAGAGTTTCATCACATGGCCATCTACTTGAGTTACCTTGGACTGGTCACACTGGACCCTAGACCCTCAAGCATTGAGTTACCTTGGACTAGCCACTCTAGGCCCTAGACCCTCAATACGACCCACACGGAACTAGAATACCCTCTCAAGAACATGAGGAATTCTAATCATACCTACTCTCTAGGTATCATCCCATTCCCATCCTTAGCCTAAACAAGTGCTCAAGGCATAGGCAAGGCATAATCTCTAAATGATCTTTTTAATGAATTCTATAAATTTTAATTATTATGTTATCACTTGTTAACAAACTTAACATAGGTTACCTTGGTACTAACCACTTTGGGTCCCAGACCCCTATTATAAGCCACTCCCCTAAGATGCTCCTATTTAACCTCCCCTAGGCTCACAAGTCATAAATAATCACATGGCTATCATAACAGTATAATGATCAAATCCATGCCCACAAAAGAATAACAGGGACACACACTGGTCCTTAAACTAAAACACCATAAAACACACTCGCAAGGAGTTTCTAATAACCATAAGAGTCCATAGAACAAGGTTGGGTAAACATAATCGAACTGATATAACATCATAATTCATAACATAATAATACATATACAACCATAGAAAACAACCCCCAAGCCTCTGGTCAACTAACTCCCAAGTCAACTTAAAACCCCCAATAATCAATAAGGATATATCAAGGTCCAACAAAAATCCTTCAAATCAAAACTTCAAATACTTATAAGAAAACACGATTCCCTTAAAGAAATCCATTTTATTTTAAAACATAACTAGTTCAACTATATTTGCATGTCTTTATAACCATGCAAATAAATATATATAATTATAAACTCCAATTGGCTAAAGCAATAATCTTGTTGACTAAAGTCCATTTGACTACAAAAACATTCATATAAATGTATCAGACATAACTATCTATTTAAAATAAAATCTTGTGCATATATACTTTTAAAATAAGTATTTAACTAAAATCTCCATGCATACCAAAACATCATGTATTTAATAATAAAATAATGTTATTAATTTTCTAAATATAAATATAAATGAAAACATTAATATTAAAACCCGCATGTAAAAAAAATCAATTAATATTTATTTATTAATTAACTTTTTTTTTAAATAAAATTTTAAATCTGAAAATTAATAAATAATAATATATTTCTTTTAATAATTTTTAAATCTAAAATTAATAAATTATATATATATATATATATATATATATATATATATATATATATATATATATATATATATATATATATATATATATATATATATATATATATATACATATATATAAAATATGAAATTAATAAATAATAATAATAAATTCAAATAACAAAACCTCCTTTTTTTAAACACATGTTTTTTTTCAATTGATTTCTTTAATGGAAAACTAGGGTTTCATGCAAGACTAATTTCTTTAGAACATGATTTCACATGCAATTTCAAATTTAATTTTCTATGCAAAACATTAAGACAAATTTTCTATCCTTTTTGGGTAAATACCCAAACTGGAAAAAAAACTCACACAAATTTCTAAAATTTCTTCCTAGGTTTTCAAACCATCTAAACAGAATACTGGATCTAATTTAATATCAAACTAATCTAAAATTTCACAAAACCAAACCTGATTTAAACAGAAACCCAATTCCAATTCATTCACATAAACAATTCCAAAGACGAAGCAAACAATCTTTTCAAAAGAAGAATTTTACAAAAAGAGAGTTTCAAACCCTATCTCAACCAACGCCTGAAAATTGGAAGCCAAGAAAGATCCAATCCAACCTTTGAAATCCAAGTTTTCAAACAAACTCAAAATAATGCTCACAAAAACCAAGCTTTCCAAAAAAAACTTCCAAATTCATCCAAGAGCTCCTCCAAAACCTGATAGACCTAATTGAAAATAATACCCAGAAACCCCTCATAAAGAAGATTTATTCCTCCTAAGGTTTCTAAAACATGCAAACCCTCAAAAACATAACTCAACTATCTCCACCTAATTTACATCAAATCACTTGCATGATTAAAATAACTCAATAATAAAATAATGCACTTTTAATTATAATTCCTAACTCAACCTTTAACTTTAAATTCTAATTCAATTTTCAATTAAATCGAATGTGCAACTTAAATTGTATATAAATACTTAATTAATCAATAAGTATTTTAGCACATAAATAACTATGTAAACTGATAAATTAAATATTAAATTTAAATCAACTATGCCCTTTAATTTTATATTTAGATTTAATAATTAATTAAACCCTTTTATTCCAAATTTAAACTTTAAATTTAACATAGGTATTCAATTAACTCCTAATAATTAAAATACTCCTTATATTTAATACTTCCATATTCATAAAATATAATCATTCTAATCTCATAATTACTCCTAATTTAATTATTTAAATCAAATAATTCACACAAGCGAAATCACTTGACTCACAAAACACAAAAATCAACTAACTCTATATCAAACAAATACCAAGGAAGAGCTCACAAATTCACATCACTTTGATGAATTTGTTTTATTATGAATTTGTTCTATAACCGGCCTACATGTCGCGAAGACTATTTATGTTATGTAATTCATCCCTAGTAGTAGCTCTCAAGGAAGAATAAGACATAATCTTTAGAATTGGATTTGAGATCGGGGGCCGAAGGTTGTAATCAAGCAAGCCAGTTGTAGCTAGACATGTATGAAGGCATGCATGTTGCCAACTAAATGTAATCGATTTCCACTAAGTGAATACAAATCCTGCTTATTCTCTTTGTATCCTCTTGTTGTGTTTTCGTTGTGTTTTACTCTTGCTACACGATTGGACTGATCTCTTTGAGGTCCCTCCATTAGTGATTGTGCCAAAATCTAAAGGTAAATGTTGGATCTACCTTGTAAATGTATATAACTTCATGAACGGATATTGAGATCCCACATATTCATGAATATGCTTGTACATTACTTCAATTATAGCTGTTGAACCTTGGAATGTAGGAAGGAATCAAGGATGCCTTTCACAAATGCATGGATCTATGAATGCCTCTCCAAGATCTTCAATGTTATTATGATTGACGAACTCTTGCCAAGTAAAGAATAGATGAATGAAATGCATGTAGATAGACAAAAGGATCTTCTTTCTTGATTGAGAACTCTTCTACGTGGTCATCACAAGAGAGAAGCTTGCTACAATGGAGAAGATTGCCTTTAAAACACCTTAGGATTCTTGAAAAATGCTTGAGACTTGATCTTGAATGCTTTAATGTGAAATTGTAGGAGAGCACTTGACACCTTTCTTGCAGTTCTTGAATTCTTAATTGCAGATACTAAAACGAGGAGAGATAGGACACTTATATACCTCTCACAATATTTTGGGGGTCAAAATTGACATAGGACGACCATAAATCTAGAAACCTTGCTAAAACACCATTATAGGACACCCATTTAAATTTGGGCTCAAATGTCAGGGTATACAACACCTAGGTAGTGTATCCCTAGGCATCAAATGCCTAGGTGTTCTATACCTAGTAAAATGGGCCCAAATTTGAAGGGGCAGTTGGGGATGAAGGGAAGATGTTGTAATAAGTGGAGCTAGGTTGTTGGATCAAGTATAATGGACATGAAATATCAAAATCACCAAAATGGGGCCTAAAAGAGTATATAATTATAGGTGCTAACTTTTTAGGATGGTACACATGCTTAATCAAAATAAAAAGTGATAAACTAGGATTAAGTGTGAATTGATGTCAATCTAGATCCAAAGAAAATGATGATGTAACAAAATTAATGCCACAAATAGAATCAAATAGGAGATAAACCCCCAAATTGGTCCTCCAATTTTGAAATATGATGCATGATCATCTAGAAATGAAGGGTTATGTGGATCTCCATAAATCTTGGTCCAAATTGTGCATGGAAACCTAATTCTTAGGATATGATTACAAATCTCTTAGAAGATGTTTGTACTTATGGTTGAACTAATAAATCCAATTATATTATCATTTTTATTATCCCAAATTGATTTCTTTGAGTGTATCTTTGGCTTGGGGACGAGTCCATAAAGATGAGACAAAAGATTGAGCCACCTACAATGTGTTGGGATGCCTTTTTCCCAAGACTCATCATTATCCCGTCAGGATAATTACAGAAGGATGAGTTGCATAACCTTTGATTATTACAATGATACACCCCTCAAATGATAAAATTCAAGATCAATATGAACAAGTGTTTAAAACCATCGAGTAAATGTAAGCACAATGCTAAAAAGATTTATGTTTTAAAAAAAATGGTTTTCTTGAAACCCTACTTGATTTAGAGATGGATTATAAAGTACTTAGAAAGAAAAATATTTGACAGAGGCTTCATAAAAAGATATGCAAACTAAACGTGAAAGATACATATGAGACATAATCATTATTCTATCAAGTTTCTTTATAGCATTTTCTCATCCATGCAGAGTATGACAAATGTACCACACAATGCAATCTTTTGGGTAGCCTATATTAGGGTAAGAGGGACCAATATAAAAATCCATGTGCTCTCTCCTTGATAATGCATCATATTGAGACATGTCCATGATTGTTAGATGTCACCTCAATCACATTGAAGTCTCCGTTAAAAATGGAGACACTTGTCAACTTATTTGCAAGCTATCACAAAAAGTGTACTCTTTCAATTTATGTCATCCAAGGCATAAATATTCACAATGCGCAAGGACCAATTCTCAATATTAAAAAGACCCCATAGGGCCTATTAAAGAATTAAAGAGACATATTAAAGAATTAAAGAGACATATTAAAGAAATATGTGTTTAAACCTTTGTTTTCTTAAAACCCTACTTAATTTACAAATAGGTTATAAAGTACTTAGAAAGATTAATATTTGACAAAAAGCTTCATCAATACAGTATGCAAAGTGAACATGAAAAATACAATTAAGAGGGAATCATTACTTTATCAAGCCTCTTAAAAGCATTTTCTAATCCACTCCAAAGGGTACAACAAATGCACCGCACAATGCAGTCTTTTCGGTAGCCTATATTAGGGTTAGAGGGGCCAATATAAAAAGCCATGCCTCTCTCTCCCTAACAATCCATCATATCGAGAGATGACCATGTTTGTTAAATGTCACCTCAATCATATTGAAGTCTCCATTAAAAATGCATTATGCCCCTATCAACTCATTTGCAAGCTATCACAAAAGATGCACTCTTTCAACTCATGTCATTTAAGGCATAAAAATGCACAATGCTCAAGGACTAATTTTCAATTTTATAAAAGACCCCACAAGGCCTAGCTAGATAAGTTACTATCCATAGCCAATATAATGTGACCGTCACATGAAAGAAAAACTATGATAGACAATTTCAAGCATCGTCTCTTCTTTTCATGTGCAAATACTTTTAAATAACTTTACATTATTCATTCAATTACCCATCAAATCATCAATATCCTTACTTCTTTTCAATTAAATTAAAAAAAAACTCAATATAAAATACAATTTCAATTAAAACCCAATAACCTCTTCCAAATGTAGACAAAAATCTCATGTTTTTTATAAAAAAATTCAATCCAAAAATATCTAAATCAGCAACTCAAACCACATCAATTACAATCATCTCAAAAGAATCACTAGTCCCCTTTGTTTCATTATAAGGTACTATCCAAATTTCCAATGGGCCATGTCAATAGTCTACAACACGTGGCGGTCATATACATCATCGAAAATAGATTAAAAACACCTACACCGGGTCAAATACGACGACAAAAATTACGGACTCAATCAGGACAGCTGGCGGGAACTGGCGGGCAAAATCCACAGGGTGACCGGCTACTGCCGGTAGCAATGGGCCCCAGTGGAGCAAATTTCTCGAAGTCGGAAAAGACTTGAAGGACCCCGTGGGTCCCGGGTTCGAATCCTGACGCTCACAGGTAACGAAAGATTTTTATACCGTTCTTGCTACTGCACATATTGATTATCACTCCCGTTTTAGCTATCACATCAGCCAAAAAGCAGCGGAGAAAAAGAAGAAAATTCTTATCACAGAATGTACTTTCAGACAATTGCGGTATATACTATTTATATATTTTTTTCCGTTAAGTTCCATTGAATTTATATTCTAGGGTTTCAAGATCAAAATTTGTGCATTTACGTAGGTACCTAAATTCTGTCTGCCACTTCATTTCTGCCTTTTACACCGCTGGATTTGATTTATTGCGCCGTTTGCTGCTTTGGTGTACGGGATCGCTGCTGCTGCTGCTGCTGGCTGTGACGGGATTTGCGTAAATGTTTTGGTCCCGTTACGTAGGCTAGCTTTAGTTTTAAGTAATTTCCTGTCAATGTTTATCTCGGACTTTCCGCGGAAGGCGAGAGTCGGTAAGTTCTGTGGATGGTGACAGTTGACAGGACAGGTAATTTTTGTGCGATTTTTGAAAACTAAATTCCTGTGTGGAGGGGATTTTTTAAATGTAGATTTTTATTGCTTTGTCAGAGAATTTTAGAATAGAATGGAATAAAATAGAAGAATTTTAATGTTCATTAAAGATAATTTATGAGAAAGTAAATCTATTTTGTGATCAGATTTGTTGATGAATTGTTAAGATGTTTGATGATAGTTTTTTTTTGTTTTCTCAATCTTATTTTTTAAAATAATTTTTTTTGTTTGCTCAATCTTATTTTCTTGGAACAAATCTTTTCATTGGGAAGTTTTACACTCTAGTGCTATCATATTCAATTGTTCTTGTTATGTTAAACATATAAATTCTTTCCTCTAATCCTTCTTAAAGGGTGTATCAATTTAATGAAGATGATGTGAGCTATTTAGGTGAATGCCCATATGTTTATCTTTTTGACGGTTTCAAAAGAATGTCCATTCGTACATCAACTTCACCTTTTTGTTTCATCCAAGATTTCTTTCTCTTTTTCAAGAGAATGCCTATGCCCATTTGTTTTGCAATTAGATCGGAATTGAGATTGTCAAATCTTAGAATTGACATTTTCGATGTTTGTGTTCAAAACATGAAACTGGAATAGGGATTTGTTAATTCCCATTTACCCCCAAAACCAACATTTGAATCTTCCATCTAAATAGGTGGAATTGGAAAATCAATTCCAATTCCACTTAAATGAGAATTGGGGGTAAAGCAAAATTTATAATATTTTGACATCCATATACAAATAATATTTTCCATCTTCTCATTATGAATTCTAGGTGAACCAAATGCCATTTTCAAGATTTAAAACTTCTAGAAACAATTCAAGTGTTATTTAATTCCAACAACGAAACAACCCTTAGTATTTTGTTTCATTTAAGACTTTAATCTCTTTTGATTTCTTAGATTATTACGTCTAGTAAACTTGAGTAAAATCCTCCATTCATTTTCTCAAGAAGCTACACATTTTATTCATCAACTTAATGTTTTATTTCATGTTAATTAACATAATTTTTTGTTTCATGTTAATTAACATGTTTTGTTTTGTGTGGTCTAAGACTTATATGACAAGAGAATCCATTTAAGATTTTATTTGGGAGTGATTATTTGCTCATCCATTTAAGATTTTGTTTCCTCCGAGACTTCATTTCTTGAGAAAGAAATTATAAGATTATTCCTCTAGCTCATGTAATTTTTGAGAGCAAGGTTATGGTGAGTTAAACTGCACCATACGTTAAATCTGAGAAAAGGTTAACAATAGTGATGGGTTAATTGTCGTAGCTTAAAGTGTGTGTGTGATGATAAATACTTGTGCGGATAAGGGGAGTTTTGGACCGTATTGTGACTCATGGGCTTGGTACTTCGTCAATTTAAAGAGGGTTTTGAGAAAGAAGAGGTCTGACTTCGCGAGTTTTTGCTTTTTAGCTTTTCTGGTTTTTTGTTTTATGTAGGGCTGAGCATGCAGCATTCTTTGAACCTATGGTGTTGTCTGCATTCAATTTAATAAGTAGTAAAGAATAATCAGTGCTATATGAGCAAGTTCATTGTTCTTTACAGCTACTGATTGGGAGCTCAAGTTGAAGTCAGGTATGTAGGCTGTTGTTTTGTGTTTGAAGATTTTGTTCAAGTTCACTTTTGTTGTGAAGACTTTCAGTTCCCAAAATAGTTTCTGTTTGAGCTTTTGTAAATAAGTTGCATACAGATAGCCTGGATTGACATGTCGGAATACTCTTTGTGACCCATTATTAGGATGTATGAAGGATTTAATCTGCTGAAAAGTTAGTGGTGGGAATTCAGTGGTTTGGAAGTTTAATTAAGTTTGGGCATGCCCTTTCTCCATTGGTTTTTTGTTGCACGGTTTCGTACTTTTCCTAATTTAGCATATGAACCCTCAAACTCATCAGTTGTAAAGAATTTTTGGGTTTCAGTCTCTTGTTCTCCCAGTCACTTCTTCTCTGATTGCAGTGGACGTTGAGTAAAAGATAGGACTTCATGGATTCCTACCGGCAAACTTCTACCGGATATTCGTCTTCTTGTGTGGAGTCCCCACTTAGCGTCAATTCTCACAGAGGTAGACCAGCAGATTATAGTCACAATGGGTCTAGTTTTGGTCCTACACAACATGATGGGTGCCAGAATCCTGAGAATGGTAGGGAAAACGGGAAACACAATTTTGCTTTGGGAGGAGATGAAAGGGAGGAGGGGCAGAGGCAAGCTTTTGTAGGCATTCTGGATGTCTATGTCCACCATGCCAGAGATATTCACAATATCTGTATCTATGACAAGCAGGATGTGTATGCTAAGTTGTCTCTTACCAGCAAGCCGGAGGGAGCAATCTCAACTAAAATAGCTAATGGAGGAGGAAGGAATCCGGTATTCAATGAGAGTTTGCAGCTCAAAGTCAACAGTCATGCAGATACATCTCTGAAATGTGAGGTATGGATGCTAAGCCGTGCAAGGAATTACTTAGAAGACCAGTTGTTGGGTTTTTCCTTGGTGCCCTTGGCTACTGTTGTAGGCAAGGGAAAAGCGACTCAGGATTTTACATTGTCTTCAACCGACCTTTTTCATTCTCCCGCTGGCATAGTTCAGTTAACTCTCTCTTATCACGGATCAGCGCCCTCAGATTATCATAGTCAATCAACTGATGAAGCAAACTTGTCATTGTCTTCATCTGCTATAAGTTCAGAAGCCGTTTTACTGGGTCATGGAATGGAGAATTCCGAATCTACCAATTACAATGATATTGAGTTCCCTGACCTGCAAATTGCTAGCGAAAATAATCAAATGGTTTCTGAATACATCAAAATGGCATCAGATGATCTGAAACCTGATAACTCTGTAAAGATAGCTGATCCAAATGAAAGTGAATACTGTAGAGCGTCATTTTCACAAGTGGGTACTTTTCCCTCAACAGAAGGTGACTATGAAATGGCACCCAATGTGACAGCTGAGAAATGTGCAGATTCTTTAACTGTTACTGCTAATGTTGATAATTCATTTGATTATGGCACTGACCCAGATGCAGATAACTCGTCTTTCCATGTTGTCAGCTCTACTACAAGCAGCTCAAGTGAAGGCCAGTGCCCTCGTGATTTCATTATTCAGAAGGGTGGCTCTGGTCTGGAATCTTCCAGGTTCCTTGGAATTGAAAATCCTTCCAATGGAAATTCTTTAAATGTTATTGGCCATTCCTTGAGCAAGGAAAACTTGCCTTCTAAAGATTCAGCGAAAGGAGTTGCACCTTCTAGTAGTCAACCAAAGGTTTCTGAAGAGGGGATGGCGATGCCATTCACAAATCCTCTTGTAAGTATAAATCTTGAACCTGAACAGACTGTGGTGCAGCAGGAAATAGTTGATATGTATATGAAGAGCATGCAGCAGTTCACAGAATCATTGGCAAAGATGAAGCTTCCAATGGACATTGAGAATAAGGGTTCTGATGATTCCACTAAGTCTGGATCAGATCAGAAGAATGTGCAATCTGGGAGAAATGGAGGCTCCAGAGTTTTTTATGGCAGCCGAGCATTTTTCTGATGTTTGAAGATAATGCATTTCAAGAACAAGAACAGAGACATGGTGAAGATATTTATGGGCCCTAACATGGAAGTGTGATTATACGTACAATAATTAGGTATATATTTTTACATTTTATAGAAATAGTTTGTTGATGGCAAGACGCTACTTCCTATGACGAGTAAATTGAGGCTTATGCTTGTGTTGGAGATGAGCACTGGCTTTTCTTTTGCACATCATAACCGCATTTCTGGTTGTTGGAAACTTCTCTTAATAAAGTTGTCTGTTTTGTTTGTGGTCTAAATTGCAGTTTTGAAAGATTGTAGTATTTAATATTTGTGTTCCTTTGTGTGCACTATTTTTTGCATGCATCCTTTTTTCCTGAAGCTAGTATCAAAGCCAAGGGAATTGACTCATGACCGACATTACAAAATATGTTAAACAGCTAAAGATTAGAAAGTGTGCCGCAGCTGTTTTTTCAACCATTTCAATCTGTATCTTGTTCTGGCTGTATTTGTATGGGAAGCATCTGGTGGCCCCCTCGAGTAACAGAAAATTTAAACTTGAATGTGCACTTCACAGTATTAGACTAGTTTACAATTTAATGCTCATGGCTTACTCTTGTGGTTGATGGGAGGAGGTATGTCTCATGATTGCATCAGGACATTATTTAAGGGTCAACATTTAACCAAAAGGATAAGTATTCAGCTCATGTTTTTGTGCTTGTGAATTTTTTCATAATTCAAGTAACAGAAAATTTAAACTTGAATGTGCACTTCACAGTATTAGACTACTTTACCTTTTAATGCTCATGGCTTACTCTTGTGGTTGATAGTCACACTATTTAAGGGGCGCAATATTTAACCAAAAGGATAAGTATTCAACTCATGTTTTTGTGGTTGTGAATTTTTTCATAATAAGGGGACCTTTCTAAAATCATCATAATGTTTTATGAAAGTATGGTGTATTCAGAATTATTTGTCAAAGAAGTACTAGAATAGTGGGCTATGCAATAAAATAAGGAATGTGTGTGTTTGTTAGAAGTTTCACAGATGAATTCTGCTTATAAAATGCTTGTCATAGCATTCACCTTAAAATTTCTATTGAAATTTCTACACTGCACACAAGTTTGGTGTATGAAACACTCAGAACAATGAATGAAAAAATAGAGGACATTGGTAGCGTGTAATTTCATTTCTGCTAACAGGCTGTTCACTCTGTACGTTGGTAAGACTCAACTATGTGCTGCTGGTCAGATAATCTTTGCTGCGTAAAATCCTAGAGTGTCCTTATTTGTGCTTTGCTGTTGTTCATTCATGGATAAAACTTATGGGGCATGATGAGTTTTATATTTCTGTGTTAATATAAATGTAAAAGATCGTGCAATTTTGTTTTTATTTTTTCTTTGGTTAAAATTGTAGGAAGGTCCCAAAGTTCTCATGATCTCATCAACCCCGCAAGGTTTTAGCTACCTTAGCATTTTACTTGACAAAACCTAGTGGGGAAATGTAGGTGGGTTAATGGTATCTTAATGCTGGATGACACAGGGAATGTTGAGAACGAGACAGTCCAGGTTTAAGGTTAGGATTAGGGCTTCTAAGAAATTGCAATAGAGGTTGAAGAGAAGCACTTGCCAGAAATTATTCCACAACCAATACTTGCATCAATAGTCTTTCATATGCTGTGACTGGTAAAGAGATTTGTAGAATATGTGTTATTTTAAATTAATTTTGAGAATGTTGGATAACACAGGGAATGTTGAGTATGAGACAGTCCAGGTTTAAGGTTAGGGTTAGGGCTTCTAAGAAATTGCAATAGAGGTTGAAGAGAAGCACTTTGCCAGAAATTAGTCCACAACCAATACTTGCATCAATAGTCTTTCATATGCTGTGACTGGTAAGAGATTTGTAGAATGTGTTATTTTAAATTAATTTTTTCATTTCATGATCTCATCCACCCCGCAAGGTTTTAGCCACCTGAGCATTTTACTTGAAAAAACCTAGTGGGGAAATGTAGGTGGGTTAATGGTATCTTAATGCTGGATGACACAGGGAATGTTGAGAATGAGACAATCCAGGGTTTAAGGTTAGGGTTAGGGCTTCTAAGAAATTGCAATAGAGGTTGAAGAGAAGCACTTTGCCAGAAATTATTCCACAACCAATACTTGTATCAATAGTCTTTCGTATGCTGTGACTGGTAAGAGATTTGTAGAATATGTGTTATTTTAAATTAGCTTTTTCATTTCAAATTCTGTTACTTCAGCGTTTCCTTTCTTGTTTTCTTTGATATGTCTACAGAACTTTGCCTTTTGAATTGTGTTAAGTGTACCGAATTTACTAAGAATCTCAACATTGAAAAATAATAAAATTTTAGAAAACAGAGTACAGTAAAGAACAATAAGAAAACATAAATACTAGAGATGGAATTTTATACAAAGCATCCATACCCACAACATGGGAATTTTCAACTTGCCTCATTAAAGATATTTATCCACAGCAGAGGTTGCAAAGTTGCTCATTGTTAGAATAGAGCTTGAAGAACAGGAAATTAGATTGCTATCTGGCCAATGGCACTCTATAAACATTGTATATGACGGTTCTCAACTTCCAAACTGATATTCATAATATTGCCGATCCTTATGTCAATTTATTTCAGCAGCTAATAGGCGAAATTAAACTCATGGACATGTGAAACAAGTTAATATGGCACGGGACTAATCTAATTTAATGTCTATTATAACTGTTCTTACCAACATTACAACCAAATTTAGCTTTTTAGTTATAAGATAAATGATGGGTTGAGTCAAATCTGGCACAATAATAATTGCTATGTGTATTGAATCCTTTCTGGTATTTGATATTTACATTTTGTAATTTGTATCCTGCCTTTAGCTGGGAAGTTTAGTTTATCAACATGGTTGTGCTGGGTGGAAAAGTTTTGTTTGTTTATGTGGTGGAATTTGGAAGCATGTTGTGAAGATGCCTCATCTACCAGAAATTGTAGATCCAATGGCCTTTGTTTTGTTGGTTTAGAGGGGACGATAATGGCTCCCCCACACATTTTAAAAAAACAGTTAGAAAACTAGGACAAGGTTGATGCAAACCTTTTTTTTTTTCCTCTGGCATCAATCATAAATGAAAATACGATTTCTATAATCAGCAAAGCCTGAGTGCAAACACAGTTTTGGGCATGCATTGAACAACATGACACCTTTTTTACTTGAATTTTACTGCTCTCCCACCTTTTCAAGAGGAGTGATTCAACTGCTCTCTGTGTGCTTTCATGTTTAGGATATATGTCTATTTTTTAATTTTGAGCTGGTGATGTTCATGACCATGTCTCACTTGCACCTCTTTCCTAAATTGTAAATTGTCTAAGTTTGTGTTATGTCCCCTAGTTGGGGTGTACCTGATTTTGCCCAAAGTACCAATTCCACAACATAATTTGTTTTATAAATAATGTTCTATAATTAAATCATATTTTTGTATTTAACTTTCTAAAGTAAATAGACAATTAATATCACATACTTAAATCTATAGCTTCATTTCCTATAATCAACCATAGTAGGGATTGGAGAGGAGTGCACGGTAGGCTTCTGGAACATTTACCACAACTAAGCCCAAGGGTGTCATATGACACTCCTTGGCCCCAAGTTGCAGGAATCTTGCTCCATCCAACGTTGGTGTGGCCTACATAGAGGGGGGACCTGTATCTGCTCTCCCAACCGTGTCTCCTTATTAACGCATATATGATTGTCCATATTCTGTTGCATATATGTTGTCTAGTTTCACTTCCAACAACCAACCATTGTAGGGCTTAGAAAGAAACACATGATAGGGCACCTAGAACATTTGCCACAACTAAGCCCAAGGGCATGGTAGAATACCCCAAGTGGCAGGAATCTCTCTACATCCAACATTGGGGTGGCCTACTTTGAGGGGGAGCCTGTATATGCTCTCCCATCCGTGTCTCCTTGCTAACCCGTAAGAGTCTGGATAGTTTAGTAATTCTTCTTGCTAACTATGTTAAAATAAATATGAGAATATATATTAGACAAATGTAACATCACATTGCATATCGTAATACTTGTTAATTCACAAGGTTTTCTGAATGTAGAGATCTGATCCTCCTTGATGCCTCTCCTAATGCATTGGTCCTCCTTATACCTTCCAAGGATAAGGAGTCACACCCCTTCACCTTGCAAAGGATGGCTCTCTTCAAAACTAATTGCCTCTTATTAATTATCTTATCACCAGTCGCCGCCTTTATGAATGATTCCTTAATAAGGATTGCGGCATTAGAGATAATTGCACCTTTAAAGTCTCTGCTTTAGCCACATGCCTCTTCATCAAACGTGGCTCTTGGAAATTGTTTTGTCCAAAAGTTTTGTTAAGACTTAAAGGTCGTTTGTCAAGGGAAGAGTGGGATCGACTCCTTGTGTGGCTGACGGCTAAAGACTTTGAAAATTGTGATGTCTTATAAATAAGACAATTTTGAAATTTTCTGATCACTGATGCATGTTTGATTTAATTTATTTTTTCTTTCTTTAAGGCACAGATGAGATGGTATTATGGTGGGGCATGACAGTTTGAACCTTGGAAATTATGGGAGTTGGCTGAGCTAATACCCACCTTATCACTCTCTTTTCCATTTGAGCTTAGATTCTTTTACATCTCTCCGTAGCTTTTTTTTGACCACTTAAAAGGAATGAAACTGTAAATATTCCTGCACTAGTACAAATTTCTGTCAATAGTGCCTGTTTCTTCTGTTATGTTTATTGATATTCAACTCAGCTAATGAGGTATTCTCCACCGCTATGACCAAATGATTATGATAGAAATTAAATTGGCGTTTTTACTCGTTAAATACATTTGGCGAAGGCTCCAAGCCCATGGAAGATAGTTGCCTTGAGACAGGCACAAGTTTTATCAATCAGGTAGTCTTACATACAAGCAATGACAACTAGGAATATGCCATTTTTGAGGTGTTAATCATTTCTGCCTTGCTGTCGCTGCAGCTGGAATGAATGAACTTATTTCAGTGCTTCCATGGTCTCCTTTTTAAGCAGCTATCTGAATGGTAACAAGTCTTTACATTATTAGTAGGATTTCTTGAATATATGCTATATCTGTTATAAACTTTCTGTTATGAGATGAGATATAATATCTCTTTGGAAGGCTGCAGAGATGACACATAAGATATTTTTATTGTCTACTTATTCAAGTTATATAGACTATAATATCTTTGAAAAATCTACGGAGCTAGAAAAAGAAATCACCAAATTTTGTTATTGTTTCTATAGGTTAATGTCAGTTCTATAGGTCTCAATCCCAAGAGGGAAGTAAAATATTACATAAATATTTTCCAAAACAGACCGTTTAGTTGAACAGCAATTCTTATCTTATCTAACTAGATACAAAAATGCATACATGATTACATTCCAAACCTCCAAGTCTCAACAACTTAATGGTCCAGGGGCACCCACCTTCTCCTCCAGCAACAACTTAAACCCTTGGTTCTGGGATGGTGTGTTGAGATGCACTGGCCACCTTCATCGGTGACAATGATGGTATGGTGAATCAGGTGGAAATTTCCAGACCGCCATGCTGAGGGAATTTGTAAAAGATTAACAAGATACTATTCCAAATCTTGGCACAAGTGCACAATATTCTCATGCTGCTTTGAGACAGAAAAGGAAGTAATTTTCAGCTGTTAAATTTCCTCTACATACTGACCTCAACCGGGAACACTTCTGCGCTCCTCCATACCATACCATCATCCTTAGAGGTATCTACAGTGAAAAATCTTCCTCAGTAGAAATAATTGAACTGAATCCAATACCTCACCATCCCTTCCCGAACTTGGCTTTTAAGATTTTTAACAAAATTCCCTGCTATTGAGGCTCTAGTCCTTTATACCCACGTTTCAAAGGCCTTCTACCACTGCTATGTGTAGGATTTTCTGTTCCAAAAGGTGTTTGTGGAGTGGTGTCTTTTTAAAAATTGGTAAGCTGTGAATTTCAGCCTGGCCCATACTGGTGGAGATCATAAGGGGAACCTTTTCCACTAACACAAAACATTCACATTATTCAATTTATTAGCTAAATTAGAGGCTGGATTTCCACTTTTAGATGTCACTTATGGGAATTTGAACTTGGATCTCCATCTTGAGAAACCTATGGCCTTGCCATTGTTTGAGCTCAATCGCTTTGAGGCTTTTGTTAATGTGTTACTATAGCCTTAAGTTATTCTATTTAATGTTAGTGGTTGTTTTGTTAGTGGATAGTGGATAGTAGGTGCTTGAGTGGTTAATACACAAGAAAAAAGGAGAAACCCTATGTGAGTTTATTTATTTTTCAATGTATTTTCACCAGGACATTATTATTACTATTATAATATAGCCCTTTTTCAATTTCTGAAATTTGTGTGCTCTCAGATTCCAACAACTGATATTAGAGCCAGTAAAGATGGGAGGAGAATGAATTTTACCTTTTTTCCTTGTAATGCTAATTAATTTGAAGGATTCTTATCAGAGAATCTTCTCTAGGGCACTTCTTGGATCTTGCAAGGCTTCATACAAATTATTCCCAGCAAAAGGTCAATCAATGTAAAATATATGGAACAGAAATAATGCCATCAGAGCCCTTGCAAGTCTCGTGGGGACCGAATTCCTGTCAATTGTTGGATTGCAGATTGATAATTTGTTGCTGGCATTTAGTATTCTCATCCAACGGATTGAGTGCTTCTGAGGGCAAATAAAAGAGAAAGCTGTTGAGAAGCTTTAGGTTAGCTTATTTTTTGTAGCCTGATCTGAAGATTTTTTTTTGAGGCTTCTGGTAGTTTTGATTTGCTCAGTATGATGCTGATTGCTTATGGAGCAGTTCTAAAACTTACTTATGATGTGGTTTTTGATGATTTGATCAGTTGTTTTAAATTTTTTTATAGTGTCAGATAAATATTCTGAGATATTCCTATTTGATAAACTAAGGGCAAGGTGGCAAGCATTGGCTTACTAGTGGGAGGTTCATATTGGTTCTTTTGAGTGCTATAAACTTTATGTTGGGATGCAAAGGTACTAAAAAGAGAAGAATTGATTTTGTTACACCCAGAAGTTGAAAAGGTTGTATTACCCATCAAATTTTTGTTTGGCCTTGAAATAATAGTTTTTTGAGGGTGTCAAACACAAAATTGGGATCATTGTAGGTCGTTTGTACACACTATTAAGGGAGCTTGTGTTCAAGTAGCAAGACCTGCCAAAAGATGAGTAAATGCAAACAAACAGCGCCTAGACCTAGCAATGTGCTGAATCAGAATGACATCACTTCCAAAACACAGCAGGATGTAAATTGTGGGTTTTTCAGAAAGCCTACAGGTTTTTCCTTATAAATGCTTGGTTTTTTCATTTTTGTCTTATGTTTGTTTTTCTAACTAAAGAGTGTAGGGAAAACATTTCAGACTTAGAGGGCAAAGATAACATAACAGTAAATATGTGATTGAAAAACTAGGGTGCAGTGACATGCAAAAAGTATTGCAAACAGTAATGCGATGGTTGGACTACAATGGCCAAGATGCGAAATCACTTCATTCGATGGTGATGCATATTAACCCAGCCATGTAGTTCTACTTGCAAGCATTCTTCAAATTCTTAGAGATGCAACTGCTTGAGCCAACAACAGTTGGAGGTTGGAAACTTTCCAAGTTATGAATTTTCAATAATTCTATAGTTTTTAGCATAATCTAGTAAGTTGAGAAATGAGAACTCATGTAATCGTCATTGCTACTCAGCCAGTGTTGAAGATTATCATCCAGTTGATCTTGATTAGATTGATCCTTATTCAAAACGGATTGCAGACGATGGGGATCCATCATTTAGCAAAGAGGGTGGGTTTGTCTTGGACGAGGCTTTGAATAATTGTGACCAGACTTAATGGAGAAGACGGGGGCATAGGTGTATCAATTTTTGCTTCACATTTTGTAGTCTAGGAGGCCATGAGCCTCACAGGCCAATTTCATTCTTATTTTTTGTTATATAAATGTACTCTTACTGTGTTTTGTCTGTGATTGGTATAACAAAAGTAAGGTTTGAACTCACCTAGTTTGCAATCTTGACCTTAGGTTTCTATACTTGTTTCAGTGTCCACTCTTCTAGTATTTTAAGAATAATTTGCCTTATTTCTGGACATGTAACTAATCTTGACAGGCCATGAGCCTCACAGGCCAATTTCATTCTTATTTTTTGTTATATAAATGTACTCTTACCGTGTTTTGTCTGTGATTGGTATAACAAAAGTAAGGTTTGAACTCACCTAGTTTGCAATCTTGACCTTAGGTTTCTATGCTTGTTTCAGTGTCCACTCTTCTAGTATTTTAAGAATAATTTGCCTTATTTCTGGACATGTAACTATTCTTGACATGATTTACAAGCATCCCTACTATTTTCAGACCTTAGCTCCTAAGAGACATTTGCACTACTGTACACAGTTTTAAAATTTTAAAAATAACAGACAACTAAAACCTTAAATCTATTCCTGATACATTTTCCTTACCATTTGAAGGGGTCACAAATTCTAAAACGTTCTCTCTGTTCAGCCTATTGCCACATGGTTGTTGAAGCTACACGAGAGAATATTTTTTGGAGATATCTTCCTTGTTGCATTTCTCTCCTCCCTCATCAGAGGATTCCTCTGGATCCTTCATTTGTATAGCCGAGTCCTTCCCTTTACACACTCCTCTCACCATTTATCTACTATTGTTCCAAATCTTTCTCTCCTCATTTGTTCCCTATTGCAAATTACGCTTATAAATTTTTGGTTTTCATTCTAATCCTAGTGAGCATCACCTCTCCTGTTTAACACCTAGGTTTAGATCTTTCATAAATTTGCACCTACCACTTAAAGCCCACTTAAGATCACCAATTCATAATTTTGATGCTAAAAAACTATAATATCCAGAAGCAGATTAGCAACATTGTTATGGATTGTGGTAATCTGCTATCATTAATTTTGCTAAAGGTTAAATTAAGATTGTAAATGCCATCCTAAGAGGTTAATTGAGATATATGCCCAAAAAGGCATATTTTTTTTTCGCCCCTTGACAACAAAATTTCAGTGTTGGAAGCACCTACAAAGTTTCTCTAGAGGGGACAATACTTAAGGAAAACATGCAAGACAATCCCTGAAAATTTTAGTGGGATGGGATTAAAAGACACCTTGTGAACACCATTGACCATCAAATTGGTAGATTTTGGTGCCCAAATAGGTGTCAAAACACTCTTGTAGACACCAACACCGCTCGTTAATGCTAGTGTATAAAATTTGACACCGCTTGTTGAGTATCTTGGTGTTTAAAATTTGAGGTGGTTTTCTCATCTTGAACCTACGCAATTAATTTCATTCACGTTTACAGTTTGTCTAATCGGTATTATGTACTACTAGTATAGTTGGTGGACAATTGTAAGGACAATAACTACACTGTTGAATCTTGATAGCAATATCATAATAATACTGACAATATTCATTATGTTTGCTGAAAGAGTTTTAACAAGGAATAAGGACTAATAAAGATATGCATTTTTTATATACGTACATTTTAGTACAATATGTTTTTTTTAGCCTTTGAACATGGTCACATAGTATACCTAAATCATGTAATGTTTTTGCCTTAGAGTTATTACTTATATGGTGAAAAGAATCTAGTAGGGTCAAAATGGACTTTAGAGGACCCAATAAGATGATAGAGAACGATTCCTATATTTAGTTTCAATAGTAGGAGATGATTTTTTTGGGTGATTTTGTTTTTTTTAGCTTGATGCAATGATGTAGGGTGGTGTTTGGTGTTTGTAATATGATGTTCCAACTTTAGCTTTTCACTTTTGATTGTTGATGCATGGTAAGATTTTAGCGACTATTCAAACTATTTTGTTTGGTAGGTCTTCATGATCATTCTATGAGTGCTATTCTCTCTCTTTTTAAATTTTTTTGTATGTTGCGATAAAATATACTAGAGAACGTTGGTGATCATATTAGCACAATGAATTTATCTTGTGTATGGCGTGCTTTGGTTAGAAGTACGTTGCTTGATATACTTGAACATGAATATATCTTGCTTATGCCATTTGTGTGTTTTCTCATCAAAGAAAGGACCCAAGTATGATTGTAGATAAATTTGGTAATATATTTGGCATCTTCAACCTTACTTTGACCCATCCAATCTTCCTAATGCCTTGTAACAACAAACCCAAGCAATTTGCAATATAAGTAGTCTAAGAAACAGTAGGGCACCTCTCTATAATAAGTCTCTCTATGGCTACCTATGTCGGTACTTTGTCCGTGATTAGTTGGACAACATTCTCAATCCTAACCTCTTGGACCTCCCTACTTAATAGATTGCACAAAGCCTCAACATTTTTTGACTTAATGCATGACATCTAGAGACTTCAAGAACACAAATGTTCCATTAGAAAACACTAAAAAGTTGAGGAGAGTCTTATTCCATCCATCTGTCTATCTTTCTGATAAGATGTTGCAACCTTTTTTTTGCCATGCTTTCTTTTGATCATCAACCCCTTACCCACGATTGTAAATGCATTCACCAACTCTTTCCAATATGGGCTGCTCACCATATTGAAGGGTAAATTATTATTGTATCAAAAGCTCGCTGCTACCATCCTAGCGTTATAATGTTTTTCTTTATTTCAAACAATACCTTTAAGTGAGGCTTGTGATCTTGGAACATCATGTGGAACAAAAATCAGTAATGATAAAGGAATTAGGGAATAAGAAGAAAAAAGAACCTTTAGATTTCTCACTAGTAGATGAATGTGGATGATGAAAGCTTGGGGTAACAAAATAATCTGTAAGCGTAGAACAAGATATATTTTGATTCATCACTATTACTATTGTTTTCTTTATCTTTATCTTTTTTACTTGTTTTTTTTCCAATTCATACTTAACAAGTAGGACATTCATCTCTCTAACAACCTCCTAGATATCCTAGGGCATATCTTACATTTTATCTAGGTATACATAGGATCTCTTTTTATCACTCATTTATATTAGAGTTAAAGTTGACATTATTGTTTTAAATGATAAAATGATAAAATTTCATTAAAAAATACTATATTCAAATAGAAGATTAAGTGTTAGGAAATAAGGGATGTGAGGGGGATGGAAGATATTTTGAGAATATTTTCCCAATTTTTCAAGTTTTTTAATTTTTTTTTTCAAGTCAAGAAAACCAAACTAAGAGATAATAATTAGGGAATAAGAAGAAAAAAGAACCTTTAGATTTCTCACTAGTAGATGAATGTGGATGATGAAAGCTTGGGGTAACAAAATAATCTGTAGGCGTAGAACAAGATATATTTTGATTCATCACTATTACTATTGTTTTCTTTATCTTTATCTTGTTTACCTGTTTTTTTTCCAATTCATACTTAACAAGTAGGACATTCATCTCTCTAACAACCTCCTAGATATCTTAGGACATATCTTACATTTTATCTAGGTACACATAGGATCTCTTTTTATCACTCATTTATGTTAGAGTGAAAGTTGACATTATTGTTTTAAATGATAAAATGATAAAATTTCATTAAAAAATACTATATTCATATAGAAGATTAAGTGTTAGGAAATAAGGGATGTGAGGGGGATGGAAGATATTTTGAGAATATTTTCCCAATTTTTCAAGTTTTTTAATTTTTTTTTCAAGTCAAGAAAACAAAACTAAGAGATAATAATTACTTGTTTAATGATTTGATCAAATTTTGATACTAAAAAATTCTCTTCTCAATTTGTATCCTTGGTAGGTTGATATTTGAAATAAGTGCATGTATGTGTAAGCTCACTAAGATACATTTGAAAACTAATATTTTTATAGTTAAAGTGAGGGAATCTATTGAGGTCCCCAATCATACTACAAAAATGAAATTGAAACACATGCAAAACACAAAGGAAGAGTTGGTGATTCTATTTCTTACATTTAGTCAATTACTTAATTGCATATGATACACCCAACAAAATTACTTGGATCATTATCTACTTGAGTAAGTAGCATCTCCCTTGCACATGAACAATCATTTACTTAGGGAGTTAATATGCGTTATCTATTAATTAATAATGGTTGCAATTTCTTAGTTTGGTGGAGACTTATACTACATGTGTACAATCTCCATTATCACACATTGGTTGTAGATCCACAACTACTGGTTGGATATCTTATAAATGTCCATCTCTAGGTCATTATTGAGCTTTGATTCAGTCCATTTTGTACTCATCTTGTAAATTTATAGGTACATCCTTGGTGTAATGGATTAGTCACATGTTAGGTTTTTAGTCTTTAGTTGTCATGATCAATTTGACATTTATGACTTGTATGTGTTATCAAGACTCTGGATTTGTCTGTCTCATTAACAATTCTTATATGATACCAAATAAATATCTGTACCACCCTATAATCTTACATAACAATAAAGAAATCTATGTACAACTCTACAATCTTATATGACTCATTTCCAATGAGGATCAAGGGATTTGTATGGGCAACATTATTAATTCTCATTTGGTGAATGGTTGAACAACTCATAGAGTAGACATTGTGTTTGGATATTTACTATTGCTAGTTTTGCCTTCTATTCCTTCTTGACCGAGTCTCAAAGGAGATAATTGTAAGGGTTTGAAGGAGAATTTTTCTTGCTTCATTCACAAATCACTTGGTTTCTGAAGGATTTTGGGCAAATCTAATTTTTAATCTTTATCAAATTTTAAAAAATTATAAACGTATCATTTAGCTGCTTTTGGACTTGATTGTGTGTATTTCTTTTTGCATCAATGTTCCAAATCACACTCTGTGATCCATCATCAAAATGTTAGAATATAAAGTACCTCAAAATTGTAGGGTCACTTATTTTGTCATCAAAATTTGACAACTTTGTTCAAAAGCCTTACATTAATTCCCTCCTACCATCCATAATGATCATATTAGGTGGCATATTTTTGGCATCTTGCTAGCATTAATATTGTGTAGGCGTATGGAGATTAATAACTTGTATCATGAACATATATGAGATGGAAAATCATTAATTTTTTCTACATTTTATTTATATAACATGTCTTTATTAAATATGAGGTGTATAAAGTACCCTCATACCTACACACCCCATACAATGTGCTTTGGGTGAGGATTCCCATGTCTCATATGACACTAGAGGATTGACAAGGTCAATACCTTCAAACATTTTTGATGATCAATATCTTTAGTGGCGGAGGAAATCTCCACCACTATTGACCATTTGTTGCATTCATCATATGACTCATTATTGATAACCTTCAACCCACCTATTAGCCCCCAAAATGATTTCCTATGGTGCAAAAGTTAATTTTAATGCTGATAATGGCCATTTTGAGATATGAGAAATATTGCCACTAATATTCCATTATCTTTCCTTGAAAATGGTCTTCTATTGACAAGCAATTTTTTTAGGTAGAGGGGTAGTTTCTAGTTTTGTGGTGTCAACATTACTTCAACAAGTCCTTCCTCCTAACCTACCCCTTCTTTATTTGCATTTTGATTTTGATACATTGACTTTGTGAACTTTGTTCACTACAATCAAGGCTCCAATTTTTAAATTTTATTGAACCAAGCTAATATTTTGAGACTTATTGTGCTAATAGTGGTTCATGATTTTGACATCTATTTTTTTTTTCCAAAAAATATAGTTTCTTACAGGTGTTGCTATCTTGTTTTTATTTTGGGGATTTCTAAAGCTATGTTTAAGCTTATATATAGAATTTGTTTTAGGCATTATTTCTTAATGTACACATTTTTTTAACATAATTTACAATGATAAATTTGGTTTTGTTCCTATTCTACTTCAAAATTTAGTTTCAAACATTTGAAATTCATTAAGATCAAGTTCACTATTGTACGCCAATTTTATGTACACTAAGTATAAAGTATCATAGCTATATTTTATTAAGACGATCTCTTGATCAAGTGTTTTTATTAAGAAATGTGCATCATATTTAATTGATTTTTTTAAATTTTATTATATATTCTCATCATTTTCACACTATTGTTTATTCCCGATCATAAGAACTATGTTTTTGATTAATTAAGAAGTCTAGCAAGGAGGCCGACCCTTACAATATCAAGGCTGAAGGCAGAAATTCAGACCATCAAATAACACAACACCAAAACAACAAATACTAAGAAGACGGAACACAAAGCACAAAGACTTAGCCTAAAAAGAATGAGCCAAACTCATGCAATAGAAAAAGACGAGTGAGAGTTCTTCCTACGCTGTTGGCCAACTATCCAAGCGATACTAACCTTAGGCTCCCCTACGAAAGAGACTCCGCTATGGAAGCTGTGAGCACAGTGGCCAGAGTTTTGTAGAAGCTGAGCAACGTCAACAAAAATATAGTGCAGAGAAGAAGCAGAAGTCGAAGTCGAAGAAGTCAGATGACATTGTACCAACAAAATTAGGAGCAGCAACAAGAGTTGCAGAAGGAGAAAAACTGGAATTAACAGAAGAAGCCTGATCATAAGAACTATGTTCCCTTAAAAAGAGCTCAAGAATTAACACCTCATAGAAAATCTTTTATCCTATATTCTTGAACTTGTTCTTGAATCAAGAGATATATCTATTCGAAGGTTGAATGCATTTATAGGAAGGAACATCTGCTTTGAATCATTGATACCACAATCCCTTATCATATTTTATATAACATACATAGAATGCCATTTCACTAGTTCCGTGTTTACTTGTTTGATCTTCTCCAATTCACACTTGTCATGACCCTAATTTTCAATTATCAATCTCATGCATTAAAAATATTCTTAAACTTCTTATTATTATCTGGTAACTGCTGCAAGATTGCTGAGAGGCCAGTATGATGCATTTTAATGGGAATTAATTAAGGGAGAGTAAATGCTTCAGCGATTTGGGTATTCATGTTCGGGGATCGTAAAATACAGGGGTTTGATAATGATGAAAATAATCTCGTAAGAATGGGATGGCATAATATACTCTATCAAGATTGCAGGTAATAAGTGCCATTTAAATTTCAACTTCTTTTTAATCAAGACAGATTTGCTAGAGAATCCCATTAGATTCACATTAGCACCTAAGATTCTAAATTCATTTTTGGTTATTTTATTTCTGGAATTTTCCGACCCAAAACTAATAAATCAAAATTTACTTCTGAATTGAATTCAAAGTTTTCAATATATGGGTGATATATACGGCTAAACTTTTGGTCCAATGAAATAATTAATTGGAGTTATAATTTTGATCAAAATTTTAAATTTAGAAAATTATGTTATAATATTGAGTTTGAACAATTTGGGGTCTTAATCTTGTTTAAGTTAATGGTTAACTAAGTTTTAGAAATCTTATTAAGTTTATAGTATTTAATCAGAATTAGAATTGATAATATTTAATTATATATTTTTGATTGTCTATTACATAGTATTTTATTCTATATTTATATAAATTATCAAAATAATGTATTTGTTTTAGAAGAATCTACCTAAAAATATAAAATTTAATACATTTTATCATTTGAACATGTGCTGGAATCATATATATATTCAAATAAAATAAGTAAATCAAATCTTATTATTTTATTTTAATAATCTTAGTCACTTCTAGAATTATTTTTGATTGTAGGATATTAGTGCAAAATCTAATTTCCTCTAAGTTTAGGAGTTAGAAAACCTTATGTAAAACATAACACATGTTGAATTTTGATATTTCTATAAATAAATGTAACTTCAAACTTAATAAAAAATCCTCCCTTGGATTGAAATAGGTAATACTCATTAATGATAATTAAGGATACAAGTAGAGAAGGTAGATGTTTGAAGATTATGTTGGATGGATTTTTCTTGATTAAACATGTTGTATATAAGTTGTCATAGGTTATTCTCAAATTATTACACTTTTGGAATGCATTCAATTTAGACATGCAATTGTTGTAGCTTTTGAAAATTTATAAAGATGTCATCCTTGGCAATATATATAGTTAATTACTATTAAATCTTGCTCAGTTATAATTGTCTAATTTTTGCTTCGTAGATACCGAATCATCAATGATAAGATATGAATATTGACATTCTAATAGTAATTAAATCATACCTAAGAGAGATGGTCATGATTACGACATGTGATTTGTTGAAGAATGGATTGACATATTCATTACTATTGAAGATATCATTTAGCCCTATTATTTAACAATTAAGGATTCTATAAATTAGCTAATATCTAATGATACATTGTTAATGATAAAAAACTATAATGTTATTCTATTGTTATGTATTAATCAAGGTCAACTTAAATGATTGTTTATATGGATTAGTTGATGAACTTGGGTATGTGCAAGATCATGGTATGCCAAAAAGTGGCGATGTGAAAATGATGCAAGGGCAGAGTAGGTATAGGTAGAATCATGGCTAATTGACTCTAATTAAACCCACTAACATGCCATGCGAAGAGTTACACATGAAAGCAATATGAAAACCACATGAAATCAATCAAAACACAATGTATATGAGGCAAGCAACTGGTAACAACACTGGTACAATTATATTAAATTAGGCAACATGCCCGACAGTGAGGCCTTCCGGGTTTCGGCCTTATAAAATGAATTATGAAATCAGAATCACAACTTGCACTCAATCTTCTTTTCTACCATCCTCTTGTTAGGAATGAATGCTAAATGTTTGGCAGCCATTCTGTAGCAGTTGTTGTTGCATTCATGATTATGATTGTCATTGATGTCAACACAATGATTTACTAGAGACTTACAGAGAAGCAGACAGAGTTTGGATTAGCGCACGTGGGATATTGTAGTTGTAGTGATGCGATGTTGAGGATATACTCTTTGATATGTTATATGTTTATGGTTAAGAGCGCAGATAGTAATTCATTTATTCATGGAAGTTATGAGAATTTTGGTAGAAGCAGTATTCAGGTAGTGTTCCTGAGTAACGGTTTGTGGAAATTGGATGATATCTCCTAATCGGGACGGAATATGGTTTTGCGTAGTTAAAGGGAAGTTGAAGACACATTGATAGTGACGTGGATGATAGCGCAAACTTTGAGGTCGTACGAGTGGAGAATTATTGTATTTGGAAGCCAACAGTTTTGTGTAATTTTGATGTAGCGTGTGGAAACTTTTATTCTATAATTGTATGCTGACTCATTTGTAATTACTTGAGTGTGGTATAAAGGAAGGAATATTTTTCCTTATTGTATAATGGTTGTAATGGTTAGATGTGATGATGTATGCATGAAGTGAAGAAAAGAGCTAATGCAATTGTGAAAGTGAATTTGTGAAGGAAGACATGCGAAGATCTAAGATTGAGATCTAGTGAAGCAGATAGTGCGATTTGGCACAGTAAGGAAGGAGGTAACATATTTGCTATTATTCTGTTGAATAATCTAGAGATTAGTTGGACAGCGTGTTCAGTGATCTTGCCATTGAAGCTGTTTGGGCAGTGGGTCCTTTTGTCTTCCATAACTCTTAACGGGGTTAGAATCTTTTAACAGGGATTCAAAATCTCCTAACAGGGATTCATATGTACTGAATGTATTTCATAAGACTCCTAACAGAGTCCATCCTTTCACAAGAAATATTCATATTAGTGCATCTTTTGTGGGCATCATTCCCACCGGGGTTTACTCTTTGATCAAGAGGTTCCCTAGTCAACATATTTTGTGTCATTGTGTCATTGTGTATGAATATCTTTATATGGTTGGTAATTATATTACTTACATGGTTAAATGCTGTTGAAATTGATAAAAGTTATAATTATCAGATAACTGATTCACCCCCCCTCTCAGTTATCTTGGTGGAATTTACTTTCTAACACCTCTAATTAGAACTACTCCAACTACCTCCTACATCAACCCAAGCTCCAAATATTAGCCAGCAAAGCCACAAGTCAGCCAGTCAGGCATTTAATTACATTATAGGTCCACTTAGGGAGAGAAACCAAAAACTAAGAAAGAAGTAACACAACACACTACGAAGTTACATTTAGGTCCACATGTGATCCAAGAACATATCTTGAACTTCACAAGATTCAATTTCCTCATAAGGAATCGCACAAGGCTAAAAACTCCACGTTTCATGCGAAATTGGCGAAAAATTGATGCCCGAGGAAAATGGCGATAAATTCTAGATCCAAATGAATTAGGATGTGCGCTCTTAGGAGAATGCTCAAGATTAGGTCTTCAACACTGCATTAACTTCGCGAGGCAAGAAACCAACAACAACAATGGCTACAAAAAAAACATCAGACAGGTACAAGAAAATAAGAAATATTTTTGGTGATGCAAGATTGCTCAAAGACCCAAGATCCTCCTGCATCAGACACCTGGGGTAAATAAAGAACTGATTTCCATATCAGGCACTGCTCATATTCTGACCTGAATCATAAAGATCCAACTCAGCTTGTGTAATCCATGAACTATCTTCAACTGGCTTATCTTTCCACTGAACGAGGTATTCCATGTAGTCTTTTCCTCTTGTACTCTTGCTCACTCTACTACTCAAGATCTTCTCAATGCTGTCCTTATTCTTCTTAGGATAATCCAGATCATCTTCTATCTCATCATTTGATTCAAAGTACTCAAAGATATCAGCAATGTTGAATATAGGTGATATATCCATGTCCTCTGGTAATTCCACTTCATAAGCATTTCCACTGTTAAACTTCTTCAGAATCTTACAAGGTCTGAACTTCTTCATTTTCAGCTTGTTGTAGGTACCAAATGGAAATCTATTCTTCTTCAAATGAATCATAACCTCATCTCCAACTTCAAAATATTTATGTCTCCTTCTCTTATCTGCTCTCTGTTTATATTTCAGATTACTGTTCTCCAATTTTTTTTTGACTTCATCATGAAAAGTTCTCATGTAGACTGCAAAATCCTTAGCTTCAGTACTCCTTGTCTCAGTAGGTAAATATCTCAACTCTGTGGTTCCCTTAGGATGAAATCTAGTAACAATCTCAAATGGTGTCCTCTTAGTGCTTCTATTCATATAATTATTATATGCAAACTCTGCTTGTGCCAAAACCAAATCCCAAGTAGCAGGCTTATCTCCAACTAAACATCTCAACAAGTTTCCCAAACTTCTGTTCACAACTTCAGTCTGTCCATCTATCTGAGGGTGAAATGTAGAACTAAACTTTAATTCTGTATTCATCTTCTTCCAAAGTGTTTTCCAAAAGTAACCAGTAAACTTAGTATCTCTGTTTGAAATAATAGTTTTTGGCAAACCATGCAATCTTACCACTTCCTTGAAAAATAATTCAGCTACATGTAATGCATTAGATGTCTTCTTACAAGGTATGAAATGAGCCATCTTAGAAAATTTGTCAACCACTACCAAAGTAGAATCATTACCTCTCTGAGTTCTAGGCAATCCAAGAACAAAGTCCATACTCACATCTTCCCAAGGTCTATTAGGTACAGGCAAAGGTGTATACAATCCCAAATCCTGATTAGTTCCTTTTGTTGTTTGGCAAATTTTGCAACCTCTAACCATTCTTTGTACAACTCTATAAATCTATGGCCAAAAGTATCTATTTGAAATCAGTTTCACAGTCTTATCAATCCCAAAATGTCCATCAAGTCCACCATTATGTTTCTCCTTTATTATGTTCTCTCTCATAGATCCTCTAGGTATGCACAACTTAACTCCTTTAAAAAACATGTCTTCTTGAATGATATAATCAATCCACTTAGCACTCACTATTTGTTCCTTACAAGCTTTCTAAGGCTCTGCAAAATCAAGGTCAGTTTCATACAAACACTTCAAATAATCAAAACCAAGTACCTCAACTCTCATTTATGTCAGCAAATTTATTCTTCAGCTCAAGGCATTAGTAACCTTATTTGACTGTCCACTTTTATGCTTCAATGAAAAGGAAAAATTCTGCAAGAACTCAACCCACTTCATATGTCTTTGATTCAATTTATTCTGTCTTCCCACATACTACAAAGATTTATGGTCAGTTTACAACACAAAATCTTTAGGCATCAAATAATGTTTCCATTTCTTCAAAGCTTGAGCAATAGCATAGAATTCCTAGTCATAAACTGAATATTTTCTCTTAGCATCATTCAACTTCTCACTAAAGAAAGCTACAGGTCTTCCTTATTGACTTAAAATAGCTCCTATTGCACTCCCACTAGCATCACATTCAACTTGAAAAACTTTACTAAAATCAGACAAAGAAAGTGTAGGCAAGTCTGCAATTCTTTGTTTCAAAACTCTTTTGTGCTCCATGTGTCCATTTGAAATCCCTTTTATCTCCTCTCATAGTTTCAGTCATAACATTACAAATAGAACTGACATTTCTGATGAACTTCGTATAAAAACTTGCCAATCCATGAAATAATCTTACCTCTTCAACATTCTCTGGTGTAGGCCAATCAAGTATAACTCTCACTTTCTTAGGATCCATCTTCAATCCATCAGCTGAAATTACAAAACCAAGGTACACAATCTCCTCTTTTATAAATGAACATTTCTTTAAGTTAATCAAAAAATTTTCTTCCTTCAATCTTTTCAATACTTGTCTAATATGTTCAAGATGTACTTCCTTACTCTTACCGAATATCAAATTGTCATCAAAGTATACAATTACAAACTTACCCAAGAATCTTTTTAGAACTTCATTCATCAGCCTCGTGAAAGTACTTGGTGCATTAGTCAAACCAAAAGGCATAACCAACCATTCATACAAACCTTCATTAGTCTTAAAAGAAGTTTTTCATTCACCCCCTTCTCTAATCCTAATTTGATGATAACCACTCTTTAAATCAATCTTTGTGAAATAATTTGCTCCACTCAAACTATCCATTATGTCATCCATCCTAGGCAAAGGAAATTTGTACTTTACTGTTATCTTGTTTATAGCTCTAGAATCAATGTACATTCTCCATTCTCCATTCTTTTTTGGTGCTAACACAACATGTTCTTCACAAGGACTCAAACTTTCCCTAATCAAACCTCTCTCAATCAATTCTTGCACTTGTCTATTCAACTCAGTCTTTTCATCGAGTGTCAACGTATGTGGTGCTTTGTTAGGCAAACTAGATCCAGGTATGAAATCCATATAGTGACTTATACTTCTCATAGGTGGTAAACCATCAAGTACATTATCAGAAATGATGTCATGAAATTCAGTCAACAAAGGTTTAACCTCAGGTGCATGTTCTAACTCATCTTGTTTCTCAGTTTTCCTTGGAATTAAAGAAAAACAAATATTCTGTTCTTTCATTTCTCTTACAAACTTTTTACCCTCAACCAAGCATACTCTGATTGTAGTACAGTGACTTTCATCAAACTTTTCTACTAAAGGCAATAATAGTTGTTTCTTTCCATCCATCCAAATAGTATATTGATTCAATCTACCATCATGCAAAGCTTTCCTATCATACTGCCAAGGTCTATCCAAAAGAATATGACAACAATCCATAGGCATAATATCACACAAGACTTCATCATGATAATTCCCAATTTTGAATTTAACAAGGCATTTTTCACTTACAAGTAGTTTATGCTCCTTTTGGATCCAAGCAATATGGTAAGGCTTAGGATGTATCAATCTCTACAACTGCAATTTTTTAACCAGCTCTTCAGATGCCAAATTATCAAAACTTCCACTATCAATGATTACCTTGCAACATTTATCAATGATCTTACATTTGGTTCTGAACAAACTTTTCCTCAGAATAGGTTCCTCATCAACTTCCTCATTCCACAAGATCCTTCTTAGCATCAAGTTTTCACCATGTTCAGGTTCAATAGACAATTCCTCAACTTCTTCACAAGCCAAATTGTTTTTCCATTACCTCTAGTCTTCTTTCCAGAGTTAGTATGTTCAAAATCTCTATATCCTTCTTCACCACATTTGTAACAAGTACCTTTAAACTAAGATTTCTCTTCTCTTTTCCCATTATTGTTATTCCTAGAGTAACTAGTATAGCTATCTCTAGAGTAATTACCTCTTCTACTAGTAGGTTCATCTTTCCATCCTTTATCTTGTACTAAACTGTCAGATCTGCTACTTTCTCCATAAGATCTGCCTCTACTTCTCTGAAATCTGCCACCTCTTCCTCTCTGTCTTTGATCATGTCTTTTTGTCAATCGCTCTTCTGCCTTCAAAGAAAATTGGTATGCTTCTTCCACACTATCTATTTTAACATAATTGATCTCATCTTGAATTGATATCCTCAAACCATTTAGGTATCTAGCCACCTTCTCAACTTCATCATCCACATATCCAAATCTGATATCCAACTTATAAAATTCTTCAATATATTCTTTCACAGTCATGTCCTTTTGTCTCAAATTTTGCATTTTTCTCATCAAACTAACTTGGTAATCAGCTGGAAGAAACTTCTTCTTCATCTTTCCAAGCATTTTCATCCATGTCTTGATCTTTTCTTTTCCTCTCTTCTGTCTCTCAGTTTGCAAATGATCCCACCAAAGATATGCATGACCTTTCAACTTTGTGACTGCTATCTTAACCTTCTTATTATCAGGAGTACCTTCATACTCAAAGTATTTATCCATCTCAGAGATCCAATCCAAAAGTGCATCGGTCTCAAGTCTTCCATCATAGCAAGCAACTTCAACCGCAGGTCTGGAGTTAGCCTTAGACAAAACTCTCAAGAGTCTTTCTTCATCCTACTCAACTTCAGGTTCAAGATTAGGTGCTACCTCTTCTTCATCACTAACATCTTGAAGATGTGCACCTCTTCTCTGGGCTGTCTCTACAACTTCAAGCCTAGTTGCAATCTGCCTCAACATATCCACTATAGCATTATCATTTCCTCTACCATGAACCATCTTGACAATCAGGTTCCAACAAGATCATAACCTTCTACAAGTTGTAGGTTAGATCTCAAATTTTCCACCCTACAACCAATTTAACAAGGTTCTCCATGATCCAATCCATAAGAAAGAACTTTGCTATGATACCACTTGACGCAAGGACATGGTAGGTATAGGCAGAATCAAGGGCTAATTGACTCTACTTAAACCCACTAACATGCCTTGCGAAGAGTTACACACGGAAGCAATATGAAAACCACATGAAATCAATGAAAACACAATGGATATGAGGCAAGCAATTGGTAACAACACTGGTGCAATTATATTAAATCAGGAAACATGCCCGACTATGAGGCCTTTTGGGTTTCGACCTTATACAATGAATTATGAAATCAGAATCACAGCTTGCACTCAATCTTCTTTTCTATCATCCTCTAACTAGAACTACTCCAACTACCCCCTATATCAACCCAAGCTCCAAATATATAGCCAACAAAGCCACAAGTCGGCGAGTCAGACATTTAATTACATTATAGGTCCACTTAGGGAGAGAAACCAAAAATTAAGAAAGAAGTAACACAACATGCTGCGAAGCTACATTTAGGTCTACACGTGATCCAATAACATATCCTGGACTTTGCAAGATCCAATTTCATCATAAGGAACCGTGCAAGGCTAAACACTCCACATTTCATGCGAAACTAGCGAAAAATCGATGCTCGAGGAAAATGACAATAAATTCTAGATCCAAATGAATTAGGATGTGTGCTCTTAGGAGAATGCTCAAGATTAGGTCTTCAACACCACATTAACTTTGTGAGGCAAGAAACCAACAACAGCAACGACTACAAAAAAAAACATCAGACAGGTACAGGAAAATAAGAAATATTTTTGGTGATGCAAGATTGCTCAAAGACCCAAGATGCTCTTGCATCAGAAAAATAAACTTTTCACTTGTCCAAAAGCGCACAAATCCATTTGCTAACTTTTTAGTAGGTCTAGGTGTTAGTACACCTGGCCAAGACAAAAGCCAAAGCACATGCCTAATCAAATATCCGATAAAATTAGATATCTAATTTTTGCTAGTAATTATATATTTACATAGCCCGGGCGTGTTCAACATTTTCACTGTGAAAACATTGAACGTGGCTAGAGCTTTCGAATATCTGATTTTATCTCCTATCTAATTTTTCTTGAATCTTAAGGTAAGTTCAATCTTCAAATTTTTATTGTTTTTATTGTGTTTTAATAGAAATTTATAGTTTTTTATATAAAAATTAGCTCGTTTAAATGAGTTTTTGTATTGTTTTTTAAATTCATTGTAATTATCCTTTTGTTTTCTAATTGTAATTAGACATGGAATCAGAAAACCCTCCCGATGATCTCATAAAGAATCCACAACCACCTCCCAACAATCCCCCACTTATAAAAGATGAACCAGTCTCAAACCCTCATCGTTTAAAGGATCTAATAGGAGACAATCTAAATCAACTTAGAGGATTTCAAACCACCTATGCCAATATCCCCACATTGTGCCCCATGTTTATGACATTGAACTCAATTATTGAAAACATGGAGAAACTTATAGAGCAACATAGTGCTGCACTAAAAGATAGTTTGTGTATCTTTTGCTGCGGATTTCCAATGTTTTATCTTTTGCAGCGGTGTGGGTGTTTCTTTGGTTGAGTTCCTTTGGGTGGTTTCTTGGGGTTGGTGGCATTTTGTTTTGGCTGATCTATTATGTTTGGTGTACTCCTAATGCTATTCTTAAGCTTTTTCTTTGTAAAGGGTTTCAAGTCTCTTCAAAACTTATTTTTTCCATTAATCAGAACATAGTGCTACACTTCTTTGGCGCGATTCCATGCACACCTAGTTTGACGATGGGCTTGACTATGATCAAGTCATGAACCTAAACATAAAAAAACATGACATATGTAATCTTTTTGTGGATCCTAAAACCGGTCTAAAAGTGGACCCTAAAAAACCCAAGTTGTCAATTAAATGGTGCACAAATAGTGCAATAGGTGACAACTTTTGGGACTGTTGGTGGATGGTTTTTGATAGACCACCTCACAACAATTTGGATGTCCCATTTTATTTTATTAAAAAATTGTATGTTGAATTTGTGCTCGGTCACAAGGTCAATTATTGGTGTATGAGACCAAACCAGGGTGTAGGTTTAGGCACTCCTCAAGATAGGCCATGGGAACATCGGGTGAAATCCTGCACATATGTCCCCCCTCCCAAGATTTCACCACCTCCCATAGTGCATCATCCTAACATTATTGCTGAGGCCAGCTCATAGACTATTCGAGCCATTCACACCTTGAGTGATCTGCTGGTTACGCAGAGCACGTCATTGTTGCCTTTTCGTCCTGATGCTTCTGGTCCTTCCACATCCTCCATGAGCTCATATGTTTGTGTGCCCTACACTTGCATTATGTGCAAAAATATGTGCTTATGTCCCCTAAATGATAGTGATGCATATAATTATGTCTTCGAGGTGGATGATTCTACACAACACACTACAGGCACTGAAGCACTTCATGAAGATGTGCATCAGGGGCATATAGAACCATGGACTCCTATTGTTATGGTAAGGGTAAATAGTTCACTTTTTGCATTGTATTTAATTTTTATCATTCGTATTTTTAGTATAATTTTCTTATAATAATTTCCCACTTATGTTTTTTTATGTGTTACATTTATGTTTAGTTGATGATAGAGGAGGAGATGACACAGGTGGAGGGGTCCACGCTTTCAGCCATATCATTTGGTCTTGACACTTCCATGATACATATGTTTTAATGTAATCATTGGTTTCCTTAAATTATTATAATAGTATATGTACATGTGTTTTCTAATTTTTATGATCATCTTATTACATACTGATGCAGGTGTCACCAGTTACCACCGTGGGCAATGTGAGGGGGTGCAGGCATCAGGTGTTGACAAGGGGAAGGTAATTAAATAATTTAGTTTGTTTATGCATACATGTATACTTGTTAGTTGTGCCTACTCTTTTTTAATTTACATGGTTTATTTGACAAAGAGTGGTATCTGATGATGTCGTGAGACCTTATCGCCACGATAGAGTCACATGCATATCAATTCATAGTGATAGCCCCATGATACGTATATTTCTAAAGTTATTTGCATGTATTTTACTATAAAGTATATATAATATGATCAAGTTATGATAGTATGAAGTATCTGTTTGACTTTTGTAGGTCACTCCTAGTTTGAGGGAGGTAGAACGCAAAGGGTTTGTATCGCTAATGACTCAGCCAACATTTCCTAAAGAAAGTTCAACAAAGTTAAGTTTTAATGTTAATTCAGTTATTTTGTAAACATATATTTTCTACCAAGGATTTAACATTAAATAGTATAACTCGTAGATCAATCTCATGTTCGCAAACATATATAGGTTGAAGTTGACATTGGTGGCATTGTTCCTTCGCTACTAAGGACATATATTAGGTCTCCCATCTGCAGGAGGAGACAAAGAGATGAGGTATATGAGAGTTCAATTTTAGTTTGAATTTTATTTATTATTGTTGACTATGATTCTGAATTTTTAATTTTTATTTGTAGAAACCATATATAAATTAAGTAATCTAACTTGGGGTTTCACTTTTGTGTTTGGATACAGGATCCATCAGAGCCAAAGAGTACTTCAAAGAGATTGCATTTTGATGATCCACCAGTAGCATAGGATGTCCTAGAAATATTTGTAGTTGAATTTCTTATTTTGAGATGTCATATGACACATTTTGAGATGGCTTATGCCACATTGTATCTAGATATGTTGACATGTAAATATGTACATAATTATTGTTCATTTTGATATATATGAAACTTGATATTCGATCCAATTTGCTAATTGTGTGTTCATTTATTCATTGTTAGCATGTAAATATGCTTGTGTGTATGTAATCATGTGTATGATTTATGCCTTAAGTATATTCATGTATATTCAAGTACATTCTTCATAACCTAAATTCATGTGTATGGGTTACGTGCATGACTTAAGTGAATTCATGTGGTATGCTTTATAATCGATGTGCTACATGTATGCTTCATGACTTAAGAAAATTTATGTGTACACTTTATGTGCTACGTGTGTTCACATGTAATTCATTATTTAAGTGAATTTTGTTAGCCCATTTTCCTGTCAATGCCAAAATCCAAAGAAAATGGTCTTATCCTGCAAAATCTTGTGAAAATTTTCACGACCACCTACAAACCAATTTTGGCTAGTGAAGAAGATGTATAATGTTTCATGGCTTGCGTGTTTAGCCTGGGATAGTTCAAGGTGTGTGCAAGCTCTAGTCAAGATCACATGTGCTAAAATGCAAAATCCAGTGAGATCCAACATTTCAAAGCTAATGAGAACCAGGGTTTTATTCCATGTGATGGGGTTTTAAAAAATTGCCTAAGTCAAAAAACCCTTCCCTTTTTCTTTTTCTTCGTTACCTTTTCGGGCCACTTAAGTTTCTGTTTATGTACATGTTTTATTCTTTTATTATTTGGCCCGAGCGGTTAATTATCTATTCGAAGATCACACGACTGCATTGGTCTCATGTTCTCTTGATCTCAGGCAATTAGTTATTTAGATCTGGCGATTTGGAGACCGAGTGTCCGCGTGTTCTCTTGATTCTGGCAGTTAGTGCCTAAGCATCTAGCGAACTGGCGAACATAGTTATCTCTTGATCTCCAAATGAAACGGATAATTCATGAAACATCTAGCGAATCAACGAGGACCATAGGATGATAGCAAGATCAACGGCTGGCATTTGATCTCATGATTTATTTGGGGTTAAGTGAAAGATCTGGCGACTTGGCGAATAAAGGCTATCTTGTGTTCTCCGAATGTAACCGGGGTTAAGAGAAATGTTCTGAGATCTAGCGAATCCTTCAGTCACGTGATCTTGTGATCAAGCATGAGTTAGGATTTGAAAGCTTGGGGATAGGATCTGGCCCGTCGATGAAGATATGATCGGGTGGTGGTCGCTTGATATCCAAATGAAACCTCAGGTCAAGGAAATGTTCAGTGATCACATGAATGCCTTTGTTCATGTGATCTCCAGGCCAGGCCGTGGTTAAGAAAAGTGTTCCAAGATCAGGAGAACTCCTTCAGTCGTGTGTTTGCCAAATGACTAGTTAAGGGGCTTGCCGTGGTTAAGAGATAAAGAAAGTTCAAGTCCAGAGAAGATTTGACAGTGGTCACGATGTCATAAAGGAAATGTGCTCAGAAGTTAGTCATCACGGCATTGTGACAACCGTCGATTTAGATAGGGCCGAGGTTAGGGTGGGTCCAGCTGCCAAGTCATGCTGAGGTGCTCATTCTTGATTGGATGCCGAGAAATGATGATGTGGCCGGGTAATTTTAAAGGGCTAAGTTGACTGTTGTCAAATCTTGAGAACCATCCGATATGCCAGGAAGGGATGCGATCAACGATCTTGTTTTAAACTTGTCCGATTGACCGTTGCCACCAGAAATTTGAATTATTTAAGGGTTTTTCATGAGTAAAGGACTGGTTATTGAATGCCTGGGTGGATGATCTACTTGATTAGATTTTTTCCACTGTCACAGTATGGTCCAGAAATGATGCTTGTTTGTGGAAGATGTCCATGCCATGGAAAAATGGGTGAATAAGTCACACCATTTATGATGCAGGTAAATTGAACAAGAAGCTAAAATGATGTATTTCTTAGTCTTTGGTGTACCAGTTAGGATTTTAGCCATAAATGAAGATCAATTTCAACCCGATTGCTCGAAATTGCTTGGTGTGTCATTTTTGCAGTAAATTTCTTGATTATTTGGTTGGTAAAGTGGTTGAAAACCCTAACCTTGTCCTAGTCATCCGTAGCTTGTTGCATCCTGATTTTCAGGGATCCCAAGATGACTAGTGACTACATATAGCAGCTTGTATTTTATGAAGGATGGTGAAATTGATAACTGAATAGAGAGAGGTTGGATTTAGGGTTTGGTGGTTGGATTTAGGGTTTGGTTCTAGCATTTTTCCATTTTCATTGTATTGATACTAAAATTTTTAATGAGAATACACTTGAATTCCAATCTTAGATTTGTGAATGTCTTCTTGTTTTGATCTTGAATTCTTATATGTTAATGTTGTAAAGAAAGTTAATGTATGGTTTACAAAGTAAATTGTGAAATTATCTTTGAGTTCCTTCCAAAGTCGGGATTAAATTCTTAAAGATAGTTTCAGAGAATTCATGGTTTAGTGAGAATCTGATGTCCAAGTGTGAAAGTGAGAGGAATAATAGGCAAAGCACTTATTATGGATTTGGATGTTTTTGAGTTAATTTTTCTATTGAGGTATATTGTATTTGACTCTTTGCCCTAGGATTAGACAGTGGTCTATTCTTAGGAAGCAGTTCTTCATCATCAATCAACCTATAAATGATAAAAATCTTTAAATCAATGTGTCAAGGACATTGATGCTTAATATTTGCTGATTCCTTTAAGAAGTGAATCCAAGGTACACCCACCTGAGCATCAAGGCTCAAAGTGTAGGAGGACTAATATCCTAGTCCTTATTAATTGGTCCTTTTCCTTGTCAGATTTGGAGTGGTGATAGAGTCAGTGACATTAGTTTGTTAATCATATGGTAAATCTATAAGTAGAAAGAAAAGGAACCAACAAAATGATGACTCTACTAGGGAACCATTGTATAGAGTCAAGTGTTTTACAAAAAAAAATTGTTAAATCTTCTCACTGAATGTGACTGGTGACTCCGAGTCTCTGTTTGATTAGTGTGTTCTTAAATTAAAATATGATGTATTTTGTGATCCTGACAAGCAGCTATCCTATGAGGTTGTGTTGTGATTGTGGGTTTTGAAGAAGGTTCAGAGTTGGGAAAGGTTCTCAGATGATTAAGATTTATCCTCTACAAAGAGGTGGCGACTCTACCAAATTTTGAAAGGTGATTTGGAGGAGAGTTCAAATCAATATTTTGCAGCAGCCACAACATCTCCAAGTAATCCTACTTTTATCAAGCAAGAACAATCCCTAAATAGGTGAACAAGTTGTTGGAAACCGCAATTGAAGCAATTATTTTATTGTCATTGATGTCAAACCTTAACTGGTAAGATTGTTGCTATCTAAGAAAGTACTATATCTATTTGATTTTTGAGAAGGATTAGGGAAAGGTTGATAATAATAACACCTAAGGAAAGGTTGAGTTATCTTGATACTTCAATGGGTACTTGATTATGTGGTACAATGATAAGATAATGTATTGCTTATCTAAGTAAGAAGTAAGACTAAACAAGTAGGCTTAACTAAGAAAAAGTGAAGAAATTTAGTTTAAGCTGAGTGATGTTAGTGTCGACCGAGCCAGTATATGCTGAGTAAATTCGGTGTTGACCGAACATCAGTTAATTACCGAGGAAGACAATATTAGTCGAGGAAATAATTTTAGTGGTGATCGGGCTACCTAGTGATGACTGAGGAGTTGAACATAGTATTGACTGAGCATCAATAATTTACATTTGAGGAAGAATTCAGATTCCTAGTTGACATAGTTGAATTCTCAGATTATGTAAAATGTGTTGACTTTATTTATTGATTGTATAGAAGCATTTAATGCACTGTAAACCATTTTATTGTGATTCCATAAAGAGATTTGAGATGTTTCTAGAAGGATGGATGAAGAACATAAAGTTGGAAGGATTTGATGAATCTGACCTAACCCTAAGATCTACATAGGAGATTAAGCAGCTGAAGTTGGATCGACCTAAACAAAGAGGTATTGAGGAAACCTAAGTGTGAGAATGAAGGAAGAGAATGCTGGAGTTGTTGTTACTGATTGTATAAGTATAAAATATTGAAGGAGAAGGAGTTGTGATTGCTTGAAGGAATTTTTGAGAAGATCAGTGATGAAAATGGAAATGGATCACAGTCAGTAAGCCAACATATGTGTACAGAATTGGATCTGTTATTTTCAAAGTGAGTTGTATGTTTTCAGATAAAACACTGTTGTTAATTTCTAACCATTGTATCACTTTGAAATCCTTTAATCAAGGTTGACCTAACAGTCATTTGTATAAATCCTTTGAACAAGGTTGCATTCTAATGGAATGTATGTAAGTCCTTTAACAAGGCACACTCTTAACAGGGTGGTTGAAATCCTTTGATTGGGTCACACCTGACAGTGTGTTTGTAAACCTTTGATAGGGTTGGCTTTTCACAGAGCTCACATCAGAAGAGTGAAAATATCAGTAACATGTTACAAAGTGGTTTTTCCCAAATTGGGTTTCCACTATAAATCGGTGTTAATGCTTGTGTGAATGTTTTGGTTTGAACATTTTTGTGTTTTGCAAGTTAAATACTATTGGATAGTGGACTATAGTGTTATATGTTTTTGTTATGCATTTAGTAATGATCGAGTAGCTGTTGGTTGTTAGATCTGAGTTGTTGAAGAGTTTGAAAATTTATTTTATACATTTGGACCTGAGAACAACTGATTCACCCCCCCTCTCTATTGTTCTAAATCATATTAACACAAGTCACTAGAAGAAAGGGAAAAATAATCTTGACGTTTGGTCATATTTCTAGATAGAAGTTTCAGTTGTTGTAATGAGTATCAAAATAATGTTGTGGTCTAATAAAGTTAGTGATTGCAAGAAATTGGATAGGAATTTTGTCATGAGAACAAGGTGTGTTATTTTTTCAGTGTTTTAAAAATGGAGTTCCCAGATTTGATGAGTCAGGATGATGTTTCTAGATCTGAAAGTTATCAATCAGATCTTGAAAAAGTTAATAGAGATAGAGACATTTATTTGATAAGTCAGAAAATCCACCAAAATTGCATAAAGATTTTAAGATGTGAAATAGGGTAAAGGGAAGAAGAATCAACCCATTCATACTATAAGAAATTTCTTGTAGCTTGTGATGAACTTCTTGTGGGTATTGAGCTTCAGAATCCCAATATGTTGAGATGTTTCTAGAGCTAGGTATACCTGAATCAATCAGTTGGGCTACATTCCTTAGAGAGGAAGCACTTGAAAGGTTTAAAGAATGGATAGATTCATTTGTAGATACTGAATCTAGTTATGTTGATGATGTTGAATATTATGATGCTGATATTGAAATCTATGAATTTCAAGGAGTAGAAGATGAATTTCTAGCTGATAGTGCTCCCCTTGAGTTTATAGATTTCTCTTTTTCTTAGCATAATGATAATAGCTTCTTGTTTTAGCTTGATGATGTTTTGTGTGAACATGAAAGATGTGACTATAATGTAGATGTAAGTTCCTACAATGACTACTTTGCACAAGGTATTGTGAAACAAGTGGTTTCAGCCCCTGTTTCAAATGGGGAAGATTTTTGCAGCATCAACAGTGAGACCAATGAGATGGAATGTGAAGTTCAGTGCTTACTAAGTAGTGAGAAAATTTTAGAACTCTTGGATGCTGAGTTTTAGAGGTATACTCCTAAGTTTATTTCTAAAATTCCATGCCCGGTAGATATAAGTTTTGAAAAAGATGATTCAAGTGATGACATGATGGGTGAAACATTTGTTGATGTCCTTTCTCCCATTTTTGATATGCAAGTGGATAGTGCATATCATTATAATGAGTTTGATAATGTTATGTTTGATGAATATAATGATGAATGTACTAGTGTGGGTTCATATTTTCAAGATCCTGGTGTCAGTGGTTCTTGTTTACATTTTGATACTAGAAACTGCTACAAATCTGAATGTGTTTTCTCAAATTTGCAAGTGATTAATGAGTCATTCACTAATAGTTCTTGTTCCTTTTTTGAAGATGATGATATGAGTTGTGATTAGCAAGTTCTTTTTGATTTTGTGCAATCAGATATTTGTCTTGAGAGGTTCTATGTTAGTTTGCAAAGTGATGAGATAGAAATGGTTTATTCCTTTTTGCAAACTAATGATCAAAATGCTGATGTTTCTAGCCACGAGGTTGAGTTGGAGTGTTTCATTTTTTAGCATGATATTGATAATGAAGAGTGTGATGCTTTGATGTCACAAAGTGATCATCATTCATGGCAGTTTGATGGCTTGGTCTTGTCAAGTGGTGGTGAGTATGATGGTCATTTTTTTTGTGATATGCTGAAAATGGATCATATTGTTTTTGACAAGCCAGATGAAAGAAATAATTTTAGTTTACCTTTGCTATATGGAGATGAAAATCATTTATTTGAAAGGGATAAAGACTGATTATAATTTTGAAGCTTTAGGCTTTTTGTAAATAATGTAAATCTTGTACAGTTTCTTTCCTTTCAATGGTGTATTTCTTTTCTGTTTGGTCGTGCCTTTGTAAGTAGGTTTTTGTCCAAGTGCTCTCTGCAGTTGTCCTTTTCTAGTAGGTGGTCTGCTTTCCCCAGAAATTCTAGGATCTTGCATGGGCACAAGTTACCCATCATCCCTAGACAGAGCCACTATTAGCTCATTTTCCTGTCAATGCCAAAATCCAAAGAAAATGGTGTTATCCTGTAAAATCTTGTAAAAATTGTCATGACCACTTGCAAACTAGTTTTGGCTAGCGAAGAAGATGTATAATGTTTCATGGCTTGCATGCTTAGCCTGGGATAGTCCAAGGTGTGTGCAAGCTCCAGTCAAGATCACATGTGCTAAAATGCAAAAACCAGTGAGATCCAACATTTCAAAGTTGATGAGAACTAGGGTTTTATTCCATGTGATGGGGTTTTAGAAAATTGTCTAAGTCCAAAAACCCTTCCCTTGTTCTTTTTCTTTGTTACCTTTTCAGGCTACTTAAGTTCCTGTTTATGCAAATCTTTTATTCTTTTATTATTTGGCCCGGGTTTAAGTATATATTCAATGATAAAACGTCTGCATTGGTCTCATGTTCTCTTGATCTCGGTTACTTATTTGTTTAGATCTGGTGACTTGGCAACGGAGTGTCCACATGTTCTCTTGATTCTAGTAGTTAGTTCCTAAGCATCTAGTGAACTGGTGAACATGGTTATCTCTTGATCTCCAAACGAAATGACTAATTCATGAAACATCTAGAGAATCAGTGAGGACCGTAGGATGATAGCAAGATCAATGGATAGCACTTGATCTCATGATTTATCCAGGGTTAAGTGAAAGATCTGGTGACTTGGAAAAATCTCGTGTTCTCCGAATGTAACTGAGGTTAAGAGAAATGTTCTAAGATCTAGTGAATGCTTCAGTCACGTGATCTCGTGATCAAGCATGAGTTAGGATTTGAAGGCTTGGGGATAGGATCTGGGCCGTTGATGAAGATATGATTAGGTGGTAGTTGCATGATCTACTAATGAAACCTCAGGTCAAGGAAATTTTTAGCAATCATGTGAATTCCTTTATTTGCGTGATCTCTAGGCCAGACCGCGGTTAAGAAAAGTATTTCGAGATTAGGAGAACTCCTTCAGTCATGTGTTCTCCGAATGACTAAGAGTTAAGGGCTTGCCATGGTTAAAAGATAAAGGTAGTTCAAGTCTAGAGAAGATCTGATGGTGGTCGTGATGTCACAAAGGAAATGTGCTTGGAAGTTAGTCATCGCGGCATTGCGACAGCTGTCAATTTAGATAGGGTCGAGGTTAGGGTGGGTCCAGCTACCAAGTCATGCTGAGGTTCTCATTCCTGATTGGATGCTAAGAAATGATGATGTGGCTGGGTAATTTTAAAGGGCTAAGCTGATTGTTGTCAAATCCTAAGAACCGTCTGCTATGCTGGGAAGGGATGCGATCAATGATCTTGTTTTAAACTTGTCTAATTGACCGTTGCCACTAAAAATTTGAATTATTTAAGGGTTTTCCACAAGTAAAGGACTGGTTATTGAATGCTTGGGTGGCTAATATACTTGATTAGATTTTTTCCACTATCACAGTATGGTCTAGAAATGATGCTTGTCTGTAGAAGATGTCCATGTTGTGGAAAAATGGGTGAATCAGTCACGCCATTTATGATGTAGGTAAAGTGAACAAGAGGATAAAATGATGTATTTCTTAGTCTCTGGTGTACTAGTCAGGATTTTAGCCATGAAGATCAATTTGGACTTGATTGCTCTAGATTGCTTGGTGTGTCATTTTGCTATAAATTTCTTGATTATCTAGTTGGTAAAGTGGTTGAAAATTGTAACCCTGTCCTAGTCATCCGTAGCTTGTTGCATCCTAATTTTCAGGGATCCCAAGATGACTAGTGACTACATATAACAACTTGTTGTATTTTATGAAGGATGGTGAAATTGATAACTGAATAGAGAGAGCTTAGATTTAGGGTTTGGTTCTAGCATTTTTCATTTTCAATGTATTGATACTGAAAATTTTAATGAGAATACACTTGAATAATTTTAATGAGAATACACTTGAATTCCAATCTCAAATTTGTGGATGTCTTCTTGTTTTGATCTTGAATTCTTATATGTTAATGTTGCAAAGCAAGTTAATGTATGGTTTACAAAGTAAATTGTGAAATTGTCTTTGAGTTCCTTCCAAAGTTGGGATTAAATCCTTGAAGATAGTTTTAGAGAATTCATGGTTTAGTGAGAATCTGATGTCCAAGTGTGAGAGTGAGAGGAATAATAGGCAAAACACTTATTATGGATTTGGATGTGTTTGAGTTAATTTTTCTATTGAGGTATATTGTATTTGACTCTTTTCCCTAGGATTAGACACTGGTCTGTTCTAAGGAAGTAGTTCTTCATCATTAATCAACCTATAAATGATAAAATCTTTAAATCAATATGTTAATGATATTAATGCTTAATATTTTTTGATTCCTTTAAGAAGTGAATCCAAGGTACACCCACCTGAGCATCAAGGCTCAAAGTGTAGGAGGACTAATATCCTAGTCCTTATTAATTGGCCCTTTTCCTTGTCAGATTTGGAGTGGTGATAGAGTCAGTGACATTAGTTTGTCAATAATATGATAAATCTATAAATAGAAAGAAAAGGAACCAATAAATTCAAAATTTATGTGCTACATTATATTCATGTGTATATGATGCTCTCAACCAAGCAAATCTAATGCAGAGCCTCTACTATCCCCTCATGGAACTCAACTCAACTTGAGGATTCTACAAGCATCTTGGAATCTAATCAAGAAGTTAGTCTCAAATCAAGGGTCAAATAGAGTTCTCTAACTTTAGAGAACCAAAACATCTGACATTTTGAATAAGTTCACTTCCTCTAACCTCTCATCCCAACTTCTCTTGGCACCGACTCCATTCTAGGCCTCTCAGTGCATGTAGAGCCTCCATCTTGTAAAAAATTGAAATAGGTCTTCCACCTTGATTGTAAAACCATATAGCATATTAATGTGGTCCATCTATAATGTTCCACCAATCTACCAATTTTGGTCAACTCATCTTCCACCAATCCACTCCAATAGCCCTTATAGTCTTGTAGCCTTCACCAGTCATAAATCAACCTTTTTCTACAGAATTCTCAAAACAACTCAAGAAACTAATGGTTGATCTAGATACCCTTTTGGATTCCTTAAATCCTCCCCAAGACTTAGGGTAGAATCCTTTTGGATCTATTCAAAGGCTTACTTTGCCTCTTGACACACCAGAAAGCTCGCCAACATATGCAATGGTGCTTAGTGGACCTTCAAAAGAATTTGGTCCGACATGTTCATGAACATTCTACTGAATTTGTGTTCCAAATGAGGTTGTCCAAATAGAGCTAATGGCACAATCCATTTGGTGCTAGGATGAATGGTTTGGAAGAAACTCAGTGGTGCAACTTTCAACTGACCCTTACTGCAAGTTTTGGCATCAAGTGAGATTGGCGTGCCAAATTAAATTTTTTTTGAATCTCCCAAAATAGAGAGAGGTTATTGTAGGCCTAAAAAATGTGGTCTTGTAGTATCTCATGGTTTTCTGATACCTCTCACGGGGTCTGAGATACGAGCCTCAAAAGATCGCTGCCCAATCGTGCTTAGTGCACCTTGGGAACACTTTGGTCCAGCATGGTCCTGAATGTTCTAGTGACTCAATGGTCAAAATGGGGTTGTCACTAGCATTTACTCACCCAACCGAAGCTAATGGAACATTCCATTTGGTGCCAGGAGGAATGGTTTGGAAGAAACCCAGTGGTTCAAGTTTCAACTGACCCTCATTGCAAGTTTTGGCATCAAGCGAGACTGGTGTGCCAAATTCAAAAAAAATTGAATCTCCCAGAATGGAGAGAGGTTATTGTAGGCCTTAGAAACATGGTCCTATAGCATCTCACAGTTTTCCATACCTCTCATGGTGCTTGAGATACGAGTCTCGAAAGATCGCTTCTCAATCATTCTTAGTGCACCTTGGGGACACTTTGGTCCGACATGGTCCCGAATGTTCTAGTGACTCAGTGGTCAAAATGGGGCTGTCACTAGCATTTAACCACCCAAAAGAAGCTAATGGTGCATTCCATTTGGTGCTGGGATGAATGGTTTGGAAGAAACCCAGTGGTGCAACTTTCAACTGACCCTCATTGCAAGTTTTGGCATCAAGGGAGATTGGCGTGCAGAATTCAAACAAATTTGAGTCTCCTAGAATGAAGAGAGGTTATTGTAGGCCTCATAAACATGGTCCTATAGCATCTCATGATTTTTCTATACCTCTCATGGGATCTGAGATATGAGTCTCGAAAGATCTCTGGCCAATCATGCTTAGTGCACCTTGGGGACACATCAGTCCAACATGGTCGCGAACGATCTATTGACTCAGTGGTCAAAATGGGGTTGTCACTAGCGTTTACCCGACCAAATAGAGACAATAGTGCAAACCATTTTGTGTTAGGATGCAATCCTTTAACACTATCCCTTCACTCCAGGGAATCACCATTTTACTTTGGACACATTTGACCAATTTTGACTCAATGACTCCAACTATTATATCATCTGACGATACAAATGTACATGAAATTAAGACAATATAAATTTAAGTGATGCTAAGGTAAGGGTGGTGGGTGAATAAAAAACAAAGATTGGTTAATTTTCAAATGAATCTAGGCACTTCTCCTAGGCCTCAACTCCACAAATGACTCAAATGAAGACACACACCCAGAACACTAACTAGCCATTACTTGTTTAAATTTGACTATTTAAAATTTGAAAGTTAACTTATAACTTATTAAATTTGTAAAATGAAAACTCGTAAAGCTTTCAAATACCTAGGAGACTTATTCCAAGTAGTACTAAACCCCTAAACTATCCATTGACTCCCTTGGACACTAATATCTTCATGGCTTGATTGGTTGTCCTTCGTGCCCTTGCACCAGTAAGGATACAAAATTAAGACGATACACATATAAGGATACAACATTCATAGTAAGGAAACAAAATTTTTGCACTTTACATGGCATTAAGAGGATACAAATGTAGGCTCTTAATATTTGCAAATCAACCCCATGGACTCTTTTATATTTCAAATCTTGCATCTAATTTTTTATATACAAAATTTGGCATCTAAATATACACATTACATTCAATTGTTATTTTTATATATACAAAATTTGTCATCTAAATAAGCACATTACATTCGATTGTTGTTTTTATATACAAAATTTGGCATCTAAATATACACATTACACAACTATATATAAAAAATAAGTGTCCTTTCCGCTCCTAAAGTGTATAAGTTTAACATATGGTACTCGATGACATTGGCCGCTATAACAAGGTGTGAATACATGAGATTGGTTTTGTTTCATGATGCCCTACCATATTTTCCTAATAAACTTCATAGGATTGGCTGGCTTAACATTTTCGCTCTACAATGAAATGCTAAAGCTGATGCCACCGAAAGTGTAAAGAAGGATTTGTACGACAGTTTCCATTTGTCAAGAGAGTTTTGGTGTTGAACAAAGGATGATCCTGGGATTTAAGATGATGAAAAAGGGAAAGATTCAGTAAAAATATTTTAAGGAGGTCGTTGAGATAGGTAAATATTATAGTTTTGAGTTCCCATTTCTAAACAAGCAAAAAAATGTTGACATAAAAATTGTTCCACTCTCTTCCTTACCAAAATTTCATGGTTTTTGACAATCCAAAAACCCTTAAAAGGATGTTGCCTCATTAAAAAATTCATACCTTGTCTCTTGTCTTTGACCATAAAGTTTTTACTTTTCGATGCTGGCAAAAACAATCAGATATTCAAAAATATCAGATATTTGAACATATCAGGTATCTAAAATCTCCCGCCCAAATTTTGTCAAAATCTCCTTCCCTCTGTCTCTGTCTGTCTCTATCTCTGTCTCTGTCTCTGTCTCTATCTCTATCTCTGTCTCTGTCTCTGTCTCTGTCTCTGTCTCTGTCTCTGTCTCTGTCTCTGTCTGTCTCTGTCTCTGTCTCTGTCTCTGTCTCTGTCTCTGTCTCTGTCTCTGTCTCTGTCTCTGTCTCTCTCTGTCTCTCTGTCTCTCTCTGTCTCTGTCTCTCTATCTCTGTCTCTCTATCTCTGTCTCTGTCTCTGTCTCTCTCTGTCTCTCTGTCTCTCTCTCTGTCTCTCTGTCTCTCTCTCTGTCTCTTTGTCTCTTTGTCTCTGTCTCTCTGTCTCTCTGTCTCTGTCTCTGTCTCTATCTCTCTCTCTCTCTCTCTCTCTCTTTGTCTATCTGTGTGTGTGTGTGTGTCTATCTCTATCTGTCTCTGTCTTTGTCTCTATCTATCTGTCTATCTATTTGTCTCCCTCTCTCTCTCTCTCTCTGTGGTATAATATTGAACATATAATATAAATATTTAATAAGTTAATATTATACTATTATACAATAGATAAATAAATAATAATAATATAATACATACTAATATAAAATTTATATTATAATACTAATCCTATGCTATTATTATTTGATATTAATATTAAAAAAATAGTTTGTAATATATAACTTAAAATTGAAATAAATACTCAACTGAATTAATATTAACATAAAAAAATACAAATTAACATGTAATTTGAAATTAAAAAAAATACAATTTAATATGTTACTTGAAATTGAAAAAACTAGTTGAAATGAAATTTTGAATTAGGCGAGACGTTTCAGATATCCAAAATCTTCTAATATCCAATTAGGCTTGGTATTTGCCTTGGGAAATGCCAAACGTGAATGGTCAAATCATTAGGTGTGTTTATCATATTATTTTTGATATCAAGACTTCGACCATGTAGCTGACGACTATTTTTTCACCTAAAATTGATGAAACAAAAAGGGTTTCTTAAAGACATTATCAGCTTTCCATCAATATAATTGCTGTCAAATTTCAAGTTCAGTAAGTAATTATTAATTATTTTTTAATTGAGTTATCTTTAAAGTCATAATTGACACACTGACTGAAAAACAACTATAACTTTCAAACCATTTAACCTTTTTAAAATATGAAACATGCATCACATTCTATGCTTCAACTACTATAAGAAAAAAAAAGGTTTTTCATTTGTAAAGTTTAGAATTAGTTAAGGTGGTGAGACACAAGAGTTTTTTTAATCTGAAAAAGTTGTAGCAGAAAATTCATAATTAATTAATTATTTGGCAAAAAATTAAAAAAAAATATGTATCACATTTAGGCATGAGTCTACTACTTATATCTAGAATCTTGGGAAAATATATCATGATTTGATTGTGATTAAAGTGGTTAGATACACAGGTACTTTTTATCTTTTCCCTGAAATTTTTGCACTACTGCATTGAAATCTAAAATTTTGAACAATTAGATTAATTTTTCAGACAAGGGCTAGTAGTTTAGAAACTACATTCAATTTCCTATAGATTCTATTCTTACAACTTTTTACGTCAAGTTGACTAACCCTAATTTTCTGATTTTTCATTGCCACTTAAGGCCATAGTTTGGTATACCATGATCCTGCACATACCCACTTATGGATTATAATTATATGATTATTCAATTTTAAAGTAAGATATGCTTTGGAATACATTCATTACTACTTTGTCATGTTTCTATGGAGATTGAACATTTATGATTAATTTTTAACAACCTTTAAATACTAATTCATTAATAAGAATTATAACTATTATAATATTTTGTTATATTAATGATTGTTATGCATTTGCCTCTAGGTACTAAATATTTTGATATTCCACTAATTAAAGAAGAAACCTAGTTTGCATTAAAATTGATATTTGTTAATGATCTTGTCATCGTATTATTACCATCATACGCACTCATCTCACTCATTAAGATTCTTAGTTTAAAAAATGACAAAAAAATATTAGTTTGATCTAACACAAAATTTATAATTCAAGTACATTATATATCTAATAAATGAATTCACTTTTATATTCTTTTGTCAAATTATTCTATGGAATAAATTTTTTTATCGATATACATCATTATATAGATTTGATTAGTTGCATAGTTCTTATAAGAATCTCTTATTTACTCTAATTTATATAGAAGCTTTAACACCAATTGATTTGTATAGCAAAAACAACTTAAGAAGTGTCCTTGAATTAAGAATGATGTGGATTACTAATGAGTATGGAATCTAGTAAATCATTCTCTTACATTGGTAAGCCTATTCAATATTGTTGGTACATAATTATTTTAGTTGAATGGTTACAGTTATGTAAAAGTGATCTAGTTTATTTTACTAATTTAAAATAGTAGTAAGATAATTTATTGAATTAATTGGATTGAAGAAACATGGTTTAAAAAAAAATTCTTGGTATTGAGTTTACATCCAAATGCAAAACCAATAAACTTTATGAATAAAAATTAAAGATACATTTTAGTTAAACAAAAATATCTTCTCAAAGGAAACTTCATGTCAAACAACCATTTTGGGTGGTTTCAAGTAGATTTTTTTTCTAGGTTTCCATGTTCATTTCACTTGGGTGGTTGGTAGCTGATAAATAATTATTAGGGGAAGTTATCCCTTAGAATGGATTGTATATCCACTCGCATAGTTGAATCAACACAGTTTCAAATAGAACTACACATTTTACACTTGGTTCTCTAGTACATTGATCATGTATATATCAAGTATGTAGGAATTATAAGAAAAAAGGATGCCTATAGTATTAAAAAACAAAGGACATTATGAGGTTTTGTAACCTATCTCCTAAATTTGAAGCTATAAATCTGATTGGTACATGAATAAAATATGATAGTCTCCTAATACTCAAAATAATTCTAAGGGAGAATTATATTTTGGTGCAGGAGCACCCCCTCCACTCTTCACAAACACTTATACTTCTAGGGTATTTTAATAAGCCACCTTGTAAGACCTAGTCACCCTCGGTGTGGTTATAAACCATGGGTTTTTGACTATGGTCCAAAGGAAAATTTAGGAGTTTAGATTTTCCTAGGTGTCTTTTAAGTTGTTTCAATAATGTTTGTGATCATTAGGATCCAAGGCTTAGGCCTATAGGCTCATTAGGATAAAAAATGCAACATTTTGCAAAAGTTACAAAATGCAAGAAATGTTGCTCGACAAATTCTTTAAAAATTTTCTACCGACTTGTATAACAATCACCCAATGGTCAAAAACTTTGAGAAAAGGTTGGATCCATTGTGGAAGGTCTTCATATAGCCCTTTTAGGTGGGTGGAAGACAAGAAAAAAAAAACTCTATGTAATTTTGGCATTCAATCAATAAAAATCCCTATTTTTCTCTATGTCCTGGACTGTAAACAATATGTGTACGGATTGGTATGAAAGTGTGAAGAAGAAAATTGTTTGATATGGGATTTGGCATGAATTAGGACTCCAATTATTTTTATTTAAGTTAGTTTGAAGATCGGAGTCGAGAGATAGAAGAATTTGTTTTTTGGGTTTCCAAGAAACCCTCCTGAACCAAGGTTTTAACAAATAATGCCCTAACTTGCTTTTCCTTCATGGGATTCTGATGCAAAGTGGGGAAATTAAAGTAGGGTCAATGTATTCTAGATCCTCAAGAGCATAGGAGAAAGGGGATTGCATTGAGAAGTTTTTTTGTAGGCTCTAGGCCAAGCATCTCTGTGTGCTTGGTACATGATATGGAAGAGTGAAGTGACAGTAGCACTTCGGGGGTGGATAAAAGAAATATGATGATGGATTATTGTCTCTTTGGGATTCCTAAAACCATTGCAATTGGATGTTTTCCTTGAAAAAATGACTGGTGAACATTCCCTTAAGTAACCGACTCAATTAGCCCTATTAGGACTAGTGGATCAGGGATTGTTAAGTATTGTCCTTATTGATTGAGATCTTGTGATTTGGAGGTTTGGTACAAGTCTGTAAAGGGTGTCTGAATATACATTTTTTTTTCTAGGTTCCTTGAAATAATCTGGAACTAAGCCCTTAGAACCTTTCTCAAAAGGCTACAAGCCCAACAAGGCTTAAATCCAATAACTTGTTGTCTAAAACTTGTAATGTGTTGAAATAATCCCTATAGTAGACCTTTAGTGAGCATGGAACCTTTCCATCCCCTTTCTAAATATGAAGGTTCCCATTTCATGTTTAACTAGTAAGGGTGCTTCATAGTAGGCATTACTAAGCGGCATGAAACTACTCAGTAAAGCTATCAAGCCCACTTAGTTAACATAAGCACCTAGCATCAACCAAGCTCATCAGTCAAAGAAGAAACTGAGTAAAAACTGAGCTTGGGGAGTAAAAGCTAGTTGAAGACACTGAATCCTCCAGTGATGATAGTGGAATTATGTTTTTTGTAGGATCTTTGAAAGGTGTAGATCACTCTCCTAAGCCCACTTTGGGTTTAGAGAAACACTGAAGGTCTCACCACATACCGAGTTTCCTAAATAGGGGAGAGCTCTACATCAAGTGGTATTAGAGCATCTAAGATCCTTAGGTGAAATATATACTAGCACCATGGAAGGAGAAGATGAAGGAGGATTGTCATCAAGGATGACCAATGCATAGATAGTAAGATACCCAAGAGAGCAAAGGACACAACATGATGAATGAAGAGACACCGAGATGTAGTAGATGAGGCAAGAAATGGATAGGCTTAGGGAAGAGCTTTCGAAGAGAAGTAGTGGAAACTCTGATGATGTCGAAGAAGGGAGTGATTAAGAACCCATTGAGTAGGAGGAAGAAGAATGTCATGCAAACCAGAGACTACTTATGAAGACTCTAAAATCTATGGAGAGGAGAGCTGTGGATGCCAAGCTTGAGTTGCCTACATACAATGTGAAGATGGACCCAGATGTTGCAATGGATTGGGTGGATGCCCCAAATAGTTTCTTTGATTATGAAGACATCCCTGAGAATCAGAGGGTGAAGATTGCTAAGTCAAATCTCAAAGGCTCTGCACTCACATGGTGGAACTTCACTCAAGATGATAGGGTGAAGAATGGAAAGAATCTAGTCACCACTTGGAAGAAGATGGTGGCCCTGCTTAGGGAAACTTATGTCCCTAAAGATTATGAAGTCCAAATTCATAAAAGAAGAATGAGTCTAAGATACAAAGAGATGGATATCTCTAGTTATACCGAAGGATTTAAGAGATTGGTGATGAAATCCAAGCTTACTGAACCAGAATGTGTGAATCTTGCTCGGTATATGCAAGGCCTAAGGGTCTCAATTCAGGATGAACTTATTTTGACAAGCCCTACCATAGTGAACCAGTGCTATCAATTGGAATTGAAAGTTGAAGAAAAGTTCAGAAGGAGGAATGAACAGAGTGGTAGAGGAAAAGATAAGAATGAAAGAGGTAGAGGAAACTTTGGAGGAAGAGGACAGAACAATAGACCACAAGGAGAATCTAATAAGGAGAACATCTAAGGGGAAAGAAGTTCAAGAGGTGGATATAGAGGAAGAAGAGGAAATGGAAGAGGCAAAAATGGAGGAAGAAACAATGGAAAAATTAGATGTTATAACTGTAATCAAATAGGGCACTACACCTATAGGTGTCCAGACAGAGACAAGTAGAATAACCAAGGTGAAAGAAGAGCCAACCTAGTGCACAAAGATGATGCTGATAGTGTAAGATATTGTATGGGAGAAGAAGGTGTATCCCTCATGATGAAGAGGACCTTAATCCAAGCACCAGTACCAGTGGAGCCTCCTCAAAGGAAGAATATCTTCATGACCAACTGCAAAAGCCATGGAAAGGTATGAAATTTAGTAATTGATTCTGGTTCTATAAAAATCTTATATCTAGAGAGATGGTAGATAAACTAAAACTAGAAAAGATACCCCACCCAAACCCATCCCATGTATCTTGGTTGACAAAAGGGAAAAAGACCCTCATAAATAAAAAAGTTTGGGTAGATTTCAAAATAAAAGACTATAAGGATAGAATCCTTTGTGATGTGGTAGATATGGATGTTTTTCACCTTTTGTTAGGACGTCCATGGCAGTATGATCTGCATGCTACACATGATGGAGTCACAAACTAATACCAAAATATTCAAAATGGTCACAAGTACAACCAGCTCCCTCTTCCTGATCCTCAACAAGAAAAACCAATAGAATAGTTAGTCATGCTTGTAGGAGAACAAGAGATGATCAACACTATTCAAGATTCTAAGGTAGGATATGCCCTAGTCCTTAAACCAAAGGAGAAGATAGTGCACAATGAAGTACCGAAGGAAGTAGATAGTCTACTACAGAAATACAAAGGAATAGTTGCAGGAGACACACCGGATGAACTCCCACAATTGAGGGACATCTATCACCAAATAGATTTCATCCTAGGTGCTTCCCTACCCAAAAAATCTGCTTATAAAGTCACTCCTAATCAAAATGCTAAAGTCACTAGACAAATCAGTGAATTGTTGACAAAAGGACTCATACAAAAGAGTCTCAGCCCTTGTGCAGTCCCAAGTGTTTTGGCCCCTAAAAAGGATGGAAAATGGAGACTATGCATTGAATCCATGGAAATAAACAAAATAACAATCAAATATAGATTCCCCATACACATGATTGAGGATCTACTAGACCAACTTGGAGGAGCATGTTATTTCTCAAAAAATGACCTTAAATCTGGTTACCATCAAATAAGAATAAGGCCAGGAGATGAGTGGGAAACCACATTTAAAACCACTGAGGGATTATATGAATGGCTTGTGATGCCATTTGGCCTTAGCAATGATCTTAGCACCTTTATGAGATTAATGAATGAAGTGCTTCAAGATTTCATAGGAAAGTTTGTGGTGGTCTATTTAGATGACATCCTAATATTTAGTGGGACTTTAGAAGAGCACTTGAGACACATGGAACAAGTTCTCCGAAGACTACATGAGAAGAAATTGTCCATAAACTTAGAAAAGTGTACATTCATGCAACAAGAGTTGATATTCTTGGGTTTTGTTATCTCAAAGGGCACATTGAAAGTGGATCTTGAAAAGGTAGAAGCTATCATTAATTGGCCGATACCAAAGACTCCAAGAGAAGTCAGAAGATTTCATGGGTTGGCTACCTTTTATAGGAAGTTTATCAAAAATTTCAGTCACATTTGTGCACCTTTACTTGATACCATCAAGGGTGGTAGAAAATAAAAATTCCAGTGGACAACACAAGCAGATGAAGCTTTTAAGTGTTTGAAGGAGAGAGTAGCACAATATCCCATTTTGGCACTACCTACCTGTAATATATAAAAATATATCTTTTTGTGGATATATTTTTATATGTGTGTTGTTTATAGGGGGGTTTGTGTGTGTAGGATGTGACGAAAAATGTCATGGAAATAAAAACTTAATAAAATATGAATACTTATCTTGAAAAGGAGCATATTCAAAAATCACTATTTTCTAGTGTCTGTGTCTGATTTCGGGAAATTCTACAACCGGATTTGGGCTGGAAATGCAGAAACTGAGAAAACCAAAAAATCTTATGTCTTTCTAAGAAAGGTCATCCTTCACCCAAAATAGGGGTAAGATCTTACCCTGGGGTACAATCTTACCCCAAAAGGTCATCCTTGACCTGCACAGCTCCAACGGAGATTCTGTTTGTGGATCCCAAAAGTTCATCGAAAAGGGTACTCAGATCTGAACTACAATTCGCTGTCCCGCACCTGTACCTACAAGAAAAAGAGGATTTTTGTTGTTTGGATGAGGGGTTTTCCTTGGTCAAACCTGATTTTGGAATCAACCTTTAAAATAGAATTGAAATAGAGAATGCTAGAAAGTAGTAGAAATAGATCTAACAATGAAGCTATGATATTCAATAGATATGCAATTGTATTTGAAATGTAACCAAGTATGTTGATATGAAAGCTTGGACTCAACACTAACAAATGTAAATCAAAACCTCCATGATTGTATGCTTGGAATCCACCTTGAAGGATGAATGGATCTTGAAGATGAACAAAGGATCTTGAAGGAAGATCACACTACCATGATGGCTAGATCTAGGGTTTGAATGATGAATCTTGAATGCTTGAACCAAATTCCTCCAAAGGCTTGAATTCTTGAATCCTCGATCTTCAATGGAGAACTTGAATGCTTGAATGGATTCTTTCTTGATAGATCCATTGATTTCCAAATGAGATATGATAGATGGATTGATGCTTGATTGAGATTTTCTTGCTTGAGAGTGCTTGAGCACGAAAGTGGATGATGAAAATGAGAGGAGGAAAGCTTCCTTTTATACTAGTCTAGGGAAAAAAATTCTAGAGAGGAAGACATAGGAGAATTAAATTAAAATTAAGCCTTAAACCCTAGAAATAGAGCTAAATTAAATATAATTTAAGAGTTAACCATTCTGAAACCCAAAATAGCCGACCCAAAAGCGGGAAAAGAAAGTTTTGAATTTCCCCCCGCATTTTACAAAATTTTTGATGAAAAGAGGAACCTAGGTCAAGGAAGAGGTGGACTTTGAACTAGGTCAATATTGAGGTTGACCTTGACCCAGGGGTTTAGGACCCATGAAAGAGGAAAATAGTGCTCGGGGAGGCCCAAACAGAGCCCTAAATAGACACAGAAGATGGGAAGGAGGCAAAAAATAGAGGACAACATGATGATGGCCCCAAAACACCCCCTAAGGATGGCTAAATGTTCTTATCATGGAAGTGATTCCATTTTAAGATGATACACTACCTTCAAAAAATTATTCACAGTGGAGACCGATGCTAGCATTCTAGCCATAGGCGTAGTCCTTAGTCAGGATGGAAGACCAGTGACGTTCTTCTCTAAAAAATTGAATGAAGTAAAGAAGAAATACAGTACATATGACTTGGAACTTTATGATATGGTTCAAGCCCTCAAGAAATGGAGGCACTACTTACTTCCTAAGGAATTTATTGTCTTTACAGATAATCATGCTTTAAGTTTTCTAAACAGTTAGGATAAACTAAGCTACAGGAACATGAAATGGGTTGAACAACTCCAAGCATTCACATTTTCCATAAAGCATAAGAAAGGAACTTCAAATAAAGTTGCAAATTCTCTCAGTAGAAGAGTGATTTTTGTTGAATAAGTGCAGGTACAAAGCATAGGAATTGATGCCCTCAAGAACCTATACAAGGATGATTCAAACTTCAGTGATATCTATAAGGTTTTCTCTACTCTATCAGATGTATATACTACTACTTATTTTGAATATTTATTGCAGAATGGCCTTTTTTTCAAAGGAGGTCAATTCTGTATTCCTAAATGCTCCATGAGAGAAAACATGATCAGAGAGAAGCATTGTGGTACATTAGGAGGTCATTTTGGCATAGATAAGACAATTGAGCTTGTAAGGAGAAACTATCATTGACCTTGGTTACTTACTGATGTTAGAAAGTTTTTTGAGTCATACACTATTTGTCAAAGGGCTAAAGGATTTAGGACCAATCAAGGTCTCTATCAACCACTCCCTATTCCAACAAAGCCATGGGAAAATGTGAGTATGGATTTTGTATTAGGACTTCTAAGAACTAAACAAGGATTTGATAGTATCTTTGTTATAGTTGACAGATTTAGCAAAATGACACAATTTGTTCCTTGTAATGTTTGTAATGATGCTTCACATATTGCTAACTTTTTTTTTAAAGAAGTGGTTATAATTGATGGATTGCCAACATCCATTATCTTAGAAAGAGATGTGAAATTCCAAGGGAAATTTTGGAGAACCCTTTGGAAAAAGTTGGGGACAAACCTGTCATTTAGTTCTATATACCATCCAAAGACATATGGGTAGACTAAAGTTGTAAACAAATCATTAGGAAACCTTCTAAGGTTTCTAACAAAAAATTATGGGCAGACTTGGGATGCTATCCTTCCTCAAGAATAATTTTCTTTTAATGATTCAGTGAATAGGTCAATAGGGAAGACACCATTCCAAGTGAATTATGGACTTCATCCAAGAGGAGTTATGGAATTGAGAGAGTTATCGACTGACTTTAAAGTTAGTGCACAATGAGAAGAATTGTTTGCATAGATCAAATAGATTCATGATCAAGTCTAAGAAACATTGAGCCAAAATAATACAAAGTACACAGAATAGACATATAAGAAGAAAAGACATGTTACTTTCAAAGAAGGAGATCAAGTATGGACATACTTGAATAAGGCACGGTTACCTAGAGGACACACCAAATTGCAGATGAGAAAGATCAGTCCTTGTCAAATACTTCATAAATTTGTAGATAATGCTTATGGAATTTCTTTACCCCCTACTATTTCTATTTCTCCTATCTTTAACATTTGTGATCTCACTCCTTTTAAGGGTGATGCAGGCTCTAAAAACACTTTGCATGATACTGAAGATACACAAGTAGAATGGATAAAGGACTTACCACCAGGCCAACCATTATAGTTGGAAAATATTCTTGACTCTAAAGTGGTCAAGAAAACTAGGAAGAAGACCTACAAAGACTACTTGGTCAAATAGAAGGGGTTATCAGACATTGATGCTACATGGATGAGTGAAGAGTGTATCAACAAGCATTGAAAATTGGTTCAAAAACTTCTCTCAAGTGGGACTTGAGTTTTTAAAACAAGGGAGTATGGTGCAGGAGCACCCCCTCCACTCTTCACAAATACTTATACTGTTAGGGTATTTTAATAGGCCAACTTGTAAGACCTAGTCACCCTCGGTGTGGTTATAAACCATGGAATTTTGACTATGGTCCAAAGGCACATTTAGGAGTTTATATTTTCCTAGGTGTCTTTTAAGTTGTTTCAATAATGTTTGTGATCATTAGGATCCAAAGCTTAGGCATATAGGTTCATTAGGAGCAAAAATGCAACATTTTGCAAAAGTTGCAAAATGCAAGAAATGTTGCTTGGCAACTTCTTTGAAAGTTGCTACTAACTTGTATAACAACCACCCAACAGTCACAACCTTTGAAAAATGGTTGGATCCATTGGGTAAGGTATTCATATATCCCTTTCAGGTGGGTGGAAGAAAAGAAAAAAAAGAATCTATGTAATTTTGGCATTCAATCAATAAAAATCCCTATTTTTCTCTATGTTCTGGACTGTAAACAATACGTTTATGGATTGGTACGGAAGTGCAAAGAAGAAATTTTTTTGATGAAACATTTTTCATGAATTAGGACTCCAATTATTTTGATTTAAGTTAGTTTGAAGATCAGAGTCGAGAGATAGAAGAATATGTTTTTCGGGTTTTCAAGAAATCCTCTAGAATCAGGGTTTTAACAAATAATGCCCTAACTTGCTTTTCCTTCATGGGATTCCCATGAAAAGTGGGGAAATACAAGTAGGGTCAATGTATTCTAGATCCTCAAGAGTGTAGGAGAAAGGGGATTGTGTTGAGAAGTGTGTTTGCAAGCTCTAGGCCAAGCATCTCTATGTGCTTGGTACAAGATATGGAAGAGTGAAGTGATAGTAGCACTTCGGGGGTGGATAAAAGAAATCTGATGATAGATTGTTGTCTCTTTTGGATTCCTAACACAATTGAAATTGGAGGTTTTCCTTGGAAAAATGATTGGTGAACATTCTCTTAAGTAATTGAGTCAATTAGCCCTATTAGGACTAGTGGATCATGGATTGTTAAGTATTGTCCTTATTGATTGAGATCTTGCGATCTGGAGGTTTGGTACAAGTATGTAAAGGGTGTCTGAATATATAATTTGTTTTGTAGGTTCCTTGAAAGAATCTAGAACTAAGCCCTTAGAACCTTTCTCAAAAGGCTACAAGCCCAGCAAGAATTAAAACCAAGAACTTGTTGTCTAAAACCTGTAAGGTGTGGAAATCATCCCTATAGTAGACCTTTAGTGAGCATGGAACCTTTCCATCCCCTTTCCAAATATGAAGGTTCCCATTTCAAGTAACTAGTAAGGGCAGTTCACAGTAGGCATTACCGAGCATCAAGAAACTGCTCAGTAAAGCTACCGAGTCCACTAAGTTAACATAAGCACCGAGCATCAACTGAGCTCATCGGTCAAAGAAAAAACCGAGTAACAACTGAGCCCAGGGAGTAAAATCTAGTTGACAACATTGAATCCTCTAGTGAGGATAGTGGAATTGTGTTTGTTGCAGGATCTTCTAAAGGTGTAGAGCACTCTCCTAATCCCACTTTGGGTTCAGAGAAATACCGAAGGTCTCACCACTTACCAAGTTACCTAAATAGCGGAGAGCTCTGCATCATATTTGTACTTGACTAGTTGTCCAAAAAATCCTAGAAGGGTACACAGTCCTTTTTTTATTTTAGAAATTTACTTCGTGGCCTTATATTGGCTAGCTTCCCAAAACTTGAGGAAGAGTATAAGATCTTCTAGAACTTTAAAAAATGGTCTACTGCAATTATTTTTTTGACTTAGGGCCTGTATTGGTCATAATGAGTTGAAGTCTCTAGCCCAAGAAAATTTATTTTTAAACTCATCCTTATAGGCATGTATGACCATTCTAGTACTCATTCCATATTTGATGGAGGCATCCGACCTGCATTGATCATATTTTCTTGATCATTTTGTAAGGACACGAATGCCTATGGGTAGAAGAGCTCGAATTATTTTTTGTTAATTCTTGAATATTTATTTGAAATGATCAAACACTATTACATTAAATATTCTTCTTAATAATCATTTTATAGCTTTTTACTTAATCAAGAGGTTGTTCTTGAGCCTATCATTTTTGACTAATTATTCATCTTTTTTGGTGAATATTTTCATTTTATAATTGAAGAATTGTAAAAAATGTGTGACAATTTGAAGATCAACTTAGTTCTTAGATTATCATATTATAATTTTGGTTCAAACACCAGACCTAAAAGCCTACTACAACCTACATAATTTTGAAGGAGATCTTGATAAAAATAATATTATAAATTATTTAAAAATGTGTTATTGATGATAATTAAATTTGGTTTTGGTATAACATGGGATCATAATAGTATATGAATATGCAAAATGCATATATATCTTAGGTGGAATTTAAATGCTTACTATTTAAATTCTTTGTGCATTGTCTTTTCAATTCACTATGGTTTTTTAAAATTTAGGGGCAGTGTAGCAATATAATTCCTTGTTTGTGACTAGATTTATTTACACTGCATGTTAAGCATGTCTTCTAGATTGTGATATTATTTTTTATCTTTTACAAATCCTGGAAGCATTTATGCATGCCAACTTTTGATTTATTTTGAGAAGTTGATCTCTTTAATTATCTTTAATTCATCTTGTCTTTCATCAATATCTTTACCGTTTGAACCTTACCGTGCTCACCCACCACTTCCAACACACAAGTATGTGGATGATGGAAATAAAAATCTTTACATCCGTCATTTGTATTTTTTTTTTAATATTTTTGAGGAATTTTTAATAGATCCATTTCATACATATGTTGTAGTTATTATGTAGTCCATGAAAAATTAACAAATGGTGTGCCCATCTATATGCTTCTAAATTTCTAGAATTGCTCCTATCATCACATTTCAATTTATATTGACTACTTAAGAAAGCTTTATAAATTAGTGTTTAAGTGTTTTTACCAATACTTTAGATATAATTCATGACTTTTTAAGTTAAGAAAATAGTTATTTATTTGGATTAAGAGTTGTGAAAATTTATTTGTCCTCGGTGAAACTGCATGGGGTGTTTGTATTTTGGCCAGTGTTACTCGGTTGCAGCCTTGACCAATGGCCTCAGTCATTGAAGGAAGCTTGGTCACTGATGGAACTTGGTAGTCTCTGGCACTTGGTGAAAGTGTTACTTAGTCATGCCTGCGGTGCTTAGTCAACACTAGTGCTCGATGATGCCTGGCGTGCTCGGTTAATTCACTATCGCTCGGTAGTTATGGCTTACCGACTGGAGTTTCAAGTGATTTGTTGGGATGAATTGGTGAATTTATTGTTGGTAGCTATTGTTATAGGAGGACATGCTGAATTAAATGTTTGTATACATTTGTAAGCTGGCTTGTATGGCATTTAATTATTTGTTTGGGGAGTTAAGGGTTTCATCCAACCGACTTGTGGCTGATGACTAGTATTTATAGGATGTTTGGGTAGATGTTTAGGGAGGACAAAAGGGGTAGATCTGAGGATCATTGGGGATCATAGAGGTTCATGACTTGGAAGACTTAGAAAATTAGATTTGAGGTTCTGAAAGCTGGAGTTGGCGAAGTTGTGGAAAAGATCTTGCATGATCTTGCAGATCAGATGATTATCTAATAGTTGTTTGTAGCAGAGCTAGTGGTTTGCATACTTGGAGACAAGGAGATTGCTTGGAGGCTTGCAAGATCAAGTTTAGATCTACCTTAGAGTTTCCATCAACTTTTGATTATCTTTAGAGCTGAGCTAGCTGAGGTTGCATTGGATTTGTTGTGGATATTATAGAATTGTTTCTATTTTGTAATTGGCCCTAACCCAGAAGGCTTTACAGCTGGGCATGTTAATGAAAATTACTTGAAACAATTGTTTTGTTATCTATTATGTTGAGTATTTCACCGTGTAATTCTATTGGCTGCAAGGTTTGGACTGTCCTTCATTGGATCCACCATCCTTGACTGCATTAGGTGGTATCAAAGAGAAGGTTTTGTTCCTGTGGTAGCTGATAGTTGATCTTGTGAAGCAAAGGTTAACCTAGCAAGGCTGATCTTGTGAAGTTGATCCTGTTGGAGTAGAGATTGTGCATAGTCTAGATTTTAGATCTGGAGCACTGAACTTGTGGATCTTACCCTAGTTGTTTGTTCAAGGTGGTAGGTTGAGATTTGACTTGTACACAACTTGGAGATTGCCACAAGGTGGTCGGTGAGGGTTTGTTGAAGAGGGTTATTTTTGCATATCTTTAAGAATGCCTCTGAGAAATTTGGACCCTAGAGCTATTGCAGATCTTTGTGATGCTGTAGAATCAAAGATTTATGATAAAGTCAGATTGAATGTCAGATCTAAGATAGAATTGATGAAGAATGACATGGTTAGCGAGATCATGAGAGCTATTTTTGGTATACCTCAGAATGAACTGGTACTGAAGATGGCTATGAAGAAGCTGCTGAAGAATTTAAAACTGCTGGATCTAGTGGTGATGATCAGAGGAACAAATTTGGCAAAGATAGAACCACTCGATTACATAGATCTGGAGCTCGGTTTAGTAGTAGTATCAAATGGAAATTTCTACTTTCTCTGGTACTTTGAAGCTCGATAATCTAATTGATTGGATTGGTGAACTTGAAGATTTCTTTGAGATGGAAGAAATTGAAGATCCTCTTCGGGTGAGATTAGCACAACGAAAGTTGAAAGGACATGCTACTCTTTGGTGGAAAGAACTATAAAGAAATAGAGAAGATGAAGGTGAAACAAAGATCAATCAGTGGAGTTTTATGGTGACTAAGTTCAAAGCTAAGTTCATACCTTTTGACTATGAGCTTGACATGTTTAAGAAGTTGCAGAATTTGAAATAGAAGGATTTTTCTGTTGAAGATTATATCGAGGAGTTCTACAAACTTACTATTCAGTTTGGACACTGAGAGCTTGGTAAGGAAAAGGTAGCTTGGTATGTGAATGGTCTGAGATTCAATATTCAGGATGAGCTTGGTATGGTGAAGATTGATTCTGTTGAAGATTCTTATCAGTATGCTCTGAAGATAGAAGATAAGTTGAAGAGGAAACAACATAGTAATCCCCGAGGAAAAGAAAAGATTGATCACTCGGTGAAGGATAAGCCAACTGATGCAGAAGATGAACAAAAACTTGTGGAACTGAAGAAGAAGACATGTAGAGTTATCTTTACAGGTACTTTCTATAATTGTGGAGAGGAAGGACACCATTATTTTGAGTGCACATAAAAGAAGGTTGACTGAAAAACTACTGTGATGAATGAGAACATTCAAAATGAACCTTAATCAAAGAACTTGCTGCTTTGGCGAACATTACTCGGTACAAAGGAGGAACCTTTTTAGAGGAGTAACTTGTTTAGAACCCGATGCAAGTATGAAGGTAAACTCTATGATGTTATTGTTGATAGTGGTAGTAATTATAACCTTGTTGCTGAGGATCTAGTTTAGAAACTTGGTTTGAATAGAATGAAGCATCCTTGTCCTTATAGAATTGGCTGGTTACAAGATGTTCATGCTTTGCAAGTAAGAGAACAATGCTTCACTGATGTTTAGATTGGCCAGTACAAGGATCTTGTGTTATGTGACATTGTGAAAATGAATATTTGTGATATATTTCTCGGTAGACCTTGGCAATATGATTGTAGATCTATGTATGACTATGTTAGAAATGTGTTTACTCTTGAGAAGGATGACATGAAGTTTTCACTGATGCCTTTGATGGATACAACTATTGGTAGGAGAAGATTGAGTATTGGTAGCCAAGTTGAGATTGTGGATCCAGAGAAAATGAATGATCAGTTTGGAGAACCGACTTGTATATTGTCAAGAAAAGACTTGAAGAGATAGAGGAAACTGAAGTGGGAGAATTTTCAAGAAGAAAAGGTGGAGGACTTGTATGTAAAGAACCAGTTCAGGATTTACGTGCTGAATCCTGTAAGATGTTCTTCTCACATATGAACATCTTTAGGAACCTGGGGTGTTTAATGTAGGGACATCCAAGGTTAAGGCAGGGGCATTCTTTGTCCTTAGTGAAACTACATGGGGTGTTTGTATTTTGGCTAGTGTTACTCAGTTGTAGCCTTGATCGATGACCTTGGTCATTGAAGGAAGCTCGGTCACTGAAGGAAATCGACAGTCTCTGGTGCTCGGTGAAAGTGTTACTCATTTATGCCTGCAGTGCTCGGTTGACACTGGTGCTCGGCGATGCCTAGTGTGCTTAGTTAATTCACTATCACTCGGTAGTTTTGGCTTACCGAATGGAGTTCTATGTGATTTGTTGGGTTGACTTGGTGAATTTATTGTTGGTAGCTATTTTTATAGGCCAAAATTCTGAATTAAATGTTTTTATACATTTGTAAGCTGACTTTTATGGCATTTAATTATTTGTTTGGGGAGTTAAGGGTTTCATCCAGCCGACTTGTGGCTGATTACTAGTATTTATAGGATGTTTGGGTAGATGTTTAGGGAGGACAGAAGGGGGAGATCTGAGGATCATTGAGGATCATAGAGGTTCATGACTTGGAAGACTTAGCAAATCAGATCTGAGGTTCTAAAAGTTGGAGTTGGTGAAGTTGTGGAAAAGATCTTGCATGATCTTGTAGATCAGATGATTATTTGATAGTTGTTTGTAGCAAAGCTAGTGATTTGCATACTCGGAGACAAGGAGATTTCTTGGAGGCTTGTGAGCTCAAGTTTAGATCTGCCTTAGAGTTTCCATCAGCTTTTGATTGTCTTCAGAGTTGAGCTAGCTAAGGTTGTATTAGATCTGTTGTGGATCTTGTAGAATTGTTTCTATTTTGTAATTGGCCCAAACTCAGAAGGCCTTATAGCTGGGCATGTTAATGCAAATTACTTGAAACAATTGTTGTGTTATCTATTATGTTGAGTCTCCCCTGTGTAATTCTGTTGGCTGCAAGGTTTGGACTATCCTTCATTGGATCCACCATCCTTGACTGCATCAATAATCTAGTGAGAGATAAAATGAACATAGTCTTTTTTGAGTCAATATTTTATCATGAAACATATTTCACATTGTTTGTAATGGTGTCCAAAAATTCCTTGTAAATTTTTTTTTGCTCCAAATGCTATGAAATTTTATATATTGTTATTTTCATAAGTTACCATGAAAAACTTAAAATTTTAAAATCTCCCGAACCAAAAGGTATATGGACTTGAAATGATGTGACATTTGATAAAATAGTCACTAATAATCCTACAAAATTAATTCTACCCAACCTTAATAGATTTGGATATTTGTTTATTTTTATCCAAGGCCAACAAATAGATCTAAATAGGGACAATGACTACAAAGGATTTAGAATCAATCTAGAATAGTTGGTGAAGGATTATGTCTTAAATCCATTTAAAAACATAGTTAAAGAGAGTTATTAAAATAGACTAATTGGAGAGATTACATACAAACCAAAAATGGGATAGCCATATAAAAAGAATTACTACCTAAAAATGTACATGGTAGTTACACCTACCTAAAATTTATTTAAAGCGATCATAATAGAAATAAAACACATCACATACCTCAAATTGCTCTATGGTGATAAATACAACACATTCTCAATTTATCCTACACATAAATTATCCCCTCTTTCTCAATAACACCAATTCTTTAATAGTTGGTTTTAGTGTTTTGTTTACATAGATCTTCATGAGAGAATTCATGGTGTTAGTAAAAAATATTAATACAACCATATTCTGAATCCTTCTTTTCATTGTTGTCTAAAGTAGAGTTCAAAATGTATTTTTGCCTCATTTTGGTGATTTATAACTTATAAAGTATTATTGATTGCTATTAATTCTCCCTCACAATTGACATTTAGTTCCTTTTATCAATATTTACACAATGATTATCAATTCAATTGAGATTTTTAAATTTCTCATATGATTGCCATTTCAATTTGTGCTAGCAACTTAAGGGAACTTTATGATTTAGTCTACCACCTTTCCTTTGATACAACCTGTATACAACTAAAAATGGTCAAGCTAAAATCAAAGTGAGCAATCAAGGTTAAATCAGGGATTTATCAAAATTAGAGCCAAAGGGATTAATTAAACCAAAAAGATCAATTAATTGTGCAATTGATTTAAATCAAATTAATTGTATAGTTAAATTAAATGAAATTCAACCCATTCAAGGGGTACACATGGATAAAGAAAATCAATTTAATCATTTAATAATTCTTATTTTCCTCACCAACCACATGAGGACAAAATTGAATCAACCAATGGGATTTAGGGATTGAGCTCACATGGATCAAAGAAAAATCCATTCTCCACCACACATCTTGAGAATGAATCTAGACCATTCATTTTATCTCTTTGTCCCAACCTTTGAGAACAAAATATTTAAATTGTCTCATCATTTGAATTTTAACATGTTTATGTTGGATTACTGAGAGAGGGGCGAATCAATAATCAATGATTCTTTAAACCTTAAAAACTTTAACTCTGATTCAACTTGGTAAGACAAACTTCATTAGTAACCGAATTAACTTTTTCAATCAACAACTTTAAGTAATCAACAGATAACATGCACAATAAACATTCAACACATTTGACACTAGTATTTAACATGGAAACTCAATTTGGGAAAAAACCACTTTTGGAACTATCACCCACCAATCAAAATACTCTTCTGAAGTATACTCAGTTAAGAGTCAATCCTGTTAAAGTTTATAATGAACATTGTTAAATGTGACCTTGTTAGGGGATTTTCCTCAGATCTATTAGGATCTTCACCCTATTAGGAGTGGATTGGTTAAAGGGCTTTGAACACTCTTCTAGAATGTCACCTCTATCAAGGATTTACAATAAGACTATTAAGTCCACTCGGTTAAGAGATTTTCTTGCTACAAATGTTAATAAGCAACATTATAAAATTTGATCTATAAATATGAAACTACGGCCTCTTTCTTAGTTGGATCCCTTGTGTGCTCTTTGTCTTTAATTCATTCCTTTATTATTCACTTGCCTCAACACTTCATCAATCTCTATTGTAGACTTGAATTTCCATCTTTTTATTCTTCACTGCATCACTCAACAACACATCAACACTTCAACTAGCCAACTTTTTCTTAATTCAATTTCATCCTTTATATAGACTTTATTTTGCCTCTTAATCTCCTTGATTAGGTTTTCCTCTATTTATTCTAAACCTTTAGATCATCCTCTTTAACTGATTCAATGAACTTGGCACTCGATAAAACTTGTTATCATCACCTCAAAACTTGTACCTTCACTTTTTTCTGCTTAAATATTTACAATAGACCATCACCTTTAATTTTCCTAATCTTAGATCTCTTTAACTAACTCTTCTTCATCCTTGGAATCTTCCAGATCATTATGGCTCTTCATTAAATGTCATTCTGATCCTTATATTTAATTTTTGTTCCTTTCTTGGTGCCCTTCCTTTTCCTTCAACCAAACATCTTCGCTCGATAACTAACTCCTTGTACTCAGTGTCTTGGCTTCCTTTTTCTTTACCAACAATTACTTTCCTTTTACCGAATGACTCTTCCTTTCTTGGTAACTAAACTTGATATCATCAAATGTAAGGTAGAAAAAAACTAAATCATTATTACCTTATCATTGTATGATCTATATTAGCTACCCAATTAATTTCTTCAACTTCACTAACTCCTTCACAACTTTTCACTTCTTCTTTTTCCTTAACTCACTCAACTTATATCATACTCTAAATGTTATGGAAACTCAATATAAACCAAAAATAAATTTCTTGACATCAATGAAAAAATAAAAACTGATCTAATCCTTCTATAATATTGTATACCTTTGATCTCAGTCTTCATCATTATCACTAGCAGTTGGGGTTAACAATCTCCCTCTTTGGCATTGATGGAAACAATGTCAATTGATGATGGTAATACTCTGATATCTCTATTCTATTATTTAATTTGTATTATCCCTCTTAGATACTTATTCTTACTTTCCATCTTTCTTTGCTTCTGATCATCAATTCTCCATCTTCTCCTTCTTTGTGTTCATCAACAATCTTCATTTCTCTATAATCATCAATATCTTATTTTCCCTCTTTGACAATAATACCAAAGATACATAACCTTGAAATTTTTTTAAGGCAATGGATCATACCTAGCATGTACTGATATCTCATTGCCTACACAATCATTTTTCAAAACTTCAGGCATCACCTAAAGAGTGAACACTAGCATCCACTCAAAAAATTAATATTCTAATAAATCTTTGAATTGATGCAGCATGCATCTTAATTTAGTGAATATTGGATAGGGGAAGGAACCCTAATTTACCTCTGAGATACACAAAATCATCCCTCAGTAGTGGCTTGGTGAATATATTTTCTACCTTCTCCTTTTAATTCACATACTCTAATATCACATGCTTATCTTGAACTTGTTCTCTCAAGTAATGATACTTGATAGAAATGTGCTAGGTCTTGGAATGCATCACTAAGTTCTTTGATATGTTGATAGAACTTGCATTATCACAGTAAATAGTAACTAGATATTAATCTCCTCTTGCATACCTTCAAGTAGTTGTTTGATCCATACAATGTTTGTACAATTCATAACTTCTTCTACATACTCTGCCTCAGCTGTAGATTATGATATACAACTCTATTTCTTACTTAGCCATGCCACTAATCTTTCTCCTAAAAAGAAAGCTCCTCCACTTGTACTTTTCCTATCATCAATATTTCCATCCCAATTAGCATTAGTGTAGACCTTCAGATCAAAATCTCCTCCTTTCTTGTCTAGTAGACCAAAGTCTATAGTACCTTTCAAATATCTAAATATTCTTTTGACTGCAGACATGTGTGATTCCTTTGGATTGGTATAAAATATTGCAACAATACCTACTGCATGGGAAATATCAGGTCTTCTATGTACAACATATTGTATCTTAGCAATCATTGATTGATAGAGTGTCTCATTCACTTCTTTTGACAATTTTCAACTAGTAGCCATCAGTGTTCCAATCGGTCTCGATTCTTCCATACCAAATGTCTTTAGGATATCCTTTATGTATTTTGACTGTGTGATGTAGATCCCATCTATGACTTGTTAAATCTGTAGTCCAATAAATAATTTTATTTCTCCTATCATGGACATCTAAAATTTATTTCTCATCTCCTCAGTAAAAGATCTACACAATGTTTTATTTCCTCCAAAAATAATGTCATCATAAAATATTTCAGCAATAAAAATCCTATCATTACTATCACATTTCAGATACAAATTGCTATTGTCACTTGTATTTTGAAATCCAATATTGATTAAATATGAATCTAACCTTTCATACCATGCTCAGGGTGCTTGTTTCAAAATATACAGTGTTAGGAATGAATGCTGAATATATCCTATGGGGGAGTATTCACAACCATTCTGTAGTAGTTGTTTTTGCATTCATGACTGTGATTGTCATTGATGTCAACACAGTGATCTACTGATAATTATCAGAGAAGAAAATAGTGTTTGAGTTAGCGCACTTGGGATATTGAAGATGAAGCTATGTAGAGTTGAGGACTTAATCTATGATGTTCTATAAGATCATGGTTAAGAGCGCATATGGAAATTCATTTATTCATGATAGTTATGAAGAAATCAGTGGAAGCAGTATTCAGGTAGTGTTCCTGAATAGCAGTTTGTGGAAATAGGATGATATCTCCTAATCGGGATTGAATCTGATCATGCCCAGTTATGAGGTAGTTGAAGACATGATGTTGGTGACATGGATGTGAGCACAAGATTCGAGGTCACACGAGTGAAGAATTATCTTAATTGGAAGCTGACAATTTTGTGTAATTTTAATGTAACGTGTGGAAACTTTTATTTTTTAATTTGTATGCCGACTCATTTGTAATTACTTGAGTGTGGTATAAAGGAAGGAATGTTTTCCTTGTTGTAATATGAGAATGAAGTAGTAATTGTGAATTGTATTTGAAAGTGAATTGCAGAATTGTGCAATACTTTTTGGAAGAGGATATTCGAAGTAAAGAGATCTGGTATTGAGATATGAAGAAGCGGTTGGTGTGGTTTTGCATAGTCAGAGAAGGAGTATTGAATTGTTGAGATCAATAATCTTTTCATATTATTCTGTTGAGTGATACAAAGATCAGTTGGATAGTGTGTTTAGTGATCTTACCCTGAAACTGTTTGGGCTGTGGGTCCTTCTGTCTTCCATAACTCCTAACAAAGTTAGAATCTTTTAGCAGGGATTCAAAGTCTCCTAAAATAGAATCATATGTACTGAATGTATTTCATAAGAGTCCTAATAGAGTCCATCCTCTCATAAGGAACTTTCATATTAGTGCATCTTTTGTGCGCATCATTCCCACCGGGGTTTACTCTTTGATCAAGAGGTTCCCTAGTCAACATATATTGTGTCATTGTGGTATTGTACATGTATATATTTCTATGGTTGCTCATTACATTTCTTACATGGTTAAAATCTATTGAAGTTGATAAAAGTTGTATTTATTTGATAACTGATTCACCCCCCCCCTCTCGCTCAGTTATCTTGGTGGAATTTACTTTCTAACAATTGGTATCAGAGAAATAGGTCCTTGAAGGTAAAGTTTAAAAGATTAAGGAGATCCATGGTGAATCATTTCAGGAAAGAAAGCCCTAAGTTTGATGAAGTAAATTTTGACAGCTGGAAAGAAAAGATGAAGACACATTTACTTTGTTTAGGACCAGGTTATTGGTTAATCACAAAGAATTAGAAGACAGTCATTGATGAGGATAAGATTGAAGAATGTAATAATGAGGAAAGAGATCTATTCATGTGTAACATACTTGCCAGAGAAGCATTCTTATTAGCCCTTCCAAAAAATAAGTACAGTCGGGTAAAATATCTAAAAACATCTCATGAAATTTGGTTAGCTTTACAATCTACTTTTGAAGGTGATGAACATGCAAAGAAAGTTAGATTACATAATTGGATATGTGCATTTGAAGATATAAGAATGATGGAAGATGAATATGTTAGAAGCTATATTGGTAGAATGTTAGAGATTGTTGCAGGTATAAAATCTTGTGGAGGAACCAAGACAGAGAATGAAGTGATATGGAAAATTCTGAGGACATTGACTCTTGCATTTAAGTAGACAACATAGATGATTGAACAAGTTATACCTTATACTACAAACTTTACCAGATAAACTCTTCTTGGAAGATTGGAAGTAGTAGAGATGAACCTGAGGCTATCAAGAGATTTGCCTAGAATAGAGACATCATTTAGTGCTCTTAGTGTTCGCCCTACTTTGTCAAGAAGCATCAGTGTAAGCAAAAATTATGCTAGAAATAGCAGATCTAGAAATGAAGAAGATAGGAAGATTGAAGAAGGTATTGCCTTGCTTGTGAAAAGAGAACCAGATAGTAAGAAAATTTTTAAACGTTGGACTGGTCAAGAATTTGGTCATTTTGCATCTAAATGTCCTAAGAGAGTTAGAAAGTATAGAAAGAACTTTAATCCTAGGAGATCTAAAGAATGTTACTATGCAAATGATGAAGAACTTGAAGCTACTTTGGAGAAATCCTTGAGTGAAAGTGATACTGAGAATGATGATATAGGATCTATAGCAATTAAAGAAGAAAATCCTAAAACAAAAGTTAAGGAAGAAAAAGGCTTTAGTTTCTCAAGTAGAAAAGAAAGTTGATTGGATTATAGACATTTGTTGTTCACATCATATGACTGGAGATATGAAAAGTTAATAAAGTTTAACAATTATGATGGAGGAGTTGTTAGAGTTGGAAAAAATGCACCTTGTTTGATTAAAGGTATAGGATCTATTACTATTGATGGAAAGACTAATATTGATGATGTTTACTTTGTGGATGGTTTGAAACATAATCTTTTGAGTGTTGGACAACTAGTTGATAAGGGATATCAGGTTTGGTTTACTAAGAAAACTTGTATAATCAAAGACAAGGATGGAAATCTAATTGGTACTGGATCTAGAACCAGAGGTAATGTATTTCAGTTGAATCCTACTGAGATGACATGGTTGATTACTAAGATTGATGATAGTTTGTTATGGCACAAAAGGTTTTGTCATATAAACTTTGATAACATTGTGAAAGTGAGTACTACACTTGCAGAAAGAGATTTGCCTAAAATTATGAAGCCTACTAACATGATTTGCAAGGAATGTGTGATGGCTAAATAGAAGAGAAGCTCATTTCCTAGTAAGAAGTTTACAACAATAGAGAAGTTGGAAATTGTTCATATAGATTTGAGCAGTCCCACAAGGACTAGAGGATTCTATGGAGAAAGGTATTTTATGATTCTTGTTGATGATTTTACAAGAATGATGTGGATTGCATTTCTTAAAGAAAAGTCTGAAGCATTTGACAAGTTTAAGATCATTAATAAAAAAGTTGAGAATGAATCTAGAATGAAGATTAAATGCTTGAGGTCAGATAGAGGTGGAGAATTTACTTCAAAAGAATTTAACAGTTTTTGTGAAGTGAATGGTATTAAGAGATAGTTTTCAGCCCCTAGGACACCTAAACAAAATGGTATTGCAGAAAGAAGAAATAGTTCAGTAACTAAAGTAGCAAGAGCTATGTTATTTGAGAATGACTTAGTAAAGATATTCTAGAGAGAAGTAGTCAACACAATAGTGTATACATTGAACATAATACAAATCAGAGTAGACATAGACAATACACCCTATGAACTATGGTTTGGACATGCACCATCAGTTAAGTATTTTAGAATTTTTGGAAGCAAATGTTATATTAAGAGAGATGATGACATTGGAAAGTTTGATCCTAGAAGTGATGAAAGTATATTTCTTGGATATTGATTGAAGAGAAAATCTTATAGATGTTACAATAAAAGAACTAAGACTATTGTTGAGAGCACAAATGTTAAAGTTGATGAAAAGTTCAAAATTCAGGAAAGAATGCTTGATTATGAATTAGATGAAGGAAATAATTCGAGAACTAATCTAGAGACTACTAAATTATTCTATGAAACTACCAGTAATTTGTTGAATGAAAGCTATAGTGAAGAAATCACTGAAGAACCTACAATAGAAACAAGAAGTGAGACAATGACACCTAACAAGAATCTATCAAGAGATCATCCTGTTGAGAAAATTATTGGAAGCATAGATAGAGGAGTTCTGACATGAAATAAGGCACAAGAATAGTTGTATTTGATTTCTCAATTTGATCCTAAGTTTACTAGTGAATCTTGTGAAGATGAACATTGGATGAAAGCTATGAAAGAAGAACTAGATCAGATTGAAAAGAACAAGACATGGGAATTGGTCCCTAGACCTAAAGATAAGAATGTTATAGGAACAAAATGGGTATTCAAAAACAAGATGAGTGAATAAGGAGAAGTAGTAAGGAACAAAGAAAGATTGGTATGTAAAGGATACTCACAACAAGAAGGAATTGACTATGAAGAAAATTTTGCACCAGTAGCAAGAATTGAAGGAGTACGAATGTTTTTGGCATATGTAGCTTACAAGAAATTCAAAGTGTATCAGATGGATGTGAAGTCAGCATTTCTGAATGGAGAATTGGAAGAAGTCTACATTGAGCATCCTGAAGGTTTTCCTTTAACTCAAGAAGGAGATATGGTATGCAAACTAAAGAAAGCTTTATATGGATTGAAGCAAGAACCTAGAACTTGGTATGCAAGATTGGATAAGTATTTGATAAAGTTAGGATTTACAAAAGGCACAGCTGATAGAAACCTATACACAAAGGAAATTGAAAATGGTTTGTTGGTTGTTGTTATTTTTGTTGATGATATTATCTTTGGAGGAGAAGATGAAGCCAGTGATAAATTTGTAGATGAAATGAAGACTGAATTTAAAATGAGTATGATTGGTGAAATGAAATAATTTTTAGGATTGCAGATAACACAGAACAATGATGGTATCTTTGTAAGTCAGACAAAGTACTTGAATGATTTATTGAAAAGATTTGGAATGGATAACTGTAAACCAGTTGGAACACCTATGGTAACATGACACAAGTTATCTAGCACATATGAGACTCCTACAGTGGAACACAAAAAGTAGAGATCCATGATTGGAGGATTGCAAAATTTGACTCATACAAGACTTGATATATCACATGTAGTTGGAATTGTAGCAATATTTCAAGCTGAACCCAAAGAATCACATTATGTAGTAGTAAAGAGGATACATAGATACTTAAGAGGCACAATTGAGTATGGATTGTGGTATGAAAAATTTGATGATTTTACCCTATGTGCATATACAGATGCTGATTGGGGAGGTAGTTTTGATGACAAAAAGAGCACCAGTGGTGGAGCATTTTTCCTTGGAGTAAGATTAGTTTCTTGGCTAAGCAAGAAGCATAATTGTATTTCACAGAGTACAATAGAAGTAAAATATGTGGCAGTAGAAAACAATTGTAATTAGATAATTTGGATGAAGAAAATGTTGAAGGATATTGGAATAAAATTTGTTGAGCCTGTCGTTATACATTGTGATAACACCAACATAGTTAGTATGTCTAAGAACCTAGTGTTACATTCTAAGACAAAGCATATAGAGATAAAGTATCATGTAGTGAGAGAGAAAGTGGTAGAGAAAGAAGTCAGAGTTGAGTATATAAGCACAAAGGAGTAGATTGTAGATATATTTACCAAACCTTTGCCTAAGGATACATTTGAGTATTTGAGAGGTATGCTTGGGGTTATGCCCCAACCTACTTTTGAGAAGTGATGCAGATTGTTGCATCCATCTAGTGGTATATGAGACCTATCTTTCTTCTAGACTAGATGGTGGTACTTCCTCTATGGGGGAGTATGTGTATCTAAGCTGAGTCATGAGGACTCTAGTGAATGTATTTTCTGAACAGTGCCTTTTGATATTGAAGTTGTTGTTGACATAATGATGAAACATCTATCATTGATGTCAATGGGGGAGAAGTATTCATGAAAAATCATCTATTGGAGAGAATTGAATAGGAAAATGAAGCAAGATTTGATTGATGAAGAAGATTTGAAAGCATTTTTAGAGCAGCAGTGTTGCAGTGTTGGTATTCATGGAACTTGGATGTTTTTACATCTATGTTTCCATGAATGCCAATGGGGGATATTGTTAGGAATGAATACTAAATATATCCTATGGGGGAGTATTTTCAGCCATTTAGTAGAAGTTTTTTTTGCATTCATGACTGTGATTGTCATTGATGTCAACATAGTGATCTACCAATGATTAACAGAGAAGCAGGCGGTGTTTGAGTTAGTGCACTTGGGATATTGAAGATGTAGCTATGTGGAGTTGAGGAATTAATCTATTATGTTCTATAAAATCATGGTTAAGAGTGCAGATGAAAAATCATTTATGCATGACAGTTATGCAGAAATCAATGGAAGCAGTATTCAGGCAGTGTTCCTGAGTAGCGGTTTGTGGAAATAGGATGATATCTCCTAATCGGGATGGAATCTAATCATGAAAAGTTATGAGGTAGTTTAAGACATGATTTTGGTGACATGAATGTGAGCAAAAGATTTGAGGTCACATGAGTGAAGAATTATCTTAATTGGAAGCCAACAATTTTGTGTAATTTTAATGTAATGTGTGGAAACTTTTATTTTGTAATTGTATGCCGACTCATTTGTAATTACTTGAGTGTGGTATAAAGGAAGGAATGTTTTTCTTGTTTTAATATGAGAATGAAGTAGTAATTGTGAATTGTATTTGAAAGTGAATTGCGAAATTGTGCAATACTTGTTGGAAGAGGATATGCAAAGTAAAGAGATCTGGTATTGAGATCTGAAGAAGTAGTTGGTGCGATTTGGCATAGTCAGAGAAGGAGTATTGAATTGTTGATATCAGTAATATTTTGGTATTATTATGTTGAGTAATAAAAAGATCAGTTGTATAGTGTGTTCAGTGATCTTACCCTGAAGCTGTTTGGGTAGTGGGTTCTTCTGTCTTCCATAACTCCTAATAGAGTTAGAATCTTTTAGCAGGGATTCAAAGTCTCCTAATAGGGACTCATATGTACTGAATTTATTTCATAAGACTCCTAATAGAGTCCATCCTCTCATAAGGAACTTTCATATTAGTGCATCTTTTGTGCGCATCATTCCCACCGGGGTTTACTCTTTGATCAAGAGGTTCGTCAACATATCTTGTGTCATTGTGTTATTGTGCATGTATATATTTCTATGGTTGTTGATTACATTTCTTACATGGTTAAAATATATTGAATTTGATAAAAGTTATATTTATCTGATAACTGATTCACCCCCCCTCTCAGTTATCTTGGTGGACTTTACTTTCTAACATACAGTTCCTTGTGTAGTTTACATACCATGTCCTTGTTAGAATTCTCAAAAAATCCTTCAGGTTGTTCAACATAGACTTCTTCTTCGAGAATACCATTAAGGAATGTAGACTTAACATCCATTTGATAAAATTTAAATCCTTTATAAGTTGCATATGCTAGTAGAATTCTAACTCCTAATCTAGAAACAAGTACAAAAGTATCACCATAATCAATACCTTCTTCTTGTGCATACCCTTTTTAAACTATTCTAGCTTTGTTTCTGATCACATCTACATATTCATTGAGTTTGTTTCTAAAAATCTACCTAGAACCAATAACATTTTTATGTTTAGATCTCGGTACCAAAGTCCATGTGTTGTTCTTTTCAATTTGATCTATCTCTTCTTTCATAGCTTTAACCCAATCTTCACTATCCAATGCATCTTTTACTATTCTTGGCTCAAATTTAGAAATTAAACATGTATTATATCATAACTTACCTATTTTCATAACTCCAACATTATTGTCTCCAATAATCTTTCTCGGTGAATGGTGTCTTCTCACATACTTGGCTAGAACAGGCCAAGTAAACTGTGGAAGTTCTTCAGTTTCAACATTTGGTGGTGTCTCTCTCTGTTCAACTTCCTCCCAATCTATACTACAAGAAAGGTATCAGGGACTTTAGGTTGAACATATACAAATCTTTGATAGTCCTTAGGTTCATTTTTGCTGTCTTGATCATTTTTATCTGTAAATTCATCAATCCTTACATTTGCACTTTCTACAATTTTGTTAGTAGACTTGTTTAAGCATTTGTAAGCCTTTCTCTTTGTAGAATATCCTAAGAATATTCATTCATAACCTTTATTATCAAAATTTTCATTTCTATCATCCTTTAGAATGTAACATCTACTTCCAAATACTTTGACATAACTTACATTCGGTTTGTGACCATACCAGATTTCATATGGAGTCTTGTTTGTACCTTTCTTTAGTTGTACTCAATTTAGTGTATAAGCTACAGTGCTGACTGCTTCTCTCCAAAATGTTTGAGATACACCCTTCTCAATCATAAATGTCCTTGTCCAATCAATAATAGATCTATTTCTTCTCTTTGCTATACCATTTTGCTGTGGTTTCCTTAGTGCATACATTTGTCTCTTTATTCCATGTTCATTGTAGAAAAGTGTAAACTTGTCATATGTAAACTCACCTCCTCTATCAGATCTTAGACACTTCAATTATCTTCCAATCTCCTTTTCAACTCTTTCCTTGTACCACTTAAACATTTGAAAAGCTTCAAATTTATCCTTCAAAAACATGGAAAACATAATTTTTGAATAATCATCAACAAATAAAATGAATAAATTTGTGTTCTCATAGGTCCACATAGGTCAATGTGCACTAACTCCAAAATTCCATGTGTAGCATAAGATTTTCTTATAAAACTTGACTTTTTCATCTTACCAACTTGACATCCTTTGCACATGACACTTTTAGGTTTGTCCAGTCTCGACAAACCTCTTACTCTATTCTTTTTGCTCACCTTAATTAAGTTGTCAAAGTTCACATGAAAAAATATCTTATGCCATAACCATACATGATGCATGAGCATCCTGGGTGTAAGAGAAATCTTGCATCACCCAAAAATAATTCTAAGTTTGGTCGGCCTTGTTGGCTAAAATTCTGGAACCTTCCCAGGCGGTGGAAAATTGCCTATATAAGGAAGGTTGTAGTTTTGTCTTAGGCAGTTCGGGACAGTTCTAGGTAGATCTAGGTAATAAATTTGAGGCTTTGTCCTACAAAATATTGTAAAGGGAATGCCCATGTGGCTTTGCATATTGTAATTCTAAAATTTGGAATTCCACACTTGTGGAGATAATAAGAAGCCCATTTTCTGTTCTTGCAAATTGTTGTTATTTCTCTGTTTCTGTTATGTGTTTGTGGTATTAAGGGGAGCACCCTTCATCAATACATCTTCAAATTTATAAAATAATAAACTCTTTGTAGTAGTATCAAGGTAGAATAAGTTACTTTTTGACTGCTCACTAGTGGCAATCATACCTCCATTCTGATCAAATACTCTTATCTTTCCATTCTGAAATTCTAGTTAGTGACTAGTGTTGTTCAACTGTACCAGACTCAACAGATTATACTTTAGTCCTTCAACCCAATAGACATCATCACATTGTGTATTATCTAGCAAAATTACAGAACCTTTACCTTTCAAAGGATATGGAGCATCATTAACAAATCTAACATAACCTCCATCATGATATTCCATGGTAATTAACTTATGTGTGTCACCAGTCATATGATGTGAACATCCACTATATATTATCCATGTATCATTCTCACTAACATGAAAAATTAGGGATTTTTCTTCTTCATACCTTTCTTCATTAGAATAATCCTTGCTAGAAACATACACAACCTCTTCACCTTCATCATTATGTGAATCATCATTAGTTAGTCCTTCTTCAACAATGTAGCATGAATATATGTGTTTAATGTTTACTGTGAATGTTATTGTTGATTGATACAGTTAATTTACTATTATTGGTTAATATTGAAGTGTGTCTGACTATGTTGACATTGATTTCAATCAGAGAAAGTTTTTAAGGTACAAAGAATCAAGGATTACTGATTCACCCCTCCTCTTCATAATCAAACAATTGATATCAAAGCTGAGTACTCTAAAGGGATAAGTTTGAAATACTTGAGTAAAAGATCCAAAGATGTATAGGAGAGAAGTACATAAGCTGAATAAGAAATGTTTCTCTACATGAAAAAGAAGGATGAGGCTATACCTATCTGGGATTGAAGAATATGCACTTAACCATTTGGATAATGACTACACTCCACCACCTCCTAGACCTATGAAACTTCATCAAATGAGAGAAAAGAAGTAACAAAACTTGGTAATGATTGAAATTGCTTCCTCCCTGACTGATGCCAAGTTTAATGACATTAAGGACTGTATTACTACAAAGGAGATGTGGGATAAAATTGCACTTGTTTATGGAGGTGATCTACATGTACAAAAAGAAAAGGTTGACAACCTCAGAGGAAAACTTGATGAGATGAGAGCGAAAGATGAAGAGAACATTACAAAATATAGTTTCAAAATCAAGGAAGTTGTTAGTGCAATCAAAGGTGTTGGTGGAACACTAACTGGTGAAGAAGTGGATTGATTATGGAAAGTTAAGCACTGAGAGGGGATGGGTGAATCTATTATCCAAATTTTTTTATCTACTCTTCTAACCATTCATCAAATAGAAAATTTTTCATATATCAATGTAAAACATATAAATCTAAATCATGAAACACAACTCATAACACCATGATTTTTGGTCTCGCAGAAATCCTTGGTCAGAGGAAAAAAATGCAGTGGGGAAGACACCCACAATTCTTCACTACTACAGTAAAATTTTTTCTTGGTTAGAGCTACAAAATTAGCTATTTCTTATAGCTTACCCTGTTAAGAGTATTTACCCTATTAAGAGTATAAAGACTTATTTAGTCTACCTTGCTAAAGGATTTTACAACCCTAATCTAAGAGATGTACCCTGTTAAAGGATTTATAATTAAGACCTAATAGGGCCTACTTGGTTAAGATATTTTACAATTCTAATTACACAATAATCAGTAACAAAACTATCTATAATGCTACATCAACATATTCTTATCAGACTCAATATGCTCAATATCAATTTACCTCATTATGTATTCCACTCACAATTCAACTTCTGTACTCAGTAGATTCAACTCTAAATCACATTCACAACTCTTCTCTAACTACTTTGTTACTTGGTAGCTTCTCTGCTCATCACATTCACACTTATCTCTGACTGATCATCACCTGCTCTCTGTAATATCTATACTACTCTCTCTTACACTTTGATTTGCATAGTCTGATCCTTTTATACTCAATCTAGAAGTGGTGAAAATGTTCTAGAATATTATCCTTAAATGGTGCTACCAATGGTTACATCTCCAATGCATATATTAAACTTAATTTTAATTGGCGGATCTTACCTTGTAATCATGCAGAATCTTCATGTTTAAATCTCCAATGAATTACTCAAAAAACTCCTTGAGATCTATAAAACATTTTATGCTTGGTATCCAGATTCAATGTATATGTTATGTTCATCTGTGTTACTCGGTAACACATTTTGTTCTTCTTGGTAACATGTATACTCTCGACTCGGTAATTGTTGTAACTACTTGGTGCTCAGTGCCTGTTCCTTATTCCCCTTTACCAAAATTGTCTTTTCCTTTACCAACTAACTTATTTTCTTTAGCGAATGACTTTGATAATTAATATGACTTTAAAAAAAATAATGACAACAAAATAACTCTTTGAGGAATATCAATCTTCCCCTTTGGCACTAGTTTGGCATCTTTGTTAAAAATGTCAAAGTCATCAATTTTTTTCAAAATTTGACCAAGAACTCTCAGTATAATTCCTTATAAATCCATAGCTTCATGTATCATTAATCATTACTCCCCCTTTATTAATACTCCCTATATACATATATCTATCCCCCTTATTACAATATCTGTCCCCTTTTTTCAACAAAAATGCTAAAAAAAATAAAATTACTTACTGGGATCTGGTGGAGGAATCTTATAAAAAATGTATTTATTCCTATGCTGTGCATCTTTTAGTGATATCTCCCATGATCCCTTTATTGTATACAACAACAAAATTTGTTCACCTATGTCAGTTTCAAGACTCATCATGCTATCGTTAGCACTGATATCAGGGTTGTTCACTAGCTCTTTAGCCTCATGCATATGTTTCTACAATGACTCAATCTGAGGTATCATAATTATTTGTAACTCCATGAGTTCCATTCTTATTTTATTCTCCTTCTTTCTCAACTCATTTTTCACTCCCATTAAATGTTTTAGCCTTTGATAATAAACTTGAAATGTATCAGGCTCTCTTTTGACCTTTGCCAGCTGCTTAGTCATCACTTTCTCAACTGATTCATCTTTCTCCTTTATATCCTTTGTAAAATTTGAAATTAAATAAATTTTCTAAAATAATGAAAGAATATCTTTCGAGTCCTTTTCCAATTCGGTAACCAATTCAGAAAGTTTTACCTTGTCCAATGCCATTGATTGAAGTAACTCTTCAATTATCTTGCTCTCCATTTTCTTTAGGTGTACTTGTTGTTAGCTCATTTTCTTGCTGAATCCTAACACAAGCCCTGAATGCTTAAATGGAACTTTGTGATAGCTAAAATCCTAACTCTAGCAAGAAAAATACTAATTAACAAGGATAAAATCCTTCTTCACTTTGAGCTTTTAACTATAGGCAGGTGTACCTATCAGATCTACTTCTTCAAAGCATTACAACATTAGTTTATATCCTTGATACAAACCTAATCTTCTAAGCTCTACAAACATACATGAAAGTAAATAGTCATTTAAATTTATGGTGATGATGAAATTCCTCCAAATTGAGGATAGACCAGTGCCTTATCCTAGGGTAGAGAGTCAGAAAGAGAACATACACCTACATAAATCTTCTAAGTAACACACAAACATAACCCAGATGAAATGCCTTACAATTCACCCTCTCTTACACACACCCAATCATCAAATTATTGCAAAAATCCTGAGCTCTCAGAGATTAATTTTAAGATTTTACCCTTTCCTTGAAAGGAAATAGAGACTAATTTCATAGATACCTTGTAAATGGTGCACTAAAATTGCCTTATAGATTCAACACACAAAAGCTTCAGAATTCAGACAAAAAGACAACAAAGATATGCAAGGGAATTCAAATATATTCAAGTAGAATTTCACTATATCAATACATTCCAATTTTGAAAAACATTCCCAAAATTCAACAATGGAGCCAAAGCCTCTCCTTACTGTAAATTTTTCATCATCCTTAACAATGGAAAGAAAACTAGAGATATAGGAGAATGAAGTTAGTTACACAAAACTAACAGCTATCCATTCTAGCCAAAAATATCTCCAATATTCCTCCACACTTGATCTGCATTTGATCTTCATTTGATTCTTCCTCAAATACCCAACATGCCTGCAATCATTTCTCAAACAAACCTGATTTGATTCGAAATGCCAGCCCATACTACTCTTTCCCAATGAGTTGAAACTGAAATTAATCATTGCCACTAGATCCCTCATGCTCTGCCATTTTTGGAAACATATAACATGCCTATATTTGGATAAAAATAAAGGCTCTAGGCATTATTTCCATGGGCACATTTTGTCATTTAAATTTTTGAATTATCTCTATAATCTGGACTATGAACTTTTTTACATCTTTCTGAATCTTTTAAATCTGGGCAGGCCCCACATGTGCCATGTGTCATCATTGGATTGGCTCGACCAACACCTCATTGCCAAGCTGACCGCCACATCACCACCTATGCCACTCTTCACTATCTGGTTCGTCACTACTTCAATCTATAGGTCTATCCGCTAGCTCATCCCTTTGCCACGTGTCAGCTTGTCACAATGCCGCAAAGATAACCATCGAGCAACTTTATCATTGTAGACATGCGACCATTATCAGATCTTGCACATATCTCGAAGCACCTGACCACCTCTTCTTTTTATTGCCTTGTCATCATTTCCGCTAGGTGTCATACCTTCATTCGTTTGACCCTCCACTTGGGCATTAGATCATAGTCATCCTGTCACATCACCGGGCTACTAGGCATTAGCATGTCTCATTCCCACAATGGTAACCTCCAAGCATCTTTATGTTTGCAGACATGTGACCACCGTTGATCTATCGGCACATATCTTGAGGCAAGAACCTACAATTGCATGACGTGTCAAAATTTCCTTGCCTCATAAGTGGGACCATTGCTGAGTTGTCATCTTTGTCATCGCCAACTGGGCATCCCAAGCTTCACACACATGAGGGATGGCCTCCAACTAGGCATCCATACTTGGAAACTAAGGATGTGTTTGTTTTACTTTATAAACATCCTTTTTCTCCTTCGCACGACCAATGTGGGATAAATCATCATTGAGAAATAAAGCTTTCTCTATCAAAATACTGGTCCTCGCTATGCATGCATGGTTGGCCCTACCAGAAGGAACCACTTGCCTTTGATTGAATTCACTTTGCTATCAACATGAGCCCTCAATCATTTGAAGACCTCTTTCACGTGATGATTGGTGAATGTGGGATAAATGACTTAGCGTTATTTCTATTCCTTTCTCATAAATCCCTGGCTTAACACACTAGTTTTTGCATTCCAGAACATGCATTCTTAACTGGAGCTTACACATACCATGAACTATCCTTTGTCCAATGCACAAGGCCTAAAACATCTTAAAAGTTCTTCACAGATTAAAACAACTTTGCAGCAGGACATGTCAATAAGATCGTCAAGATTGTCAAACATTATCCTTTTGACCCAAACCATAGGGAGAATAATGAAGCATAGAATATAAAATCAGAATAGATTTTAGAGTCCCAATACGTGCATCAAGTATTTTGTGGTCTCTGTACAAGGTTGATTTAGTTTTTTTACTAGTTTTTCTAATTGGCTATATATATTTCCCTTCTCATTTATATCAACATCTAGGACAATCTCCTGCACTATCTCCTTAACATTTTCTAGCACATTAGTCTTTTGTTTATTTGCTAGTAATTTATCCTGTGCTACTCTCTTCTTAAGTAGATCTCCAAATTCTAATAGCTCCTTAGGGATTAGGGTGGAGATGTCTACCTTTAGAATTACAATTGGTTTAATTAAGTCAACTTTTTATTTCTCATGTTTTCTCTTCTTTGAATTTTTCTTTTTAGTTTGTACACTCTCTCTAGTAGAGAACTTGACATCAGATGTAGTGGCCGTAGTTGTATCTTTTTTTCTTCATCTCTTTCCTCTTCTTTTTTTCCTTCCTTCTCTTCTTGTTTCTTTTCTCATTCTTCTCTTCATGAACTTCTTCTTTCTTCTCCTCTTCTTTATCCTTTTCCTTTTCCTTTGGCTTCTTCTTCTCTTTTTCTTATGACTAATGTAGATTTATACTCTCAAATAAATATGACCAGCACTATATTGTGACCTATTGTGGTCTCGGTCTCTCTGGTGTCCTCGGTTCCCTTTTGTTTAGTTTCATTTACTGGTTTGGTGGACTCCTCTACATCAGTAGGAATTTTTTTTGTAACCTCTGAGATAACATCATTAATCTTAGGAAAATCAAGTACTTATTCAATAACTGGATCCACATCCACCAATTTAGTCTTAGTTGAATAATTAATGATCATTTATTCAATATCCTTATCCTTGGTTACCATCACATCTTCATCATTTGTTATCTCTTATGTTGGGTCTTTGTTAGTTATATCTTCAATAATAACTTCATCTTTATCTATTGTCCAATCAATAAGAATTAACTCCACTTGTTGCTCCTTGATCTCAGTCGATTGGATAGGAAATAAAATCTTCTTCCATAAATTATTGGTTTCCTTTTGCAGTTCTTCAAGTTCACTGATCATGATCTGTAGTTATTTTCTTTTGAAAAGAAATCTCTTTGAATACTCCTTCAATGCTTCCTTAATTCTTGTACTGAAGATTCAGGTACAATAATAGCTAGGGATCTTTCCCTCATTTTCTTCTTGGAAGTCATTGCATATTTCCATCATGCATCTATCTTCTTGTAAATGTGTGTGAAAATGTATGATCTAAGCTAACACAACACTTCAATGAATTATTATATAGTTAATCTAAACTATTGAAAACAAATTGATTTAAAACTAATATGAACTAAGGTGACTCATTGCCTTTTGGTAGATTCGAGTATGAATTTTCTCTCAGGTCATTGCAAACTTAGTGAAAAAAACTATAATGTCCCCTAATTCATATCTATCTTAATTTAATCCCGAGACAATAATTCCAATTTAAAATGAGTATTACAATATATTGATAAATATGATTTTATAAGAATGAAGATAATTCAATGTAATATCCATTCAAAAAATAATTTTGAGGATGAAATATCTTGATTTATGCTAGGGTTTAGATGATATGTAAAGCTCCTCTATAGCTTAATCTTCATTGTTTGATTCTTTTCCTTCAATTTTGAAAGTTATCTAAGAAACCTTATGATGACATCTAATATTTATTTGCTAATGTTGCAATTTTTCTCTTTATACTCAGGTACTTCTATTGATTCTTCTTCCTTATGTTATATCCTTCCTAGAAGCCATGAGCCCATATATAAATGAATCTTCCCTTGCTTGTGTATTATTGACTCCAAGAGAAGTAATAGTTATTTCAGTAGATTGTCTTATGTCCCAAGTATGAGTCACTCTCCAATAACCTATTGATGCTCTAGACAATGCTCAACTATTAGTACCCTAAACAAATTCATTGTTGGCAACTTAGGAACCATCAACCAACATAACTAGATGGTGTGCTCAATGGTTATTGTAGAATTCAGTGAAGTTATTTATCTGATAATTAATGCTGATCTTGATCCCATGATCCAATGTCATTGTGTGGAGTTGTTATGCTATATCATGACTATGATAATTTCTATAATATTTTGGAATTATCATAGGTAGGAATTGAATGTGACCAAGCCAAAGGAAACATCAATGTGATGAGGATGAAATTATTCAAAAGTATGGAATACCCCTTTGCAATCTAACTACTCTATTAAGAATTTCAATTTTCAAATGAATTAACTCTCTATAGTTTGGAATATTTTATATTATTTCCTCAAAGACTCTCAAATTCTATTTTATAAATGGTAACTTCCTTGGTGTTCAATCCCTCCATTTATGATGAAATAATTCTTCCTTATTCCCTATTGTAATAATTTTGATATCACTCTGATGCCATGTAATAATTTTCCTATTATCACTAAGGATTGCACCCAATTTTCTAAGTGTTAAACCCAACAATCTTGTGAAACATGAGACTACTTTCAGGTTGCGGGTGACCTATCAGAAAGTAGACCTCCAGATTAGGGGCCGACTTCCCCTTGGATCTCTTGAAAACTGACTAACTTTTTTAGGAAAGGGAGAGAGTGCATGAAACAAATAACTAAATTTAACTTGAACTAGGTGATCCATCGAATTGATAGAAGATCCACAATTGAAATAACCTTACTGCAATAGTTAAAATAAAACTGCACTTCACAACTTGATTCTACTACCTTAAACTTGTTAGAAAAATAAGGTACTTGAAATTAAAAAAGGGAAGGTGTTTCCACAATTTTGATTTTAGTTTGTACACAAATTAATACTTGAAATCCTAAACAAATTTTTGAATATTCAGTTGAATCAACATGCAGATTGAGCATAAGATATTATCACAATAATCTTTGCATGAAATTCAATAAGAACTCAGAAACAGAAGGGAACAAGAAGGATCAATTTTTTATTACTAAAAATAAGCTAAGTACAAAATGTGTCTCTCAGAGCTACAACACTCATATTAGAGAGAAAGAATGAAGAGCTAACCTCAATCACATAAGTGAGAGGTATAAAAAACAAGGCAAGGAATTAGCATTGAAACCTCCTCCACCTCCTAAAAAGGGAAAATCCTGCAAATAGGTCCATGAAGATGCCTCTTAAACTTGAATGCCAGATTCTCAAGTTTATAGGGGTAGTGGAAAAAACAAGACTCCTAAAAGAGGTGGTCAAATGAAACCACTCTGCCCATTCCAAGTCATGCACTAATAATATTCTGACGAATGGTTTATAAAATGCCATTGTCAGAATTTACAATAAGAATATGCAATGAATTTTACATTAAAATTTTACCCCTATGAAAAAATAACGTGTATTTTAAATATTTTACATCCTAAGTTGATAAATAAATCTTAACCCAATTAAGGGGAAAGCATATCTAAAAACTTATCATACTAATAAAACCCTCATTTTGCAATTACATTAGCACAAAAGGAATAATTAATAAATTCTTGACCCTAGAAAAGGGGAGAACATATCAATTGATTATCTAGATCAAAATCCCTCATTGAAGATGAGGAGAGCCTACTGGCGATAGACACTTCTCCTTCTGGCACTTGGAAAGTTTCCCTTTTCACTGGCACTCCTGCATATGTTCTTCGGGCTGGATATGGAAACATCAGCCTTTTCTATTCATGGAATCATCATAGAAGGTAAGAATTTGGGTTTTCAACTCTTCTGCATTTTATTTCATGGCAATCTTTTAATTTTTGAGGTCACTGTTAGCCATTTCCTCTATAAAGATAACATAATGCATTGGAGGGGATGTTTATTTGGTTATTTTCTGGCATTATTTTTCTATTTCCTCTGTAATTTCAAGGCATCCTGTATTCATTATTTGTATGATAGCCTATGTGCATTAAGGCTAGGGCATCACTATCTATTTGATCAAGCTTAGTGTCTTACTCATTGTCTACTATAATTAATGGCCTGTGAGATTGAGCTTACTGTTGGGTTTTCTACAATGAAATGAACATAAATTAGGAAAGATCACCTAATCATCCAAACTAGGGTACAATAGTCTCATTTAATAATTAGGCCCTCAAAGATGAGTGAAAATATGATAACATTCTGGTGACCTCAATTGAGTGCTTGCTTGCTAAGCACCCTGACCAGTTGCCTTTAAATCCATTGGGCACAAAGTCTTATAATCTTGAACTGAACCTAGCTTAAGAAAACAACTCCTTGCTAACAAAAAAAAACAATTGCCGAAGATAGACTAATCTAGCTTATTGCTAACCCAAACCAAAATGAACTGAAAGAAAAAACTTTGTTGAGGCACTTAGGAAACACAAAAAGCTAGAACTAAGACTAATAACTACTAGTTTATAGGGCAAAATGTGAACTAAAAAACATGGTTTGAGGTGAATTCCATTCACTGGAATGGGAAACTCTTCTCCATCCATATTAGCCAACTCAAAGGCATTATGGGCCTTGCACTTAACAACCATGAAAGGTCCACTCCATATGGCATTGAATTTAGTATGCCTCCCTAGTTTATGTTCTGACTCATCCCACTTAAGGACAAGATCTCCTTCCTTAAAAACCCTAGGTGTGGTTCTTTTATCAAAGGTTCTCTTCAACTGAGAATGATGGGCTTCTAGGTTTTCCAGTGCTACCCTCCTTGTTTCCTCAAGTTCAATTAACTCATCAAGCCTAACTTGCATAGAGTCTTCCTCCATCAATTCAATTTCCTTAATTAAACTCAGAGTAGGCAATTCAATAGAAATAGGGACCCTAGCTTCTTTCCCATAAACTAGTGTATAAGGAGAGTTACCTATAGATCTCTTAGGGGTTATTCTATCTGCCCATAGGGCCAGCTTCAACTTGCTATGCCAGTCCCTCTGGTTTCCTTCTATAGTCCATTTGATGATTCTCAACAAGTTTTTGTTGTTAGAAAGTAAAGTCCACCAAGATAACTGAGCGAGAGGGGGGGGGGGGGGGGGTGAATCAGTTATCTAATAAATATAAATTTTATCAACTTCAATATATTTTAACCATGTGAGAAATGTAATCAACAACCATAGAAAGATAAACATACACAATAACATAATAACACAAGATATGTTGACTAGGGAACCTCTTGATCAAAGATTAAACCCCGGTGGGAATGAAGCCCACAAATGATGCACTAATATGAAAGTTCCTTGTGAGAGGATGGAATCTGTTAGGAGTCTTATGAAATACATTCGGTACATATTAGTCCCTGTTAGGAGACTTTGAATCCCTGCTAAAAGATTCTAACTCTGTTAGGAGTTATGGAAGACAGAAGGACCCACTGCCCAAACAACTTCAGGTGTAAGATCACTGAACACACTATCCAAATGATCTTTGTATTAATCAATAGAATAATACCAAAAGATTACTGATCTCAACAACTCAATACTCCTTCTCCGACTATGCCAAACTGCACCAACTACTTCATCAGATCTCAATACCAGATCTCTATACTTCGCATATCCTCTTCCAACAAGTATTGCACAATTCCTCAATTCACCTTCAAATACAATAAAAAAATACATATTAAAATAAGGAAAATGTTACTTCCTTTATACCATACTCAAATAATTACAAATGAGTCAGCATACAAATTACAAAATAAAATCTTCCACACATTACACAAAAGTTACACAAAACTATCAACTTCCAATTAAGATAATTCTTTCACTCGTGTGACCTCAAACCTTGCGCTCACATCCACATCACTATCACCATGTCTTAAAATGCCTCATAACCACACATGATCAGATTCAATTCCGATTAGGAGATATCATTTGATTTCCACAAACTGCTACTCAGGAACACTGCTTGAATACTGCTTCCACTGAAATGCTCATAACTTCCATAAATAAATGAATTTTTGTACACACTCTTAACCATGATCTTATAGAAAATCATAGAGTAATTCCCCAACTTTGCATAGCTAGATCTTTAATATCCCATGTGTGCTAACTCAAACACTGTCTACTTCTTTGCTAATCTTCAATAGATCACTGTGTTGACATCAATGACAATCACAGTCATGAATGAAATAATAACTTATATAGAATGGCCAAAAATACTCCCCCCCATAGGATATATTTAGCATTCATTCCTAACAATCTCCCCCATTGGCATTGATGGCAACATAGATGAAAAAACATCCAAGTTCCCCGAATACCAACACTGCAACACTGCTGCTTTGAAAATACTTTCAAATCTTCTTCATCAATCAAATCTTGCTTTGTTTTCCTATTCAATTATCTCCTTTCCTATTCAATTCTCTCTAATAGATGGTTTTTCATGTATACTTCTCCCCCATTGACATCAATGATAGATGTTTCATCATTATGTCAACAACAACTTCAATGTCAAAAGACACTTTTTAGAAAATACATTCACTAGAGTCCTCATGACTCAGCTTAGATACACATACTCCCCCATAGAGGAAGTACCAGCATCCAGTCCAAAAGAAAGATAGGGCTCATATACCACTGGATGGTTGCAATAATCTGCATCACTTCTCAAAAGTAGGCTGGGGCATAACCCCAAGCATACCTCTTAGATACTCAAATGTATCCTCAGGCAAAGGTTTTGTAAATATATCTGCAATCTATTCTTTTGTACTTATATACTCAAGTTTGAATTCTTTTTTTGCCACTTTCTCTCTTACTACATGATACTTTATTTCTATATGATTTGTCTTAGAGTGTAGTATAGGATTCTTAGACATACTAAATGTGCTGTTGTTATCACAATATATAACAACAGGCTCAACAAATTTTATTCCAATATCCTTCAGCATTTTCTTCATCCAAATTATCTGATTACAATTTTTTGCTGCTGCCACATACTTTGCTTCTATTGTACTCTATGAAATATAGTTCTTCTTCTTTCTTAGCCAAGAATCTAATATTTCTCCAAGGAAAAATGCTCCACCACTGGTGCTCTTTTTTTCATCAACACTACCTCCCCAATTTGCATCTGTATATGCACATAATTTAAAATCATCTGATTTTTCATACCATAATCCATATTCAATTGTGCATCTTAAGTACCTTAGTATCCTTTTTATTGCTGCATAATGTAATTCTCTAGGTTCAACTTGAAATCTTGCTACAATTCCAACTGCATGTGATATATCTGGTCTTGTATGAGTCAAATATTGTAATCATCCAATCATGGATCTGTACTTTTTTTGTTCCACTGTAGGAGTCTCATCTATGCTAGATAACTTGTGTCTGGTTACCATAGGTGTTCCAACTGGTTTATAGGTTTCCATTCCAAATCTATTCAACAAGTCATTCAAGTACTTTGTTCGACTTAAAAAGATACCATCACTATTTTGTGTTATATGCAATCCTAAAAAATATTTCATCTCACCAATCATACTCATTTCAAATTCAGTGTTCATTTACATCTGCAAATTTATCACTAGATTCATTATCTCCTCCAAAAATAATATCATCAACAAAAATATCTACAACAAACAAACCATTTTCAATTTCTTGTGTATAGGTTTCTATTTTTAGTACCTTTAGTAAATCCTAATTTTATAAAATACTTATCAAGTCTTGCATACCAAGTTCTAGGTGCTTGTTTTAGTCAATATAAGGCTTTGTTCAATTTACATACCATATCTCCTTCTTGAGTTAAAGGAAAACCTTCAGGCTACTCAATGTACACCTCTTCTTCCAATTCTCCATTCAGAAATGCTAACTTCACATCCATCTGATACACTTTGAATTTCTTATAAGCTGCATAAGCCAAAAACATTCTTACTACTTCAATTATTGCTACTGGTGCAAAAGTTTCTTCATAGTCAATTCCTTCTTGCTATGAGTATCCTTTACATACCAATCTTTCTTTGTTCCTTACAACTTCTCCTTGTTCATTCATCTTGTTTTTGAGTACCCATTTAGTTCCTATAACATTCTTATCTTTAGGTCTAGGGACCAATTCCCAAGTCTTGTTTTTTTCAATATGATATAGTTATTCCTTCATAGCTTTAATCTAATGTTCATCTTCATAGGCTTCACTTGTAGATTTAGGTTCAATTTGAGAAATAAAACACAACTATTCTTGTACCTTATTTTGTGTCAGAACTCCTCTGTCTATGCTTGCAATAATCTTCTCAATGTGATTTCTTGATAGATTCCTGTTAGGTGTCACTGTCTTAGATCTTGTTTCTGCTGTAGGTTCTTCAATGATTTCTTCACTATAGCTTTCATTCAACAAATCACTATCAGTTTCATAGAATAATTTCGCATTCTCTGGATTAATTCTAGGATGATTTCCTTCATCTGATTCATAATCAAGCATTCTTTCCTGAATTTTGAACTTTTCATCAACTTTAACATTTGCACTCTCAACAATAGTCTTAGTTGTTTTATTATAACATCTATAAGCTTTTCTCTTCAATCAATATCCAAGAAATATACCTTCATCACTTCTAGGATAAAACTTTCCAATGTCATCATCTCTCTTAATATAACATTTTCTTCCAAAAATTCTAAAATACTTAACTAATGGTGCATGTCCAAACCATAGTTCATAGGGTGTCTTGTCTGTATCTTCTCTGATTTGTACTCTATTCATTGTATACACTGTTGTGTTCATAGCTTCTCTCCAGAATATCTTTGCCAAATCATTCTCAAATAACATAGCTCTTGCTACTTCAGTCACTGATCTGTTCCTTCTTTCTACAATACCATTTTGTTTAGGTGTCCTAGGGGCTGAAAACTGTCTCTTAATACCATTCACTTCACAAAAAATGTTAAATTCTTTTGAAGTAAATTCTCCACCTCTATCTGATCTGAAACATTTAATCTTCATTCCAGATTGATTCTTAACTTTGTTCTTAATAATCTTAAACTTATCAAATGCTTCAAACTTTTCTTTAAGAAATACAATCCACATCATTCTTGTAAAATTATCAAGAAGAATCATAAAATACCTTTCTCCATAGAATCCTCTAGTCCTTGTAAGCCCACTTAGATCTGTATGAACAATTTCCATGTTTTCTATTGTTGTGAACTTCTTGCTGGGAAATAAGCTTCTCTTCTATTTAGCCATCACACATTTCTTGCAAATCATGTTAGTAGGCTTCATAATTTTAGGCAAATCTCTTACTACAAGAGTAGTACTCACTTTCACAATGTTATCAAATTTTATATGACAAAATCTTCTGTGCCATAACCAACTATCATCAATCTTAGTAATCTAGCATGTCATCTCAGTAGGATTCAACTGAAATACATTACCTCTGGTTCTAGATCCAGTACCAATAAAATTACCATCCTTGTCTTTGATTACACAAGTTTTCTCATTAAACAAAACTTTATACCCCTTATCAACTAGCTATCCAACACTCAAAAGATTATGTTTCAAACCATCCACAAAGTAAATATCATCAGTATTAGTCTTTCCATCAAGAGTAATAGATCCTATACCTTTTATCAAACAAGGTGCATTATTTCCAACTCTAACAACTCCTCCATCATAATTGTTAAACTTTATGAACTTTTTCACATCTCCAGTCATATGATGTGAACAACCACTATCTATAATCCAATCATATTTCTTTTCTACTTGAGAAACTAAGGCTTTTTCTTCCTTAACTTATGTTTCAGTATTTTCTTCTTTTATTGCTACAAATCCAATATCATCATTCTCAGTATCACTTTCACTTAAAGATTTCTCCAAACTAGCTTCAAGTTCTTCATGATTAGCATAGTAAAATTCTTTAGATCTTCGAGGCTTAAAGTTGTTTCTATACTTCTTAACTCTGTTAGGAAATTTAGATGCAAAATTACAAAATTCTTGACAAGTCAAAATTAAATTTTTTTCTTATCGTCTAGTTCTGTTTTCACAAGCAAGGCAACACCTTCTTCAATCTTCCTGTCTTCTTCATTTCTAGATCTGCTGCTACTAGCATAATTTCTGCTTACACTGATGCTTCTTGACAAAGTAGGGGGAACACTAAGTGCACTGAATGATGTCTCCATTCTAGGTAAATCTCCTGATAGTCTCATGTTCATCTTTGCTACTTCCAATCTTCCAAGAATAGTTTCTTTGGTAAATTTCATAGTACAGGGTATAACTTGCTCAATCATCTGTGTTGTCTGCTTAAATGCAGGAGTCAATGTCCTCAGAATTTTCCATATCACTTCATTCTCTATCTTGGTTCCTCCACAAAATTTTATACCTACAACAATCTCTGACATTCTACCAATATAGCTTCGAAAAAATTCATCTTCCATCATTCTTATATCTTCAAATTCACATATCCAATTATGTAATCTGATTTTCTTTGCATGTTCATCACCTTCAAAAGTAGATTGTAAAGCTAACCAAATTTAATGAGATGTTTTTAGATATTTTACTTGATTGTACTCATTTTCTAGAAGGGCTGACAAAAGTGCTTCTCTAGCAAGTATGTTACACATGAATATATCTCTTTCCTCATTAGTACACTCTTCAATCTTGTCCTCATCAATGATAGTCTTCTGATTCTTTGTGATTAACCAATAAACTAGTGTTAAACAAAGTTTGTGTGTCTTGATCTTTTCTTTCCAGCTGTCAAAATTTACTGCATCAAACTTAGGGATTTCTTTCCTGAAATGACTTGCCATGGATCTCTTTAAGTTGTTAAACTTTTCCTTCAAGGACCTTCCACTCTGATACTAATTGTTAGAAAGTAAAGTCCACCAAGATAATTGAGAAGTCTACCAAGATAACTGAGAGGGGGTGGTGGGTGAATCAGTTATCTGATAAATACAAATTTTATCAACTTCAATAGATTTTAACCATGTGAGAAATGTATTCAACAACCATAGAAAGATAAACATACACAATAACACAATAACACAAGATATGTTGAGTTGGGAATCTCTTGATCAAAGAGTAAACCCCGATGGGAATGATGCCCAGAAAAGATGCACTAATATGAAAGTTCCTTATGAGAGGATGGAATTTGTTAGGAGTCTTATGAAATACATTTAGTACATATTAGTCCCTATTAGGAAACTTTGAATCCCTGCTAAAAGATTCTAACTCTGTTTGGAGTTATGGAAGATAGAAGGACCCACTGCTCAAATAGCTTTAGGTGTAAGATCACTGAACGCACTGTCCAACTAATATTTGTATTACTGAATAGTATAATACCAAAAGATTACCGATCTCAACAACTCAGTACTGCTCTGACTGTGCCAAACCACACCAACTAATTCATCAGATCTCAATACTAGATCTCTATACTTTGCAAATCCTCTTCCAACAAGTATTGCACAATTCCACAATTCATTTTCAAATACAATACACATCTACATATTAAAATAAGGAAAAAATTCCTTCCTTTATACCACACTCAAATAATTAAAAATGAGTCAGCATACAAATTAAACAATAAAATCTTCCACATGTTACACAAAAGTTACACAAAACTATCGGATTCCAATCAAGATAATTCTTCACTCGTACAACCTCAAACCTTGCGATCATGTCCATCTCACCATCACCATTTCTTCAACTACCTCATAACTAAACATGATCAAATTCAATCCCGATTAGGAGATATCATCTGATTTCCACAAACCGCTACTCAAGAACACTGCCTGAATACTGCTCCCACTAAAATGCTCATAACTTCCATAAATAAAGGAATTTCTATATGCACTCTTAACCATGATCTTATAGAACATCATAGATTAATTCCCCAACTTTGCATAGCTAGATCTTCAATATACCATGTGTGCTAACTCAAACAATATCTACTCCTTTGCTAATCTTCAGTAGATCACTGTGTTGACATGAATGATAATCATAGCCATGAATGCAACAACAACTACTACAGAATGGTTGTGAATAATCCCCCATAGGATATATTCAACATTCATTCCTAACATTTTTTTGTTGATAATGCCTGGCCATTACCTTAATGGTAATAGTTGGATGGGGTGCTTAGGAAGATATTGTGCCTTAATGCCCATTCTGAGATTCTCATTCCAAGAAATTCCATGGCATTGTCTGAAATGATAGAGTCTGGAGTGCCAAACCTTGACACAATATCTTGATATAAATTTATGACAGAGGTCTCATTTTCTTCTTTCAATGCTATAGCTTCTATCCATTTGGTAAAATAGTCTATAGTAGTAAGTATCCATCTATGACTAGCACTGGATGGAGGATTAATAGGTCCAATGAAATCTAAACCCCATTTGGAGAAGGGCTACTCCACTTTGATGAGATGCAGTGGGAGGGATGCCAAATTCTATTTGCCAATAGACATAGCACAAATCTTGCACTTCCTCACCCAATCAAACACATCCTTGTATAGGCTGGGCCTATAGTACCCTGCTCTCATGACCTTTAGAGTAGTGGTTCTGGGTGCAAAGTGTCCTCCAGATCCTCCATCATGAAACTCCTCTAATATTCTGCTCACTTGGCTAGGTTCAACACATCTCAATAGGACACCATTATAATCCCTTCTATACAAAATATTATCCAAAATGATAAATGGGATGGATTTTAGCCTAAAGTACCTCCTTTTTCTCCTATTAAGGCCTTGAGGGCATTAACCAGTTGAGAGATAGTGTCTTATCTCTGTTGTCCAGCTTGCACTTTGTTGTGAATTCTGGTTCATCAAGACAACCTCTTCTTCTTGCTAGCTTTTTTCTATTCTACCTTCATTGATCTACTCACATGACCCTTTTCCCCTTATCAACTTAGTCACCTTGATTTGGATATCATATTCCATGACTTTGGTGACCCAACTAGACCTCTTGTGGCTTAGATCCTTGTTCAGAAGGAAATATTTTATGCAAGGGTGAGAAACCATTAGGTGCATTGTGTTGTTAGACAAAAAATGCCTGAACTTCTTCAAGCTCCTTACTACTACTAAGACATGTTTCTCTATAGGAGTATAATTTAATTCATAACCATCTAGACCCTAGTTGTAAAAAGCCACTGGCTACTCTTGTTTCTTAGTATTCTGCTAGACTAACATGGAAGAGATACTATCAGTGTCCCAAAAAGCATATAGAATAAAATATCTAGAAAAATCAGGGTTTACCAGAGTAGGAGTAGAAGCATTTGCTTCCTTTATCTATTCAAAACATTTCTTTCCTTCATTTGTCCAATGGAAAGTTGAATTATTCTTCAACATTTGGGTCATAGGCTTCAGTAGTGCTGTAACATTAGGGAAGAACCTTCTCAAGAAGTTGATTCTCTCAAGGAAAATCTGTAGCCCATTCTTGTGTGATGGTAAGGGTAGTGCCGTGACAACCTTTACTCTATCCAGATCAATTATTATTCCTTTCTTATAAACAATGTGCCCTAATAGCCTACCTTCATGGATAGTGTTGGTTCCTGGATAGGATTTTACACTCCATGAGATACCAATATGCCCATGATGGATATTAAGGATTGGTTAATTCCAAATGTGAGCAATCTATGAGCAATTGGACCAACTATAGGGATAAGATTACCCTCTTCTACTTCTGGCTCTACAAAACCAAGGCGAGTGCACCTGATCCAATAGTATTAACTCTGACTGATAGTTCTAACTCTACCCCTTATTTCTTTATTGGATCTTTCAACAGATGAATACAATGAGAAAGTACTAAACAAAAACCTATTGTTCATTGACTCTCCATCACTAGATAGGACAATACATAAATGTAAATAGAAGTAAAGACTGGTAATGATTTAATGATTTGGGATTACAAGGTTTGAATCACTCTTCTCAACACAAAGATAGGATAATACAGGCCAGTGCCTTGTCTATTGGGAAAAATATCAGGGAAAAAGATGAATACAATGGTGTCTAAAATTGGTCTCTAGACATAAACACAAATATCCCAACTCTTTCCTGCTTATGAAAATCCTTCAAATAAACTCCAAGAGCACATATTCCACTTTGAGCAATATTTAATCTAACTCTAGGTTGGAACTCAAAGCACCAATACATTCACATAAACCTTATGCAAAGATTTAAAGATTCAAAGAATAGAACAAAGGAGAGCAAAGATTTGAGGTTTGTATTAAGTATAACCTTTCACCATGTGCATACAATATCTTGAATAAAAAGCTTGCAAGATAAGAACAACCTGTACTTCTTCTCTATTGTTTGATAAAAAAAATCAAAAATTACAATCCTTGACTGATAGGCTAGGGTTTTAGAAATTTCTATCTTTTTAACACCTAAACTCCAATCCCTTAGAATGATCACAAAAAATCCCTTTATACCAAGAGGTGCAACAAGCAACTGATCATTCTAGGGTTACCAAAATTAACCTAAAAGACTTTACAAAAACCCTGAAAGGTTTATAATAACTACACTACTGAAACAGATGAGATATTTTGTAATTGAGTTGATAGGCTTTTTGTCTTCAATGCTATCCTCAGCTCCTTTCAACAAATTTAATTTTACTATCTCACTATCAAACTACAATGAATGCCCTTCTACAATTTTTCAACCATAAAATTCATTTGGCTCGGCATCATAGGAACAAAAATCAAATTCTAGCAGTAATATATGCCTTCTGTATCCTTCCCCAACTACAATGTGTACTAAAAAAATCAATTCCTAGCCACTGCATCATTTTACAACTTTATGCATCAAAAACCTTAGCAAAACCCTATAGGAAATTTGAATTTAAATAAAAATGGTAACCGACTGGGGTTTAAAATAGGACCGTCAATCTATCTTATTCTCGGTAGATTGGGCAGCTCGTAGAATCCTTCAACAGTCAACAAAATTCTTAAAGATTGCTTTATACATCACCAAACCCTCGACCAATGAAAACTGAGCACATCGGTCATGAATCAACACTTTGGACCCACTCCTTATAATCCTTAGATTGAACGGCCATCGCATGATCGCATGGCCTAAAAAGATTTCATGCAATCATGTGACAACCATACATCCTACCACACTAGCATTCTTTAGAATCTCTTGGGCCCACTAACGTGTCTGCATACCTAAAATCCATGGCCAATCAAGACCTGGCATCTTAGCAACACCTAGAAAAATGGTCCTACAATTCTTGGCTGAGCTTTAACCTTTGACCCATTTGGCGAACACGTGACTGCAAGAAATTTCAAGTCGCTAGATATATTATTTAACCACGGTCAAGTCAAATGATTCAGTGAACAAAGCATTTCACTGAATCGCTGAGTCTCATGTTTAACCCTTGGTTACATTTGGTGAATGCATAAAAACCTTTATTCGCTAGTTCACAAGAAAACTTAGAACTCTGCCAAATATCTTGCGAATGAGAAGACACAAAAGACTTTATCGGTGCCTCCAAAAACCTGTCTGAACTGCCAAAAAACTTTGATAACCCTGGGCCTGCTTGCAAACCCCCATATGTCATCATACTACTTGCTATCTCCACCCAGTCACCTCTGACATAGGACCCACTACCCTCGGCATCTAATCAGATGACGGGCATAAGATCACATAGCCTCAAAATATTCTATGTGATGATATGCCCACTATCGATGAAGAATCTCACCCTTGTTCTGACAAACCTCTAACACAGAAAAGAATCAACGACTAGTCTTATAGCCTAATGTGTCAGAAAAAACCCTTAAGATCATATGCTGGCCGTCAATGCTTTGCCACTGTCAGAACCACTGAATCTCTAAAATTTTTGGCCCCACTGACAATATTCTAAGTCATTAATACATGGACCAATGAGAAAGTGCTAACTAAACACACCTGGCATGTGGACCCATTACATTTGAAAAGCCTTTTCCGTGAAAGAGAATCAACAGCTGGCGCAACTTCGCAACCCTCTAACACACTCCATAAGATCTTACACCTATCGTTGGATTGAGATGGTGTCAGAAAGCCGGGCCTAGGGAAGGATAAAGGCCGAAAACTTTAGGAAATATTAAACATTGAGACTTAGGAAAAAATACTGCCGCCAAACTTAGGAAAAATTAAAGCTGGGCGCTTGGAGACTTAGGAAAACAAAGGCCGCCAGGGGGAAAGAAAACTTAGGAAAAATTAAAGCTGAAACCTCCACGGGGTAATAAAAATTTAACGCACATGCTTTTATGAGATTTTTGAGTGGCCCGATAAAGTAACACAAAAATAGAATAAGACTAGGGCACACTAGGGTTTTCCTTGCAAACGGCTAGATTTTGAATTTTGCCTAGGGTTTCACCAGGAAAATGGAAAAAATAACTGCAGAGGCCTTGAAAATATGATTCAACCATGGAATTTTTCACTTGTGCTAATAGTGGCTCATGCTCGGGGACATAGATCTCTTGCAGATACAATGAGAAGCTAGAATCTCCTGGTACAATAGACCAGAACCAAAAATTCAAACCAGAAATAGGGAACTGTACACAAAAACTTAAAAACACAATTGTACAAAGACTACCAAAACCTTTAGGAGAAATAGAATTTCAAAAATTGACTATGAACATGCAGCTCTAGGAGCTCTCTTATCAAATTCTTCAGAATGTAAGAATCCGCTCCCCATTTTTCTTCAATAACATATGGGCCTAACCATATGGGATCAAATTTCCCATGCTTTCCTTTGTCTTTAATTCTTACATTCCACATTAATACCATGTCTCCCTCTACAAAATTTCTCTGAGTAGTCCTTCTATCATACAGGACTTTGCACTGGGCCTACAAATTCTCATTCTTGATGTGTGCATCATTTCTTACCTCATTGAGTTGAATCAGGTCATTCATTCTAACTGTCATATCTTCTTCAACATCTTCATCATATTTCTGAATGAAATGATACATCTACAACAAATTGTTTTGGGGTAATCTTGCATTTATTCCATACACTAAGTCAAAAGGGGCACACCCTATTGCCTTCTTTATTGTAACCCTATCAGCCCATAGGGCTTGTAATAACTTGGAATCCCAGGCCTTCTTGTTTTTGTCTAGGACTCTTTTCAAAATCTTGATTAAACTTTTATTGCTGGATTCTAGTTGGCCATTGCCTTGTGGATGATAAGTAGAAGAATATGAAATTTTAATACCATTATGTCTGCAAAAGTCAACAATCTCTTCTGACCTAAAACATAATGCATTATCAACCACCATAGTTTCGGGGCAAACAAACCTTGTCAAGATATTCTGCATCATAAAATCTGTTACTACCTTGCTAGTTGCTCTTCTTGTAGGGATTGCCTCAACCCACTTAGTGAAATAGTCTATTGCTACTAAGATGTAGGAATGTCCACCACTGGATTTATTAGGGATTTCACCAATGAAATCCATACCCCACTTTTGGAAAGGGGCTTGAATAGAAATAGATTTGACGGGCACATTCCCATTGAATTTTAGTTTTCCTGCAAACCTTTGGCAAGGATCACACCTTTTAACAAATTGATGGGTATCTTTGAAAAGTGAAGGACACCAAAAACCTACCCTGATGATCTTGTGGGCTGTAGTCTTAGCCATGTAATGTCCTCCACAAATTCCACTGTGCATTTTAGGCATCAAGAGCTGGGCTTTATCATGGTCTACACACCTGAGCAAAACACCTTCATTACTCCTCCACCAAAGCTCACCATTTATAATTGCATATCTCAAAGAGTGGAGTTTAACAGTTCTTCTTTTATTATCATCAAGTTCAAGGGGTAAGACCATCATTTGTAAATATTTGACAATATCCTTATACCATTCACAACAATCCATGTTGCACACATAAGGTCTTTGATCCTCTTCTAAAGCATTTATCTGGTTTGCATTTAGATTACTTTGGGCCATCAACTTTGCTAGGCCTAAACCTCTAACCAAGTTTGTAATGTGGATATCAATGTTAAATTCTTGAATTTTGTTAATCCACCTACATCTTCCTGAAACCTCTTGTTGGACCAAGATGTCCTTGACTACAACACTTGGAACAAAAGAAACCACTATGGCTCCCACCAAATAACATCTAAATGTTTTAATGGCCTTGACTAAGGCATAAGCTTTTTATCAATGATACCATAATTTAATTCTGCTACTTGTAAAGTCTTGCTGAAAAAGGAAATAGGTTGTTCAAAACCTTCAGCATTCTTTTGTAAAAGTACTGTAGCAATAGTATGAGTAGATGCAAAAGAGAAAATTTGCATTGGCTTGCTATAATCTGGTGTCTTCAAGATCGGGGCATGCTTAATGGCCCTCTTAATGTCATTGAAGGCTTGGACTGCTTCAGTATTCCATTCCATTTTTGCTCCTTTCTTTAACATCCTTGATATGGGAATACTAATTTCTGCAAAGTTTTTAATAAACCTTCTTAAAAAGTTGACCTATCCTAAAAAGGACTAAACTCCCTTGATGTTCTTTGGTAAGTATAATTTGTCAATAGCCTCCACTCTTTTAGGATCTATCCTCACACCATCCTGTGAAACAATGTGCCCTAAAAGTTTTCCTTCTGTCGCACCAAAGGCACACTTCTTTGGGTTCAAAGAAACCCCATATTCCAATGCTCTAACAAAAATTTTCTCAAGATGTTGACAATGTTGTTCTTCTTTTACTGAAAAGGCTGTCAAGTCATCCTTATATACAACCATAAATCTGTCAATGAAATCTGCAAAGGCTACATCCATAGCCCTCTGAAAAGTGGCACCTGCATTAGTCAACCCAAATGGAATTCTTACATAAACATATGTTCCCCATGGAGTTGTAAATGTAGTATTAAATTGTTTTGTATCTTTAACCATAACCTGATTGTAACCAGAAAAGCCATCCATCATGGACATCAATTCTGATCCAGTAACCTTTTGTAACATGTTCTCCATATTGGGTAATCCATAGTTATCTTTCAAAGAATTTATGTTAAGATTCCTAAAATCTACACATAATATGATGTCACCATTCTTTTTTCTAATAGGCACTAAATTTGAAACCCAAGTGGAATGCCTAATGGGCTTGATTATTCCAGCATCCATCATCTTCTTGAGTTCACTCTACATTTTGGGTGCCAAGGTAGGGTTAACAGGTCTCAACTTTTGTCTGAAAGGCTTTGTGCCTTCCTTGAGTGGAACCTCATGCTGAAAAAGGTCCTCTCTATAAGCTTTAAGGTCTTCATAAGACCGGGCAAAAACATGCTTAAATTTTGTGAGAAGGTCAATCAAATTTTTTCTAGTTCTTGGGGAGAGAGACTTGCCTATATAAACTTTCTTGGGAGCTATCCCTGTGCCCAAGTTTATCTCTTCAAGCTCATTTATTTTATTAGTACTAGCCGAGAAGGCCTTGTTTTTATTGTCAAATGGCCTTTCAAGAACAACTAGTCCTTTAGGAACCTTGTTTGATTTTAATTGCAAAACCTCTTTCCCAAAGATGACATCTTTTCCATTCACTGAATTAACATAAGCACTAAAATCCATTTCTTTATCACCAAAGTGAGATTCACAATGGAGAAACCTTAATATATCTTGGTCATCAGAAAAAACTTGCCAATTATCTAGATTGTCAGGGATGGAAGGTTTGGCTTGTACCTCTATATTAGAAACATCTACAAATGTAACATCTTTTGGTCTAAGGGCTATATTAGCCAACAAATCTGCCATCCTATTCTGACTTCTTTCCATCCAACAAATATTAAAAGCACTAAAGCTTTCAATCTCATCCCATACTGCATTCCTATATTGTTTCAACTTCTGATTCCTTGAGGCATACTTTGATCTAATCTGGGATATGACTAACTCAGAGTCACCTATAACTTTCAAACACTTTATGCCATGCCTTGATGCTAATCTTAGACCAATTAATAGAACCTCATACTCTACAACATTATTTGTGCATGAAAACAACAAAGTAAATGAGAACTTGAAAGTTTTACCATTTGGAGATATGAGCAATATTCCATCTCCAGATCCTTCTTTGCTATTTGCTCCATCAAAATACATGGTCCAGAGATTATCAAGGTCAATCCATCCTTCTTGACTTTTTGATTGGTGGGGAGGCTCAACACCTTCCTTTGCTTCCTTATTTTGGACCTTGAAAGCATTAATATCAGTATCAAGGAAACAAGTCATGTTGTCCTGTTCTTCTTCCTCAATCATGTGTGGAGTTCTAGACTCCCTAGTGACTTTGATATTTTGTCCTTCAAAATTAAAAGTGGCAAATGATAAGTCACACTATATGCTGCCTCCCATAGAGGCACTCCATTTTCTTGATAATAACATCCATACTGGGGAGGAATATCCACTACCAAAACACTCATGGTCAATTGTTTGTTGGGGTATGCAGCCAATCTGTAAGGCAAAGCCTTAATAGTACCAACAACTGGTACTTCTCTTGAATCCATAGCTTGACACCTTCCATGGGGTGTATCCACTCTCAAACCTAAAGACTTCATAACCTCAGTAGGCATAATAGTATTTGATGCTCCGGAATCAATCATGCAATTCTTTAACAACTTTCCATTTATTTGCAGAGTCAAGAAGAAAGGAAAGGATCAACTGATCCTACCATAGTACTAACAACATTTGTGTCCAAATAAATTTGAGGGATTTTAGAAACAATCTCCTGACTACAATTTTCATCTTCTTTATCCACAATTCTACTTGTTTCTCAATTTTTTCTATTTTTTGAGAATCAGTATGTACTACACTTTTTACCCATTTCAAGGCATTTTTCTTATGTTCCTCTATTCTCATCATCTCTAATAATGGAACTTTGATAGTGATTTGAGACAAAAAATTACTCATGTCAACTAGAACATACTTTAAATTAGGTACATCTGATTTTGAATCTGCAATCCCTTTATCAGCTTCTTGGGAGGATGTATTTGCAAGTTTTTTAGTTTGGGCCTTGTTTTTCTTTTGCAAAATTGGTACAACCTCAACAATAGGCTTAGTTTTTACCTTATAAACAATATTGGACTTAGCAACTTTCTTTACCTTGACTTTATCAATAGGATTAGCATCCTTAGTCTTTTCTTGTGAAGTTTTTACATTCTTATCTATTTTCTTGATAAAAATGCCAGCAGACTTGGGGTTTGCATCGCCAATAACTCTATTCCTCAAGTTATAATTTGCCTTTTCTTGAGTAACCAAATTGGCTATTATCAAAGCAATTTCCTCATCAGAAGGTCTTCTCAAAGTAGTTGTTTGTTCATTCTTTTGAACATTACACTGGATGTTGTCAGGCTCACTATCTTCATCATCTGAAAAAACTTGCTGATATGATTCATTTCTAGTTTGGAAATATGATGCATCCTAATTTTCATCCTCTTCAGTAGAGTCCACCTCACTCAAAACATGAGAAGAGAACATCCCACATCCTTGGTCATCATAAGGCTATTCCTCATTGCACTCCTGCTCCTCCTGAGAAGAGACATTTTGGGATATGGCACAATAATCAAGATCATGCAGTGATTGACAAGCAATACACCATGGGAATTCTTCCACCATATTCATTGAATGTCTTTGTAATGGATCAGGGGTCCTATCATTTGGTCTATCTCTTTTCTTAGGAATAAAAGGCTTCTCATCTTTCCATTTAGTATTGTAAGGGTAATTCTGCATTCTTGGCAATTTGTTGAAATTATTAAAGGGGGGCTTGTCCCCTCCTACCTCTTTATTACCTCTGTTTTCACTAGGCTTTAGATCTTTGATTGCTTTCAGAATCTATTTTAGACTTTCATCATCCTTAGGTTTCACACCTTGAGGCTTTCCTGGATCTTTTCTATTTAACAAAGGAGACATGTTATCTTCTCTTGTTCCCAACTTTCCTAAGATTCTGCTATTGCTTTCTATGTTCATAGCTAACTTGTAAGCTTCAACCAGACTCCTTGGATTTTTATCTCTCAATAGGTAACCCATCTTAGAATAAAAAGAATTTAAATATGTGACAAGGCATACCCTGTCATCCAATCTGATAACCTACAACAATTTATGCATGGCCTTTTGAAATCTAACATTAAATTCAACAACATCCTCATTAAAGTTCTTTTTTATGTTATTGAATTCATTCAACATAAAACCTTCATGTGTTTTATCACCATATTACTCTTTGAAACAATGTCTAAGTTGATCCCATGATCCTATGCTACCATGTGTTAAAGCTCTAAACCAATCCCTTGAGTCCTCTGTTAAGGACTGCACAAATAGTTTCATGATAACATCATCAGGCACAATATTATAATCATCAATGACATCGATGAATTTCTTTAAATGTTCTTCACAAGTTACAACATTGCTTCCTGTGAATTTAGGAAGCTTCTTTCTGATTTCTTGAGGGACAGGGTTAGGATAACTAGGGATACCAGTAAAAACCAACTGTTTACATCTTTCATGTATAATCCCTGAATTAGGAAAACTAGCACGCTGAGATGTAGATGCGTTATTATTTGTAGTGGCAACACCTTTAAAACCTCCTGGTGGAGGAACACCAGTTGTTTGATTTTTTGAATTTGTGACATTTGCTCCTTGTGTCATGGTAGAACTAGCAAAATTTGTAGGTCCTGCAGACCTTTTAAGAAAATCAATTTTCTTTTTCATTTCTAGTGTTGCAGCTTCTAGTTCTTCTTTTTCAAGTTCTTTAGCTAGCAATTCCTATTCCCTTTTGGCCTTTTCAAGGTCAGCTTCCAATCTTAAGGCCTGGTCTTTAGGGAGTTTAGGGGCTACAAGTTCTTTAATTGAAATGCCTTTTTCCTTTTGTTTCCCTTTATCTTTGGGAACTCTTGTTTAAAATGTCTTATGGACAACATGAAGTTCTTTTGTTTTTTCAGGAATGGGAACATGATTTATAGCCTCTAAATCTAACAACTACCTTCTTAATTGATCAGCTCTTATCATGGCATGTCTGACCCTTTCTTCCTTCTCATTTTCTCTCTTTTGCCTAATGGCTGCTTGTTCTTGAATTCCTTTTTCCAATTCATATACCTCCTCAAATATTTCCTCAGAATCAGGCAAAGTTGTTTCAGATTCAGCCTCCTGTGCTTGAGGGTCTTCTTGTTGATCCTGAGACTCATGGGGGCCTTGGGGTATTGATGAATCAAGGGTTAAAGGGGGAACAAAATCCTATCCACCCTTTCTTTTACTTCTAGACCTACTGAATTTTCCTGAAATCTTTCTATTGTGGGATGGTTTGTCACCCTCTCTTTCTGTGGGGGAGTAATAGTCTTCATACTGGTTTAGGCCTAAATCAACTTCCTCCTCATATTCTAAGGCATTTCCTTACTGACTAGGAGGAGTAGGACCCTCTCGTCCTAGGTTTCCCCTTTGCTTCTAGGTTAGAGACATATCATTAACGCTTTTTTCTTTCCTAACCTAAGTTCTTCTTGATGTGGTAGGAAGCCCACCTTGCAAGCTTTCTTCTGGGCATTCCTTCCTCCAAGACCTTGTAATTTTGAAACTCATTTCTATATATTATAAAGTACTAGTTACAGAGATGCTTAGAGTCACCACATACAATATGTGAGATAATTTGAAATCTTACTAAAACTAATTATTATACTCTTTAATGAAGATCATTGGATAAATGATAAGCTGACCAGGAGTCTAAGCTCAACTTATACCCACATTATCTATGCTGATTTGTAATACTAGAGATATTAAATGATTGAAATAGGTAGGTCAGGATTCAAGCTCAACTTGAAACCTACACTATTTTCTCTTGACATTATTTCTCTATTCCCCAGTGGAGTCACCAATTTGTTGGTTCCTAGATAGGATTTTACACTCCATGAGATACCAATATTCCCATGATGGATATTAAGGATTGGTTAATTCCAAATGTGAGAAATCTATGAGAAATTGGACCAACTATAGGGATAAGATTACCCTCTTCTACTTTTGGCTGTACAAAACCAAGGCAGGTGCACCTGATCCAATAGTATTAACTTTGACTAATAGTTCTAACTCTGCCCCTTATTTCTTTATTGAATCTTTTAGCAGATGAATACAGTGAGAAAGTACTAAACAACAACCTATTGTTCATTGACTCTCCATCACTAGATAGGACAATACATGAATGTAAATAAAAGTAAAGACTGGTAATGATTTAATGATTTGGGATTACAAGGTTTGAATCACTCTTCTCAACACAAAGATAGGAGAATACAGGCCAGTGCCTTGTCTATTGGGAAAAATATCAAGGAAAAGGATGAATACAATGGTGTCTAAAATTGGTCTCTAGACATAAACACAAATATCCCAACTCTTTCCTGCTTATGAAAATCCTTCAAATAAACTCCAAGAACACATATTCCACTTTGAGCAATATTTAATCTAACTCTAGGTTGGAACTCAAAGCACCAATACATTCACATTAACCTTATGCAAAGATTTAAAGATTCAAAGAATAGAACAAAGGAGAGCAAAGATCTAAGGTTTGCATTAAGTATAACCTTTCACCATTTGCATACAATATCTTGAATAACAAGCTTGCAAGATAAGAACAACCTATACTTCTTCTCTATTGTTTGATAAAAAAAATCAAAAATTACAATCCTTGACTAAAAGGCTAGGGTTTTAGAAATTTCTATCTTTTTAACACCTAAACTCCAATCCCTTAGAATGATCACAAAAAATCCCTTTATACCAAGAGGTGCAACAAGCAATTGATCATTCTAGGGTTACCAAAATTAACCTAAAAGACTTTACAAATACCCTGAAAGGTTTATAATAAATACACTACTGAAACAAATGAGATATTTTGTAATTGAGTTGACAGGATTTTTGTCTTCAATGCTATCCTCGGCTCCTTTCAACAAATTTGATTTTACTATCTCACTGTCAAACTACAATGAATGCCCTTCTACAATTTTTCAACCATAAAATTCATTTGGCTCGGCATCATAGGAACAAAAATAAGATTCTAGAAATAATATATGCCTTTTGTATCCTTCTCCAACTACAATCTGTACTAAAAAAATTCAATTCCTGGCCATCGCATCATTTTACAACTTTTTGCATAAAAAACCCTAGCAAAACCCTGCAAGAAATTTGAATTTGAATAAAAATGGTAATCGGTTGGGGTTTAAAATAGGACCATCGATCTATCTTATTCCTGGTAGATCAGATAGCTTGTAGAATCCTTCAATAGTCAACAAAACCCTTAAAAATTGTTTTATACATCACCAAACCCTTGACCAATGAAAACTGAGCATGTCGGCAATGAATCGACACTTTGGACTCACTCCTTATAAGCCTTAGATTGAATGGTCGTCGCATGATCACATGGCCTAAAAAGATTCCACGTGATCATGCGACAACCATAGATCCTACCACACTAGCATTCTTTAGAATCTCTTGGGCCCACTACCGTGTCTGCATACCTAAAATCCACGGCCAATCAAGACCTGACATCTTAGCAACACCTGGAAAAATGGTCCTACAATTCTTGGTTGACCTTTAACCTTTGACCCATTTTGCGAACACGTGACTGCAAGAAATTTCAAGTTGCTAGATATGTTATTTAACCATGGTCAAGTCAAATGATTCAGTGAACAAAGCATTTCACTGAATCACTGAGTCTCATGTTTAACCCTTGGTTACATTTGGTGAATGCACAAAAACCTTTATTCGCTTGTTCGCAAGAAAAATTAGAAATTTGCCAAATACCTTGCGAATGAGCGGACATCGAAGACTTTATTGGTGCTGCCAAAAACCTATCCGAATTGCCAAAAACTTTGATAACCCTGGGCCCGCCTGCAAACCACCACATGTCATCATACTACTTGCTATCTCCGCCCAATCTCCTCTGACATAGGACCCACTACCCTCAGCATCTAATCAGATGATGGGCGTAAGATCACATAGCCTCAAAAGATTCTATGCGACGATACGCCCACCGTCGATGAAGAATCTCACCCCTGTTCTGACAAACCTCTAACACAGAAAAGAATCAATGACTGGTCTTATAGCCTCATGTGTCAAAAAAACCCTTAAGATCAAACATTGGCTGTCGATGCTCTGCCACTGTCAGAACCATTGAACCTCTGAAATCATTGGCCCCACTAACAATATTCTGAGTCATTAATACATGGACCAATGAGAAAGTGCTGACTAAGCACACCTGGCATGTGGACCCATTACATTTGAAAAGCCTTTGCCGTGAAAGAGAATCAATAGCTGGCACAACTTCGCAACCCTCTGACACACTCCATAAGATCTTACACCTATCGTTGGATTGAGATGGTGTCAAAAAGCTAGGCCCAGGGAAGGATAAGGGCTAGAAACTTTATTAAATATTAAACATTGAGACTTAGGAAAAAATACTGTTGCTGAACTTAGGAAAAATTAAAGCTGGGCGCTTGGAGACTTAGGAAAACAAAGGCTGCTAGGGGGAAAGAAAACTTAGGAAAAATTAAAGCTAAAACCTCCACGGGGTAATAAAAATTTAACACACATGCTTTTATGAGATTTTTAAGTGGCCCCATAAAGTAACGCAAAAATAGAATAAGACTAGGGCACACTAGGGTTTTCCTTGCAAATGACTAGATTTTTGAATTTTGCCTAGGGTTTCAATGGGAAAATGGAAAAAATAACTGCAGAGGCCTGGAAAATATGATTCAACCATGGAATTTTTCACTTGTGCTGATAGATAGAAAAGATACATTTTTTAGGATTCAATGAAACTCCAAACTCTCTGCACCTTTCAAAAATTTGCATTAGATGAACCAGGTGATCATTAGTATCCTTTGAAAAGATAGTTATATCATCTAAATAGACTAGGAAAAACTTATTCATCAAACTAGAAAATGCCATCTCCATGGCTTTCTGAAATGTAGTACCAGTGTTAGATAGCCCAAAAGGCATTTTAATGTATGCCATGGTGCCCCATTTGGTGGTGAAGGCTATTTTATACTGGTCTTCCTCTCTTACTAGGACTTGGTTATAGCTAGAAAAGCCATCTAGTAGAGAAAATTTTTCAGACCCCTAGAAAAACTGCAATATCTATTCCATGGAGTGTAATGGATGATGGTCCTTGAGTGAGGCTCTATTGAGGTCTTTGAAATCTACACATAACCAGATTTCACCATTGTTTTTTTCATAGGCACCAAATTGGAGACCCAAGAGGTGTGGTTGATGGGAAAGATGATATTGGCCTCAATCATTTTCCTTAGCTCTATTTTCATTAACACTTCTAGCTTAGGGTTGATAGGTATCTATTTTTGTCTCCCTCATTTGGCATGGGGTTCTAGCTCAATGGTATGCTAGGATAAGTGGGGATCAAACCCATTCAGATCCTAATATTCCCATGTAAAAATATCATTAAACTCTTGACAGAATGAGACAAAGGCCTTCCTTTTTGGCTGGGTGCATACCTTTCCTAGCTTGAGGGACTTATCCTTGAAAATCTTAATAGGCTGGTAGTGTTCTTCTTTGATTGTCATGTTGGCCTTGTCTCCTCTAAGCTTGTCATGAGAGTTAAAAATGGACTCAAGGGTGACCAGTCCCTTAGGTAACTTGTTAGTTCTCAACTGTAACATCTGGTCACTATACTGGTGAGAAAACTTATTATGATTAACCTTAGAGAATTCAGTTTCTTCTATTGAAAAATTGAAAATCTGCTCATCATTTTCAAAGACTTTCTAACTCACCTGATTGTCTGGTATTGAGGGTCTCACAAGGACTCTCACATGCTGCATTTTAGTACTTGTGACCTCCTTGAGAATATCATATTCATCTCCCATGGTAGCCAAATTATCTGCTTGTTTGTTCTGATTTCTTGGGATAATAAATAGATTAAAAGCACAAAAACCTTCTACTAAATCCCAAACCCTCTGCTTATACATCTTAAGCATATCATTTTTAGTGAGATTAGTGCCACGAATATGATTGAATACTAACTTACTATCACTAATAACTTTTAAACATTTAATTCCTTTCTATCTAGCCCAATCCAAACCATGAATAAAAGCCTCATACTCTACTGTATTATTAGTACAACTAAATGAAAAATGAACATTAGAGTAATACATTTGTCCTTCTAGAGAAATTAAGACAACTCCTTCTCCTGAACCAATTCTACTTCTAGCACCATCAAAGAACAACTACCACAGCTTATTATTCTGATCTTCAGAATGCTTGTCCTCTTTCTTCATCAAATCTAGAATCATTGCACCTTCTTCATGAATGATATACATCACAATACAAAAATTTCCATGTTTCTAAAAGGATTATCCTCTAAATCCCTTTCAGCCCATTCATCCAAGACAATATCTATTAGGAATAGTCCCAAGAGATAACTGAGAGGGGGGGTGAATCAGTTATCTACAAGTTTCAATTCTTTATCCAATTAAGTATACTTAAACATAAAGCATAAACACAATGAAAGAACACTTGAACACAACACCAATATTTTGGTTAGGGGGAAAACCAAATAGGTAAAAACCATGGTGGGAATTGACACCCACTAATAATCTGCACTAGTGTATTATGATCCTTGTTAGAAGATCCTTAACCCTGTTAGGAGTTGTCTTTATAATGCATTTAGTACAGTGACCTAGTCAAGGGCCAAACCCAGTTAGGAGTCTTTTACAATTAACCCTGTTAGGGGTGAGGATGCACTATCCAAGAGAACACTACTCAAAAGGGTGAAGGCTACAACCTTCTGAATAAAAAATACACACTATATCTAGATCTTGGTGAATTGCGCTTTGACCTACTGTCTAGATCAGTTCCAATGTATAGCATAAACTCTTCACTTGGTCACATAGACCTTCTGATGTAGAAGCATCTTGGGTCCTTGGCAATCCTATGACACCAAAAACATTTTGGAGTTTGTCTGTACTGCTCGATCCCTTCTTTGACTGAGTTGGTTGATAGTTGGTTAGTTTCCTTTAGTTATTGAGTATGGTAGGTTATCTCCTAGGTGGTCAGTTGTTTCACTGGCACTGAATGATGCTTGTCTATTGCTCGGTCATCCTTGCTTATCGAGTAGTTTCTTTTAAGTTCTCGTTGAGCCAACTTGTGCATTTATTATAGGTCATAGATTTAATGCTAGAATCCATCATTGGGAGGCATGTGGTCCTAGATCTGACTGTTCCTTCCCTTGATTGTGGATTTGAAGGCCGACTCAGTTTAGTAGACTCTTATATAAATGTAGTTGTTTGGTTGTAGTTTGGAGGAAGTTTTGGAGATAGAGATAAGAAGATAGTAGATTGGAGATCATTGGAAGATCCTCGCATGTTTGAGGACTTCTGTAATTCATTGTAATATCTGGCCCTATTTGGGAAGGACTTATAGCCTGACATGTATGATTCTATTGGATGAAACTTAATGAAAGATACTGCATTCTCTCTTTGACTATTGTGTGTTGATGCTTCCGTGTGTTGTTGAGTAGGCTAGATTTTTAGGGTGTGCCATTTTTTTCCCCTCTTAGCCCACCCTTGCATTCAGTGGTATTAGAGCGAGGTGAGATCTTGATCTAGGTCTGTGGATCTAGGTTTGTAGGTTCATCTTGAGAAGCCCTAGTTGATTGTTGTGGGGTAGAAGATTGTGATTTGACCTACAATTGTAAAGGGTTGTCAAGATGTGATGAAGGGTGCTCCCCTTAATACCACAACCACATAAGAGAAATAGAGAAACAACAACAATAATATGCAAGAACAGAAAATTGGCTTCTTATTATCTCCACAAATGTGGAATTACAAACTTTCAGAATTACAATATGCAAGCCACATGGGCGTTCCCTTACAATATTCTGTAGGATAAAGCCTTGAATCAATACCCAGAACTATTCTGAACTGCCTAAGACAATAATATAGCCTTCCTTATATAGGCAATTATCCACCGCCTGGGAAGGTTCCAGAATTTTAGCCAATAAGGCCGACCAAATTTAGAATTATTTTATTTTACATTTTATTACATCATAGTCGGCTCAAGATAACCTTTGAAACCCGAACAGAAATTTTGAAGAAAATTATTTTTCGCCATTTCAGGTGGCCCAACTTCCGAAGACCATAAGTCATCACCAGTTGACCCGATCGGCTATTATAACCCCATTTCAGAAACGCCACGAAGCGCTCTACAGGCTTGACCGGCGCAAGCACTTGTCACCCAAATTTTTGACCTCATTCGGGGCCTCTAAAGCCTTCAAAACTGAGTTCAAAGTTTCTGTACCCTGCTGCCAATACCGAAAATCTGCAATATCTTCCAATATACACTTGATCTGGCAATGAAACTTTACTGGCAGACTTATATGACCAAAATGAACCTCCAAGAAAGAAATAAGATCATTCTGAGAACATATGAAAATTACCAAAAATAGTAACTTTCCATAAATAGCAGCTCTGCACTAAAATAGCCCTTATTGAATATAAAAACAGAAATATTTTTGGGTGATGCAAGATTGCTCTTACACCCAGGATGCTCCTGCATCAGACACCTGGGGTAATTTGAGAAGTGACCCTGTCACGACTCAGGTGTGCAAAGGAAAACCAAGACGGTTAACCTCCTCCTTTGTTAGCCATGATGAATCTTCAACAGGTCATCCTTTCCACTTGACCAGATATTCTTCATATGTCCTGTTCCTTGTGCTTCTGCCAACACGACTGTCTAGTATATTTTCGATCTCCTTAGTGTCTGAACTAGTTGCTGGAATACTCCACTGTGCTGCTGCAACCTCATCTTCAACACCTCCTTCGTGATACTCTGTCAAATCTGAAATGTTAAACACTGGTGAAATATTCAGCTCACTAGGCAATTCTACCTCATATGCATTTCCTGAATCATGCTTCTTCAGTATCTTACATGGTCCAAATTTCTTCATTTTCAACTTGTTATATGTACCAACTGGAAACCGCTCCTTCCACAAATGAACCATGACTTCATCACCAACCTGAAATTCCTTATACCTCCTTTTCTCATCTGCCTTAGCCTTATACTATGCATTCATCTTGGTAATATGCTTCCTCACCTCCTCATGGATGTTCTTCAAGTGTTCTGCAAAATTTTCAGCTTCAGCACTACTTATTTCTCCTTTATCTATCTTCCTTAATTCAGATGCATTTCTTGGACTACTTCCATATACAATCTGGAATGGTGATTTACCAGTGCTCCTGTTGACAGAATTATTGTATGCAAATTCCGCCTGTGGTAAAATCAAATCCCATCCTGTTGGCTTATCTCCAACCAAACATCTTAGCAAATTTCCCAAACTCCTATTCACCACCTCTGTCTGTCCATCAGTCTATGGATGATGTGATGAACTAAACTTCAAATCTATCTTCAACTTCTTCCACAATGTACGCCAGAAATATCCAACAAACTTAGTGTCCCGATCTGAAACTATGGTCTTTGGCAAACCATGAAGTCTCACTACTTCTCTGAAAAACAATTCTGCTACATGAACAACATCATTAGTCTTCTTGGAGGGAATAAAATGTGCCATCTTTGAAAATCTGTCAACTACCAAAAAAATTGAATCGTGCCCCCGCTGTGTCCTCGGTAAACAAGGAACAAAGTCCATGCTGATATCCTCCCAAGGCTTCTCTGGTACAGGTAATGGCTGATACAACCCTGTATTCTACTTCACTCCCTTCCCCATCTGACATACTGGGCAACTCTGTACAAACTTCTTCACATCTTTCTGCAACTGTGGCCAATAATAATTCTCACTAACCAAACCAAGGGTTTTATCACGACCAAAATGTCCAGCCAATCCTCCGCTATGCTTCTCCTTGATGAGATTCTCCCTCATAGAACTTCGTGGAATGCACAACTGACTCCCTCTGAATAGCATATCATCCTGGATGATGAAATCCAACCATTTCGTCCTGTCTAGAGTAACAGGTTCTGTACAAGCTTTCCAAGCTTCACCAAAATTAGGATCCTCTGGATATAAATTCTTGATTTCCTTGAACCCAACCACTTCAATCTGCATTTCTGTCAGCAATAGTTGCCTTCTGCTAAGAGCATCTGCAACCCTATTAGACTTTCCACTCCTATGTTTCAAAACAAATGTATAACTCTGCAAAAACTTAACCCATTTCAAATGCCTTTGATTCAATTTTCCTTGACTATTCAAATATTGCAAAGCTTGATGATCAGTATACAAAACAAAATCCTTGGGAAGCAGATAGTGCCTCCACTTTTTCAATGCCTGAACTATAGCATAAAATTCCTGATCATAAACAGAATATTTCCTCTTGGCATCATTTAACTTCTCACTGAAATAAGCAACAGGTTTACTTTCTTGGCTCATAACAGCTCTTATTGCAGTACCACTAGCATCACAATCTACTTGAAACACCTTATTAAAATCTGGAAGTGCTAAAACAGGTTATTCTGTAACTTTTTGTTTCAACAATTGAAAACTATTTTCTGCCCCATTAGTCCACTTAAACTCTTTTCTATCCCCTCTCATTGTTTCAGTCAAGGGTCCACAAATACTGCTAAAATTTCTGATAAACTTTCTATAAAAGCTAGCTAGACCATGAAAAGATCTTACCTCAGTAGCACTCCTTGGAGTAGGCCATTCAAGGATAGCCTGTACCTTCTCTGGGTCCATTTTTAGACCTTCTACTGAAACTACAAATCCCAAATACACTAACTCTTTCTTCACAAAACTGCACTTCTTCAAATTAATCAACAATTTCTCATCTCTCAACTTCTCAAATACCATACGAATATGCATCATATGCTCATCCAATGTCTTACTAAAGATCAAAATATCATCTAGGTAAACAATGACAAACTTATCCAGAAATTCTTTCAGAACCTCGTTCATGAGCCGCATGAAAGTGCTCGGTGCATTGGTTAGCCCAAAAGCCATGACTAACCACTCATATAGTCCTTCCTTTGTCTTGAAGGTAGTCTTCCATTCATCTCCTTCTCTGATCCAAATCTGATGATATCCACTTTTCAGATCTATCTTTGAGAAATACACAGCTCCACTCAAACAGTCCATAATATCATCCATTCATGGCAATGGAAACCTGTACTTGATTGTGATCTTATTTATTACTCTGGAATCTGTACACATCCTCCATTCTCCATTCTTCTTTGGTGCTAATACCGCTGGTACAGCACAGGGACTCAGACTCTCACGGATCAATCCTTTCTGTAACAGTTCATGTACTTGTCTATTCAATTCCTCACTTTCTGCAGGTGTCATTCTGTGTGCTACCTTATTCAGAAAACTCGCTCCTGGGATCAAGTCCATCTGATGACTGATCTTCCTGACTGGTGGTAATCCATCAGGCACGTTATCGGATACAATATCCTGAAACTCATTCAACAAATATGCAACTTCTACAGGTACATCCTCTACTTCTTCTTTACCAACTTTTGGAATTAAAGTAAAACACACATGCTCATGCCTCATACCATCTAGGAATTTCCTTCCATCAACAAATGTTATTCTTGCATTACCACATACCTTTTCTTCAGTCTCCTTCAATGGTTTTAGCTTATGTCGCACTCCATCCTTTGTCAGGGAATAGGTATTCGCACGACCATCATGTACAGCACATCTGTCAAACTGCCACGGTCTACCCAACAACATATGACATGCATCCATAGAGATGATATCACATAGTACCTCATCTTGGTACCCGCCGATCTTGAACTTTACCAGGCACTGTTCATTGACCATGACCTTGTGGTCATCCTGCACCCAGGCAATCCGATATGGATGTGGGTGTTTCTATCTCTTGAGCTTCAACTTTGTCACCATCTCTTCTGACACCAGATTGTCAGTGCTTCCACTATCGATAATCACATCACAGCATTTACCCTCACACTTGCATCTAGTGCGAAACAGGCTCCTCCTTTGTTCAGGTTCATTCTCACCACTCAGCAAGACTCTTCTGTTAATTAGTGTTTCTCCTCTTTCGGCATCTTCAGAATTTGATGATCTAGCATCTTCATCGACATGTGCAACTCTGGCCTGGCCTTCATTTCTCCTGTCTGTTCTGCCTTGGCGCTAAGGACATTCAAATGCCCTATGACCTTCTTCTCCACAGTGAAAACATGTTCCACGGAAGCCACCTCTTCCAGATCCTTGTCCTCTGCCTCTTCCTCTCTGATCTCTATTATTCTAATCCTGGAAGTGATTGGAATTATTTCCGCGCTGATTCTGACTGCTACTGGCCTCATCCTTCTTTTTTGGATCTTCATTTCGGCCACCATATGACCGTCCACCAGATCGTCCACCGCGACCTCTTCCATTTTGTCTTCTCTCAAACTTCTTGTTCAACTTTTCCTCTACTTTTAGGGAAAACTGGTATGCCTCTTCAATACTATTCATTTGAACCAGATTCAGCTCCTCCTGAATGCTTGGCCTTAACCCATTAAGGTATCGGGCAACTTTCTCTTTATCAGCTTCTGCATGGCCTGTTCTGATGAGGAGTCGATAGAACTCCTCTGTATACTCCTGAATAGATCTTCCTGTTTGCTTCAAACTTTGCATTTTCTTTAGTAGATTAAGCTCATAATCAACAGGAATGAACTGTCACTTCAATTTATCCACCATCCGATCCCATCTTGTGATTTTATCTTTCCATCTTCTATTTCGCTCCAATTGAATTTCTTGCCACCAGATCTTGAATTACAAACTTTCAGAATTACAATATGCGAGCCACATGGGCGTTCCTTTACAATATTCTGTAGGACAAAGCCTCGAATCAATACCCAGATCTACTACCCAGAACTATTCTGAACTGCCTAAGACAATAATACAGCCTTCCTTATATAGGCAATTATCCACCACCTGGGAAGGTTCCAGAATTTTAGCCAATAAGGCCGACCAAACTTAGAATTATTTTATTTTACATTTTATTACATCATAGTCAGCTCAAGATAACCTTTGAAACCCGAACAGAAATTTTGAAGAAAATTATTTTTCGCCATTTCAGGTGGCCCAACTTCCGAAGACCATAAGTCATCACCAGTTGACCCGAACGGCTATTATAACCCCATTTCGGAAATGCCACGAAGTGCTCTACAGGCTCGACCGGTGCAAGCGCTTGTCACCCAAATTTTTGACCTCATCCGGGGCCTCTAAAGCCTTCAAAACTGAGTTCAAAGTTTCTGTACCTTGCTGCCAATACCGAAAATCTTCAATATCTTCCAATATACACTTGATCTAGCAATGAAACTTTACTGGCAGACTTAGATGACCAAAATGAACCTCCAAGAAAGAAATAAGATCATTCTGAGCACATGTGAAAATTACCAAAAATAGTAACTTTCCATAAATATAAGCTCTGCACTAAAATAGCCCTTATTGAATATAAAAATAGAAATATTTTTGGGTGATGCAAGATTTCTCTTACACCCAGGATGCTCCTGCATCAGACACCCGGGGTAATTTGAAAAGTGACCCTGTCACGACTCAGGTGTGCAAAGGAAAACCAAGACGGTTAACCTCCTCCTTTGTTAGCCATGATGAATCTTCAACAGGTCATCCTTTCCACTTGACCAGATATTCTTCATATGTCCTGTTCCTTGTGCTTCTGCCAACACGACTGTCCAGTATATTTTCGATCTCCTTAGTGTCTGAACTAGTTGCTGGAATACTCCACTGTGCTGCTGCAACCTCATCTTCAACACCTCCTTCGTGATACTCTGTCAAATCTGAAATGTTAAACACTGGTGAAATATTCAGCTCACTAGGCAATTCTACCTCATATGCATTTCCTGAATCATGCTTCTTCAGTATCTTACATGGTCCAAATTTCTTCATTTTCAACTTGTTATTGTGTGCACAGATGTGTGATCACACTTCTATGAGTCTTTGTATGCGAGAGTGCTCAATAGTGAGTTCTCACAAAATGACCCATAGCTCTCTATCTGAGAAGAGCATGGTTTGAATGTGGCCCTCAGATCAGCCTATTTTACCCATGCAAATACAACTCAGAATGAGAGATTCGAGTTGATCTAAATGAAACTATTCTAAATGATTTGCCATGCAAACTAAGCTAAACTAATTTATTGAAAATGAAATTAAGCTATATGTAATGGATTTAAACTAAAATGATTTGCAAATAATCTAAAATGTAAATTAATCTAAAATGTGAATGTGCAAGTTGAAATGCTAAATGATTACAAACTATGAAATTCTGCAGCATAAGTTCGATATCAAAATTCGGGATGATTGAATGAGCATGAGAGGTCTCCTTTTATAGGAAAAGTTGGATTCGAATGTGAAAGTAGAAGCAATGTGGGATAAATGAAAAAGAGGAAACAATCATCATTTTTAGAAGGTTTGTAATAAAATGGAATTATATTTTATTTTCTTTTATTTTTATTCAATTTGTTTCCTTTTTCATCACAGGAGATCTTTTGAGAGAATATTTCATTTATTTAATTTTAAAGAATAATATCTCTTTTAATTAAATAAGGTAATATTATATAATTTAGAAATGAATATTAATTCAATAAAATAAAACCATTTAATTAAAAGAGGATTTTAATTAAATAACATTATTTCATTCAAAGAATATTAATTTCAATTAAATAATATTATTTTATTTATTAAAAAGGGATATATTTCTTTTAATTAAAAATTGATGGGATATTCAAACTTTAGGGAAAATTGAAATATTTATGATTTGATCAATAAATTTGATTTGAATGAATGACAAATATTGATTCAGGAATTGATATCGATAGATTAAATAAATGGGGCCCAAAGTCTAGGCGACCATTTTATGGTGCATACATTTGCCCCTCTTTGACTAATGTGTGATCGATTTGGAAACACATGTAGTCAAAGAAGAATTGAAATGTGAGATCGATCTGGGATCAGAAAACAACTTAGATGTGTGTTCGACGGATGGGAACACATCAGGACAAACATAAACTAAAGGTCTTTGAACATGAGGTCGATTTGGGATCATATCCAAAGTGAGAGATAAGAATCTCAATCAATGTTGCCCCAAGAGGAGCAATTGATAATTTGATAAAACTGAATCAAGGTTTGAAATTTGATAGGTACTGCCCCCTCGTGATCGAAATCCAAATGAGATAGAGGAGAAACAGTAAATTGATAAATTTGATCAAATCAAATGAAAGATAAGGTTCACAGCAAGAAAGATTATGCCCCAAGATTGAATTAGAAGAAAAGAAGTGGGGTGAATAGTGAATGGAAGATAGAAGTTTAGAAGAAATGGAAAGAAATGGAGAGAAGAAATAGAATCAATCAACTGTTTAAGATAGAGAATTTCAATTGAGATCACGAAAGAAAGTAAGGAAATGAAGATCAGATCGTGACCACAGTTGACGAAAAAATCCAGAAGAAAGATGAGGAAAACTCTCTCAAACTCATAATGCAGCCTAAAAGTGCAAATGCTAACATGAAGCCTAAATAATGCAAGCTACATGAAAATGCAAAGATGTACTTGCATGGGTAACATAGGTATTTTGTGTTCATCATTCATTAGAGAATGTAAGAAAGCTTATTTTCATCACTGGGCCGTTATTACCGGACATCGGACAATCACACAACCATCACTAGTCACAAATGCAACTATGAAGATATGAATGTGATTTATATCGGTTTGGAATGTGGAAAGATTCTAACATGAGCATCAAAGACATAAAGGTCAAGATGACTACAATGTTAGCTTACCCAATTTAATTTAGCAAAACCATGCTCGCATCAAGGCATAAATGCCAGGAAAACCATGAGGACAGTTGTGCAAGAAACAGTCAAGGATGATGTCTCAAATATCCTAAGTGTGTCAAGGAGACAACAAAAAACACTCAAGAGGTTCAAGACAAACACCCACAAGCAGAAAGCAAATAAAAACATGCCCCATGCCCCAAGTCCTCTAGTTATGCATCACGGAGAGACTTGTTTAGGCAAGGACACTCAATGAAAATCAATAACAGTCAGCACACAAAGAAAAGATCATGACATATCTAAGGCTGAAGTTTTTAAAAAAGTTTAAGTGTGTAAACTGATACTGAGTTTCGAGGGTAAAGGTTGAATGCTTGCTAATGGGTAAGATCACATGACCGAATTGGATAAGACCAAACTGATAAGTGTTGAGAAACACTCGATGTCGGGGGTTTTGTGTTGAAAAGCACAGTTGGGTTGGTGTTGAAAAACACCATTTGTGAGGTGTCCTAAAGACAGGCATATCCAAGAGACCAAAGCTAACACAATGATGCCCCCCCTAGACACAGACAAAGACTAATTCCAAACCAAGGCAACAAGGACAAGGCATGATGGAGAATGGCTAAGTGTCGAGAGCGCATGCTAAGAAATAGGGGTGCAGAGGCCTCAAGTAGCGCCTATTTCTAGGTTTTCACCACTTGGAAGTTTTTTTTTTTTTTTTTTTCAGGACTTTTTATATTTTTTTTGTACTTTTGCTACCAAGGCGCCTGTTTCCAGGTTTTCACCGAGGCACATTTTCTATTTTTTTTTTGTATTTTTTATTTTTTTGTATTTTTTTCAGGATCATATATCAATTTTTTGGATTTTTTCAGGACCATAATTATATACAAAGGATGCCCCGAGACAGAACGGGCATCAAGGATAGAACTTCTTCAGGTGCTGAACATTGATAGGCATAGGGAGCTGCTCCCCCTCTTCAGTAGATAGTAGATATGCACCGGAACCAAAAGCTGCTGTGATAATATAGGGTCCAAGCCAGTTAGGTTCGAATTTGCCCTTTTGTTCTCTGTGTTGTTGGTTCTTAGGATTCTCTCGCAGGACAAGATCTCCTACTTGGAATTCTCTAGGGCGAACCTTTTTGTTGAATGCTTTGGACATCCGCTTTTGGTAGACCCTCATATGGTCAAATGAAGCTTTACGCTTTTCATCCAGAAGTTCTAATTCCTGTAATCTCATGGCACGATAATCTTCATCTGTAATCAGACCTTTGAGAGAGACTCTCAGTGATGGAATCTCAACCTCTAAAGGTAACACTGCTTCAGTGCCATATGTGAGGGCAAAAGGAGTAGCCCCCGTTGGAGTACGAATACTCGTTCTATAGGCCCACAAGGCTGGATTTATCTGTAGGTGCCAGTCTCTACCATTCTTGTGAACTGTTCTGTGTAGAATCTTGAGAATGGTTTTATTTGAAGCCTCTGCCTGACCATTTCCTTGCGGGAAGTAAATGGAGGACCAATGTTGTTTTATCCTGAATCTTTGGCAGAGTTGTGTAAGGTCCTTGTTATTGAACTAACCTCCATTGTCAGTGATGATTTCAGATGGAACTCCATATCGACAGATGATATGGTTTAAGATGAATAGAGATACTGTCTTGCCTAAGGCAACAGAAAGTGGGACAGCCTCTACCCATTTTGTGAAATAGTCAGTAGCAGTGATAATGAATTTGTGCCCACCTGATGAGTTGGGATGAATCTGCCCAACAAGGTCAAAGGCCCATCGCTGAAATGGCCAGTGAGAGATAGAAGGAATTAAATCCCTACCTGGAGCATGTATCAAGTGTCCATGTTTCTGACATTTTTCACAAGATTTGGCAAATTTTATCGCGTCCATCTGCATTGTAGGCCAATAGTATCCCGCCCTAAGCAACCTTCTAGCCATGGAAAGACCATTAGAATGTCCCCCACATATGCCCTCGTGGATGTCAACTAGCGCTTGATCGGATTCCTCCTTTTCTAAACACCTAAAAAGTGTCCCATCTAGACCCCTCCTATACAAATCACCAGAGATGAGGGAATGGCGAGAGGCATTACGGATGAGGTTTCTTCTTTCAGACCGGTTGAAAGTGTCAGGGATGATGCCATCACGGAGATAGGAGTAAATGGCACCATAGCGGGAGGATTCATGGTTGATTATGGTACATATGACATGGCTTTCGGGTGAGTCAAATATGGGATAACGTAGCTCTTCCACTAGGAACTCATATCTGAACTCGTGTTCTGTTAACTGCAGAAGTGAAGCAAGGGTGGCCATAGCATCGGCCGCTTTATTCTCAGCTCTGGGGATTTGTTGAAAAGTGACAAAGGTAAAATACCGTCTTAATGAATCAACCATTTTTTTATAAGGTATCAACTTGTTATCTTTTGTTTGGTATTGCTCATTAACCTGATTAATGATTAGCTGAGAATCCCCATAGATATGTAGCTCTTTGATATTCCACTCTATAGCCATTTTGAGTCCATTTGTTAAAGCCTCATATTCAGCTATGTTGTTTGTGCATGGAAATAGTAACTTGTAGGATTTGGGAATAGTATACCCATGAGGAGAGACAAACAACACGCCAGCTCCAGAACCATTGTGCATGTAGGAACCATCAAAGAATAGCTTCCAGGATCTCTCAGTCATGTACATGAGATGTTCGTCTGGGAAGTTGACTTGAACCGGCATATTATCTTCAATTGGAAAGTTAGCCAGTTGATCTGCAATAGCCTGGCCTTTGATTGCCTTGCGTTCGATATACTCTATGTCAAATTCAGAAAGAATCATCATCCATTTAGCAAGTCTACCCGTGAGAGCAGCTTTACCGAGCAAGTATTTGAGAGGATCAATTTTTTCTATAAGATGAATGGTATGCACAAGCATATAGTGTCGCAGCTTTTGAGAGGCAAACACTACTGCAAGGCAAGCTTTTTCAATACTTGTGTAATTGATCTCATAAGCCACTAGAGTGCGGCTAATATAGTATATGGCCCTTTCTTTCCCTTGTTCATCTAATTGAGCCAACAATGCCCCCAATGAAGATTCAGTAGCTGAGACATACAAAATAAGGGGTTTTCCTGGAATGGGAGGCATTAAGATAGGAGGATGTGCCAAATATTCCTTAATCTGATCCATGCTTTTCTGGCAATCTTCATTCCAGACACATTGAACCCCTTTATGCAGATTTTTGTTAAAGGGTTGTGCCCTATCAGCTAATTGTGAAATAAACCTCCTTATGGATTGAAGGCGTCCTTGAAGACTCCTCATTTGACTGACATTTTTAGGAGGTGGCATGTTTATAATGGCCTAAACCTTTTCAGGGTCCACTTCTATCCCTTTAGCTGAAATGATGAACCCTAATAGTTTGCCAGAAGTAACACCAAATGCACACTTTTTTGGATTTAACCTCAGTTGAAATTGTTCCATACGATCCAGAATTGCTTCTAAATCAGCCAGGTGTGTTCCTCTTTTCTTGGACTTAATGAGGGTGTCATCCACATAATCTTCCATATTTTTATGCATCATGTCATGGAAGATGGTTGTCATAGCTCTTTGATAAGTAGCTCCTGCATTTTTTAATCCAAAGGGCATGACGTTCCAACAGTAAGTACCCCACGCACATGTGAATGCAATCTTTTCTTGATCCTCAGGAGCAATCTTGATCTGATTATACCCAGAAAAACATCCATCAAGGAGTAGATCTCATAGCCCGCCGTCATGTCCACTATCATGTCTATGTTAGGAAGTGGAAAATCATCCTTTGGGCATGCTCTATTAAGATCTCTAAAATCTGTGCAGATTCGGATGGATTTATCGTGTTTGGAAACAGGTACAATGTTGGAAATCCAGTCAGCATAGTCTACTGCTCTAATGAATCCTGCACCAAGGAGCTTTTCTAATTCAGCTTTTACTAAAAGAGCTATATGAGGGTGCATTTTTCGTAACTTTTGTTTGACTGGTTTCACACCCGGAGCTATGGACAAATGATGCATAATGAGATTAGTGTCCAACACTGGCATGTCTGAATATGTCCATGCAAAATTAATTTGCTTCTTTTGGAGGAACTTAGTCTAGGCTTTCTTTTCTTGAGGTGATAAAGATTTAGCCAAGTGTACAAGTTTTGGAGCCTCTTCTGTGGCCAAATTAACAGCATCTGTAGGCTCCACCAATACTGATGATCTGTCATGAAAATAACTTGGGAGACTATCAAGTACCTCATTCATAGGTGCCTCAGAGAGGTTTTCACCTTTGGATACGTCTTTTATTTTTACTTTTTTTGGTTCTGACACCGCCACATAGTGGTTTTCGCCATCAGAACTCTTATTCTTTTTTTCTTTTCTTTTTATCTTGTGACTAAGGTACTTGATGTCTGGTTCTGTCATGCTGGTAGCTGGTTCACTGGTGGAAGAGACTACAGGTTCAACAGCATTTAGGTAGCAAGTGATCTCATAGTCATTGGAAAATGTCAAGAGTTGAGGCTCTTGATGACGTTGAGACCAATCAATAAGGTTGGGATTAATGAGGGGTAGATTGATGTCTGGTTCAATATTAAGGATATAGGGGATGTCATCTCTGGTGACCGCAGAATCGGAGTCTGTCAAGTATCCCTCTAAGGTGTCTAAATCAAGATTCATCCCATCAAGTGAAGAATCATCTACTAATGCGACATGTGGGTTCGAATCTTCTAATCTAACACATGACTCATTAGCTACGTTGGGTTGAGTACTATAAGCATGAACAACATCCATATCCAAATCAACTGTTGCATTTGAGAGTGAATCCCATTCATACTCATTTGAGTCTGTGTCTGAATCCTTGCTAGGATGTTTACACCAGCTGGGTTTCCTAAGCCTCGAGGTAGAAGCCTGGACATCTTCGAGAGTCACACCTTCTCGGATGAAATTTTCAGCATGTCCTTCAGTTGTGATTTGGTGTGTACTGGTAGTCATATTTTCTGAATCTCCCCAAAGGAGATTTGTTGAAGGAACCCAATCATCTGTCATGTCGTGTTGATTGGTCAAGTCTGGTACATATTCTGTGTCATCTTTGCTATCCCGCTTATCAGGAATGGGGACAGCGTGCTTGGTTTTCTTCATAAAGCCTAGGCCAACCGGATTCTTAGACTTACGTCCAAAAAGATCATGATTAAGTGGTTCGGCTCTAGCATCTAATCTGTGGTTAAGAGGGCCATATCCTGGATAACCCATCTTTTTGACAAGAGTATATCCTCTCCCATAAGGCTTAGGAGAGGGGGAGAAATTTTCATTGTGTTGGTATTTCACCTCTTTGTACATCCAATCTCGAACAGCTACTTCCTCTTTTTCATCTTGTATTGGTACTGAGGATTCAACAAATGTGTCAAATAGTGTCATCGCTGAAGAAGACAATTTCATTTCCTGTGAAGGTTTTCCATATGATCGAGGGGAAATTGGCATCTTTGCAAAAGAGTCAAGTTGATACCCCCCCATGCCAAGGTCTACTGATTTAAATTTGTTTTGACAGTCTGTTAAAGTTTCTTGATAATCCTCTGCATCTCGATTAAGAGGGACATGAACATTAGCTGAGATTGAATTAACTGATAAAGTGTTATCCCTTGGTATGCAAATTTCAACTCCATTGTAGGGGAACTTAACACATTGGTGGTAGGTAGACGACACTACCTACATGTCATGAATCCATGGTCTACCTAGTAAAATATTGTATGCAAGGGGTCCAGTATCAACAATTTGGAACAAGATGTCTTTTTCAACTGGGCCAATCCTGACAGGAAGGACAGCTAACCCCTTGGAACTTCGTTCTGCCTCATCATAGGCCTTTATAGTGATCTTCTTTTTACTGTCGATCACCTCCTCTGAATAGCCCAAGGTTTTTAACAAACTTAATGTACAAATATTTAGCCCAGCACCCCCATCTATCAACACGCGCCTGACACGAGTTTTATGAATCATTACTTCAATGTGAAGGACGAGATTGTGTGGGTGGCTTAGGGATTTGTCATCATCTTCTGAGAAAGAGAGGTAATGTGGGCTGGAAATGTGGTTAACCATGCCTTGAAATTGGTCTGTATCTATGTCGTTAGGGACATTTGCTGTGCACAAAGCATCCTCAAGAATCTGCTTATGTCTAGGGGACAACTCTAGAAGCTCCAGTATTGATATTTGCGCTGGAGTTTTTTGTAGCTGATCTACAAGATTATAGTTTGGTTTGGGAGCAATGGTGGACTTAGTGACATTCTTGGATGCCACTTGCTTGGGTTTATTGGATGGACCTGAATTAGGACCTCTAAGAATGATAGGACCTTGACTCCTAGTAACAGCATTCAGGGCTTGGGAAGATGACCTAGAATGAGGACCTCTAAGCACCACAATAGGTTCTTTGTCAAAGATAGGGGGAGAGTCATAACCATGTGGGTCCTTACTCCTCATCATGTTAACACTTGGCTCCATAACTTCAAGCATGTTTATCACATTTTGTGCCGCGGTATACGTGTAGTTGATAGCAGCCTTGCCATCCTTTTGTTTAGAGGTTTCCCCCTTGTCATACTTAGGCAATGGTTCTTTAAATGCTTTGTGATCAGCATTGGTATTTAGTCCATCCACCTTAAGTTTTCCACTCTCAATGAGGTCTTGGATAATGTGCTTGAGTTTCCAACAATTTTCAATGGTATGCCCAATGCCATTATGAAATATGCAGAAAGCCTTCTCATCCCACCAATGTGGCTTAATGTCAGGGATGTAATGTTTTGCTGGATCTTGTGGATGCACAAGATTATTGGCAATGAGCATTTTGAAAACATCCTCGTAAGAATCACCAAGCTTGGAAAATTGACGTTTTTCCTTTTTAGGCTTCTCTTGATACCGTGGCTTGCTCTCTTGTTGAGGAGGTGCATTGAGCTTCATAGCTTGAACTGCACTGGACAAGTGAAGAACGGCTTGATCTTTAGGTTGGGGAGCGTCTACAACTCCGTCATTGACAACTTGTTTGTTTTTGTTCCAGTAGGTGTTCTTCCCTTTATCCTTGTTGTTGTGCTGACCATTGTTGCCATTGTTGCTATGTCTGGTCAAAATGCCTTGTTCTTTGAGAACATCTTCAATTCGACATGCAGTTTCAATCATGGTATCGAAGGAATTGAAGACTATCTTTTTGATCTCATATCTCATTTCAGGCACCAAGTTATTAACAAGGATGTCAATCTTTTCATCCTCATGGATGGTCCTAGGATACTGAGAGCACTTTCTCCTCCACCTTTGCAAGAAGGTAACAAAGGGTTCTCCTTGATTTTGTTTCAAGTTGCATAGGTCCAACATAGTAACTGATCTTGATAGATTGTACGAGAAGTGTTGGACAAATCTATGAACAAGTTCTCTAAAAGTCTTGATAGGGGGAGTGATGTTGGTGAACCATTCCATTGCTTGTCCTTTAAGACTTCTAGGGAACAACCTCATCAAATAGGAATCATCCTGATGGAATTCAAAGCTCATGGTATAGAATTGACGCACATGGTCATGTGGGTCACCACTGCCGTCATATTTATCATATTGTGGGAATTCCACCCTCTTTGGAAAATCTTTCATACTCACACTTTTGTCAAATGGATTAGGACAAATAGAGTCTAGTGAGAATGAGCTCTTAGGTTGCATCATTTTTTCCATCATGTGCTTCATTTGACGGATTTCTTCCTCTTGAGAGGGACTTTGTTTTTGTATCTTGTTGTCTACATCAAAGTCATAAGGGACTCTGGCACCCTTGTTGATTAGACTTTCCAAGAACTTATCTTTGTTTTGTTCCAAATACCTATCTACATACTGTTGGAAAATAGGCTCTTGTTGCATTCGCATAAAGTCTTGAGTATCAAGGTCATAATGTGAGCTACCACCTCCGTGTTGGGAACCATGATGTGCATGTTGGGAGTGTGGTCTTGAGTTTCTAGGAGGGGTTTGCCTCCTATAGTGAGCATACTGAGAGGCCCTTCTTCCTCTAGGACTAGGAGATCTAGAAGGGGTTCGTGACCGCCTTCGACTTCGTGGTGTTCTGGAAGGGGTGGAGGGAGGAGAATTATTTCCACTGTTAGCACCCCTGTTGTTGAATTGAGTGTTTAATTGTTGGGCTAACAGCCTATCTTGCTCCTCTTGGAATGCTTTTCTCTCTATGTCCAACAAGGCTCGTTGTTCCTCTTCGAGAAGCCTAAGTTTTTCTTCTTTTGCAGCTCGTTCATTTTGTGCAACTTGTTTTTCCTTCTCAATTCTTTTTAGCCTCTCACTTGTATGCCTTGAGGCTGTTCGGAGTGGAGAGTTTGGTCTTGAATGTTTGTACAAATCATTGGTATACGTTGCATTGACATGAGCATCACCAGGTTCATTGTCTTGGTCTTCATGTTGTGACCATTGGTCTGGGTGAGCTCGTCTCTCATGCCTGTCAGCTCGTTGATGTGCATCTAGGTACCTAGTGCTGATGGGGGGTGAACTAGGTTGGGCATCATGAGAGGAATTACCAAACAACATCTTGTCTCTGTGTCTTTCATAGATATCATCAAGGGTTTGATCCATAGCTTCCCTCTCCCGTCGAGTCATGGTATAACTCATATCCATACCTGAGTGTGAAGGTGCTGAGGGGGTACTCAAATCACTAAAATGGCTCTTTGGGTCAAACCAGGTGTCAGACTTACTCCTAGGTGACTGGTCAAATATTGGTTCCTTTTCCTTTCTCTTTTGACGAGTTTGAACTGGGGGTAGTTGGTTGAAGACTATCTGGGGTTGCTTTCCTTGGCTCACTTGATATCTTGTTGTTACTGACATGAAAGGGAGAGTTCAGGAAAATAGACAATTCTAAGAAACGTCAATACCAAACTAGGATAGTGAAAGTTTTCTCTTGTCCGAGAGAGATGGTGAAAAGAAGTATTTGTAAATAGGTGCAAACCAACACTGCCACAGAGGTGCTCAATTCCTTTTGGGTGAATACCCTAGCACGTATGGATCAGGAGGATGACTTTGCACAAAGTGTATTTGAGTTTGATTGTATGAAAATGAGTGGACAAAGAGACTACTAACACTCTCCAAGTGTGTTATCAAAAGAGTCTAAAAATTTATCTATTTGACAGAAACGATTCCTAACTTGCCAATCTCAAGAAAAATTGCTTATGAGATCAAGGATTACTATCTCAAAAAGGTCAAAGACACAAGGACCCTAAATACAGGACAAGTCAATCTTCTGGCTCAAGGTTGATGTAATGACGGTTTACTCGGAATCGATAAGCAAACTGTTTAATTCTTGCGTTATGGGCAATGTTCTCAAGTCTGGTTTGCTGTTTCTCTTCGGCTTGGGTTGCTTGGATGATGGATTGATAGCTCTTGAGGTTTCTTTTGGAAACTTTTTGCTCTTGGTAAACTTTTGATTTGGGTAACTTTGCTTTGGGATGCTTGAGCTGATTGGGCATCACTTGGAAAAGGCTTTGCACCTTAGTAGTCTAAAATTAGAAAACTTGAGTGAAAACAGGCTTCTAGGGCAAGGTAAGTCACTGATTTTATGACCAAATACGTTAAAAAGGCTTATGAAACACCTGAAACTGGGCATGCAACAAAATGATCTCAGGCGATAATATTCAGGCAAGCCATGCGATGCTTGTTCTGGTGAAGGCAGGTGACACTGTTACCAGATTATGTCCGTGGGTTGCAAATTTTGGTGTTTTTGAGTTGTTTTAAGCACATGTGAAGCAAGCAGTAGTCATTAACAGACCTATCAAGGACAAAGCAACTTGATAGTATTAGGGGAGTCTTGTTTGAAGATGTTTTGGACAATGTTTAAGACTAAAAAAAAACAAGTACATAGTTATCCCTACCAAAGAAAATGGTGAGAAGTCAAAATCTTTGCCCCATTGCTTATGTGCATACGTGCACCTCACACAGCCGTGTCACCCCCTAGAGGGCACCCGTGTTTTTGGTGTTTCCAAGGACTCAATAGTGTACGTTCAAAGGTTACCCTTGTAGCAGGGGCTAGTGTCGCAACCACCTACAAACGTCCAGGTGTATGCCTATGATGGGAATCTGTGTATGATAAACATACGGAGAGATTCTTCCCCCTCCTTGTGCAAAGATTATGACTCCTTTTAGAGATGAACTGGGTAGGTCACTAACTAAGAGGTTTTTACTTGGCTTCCGTTCACAATAACCTTCAGTGCCTCTGATACAGAGCTGGGGCCTCGCAGCCACACCAACACCTGAAAGTCACACACCCCCACAAGCAGGGCTCGGAGCGGCACCACTCAGTGCAACAAACAGAGCCTTTCCATGATGATAGTCAAAGTCATGAAAAGGAAGTTACTATGGTTTTGGAGTCTTTAGACTCAACAAAACTTGCTTTATTATAGTGAGGTGGAATCACCGGCAATAGGTGTGTACTCACTTGGGTCATTCCCGGAGGTTCAACTTCCGGCAGGCCCTCTAAAGGTGACTCAAGACTTGGCTCAGATTCAGGTTTCTGATTTTCTGATTCTCCTAAAGGGAGAAGAGCATACTTCTCTAGCCCGTTTCTTTACCCAGACACACAAGACAAACTTAATCACCGAGTTAGTTTCACTCCACCAAATCCACACGCTTTTGGGTTTCTGGTTCTCTCTCAAGGAGAGAAGAGCATAATCCCCTGGCGAATAGAAATGCTAAAGATTCGCTAACTTTCTCCGCTTCCCTACGGATTCATCATATTAGTAAGATCATTAGAATTCTAGGTTCATTCATGGTCATCACCTCCATGTAATGAAGAGCCAAAATTCCTACTCACTATCGAAATCCACAAGAAATTTTAACGGAGCCCTAATTAAACTATGTGAATAAAGCAGGAAAGCAAACACAATGTTTTAATGATCTTCGGCAAACGTCCTGCATTCACACCATTAGTATGTTTTTTTATGTCTTTGTCAAATCGTCCTGCAGAAAACTGTTATGCTGCAGAAAACAAAATTATTTTATGCAACAGAAAATAGAAAACTTGTTAGGAAAATGAAACTGTAAAATAGAAAGCAGGAAATTTTAGTTCACTACCCCAGAATCTCGCGCGAGGAAGTACCTTGAGCGCGCGAGAAAACACAGGGTCCGCGTGAGAAAACAACAGTCCCACGCGAGGAAACGCCAGTCCCACGCGAGAAAACACACAGTATCGCGCGAGAAAACACAGAATCAGGGGTGAAATTTTGTACAGTCTCGCGCGAAGAAACGCTACAGGAGCAGAATCTCGCGCGGATATCTCTGTACTCTCGCGCGAAAATCTGTACACAGACAGTATGGACTCGCAAACAATAAGAATTTATCGTTTAGAGAACCTGTAAAATTTTTCTTGAAAACTCGTAAAAAAACAAAAAAAGGCCAAATTTTTTTTTTCTTTTTTGCAGGCAAAAAAGAAACAAAAAATAACGTCCTGTAGAGTATACCAGGACCCTTGAAACCCTTAGCCTCAGAGCTAGAAAATTAATGAAAATGAAAGGAAACCCGTTTTCAGGGCCCCACGGTGGGCGCCAAAAATGTGTGCACAGATGTGTGATCACACTTCTATGAGTCTTTGTATGCGAGAGTGCTCAATAGTGAGTTCTCACAAAATGACCCATAGCTCTCTATCTGAGAAGAGCATGGTTTGAATGTGGCCCTCAGATCAGCCTATTTTACCCATGCAAATACAACTCAGAATGAGAGATTCGAGTTGATCTAAATGAAACTATTCTAAATGATTTGCCATGCAAACTAAGCTAAACTAATTTATTGAAAATGAAATTAAGCTATATGTAATGGATTTAAACTAAAATGATTTGCAAATAATCTAAAATGTAAATTAATCTAAAATGTGAATGTGCAAGTTGAAATGCTAAATGATTACAAACTATGAAATTCTGTAGCATAAGTTCGATATCAAAATTCGGGATGATTGAATAAGCATGAGAGGTCTCCTTTTATAGGAAAAGTTGGATTCAAATGTGAAAGTAGAAGCAATGTGGGATAAATGAAAAAGAGGAAACAATCATCATTTTTAGAAGGTTTGTAATAAAATGGAATTACATTTTATTTTATTTTATTTTATTTTTATTCAATTTGTTTCCTTTTTCATCACAGGAGATCTTTTGAGAGAATATTTCATTTATTTAATTTTAAAGAATAATATCTCTTTTAATTAAATAAGGTAATATTATATAATTTAGAAATGAATATTAATTCAATAAAATAAAACCATTTAATTAAAAGAGGATTTTAATTAAATAACATTATTTCATTCAAAGAATATTAATTTCAATTAAATAATATTATTTTATTTATTAAAAAGGGATATATTTCTTTTAATTAAAAATTGATGGGATATTCAAACTTTAGGGAAAATTGAAATATTTATGATTTGATCAATAAATTTGATTTGAATAAATGACAAATATTGATTCAGGAATTGATATCGATAGATTAAATAAATGGGGCCCAAAGTCTAGGCGACCATTTTATGGTGCATACAGTTATATGTACCAACTGAAAACCGCTCCTTCCGCAAATGAACCATGACTTCATCACCAACCTGAAATTCCTTATACCTCCTTTTCTCATCTGCCTTAGCCTTATACTGTGCATTCATCTTGGTAATATGCTTCCTCACCTCATGGATGTTCTTCAAGTGTTCTGCAAAATCTTCAGCTTCAACACTACTTATTTCTCCTTTATCTATCTTCCTCAATTCAGATGCATTTCTTGGACTACTTCCATATACAATCTGGAATGGTGATTTACCAGTGCTCCTGTTGACAGAATTATTGTATGCAAATTCCGCCTGTGGTAAAATCAAATCCCATCCTGTTGGCTTATCTCCAACCAAACATCTCAGCAAATTTCCCAAACTCCTATTCACCACCTCTGTCTGTCCATCAGTCTGTGGATGATGTGATGAACTAAACTTCAAATCTATCTTCAACTTCTTCCACAATGTACGTCAGAAATATCCAACAAACTTAGTGTCCCGATCTGAAACTATGGTCTTTGGCAGATATGCTAAGGCAGATTGTTGCTAGGTTAGAAGCTATTGAAATAGCCCAGAGAAGAGGCAAACATCTTGAAGATGTTAGTGATAATGAAATTGAGGAAGAACAGGTGAATGCAGAACCTGCACCTGTTATGGATCAAGGTGAAGAAAGATATTTGAAGGCTTTGACCAGTTTGAAGTCTACACCACATTTCAATCCTCCTGAGTATGGTGGAAAATTGGATTCTGATGAATTGGTGGATTGGATCACTGAGATGGGAAAGTATTTTGAGTATGAAAACATTCCTGAAGACAAGAAAGTGAAGATTGCAAACACAAAGTTGAAAAGTCATGCATCCTTATGGTGGGAACATTTGCATTTGTATAGGAAGTGGAAAGGAAAAGACAAAATCAAGGTATGAAATAAAATGGTGAATAAATTGAAAGGAAAGTTTTTACCTTCTGATTATCAAATTAACCTAGTTCGGTGAATGCAAAGTTTAAGGTAGAAAGATAGCATGGTAAAAGAGTATACTAAGGAATTCTATAGATTAGATATCAGACCTAGACATGATGAAGATGATGTGAAAAGAATTGGTAGATACCTGAATGGTTTGAGAGTTTCCATCCAAGAGGAAATTAGTTTAGTCAAGTTAGAGAACATTGAAGAGGCTTATCAATTTGCATTGAAAGCTGAGGAGAAATTGAACAAGAGACATGAACAGAGGATAAGAGGTATAGGTTGTATATTCCCTAGAGGAAGAGGTAGATCTAATGGTGAAAATGGTAGATCTGAACCAAAAAAGACAAATTTGGACAAAGGAAAGACCGAGTGGAAAGGTGAAAGTTCATCTAGAGGAAGAGGCAGTAACTACCGAGGTGGTTATAGTAGAGGAAGTTTCTGAGGAACTTGTTATAATTGTGTAGAAGAAGGACATAGATCTTTTGAATGTACACAAGCTAGTAAGAAGGCTGGTAGTAGTAGAAATGATTTGGTGCAAGAAGAGTCACTGAATGAACCTGAGAAACAAAATAACTTGGTGGTAAGGAGACCACTATGGAATAAGAGAAAAAAAGAAGATCTGGTAAGGAAAAGTTTGTTCAAGACCAGCTATAGAGTTTATGATAAAGTTTGGAAGGTAATCATTGACAGTGGTAGCTCAAAGAATCTGGCATCTCAGGAAATGGTCAAAAAATTGCAATTGGAAAGGTTGGCACATCCGAAGCCCTATCAGATTTTATGGATCAAGGATGAGCATACACTCCTAGTAAGTGAACAATGTTATATGAATTTGAAGATTAAAAAGTACTATGATAAGGTGTTATGTGATATCATGTCTATGGATTGTTGTCATATTTTGTTGGGTAGACCTTGGCAATATGATAGACATACTATATATGATGGGATATTGCATAAGTATACTATTGTGGCTGATGGAAAGAAAAATATCTTGTTACCATTGATGGAAGAACCTGTTAGTAATGTTTTCACATCTATGAAAGTTTGTTTGATGGAGGGAGGAAAGTTTGTTAAATCTTTGAAAAAGAATGATGTATATTTTTCTATGATTCCTAACAAACTGAGTAAGAAAATAAAAGATAATGTCCCTAAGGAGATTGATAAGTTACTCACCGAGTATAGTGATATCATTTCTAATAATGTACCTAAGGGTTTTCCACCGAAAAGAAGCATTGATCATTGCATGGATCTAATCCCTGGAGCTAGTTTACCAAATAAGGCACCTCATTAGTTAACACCTATCGAGAATCAGGAATTGAACCGACAGATTCAAGAGTTGCTAGAGAAAGGTTTGATCAGAGAGAGTTTGAGTCCTTCTATAGTACCTGCTATATTGGCACTGAAAAAGAATGGAGAATGTGTACTGATTCTAGAGAAATCAATAAGATAATAGTGAAGTATAGGTTTCCTATACCGAGAATGGATGATATAATGGACAGTTTGACTATAGCAAAGTATTTCACCAAAATTGATTTGAAAAGTGGGTATCATCAGATCAGAATCATAGAAGGTGATGAATGGAAGACTGCTTTCAAGACAAAAGAAGGTTTGTATGAGTGGTTGGTTATGCCTTTTGGTTTAACTAATGGACCGAGTACTTTTATGAGGCTAATGAATGAAGTTTTGAAGAAATTCTTAGGTAAGTTTGTGATTGTATATCTTGATGACATTCTGATATTCAGTAAGACTAGAGAAGAACATTTGTTGCATGTTAGACAAGTTTTGTAAAGATTGAAAGAGGAAAAGTTATTGATAAATCTGAAAAAGTGTTCATTCATGAAAGAGGAGATTGTGTATTTGGGATTTGTGATCTCTGTTGATGGTTTGAAGATGGATCCTGAAAAGTTTGAAGCTATTTTGAATTGGCCTACACCTATGAATGCTAGTGAGGTAAGATCATTTCATGGTTTGACAAGTTTTTACCAAAAGTTCATAAGGAATTTTAGTTCAATTTGTAATGCTATGACTGAAATTATGATAGGAGACAAAAGAGAATTCAAGTGGACACATGGAGCTAACAAAAGTTTTGAGACTCTGAAGAGGAAGGTTCCCGAGTTTCCTGTTTTGGGATTGCCTAATTTCAATAAGGTATTTCAAGTGGAATGTGATTCAAGTGGAAGTGCTATTGGAGCCGTGTTGAGTGAGGAAGGTAAACCTGTTGCTTTCGTTAGTGAAAAGTTGAATGATGCTAGAAGGAAATATTTTGTGTATGATCAAGAATTATATGCTATTGTTTAAGCACTGAAGAAATGGAGACACTATTTGATACTGAGTGAATTTGTGTTGTATACTGATCATAAGGCTTTATAGTATTTGGGTAGTCAGAATAATTTGAATCAGAGACATATGAAATGGGTTGAGTATTTGCAAAGTTAAAAATTTGTGATAAAGCATAAAAGTGGAGTCACTAACCGAGTTTCTAATGCATTGAGTAGAAGAAGATCTTTGATGATGGAGATGAAAATTAAAGTTCTTGGTTTTGATGAGATGAGAGATTATTATGAGTTTGACCCTAATTTTGCTGAGCCATGGAGAAAGTGTAGAGCACTTGTTCTAGATCAACAAGACACTAAGTGAGATGAATTTTTTATTTAGGAAGGTATGTTGTTTAAAGGTATTAAGTTGTGTATACCAAGATGAGTAATAAGAACTAATTTGATAAAGGAGAAGCATAGTAGTGGTTTGGATGGACATTTTGGTATTGATAAAACATGGAATTTTCTTAAGCAGAAATACTATTGGCCATAGTTGTATAGAGATGTTCAAAAATTTGTGAAAAGTTGTGGAATTTGTCAAGTTGCAAAAGGAGCATGTCAGAATACTGGATTGTATGTACTGATTGTTGTACTTGAGAAACCTTGGATTGACATTAGTATGGATTTTGTTCTTGGCTTACCAAAGACAGTAAGAGGTAATGATTCTATATTTGTTGTGGTAGATAGATTTTCAAAGATGACACATTTTATACCTTGTAGAAAGACATCAGATGTAGTACATGTAGTAGATCTTTTCTTTAAGGAAATTGTCAGATTGCATGGATTATCAAGGAGTATTATCTCTGACTGAGACAATAAGTTTGTTGGATACTTTTGGAAGACCCTTCAGAATAAATTTGGCACTGAGTTGAAATATAGTTCTACATTTCACCGACAAACTGATGGAAAGACTGAAGTTGTGAACAGAAGTTTGGGAAATATTTTGAGATGTTTAGTTGGAGATACATTGAGTAATTGGGATTTTGTATTAGCATAAGAGGAGTTTGCATACAATAATTCAATGAATAGGGGTACTAGAAAGACACCATTTGAGATTGTGAATGGCACACAACCGAGAGGTATATCTAATTTGAGAAACATTACTGATGAAAATAAGAGAAGTGCTGAAGGAGTGAAATTTGCTGAGTACATGAAGACATTGCATGAAGATGTGAAGTTGAAGATGGAAGAGAGTAATAAGAAATACAAAGATAGAGCTGATAGATCAAGGAGACATAAAATTTTTGATGTTGGTGATGAAGTGATGGTTCATTTGAAGAAAGGCCAATTTCCTATTGGAACATATGGGAAGCTAAAGATGAAGAAGTTTGGACCTTGCAAGATTTTGAGGAAATTTGACAGTGGAAATGCATATGAAATTGAGTTACCTGATGACATGGACATATCACCTATTTTCAACATTGCTGATTTTTATGAGTATCATGAACCTAATGAAGACTTAGTAGTACTGATGGAATATCCTAAGAAGTAGAAAGAGGAAGTTGAGCAGATCCTGAAGCAAAGAGTTGGCAAAAGTACAAGAGGAAAATAATATATGGAATATCTAGTAAAATGGAAGAATAGATCGATGGAAGATAGTTCATGGATTTCATAGTTTGAGTTGGATGCAGCTCAGATCATATTTACCAAATGATTTAGAGAATCATTTCAAAATAACCCTAGGTGTCTGATGCAAGAGCATCTTGGGTCCTTGACAATCCTGTATCACCAAAAATATTTTGGAGTTTGTCTGTATTGCTTGGTTCCTTCTTTGACTAAGTTGGTTGGTAGTTGGTTAGTTTCCTTTCATTACCGAGTGTGGTTAGTTATCTCCTGGGTGGTCAGTTTTTTCACTGGCGCTCGATGATGCATGTCTATTGCTTGATCATCCTCTCTCACCGAGTAGTTTCTTTTGAGTTCCTGGTGAGCCAACTTGTGTATTTATTATGGGTCATGGATTTAATGCTAGAATCCATCATTGGGAGGTGTGTGGTCCTAGATCTGACCATTCCTTCCATTGATTATGGATCTGAAGGCCAACTCAGTTCGGTAGACTCTTGTATAAATGTAGTTGTTTGGTTGTAGTTTAGAGGCAATTTTGGAGATAGAGATAAGAAGATAGTAGATTGGAGATCATTGGTAGATCCTCACATGTTTGTGGATTTTTTTAATTCATTGTCATATCTAGCCTAACCGGGAAGGCCTTACAACCCAGCATGTATGATTCTATTGGATGAAACTTAATGAAAGATCCCGCATTCTCTCTCTCACTATTGTGTGTTGTTGCTTCTATGTGTTGTTGAGAAGGCTAGATCATTAGGGTGTGCCATTGTTTGGACCCTCTTGGAGTGCCCTTGCATCACCTTCTAATGATGGCTAAACACTTCACACACTCTACATTTCTCTTCACAATCCACTCTGAACCATGCTATAGCAATCACAAATGACTACCTATAAATATCTTTCCTCTAAATGAAATAATCAAGTCAGCCTATTATAACCACCTTGAAATCATAATAGAAAAACAAAAACAATCTTTTACAACATCTTAGTTGGGTATACTAAGCACACAACACAAACTGGGACCTGTCTAAATTAATAAGTGTAGGCACACACTATACACTGCCAACTCTATCAAATTAACTGATACTTTCTCCTCAAGATGAATTACATCATATGCTCTTAACCAAACATTTTTAACTCTTTTTTGATCACTAATCCAAGGACACATACCAAAATGATAGTCACAACTCTTGTACTGATAATGTCTGTGTTGGCTCTTCTGGATAAACACATGAAACTACAAATAGTGAATAACAACTTCATAAATTCACTTCTACTAATCATCAAACTCTATGTCCATGATTTTAAAATCACTATTATGTCTTTATCACATATCTAAATGCGCAAGGCTCTGTGATAACTGTATGGACAATCATTCACAGATCACTGCCTGTAACTCTGTCAGGAACACTGCTGACACAAGTTGATACATAACTATCTATACTAACAATTAACCTCCGCATCCATGATATCATGCTGATAACATGTCCATGCTTCATATACTCTAGGCTTACTACATAAGTCCTCTATGCATGCTACTTACCATATGTTTTCATCAATGACAAACATACAGTCAATACTGGCCTGCTGAAAAATCTCCAACAATCTCCCCCTTTGGCATTGATGGCAACATATTATATGAAAAAAACCACCAATCCAAATGAGCAATTATTTTATAACATTCTCCATTTCCTCATCAAAACTCCCGGAAGGATGAATCTTCCATCTACTATAATATTCTTCACTATTCTCCATTTCCTGAATTGCTTCCATGACTGAATACTACTCCCCCTTAGTATATTACTCCGTCTTTGCTTCTATTTTTCATGACTCTATATATTAATCCCCCTTTGACATCAATGGAAAAGGGTGCCATTCTTTTTAAGCATCAGTACTACTCCTGTGGTAGAGTAGTCAACCTTCCATAAGTCCCTTAGGATTGATGCTTTTTCTTCTTTCTTCTAAGCAGAATCGGGGAAGGGAATTACTCCCAACTTCTCCTTGAGATACTCAAAAGTATCCTTTGGCAAGGGCTTTGTGAATATGTCTTCTAACTAATCTTTACTATCCACATAGTCCAACTTGACTTCTTTCTCTGCCACTTTCTCTCTTAGGAAGTGATACTTGATCTCAATGTGTTTTGTCTTTGCATGCATCATAGGGTTCTTTGACATGTTGGTAGTGCTAGTATTATAAAAATGAATAGCAATAGGATAATCAATTTGAATACCAAATTCCTTTCTCATTTTCTTGATCCAAACAATTGTGGAACAATTCAGGGTTGCTGCAACATACTCTACTTCTGATGTTGACTGAGAAATACAATTTTTCTTCTTGCTTGTCCAAGTGACAAGTCTGTCACCAAGAAACACTGCTCCACCTGATGTACTCTTTCTATCATCAACGCATCCTACCCAATCAACATCTGTATAAACATGAAGCTCAACATTCTCTAAGTTAGGATACCATAAACCATAATCTATAGTGCTCTACAAATATCTAAATATTCTTTTTACTGCCATGAGGTGAATTTTTTTAGGCTCTTCTGCAAATCTTCCAACAATACCAACTACATTGGAAATGTCTGGTCTGGTTTGAGTAAAATAAATGAGTTTCCAATCATAGATTTGTATAAAGTTATATCTACTGCTAGTGAGTCATCTTATTTTGTAAGTTTGCATCCAATTATCATAGGTGTCCCTACTGGTTTTCAATCATCCATCTTGAACTTCTTCAATATCTCTTTCACATATTTGGACTGATTAATGAAAATACCTTTCTCTATTTGTTGCACATTTAATCCTAAGAAGTATTTGATAGCTCCAATCATGCTCATCTCAAACTCAATCTGCATCTCCTTAGCAAATTCTGCACTAAGTTTTTCATTACCCCCAAAGATAATGTCATCAACAAATATAGCTACAAGTAGTAGTCTTTCAGATGTCTCTCTTATGAATAGATTACAATCTGCTGCTCCTTTCTTGAATCCAATTTTTGTTAGATATCCATCGAGTCTCTCATACCATGCTCTAGGGGCTTTCTTAAGTCCATAGAGGGCCTTCTATAATTTGCATATCATATCAGGTATGTATGATAGGGTGAATCCTTGTGGCTGCTCAATATATACTTCTTCTTTTAAATATCCATTTAAGAATGCTAACTTGACATCCATCTAATAGACTTTGAATTTTTTGACTATTGCATAAGCTAGAAACAACTTAATAGCTTCTAATCTTCTCACAAGTGCAAATGTGTCTAAATAATCAATGCCTTCTCTTTGCGCATATCCCTTAGATAATAAACTTGCTTTATTTCTTACTATTGTACCATCTTCATTCATCTTATTTCTGAATATCCATTTTGTTCCAATTATATTCTTATCACCAAGTCTTGGAACCAGTTCCCAAGTATCATTTTTGATAATATGATCTAGTTCATCTTTCATAGCATCATGCCAATTTGAATCATTACATGCATCTTCAACACTTAAAGGTTCAATTTGAGATAGTAAACATACCACTTCATTGCTTGCTAAATTCTTTGCTTTTGATCTTTTTGTGACTTTGCTACTCTGATCTCCAATGATGTCATCCTTAGAGTGATATCTAGATGTATACTTTGGAACTTTAGGTGATACTAACTCATCTTCCTTCTGAGTTTCTTCTTCACTAGTTTTAGGGTCATTGAAAAATACATCAATATTGTCAAACATCTCTTCAACAATTGTCTCACTAGTGGAAGGTCTAGGTTCTTCTTCAATCATAGGTGAGTAATCATGATTTATTTCTTGAACCATAAACTTTTCATCAATCTTAACATGAGCACTTTCAATGATTTTCTTCAATCTCAATTTAAAAAATCTATAAGCTTTACTTTTGGTAGAGTAACCAAGAAAAATACCTTCATCACTTCTTGCATCAAACTTTCCTATTGCTTCATCCCTCTTGATGTAGCACTTTCTGTTGGAGATTTTCCAGCAAGCTAGTGCTGACTGTATGTTTGTCATTGATGACAATATATGGTAAGTAGCATGTGTGGAAGACTTATGAAGAAGGATTTCAGTATATGTAGCATGCACATGTTATCAGCATGATATCACGGGGGCAGAGGTTAATTGTTAGTACAAATAGTTATATAGTATCTTGTGTCAGCAGTGTTCCTGACAGAGTAACAATAGTGTTCTGTGAATGGTTTTCTGTATAGTTATCATGGAGCCTTCCACATTTGGATATGTGATGAAGACATATTAGTGATGTTACATTCATGGATGTAGAGTTTGATGATTAGTAGAAGTTAACTTATGCAGTCGCTATTCACTAGTAGCAGTTTCCTATGTTTGTTCAGAAGAGCCGACAGAGATTATATTAGTTTTGGAGTTGTGCCTATCATTTCCATATGTGCCCTTGGATTAGAGCTTGGATAAGAGTTATTAATGTTTGGTTAAGAGTGCATGAGTTAGTTCAGCTTGAGGAGAAATATCCAATTATTTTGGTAGAGCCAAAAGTGTGTAGCATGTGTCTACAATTATCCTATTGGATAGGTCCCAGAATGTGTTGCATGCTTAGTAGAGCTAACTGAATTATTATTGGAGTTTTTTATGGTTTCTCTAATATGATTTCAAGGTGGTTCTAATAGGCTGACTTGATTATATCATTTAGAGGAAATATATTTATAGGCAGTCATCTGTGATTACTAAAGCATGGTTCAGAGTTGTTTGTGAAGAGCAGAGCAGAGTGTGCGAAGTGTTGAGCCATTAGAAGAAGGTCTATGTGACCAAGTAAAGTATTTGTGCTATACATTGGAAATGATCTAGAAAATAGGTCAAAGTGTAGTTCACCAAGATCTAGATATAGTGTGTATCTATTCTTCAAAATGTTGTAGCCTTCACCCATTTGAGTAGTGTGCTCTCAGACAGCGTGTCCTCACCCCTAATAGGGTTAATTGTAAAAGACTCCTAACAGGGTCTGATCCTTGACCAAGTCTACTATACTAAATATATTGTAAAGAAACTCTTAACAGGGTTAAGGATCTTATAACAAGGATCATAATACACTAGTGAAGAATATTAGTGGGTGTCAATTCCCACTGGGGTTTTTACCTATTTGGGTTTCCCTGTAACCAAAATTTTGGTTTTGTGTTCAAGTGTTCTTTCATTGTGTTTATGCTTTATGTTTAATTATACTTAATTAGATAAAGAATTGAAACTTGTAGATAACTAATTCACCCCCCCCTCTCAGTTATCTCTTGGGACTATTCTTAACAATTGGTATCAGAGGCAACTGCCTCAGAGAGAAAGGTTAATAGCTTGAGGTTGATCAGATGACATTCTTTAGAAAAGAAAGTCCTATGTTTGATGGAGAGAATTATCTTGATTGGAAGAAAAAGATGGTGACTCATTTGCAATGCATTGCTTTTGAAGTTTTTGACATAACTATCAAAGTAGTCAAGATCCCTACTTTAGAAGACCTTGCAAAGGATGATGCTACTGAAAATAAAATGGAATTGTTTTATTAGAATGCAATAGCCAAAGAAGCCCTCATCAGCACCCTATCTAATAGTGAGTTTTCAGAAATAAAGAAAGTAGATATAACCCAAAAGATATGGAAGTACCTAGAAGACATATTTGAAGGAGACAAACAAGCAAAGGATGCATATAGAAAAATATGGAAGAAAAGATACAATGCATTAGAGATGCTACCCAAAGAAAACATCAGAGCTTACAATCAAAGGATCAATGAAGTAGTTGTTGGAATCAGGAACAATGGTGGAGAGATCTCAGAGGAAGACATTATGGAAAAATTGATGACTACTCTCACTCTAGAATATGAAAACAAGATCAACATCCTTGATGAGACCATGCAACTTACATCAAATTTCAAGAGTGAGACCTTGATCAAAAAAATCTCAGCTTTTGAGATTTCAAGATTGAAGATAGAACCTAAAAGTGAGACAACCGTCAAAGCAACAGTTTATGGTAAGAAATCTGTAAACACTTCTAGTAATTTTGATAATGATGATGAAGAGAAAATACTAGATGATTTTAGAAGGTTGTAGCCTTCACCCATTTGAGCAGTGTTGTCTTAGACATTGCATCCTCAACCCTAATAGGGTTAATTATAAAAGACTCCTAATAGGGTCTGACCCTTGACCAGGTCTACTATACTAAATATATTGTAAAGAAACTCCTAACAGGGTTAAGGATCTTCTAACAAGGATCATAATACACTAGTGTATAATATTAGTGGGTGTCAGTTCCCACTGGGGTTTTTACCTATTTGGGTTTCCTCGTAACCAAAATATTGGTCTTGTGTTCCAGTGTTCTTTCATTGTGTTTATGCTTTATGTTTAAGTATACTTAATTGGATAAAGAATTGAAACTTGTAGATAACTGATTCACCCCCCTCTCAGTTATCTCTTGGGACTATTCCTAACACTTGCTTCCAAAGATTTTGAAGTATTTCATAGTGGGAACATTGCCAAACCATAGCTCATAAGGTGTCTTATCCATGCCAGGCCTCAATTGTATTCTATTGATTGTATAGACTACAACATTGACTACATCTTGTTATCTCTATTGAGCATTAAAGGTTGTCATTAGTATCAAAGGTTATCAAAGAATATCGGTCGGTTATATATATCAAGCTAGTCAATAACTATAAGAAAAATAGAATAGTCGGTTAAAGTGTAAACACTGAGCATCAGTCAGTTTACTGAGCATCATCAGACACTGATACCAAGCGATAGTAAACACCGAGCATTAGAATGAAAACTAAGTAGTTTATATAGTGTTTATTAAGGATCATAGGAAATGACATAGTAATCAGGAATGGCACATTATTCTATGCAAATAGTTACAATAGATTAGAAAAAATTTTACCAAGATCAAGAACAATTTATTGTTAAGATACGATGAAGATTCTATGTAATAGTTTGATCTAGGTCATTTTTGTACACCGTAGAACTTAGGGTTTTTGTCTAAGGTTTGTAAAACTAATTTTGTATAAGCGGCATAATGTTGTATGCTATATATTTTTTATGTTACATCATTTTTTGTGTGAACTGATGTATGAGCAAAGAAGCACTTGAAGTTCTAGCCAACCTTCAAGATTATCAGTTAATAGAGCATATCAGTATTCAGAGGTTATCAGATTAAGCAGAATCAGAGAAGGCTAACTGAGTAGTTCAGAGTAGAGATTCATCATAGTAAAGGTGATATTTTATCAGTACTTTATTGATCTGTATCAAACAATCAAGTTGTCATTAGCAGATAGTTACCTATTTCTTTCTAACAACTGTAATAGAGTTTTGGTTAAATCTCTTAACAGAGTAGACTTGACAGTCTTTTTTAAATCTCTTAACTAAGTGCACACTCAAGTAGTGTTGCTAAAATCCTATAACTAGGTAGATCTAGCTGATCTAATTGTTACTCATAACAGGGTAAGATCACGAAAAGTGATCAAAACTTGTAGCCCTAATAGGCAAACCTTTTCTATTTGCAGTAGTGATGAATTTGTGGGTGTCATACCCATCGTAGTTTTAACCTTCTAAAAAGGGTTTCTACGTTACCAAAATACTTATGTTATGGGAATGTTATATTGTTGATTTCATGTTATTTACTTTTACAAGTTTAATGGATGAATGATACATGTATTAGATACAAGTTATTTTGGAAGGTTATCAGTGTTTGCTGTTGTAGATCTGAAAGGTTAATGTGTTAAAAGTTTTTATGGGCACTGATTCACCCCTCCCCTCTTAGTACCCTATCTCTCCTAATTCTAACAATTGGTATTAGAGTGCAATTCTCTTATTGGAAAGTTTAACCACTGAAGGGTAAAGATCTAAAGTCATGGAGAGGTATAAGCTAGAAAAGACTATTAAGAATCAAAAGATTTAGATGCAGATGTTTATTGAATAGTACAAGCAAGCCAAGGAAGGATTGAAGAAATTACTGGTTGAAAGGAAGAACCTAGCTATTCTGCAAAATGAGATTGGTTACCATGAAGAAGCAATTGATGATATATTTGATCATGTTGGATCTAGTTCTGGAAGTATTTCTGATGGATCTAAAAGTATAATCACTGATTTGTTTGAAAAGAATCAAAATTTAACCAAACAAGTGAAAGCACTACAAATCAGTCAAGAATCTCAGATGGTGAGAATGGTAGGGACAATGAACAATGCTAGACAAGCTGAGCAAGAAAGGAATCTAGCTATTGATGACCAAAGAAAAATAAATGAATAACTTCAAGAAAAAGAAAGTGAAATTGATGCAAGGTAGGGAGCAAGAGGGGCCAAAGGATGGCATGCCCTAATGATCCAAGCCTACCCAAAACATGCAGAAGTAAAAAAACACAAGAGTGAGAGAGAGAGTGCAAAAACTTTCATATATTATCATCCATTGAATCATACATGCCGGGCTGTAAGGCCTTCCCAGTTATGACTAGATATTACAATGAGTCTTAGAAGTCCTCAAACATGTGAGGATCTATTAAAAATCTCCAATCTAATGTCTACTATCTTCTAGCAAAATTGGCTCCCTAAACTACATCTAAACATCTACATTTATACAAGAAGCCACCGAATTGAGTCAGTCTTCAGATCCATAATTAACAAAAGTAACAATTAGATCTAGGACCACACACTTCCCAATGATGGATACAAACATTAAATCTATGATCCAATTTAAATGCACAAGTCGGCCACAATAGGAAACAAAACTAAACCCATTGGTAAGCACAATAACTGAGCAACAGATAGACAATGCCGAGTGCCAAAGAAATAACCAAGCACCCATGAGAGAATTAGCCACACTCAGTAACCAAAGGAAACCAACCAATGAATAACCAACTTGGTCAAAGCAGGAACCGAGCAATACAGACAAACTCCAAATTATTTTAGGTGACATAGGATTGCCAAGGACCCGAGATGCTCCCGCATCAAAAACTTGGGGTTATTTTGAAATGATTCTCTGAATCATTTGGTATGCCTAGTCTGAGCTACATCCAACTCACACTGTCAAATTTATGAACTATCTTCCATCGGTCTATTCTTCCATTTTACCAGATATTCCATATACTATTTTCCTCTTGTGCCCTTGCCAACTCTTTCCTTCAAAATCTGTTCAAATTCATCATTCTTCTTCTTAGGATATTCTGTTGGTACTGTCATTTCTTCATTAGGTTCATGATACTCATACAAATCAGAAATATTGAAGATCAAATATATGTCCATGTCATCAGGTAACTCAATCTCATATGCATTTCCACTATTAAATTTCTTCAAAATCTTGCAAGGTCCAAACTTCTTCATCTTTAGCTTTCAATATGTTCCAATAGGAAATCAACCTTTCTTCAAATGAACCATCACTTCATCACCAACATCAAAATTCTTATGTCTCCTTGATCTATCAGCTCTATCTTTGTATTTCTGATTACTATCTTCCAACTTCAGCTTCACATCTTCATGCAATGTTTTCATGTACTCAACAAACTTTACTCCTTCAACACTTTTCTTATTCTCATCAGGAATGTCTTTCAAATCAGATATTCCTCTCGGTTGTGTGCCATTCACAATCTCAAATGGTGTCTTTCCAATACTCCTATTCATTGAATTATTGTATGCAAACTCTGCTTGTGCTAACATAGAATCCCAATTACTCCGTGTGTCTCCAACTAAACATCTCAAAAGATATCCCAAACTTCTATTCACAACTTCAATCCATCCATCAGTTTGTGGGTGAAATGTAGAACTATATTTCAACTCAGTGCCAAATTTATTCCAAAGTGTTTTCCAAAAGTATCCAACAAATTTAATGTCCCAGTCAGAGATAATACTCCTCAGTAATCCATGCAATCTGACAATTTCCTTAAAGAAAAGATCTGCTACATGTACTGCATTTGATGTCTTTCTACATGGTATAAAATGTGTCATTTTAGAAAATCTATCCACAACAACAAATATTGAATCATTACCTCTTACTATCTTCAGTAAGCCAAGAACAAAGTCCATACTGATGTCAATCCAAGGTTTCTCAGGAACAACAATTAGTGTATACAATCTAGTATTCTGACTTACTCCTTTTACAACTTGACAATTTCCATGAGTTTTCACAAATTTTTGAACATCTCTATACATCTGAGGCCAATAGTATTTCTCCTTAAGAAAATTCCATGTTTTATCAATGCCAAAATGTCTAGCCAAACCACTACTATGTTTCTCTTTTATCAAATTAGTTCTTATTACTCTTGGTATACACAAATACCTTTAAATAACATACCTTCCTGAATAAAATATTCATCCCATTTAGTATCTTGTTGATCTTGAATAGGTGCTCTACACTTTCTCCATGGCTCAAAAAAATTAGGGTCATTTTCATACAAACCTTTCATCTCATCAAAACCAAGAACTTCAATTTTCATCTCGGTCATCAAAGATCTTCTTCTACTCAATGCATCAACAACTTGGTTAGTAACTCCACTCTTATGCTTTATCACAAATGTGTAACTCTACAAATACTCAACCCATTTCATATGTCTCTGATTCAACATATTCTAGCTACCCAAATATTGTAAATCCTTATGATCAATATACAACACAAATTCACTCGGTATCAAATAATGTCTCCATTTCTTTAGAGCTTGAACGATAGCATAGAATTCTTGATCATATACAAAATATTTCCTTCTAGCATCATTCAACTTTTCACTACAGAAAGCAATAGGTTTACCTTCTTGACTCAACATAGCTCTAATTGCACTTCCACTTGCATCACATTCTACTTAAAATACTTTATTGAAATGAGGTAATGCCAAAATAGGTAATTCAGCAACCTTCTGCTTCAGAGTCTCAAAACTTTTATCAACTCCATGTGTCCACTTGAATTCTCTTTTGTCTCCTCTCATAGTCTCAGTCATAGCATTACAAATTGAACTAAAATTCCTTATGAACTTTCGGTAAAAACTTGCCAAACCATGAAATGATCTTACCTCACTATCATTCATAGGTGTAGGCCAATTCAAAATAGCTTCAACCTTTTTAGGATCCATCTTCAAACCATCAACTGAAATAACAAATCCCAAATACACAATCTCTTCTTTCATGAATGAACACTTGTCTAACATGCAACAAATTTTCTTCTTTGGTCTTACTAAATATCAGAATATCATCAAGATATACAATCACAAACTTACCTAGGAATTTCTTCAAAACTTCATTCATCAACCTCATAAAAGTACTCGGTGCATTAGTTAAACCAAAAGGCAGAACCAACCACTCATACAAACCTTCTTTTGTCTTGAAAGCAATCTTCCATTCATCACCTTCTCTAATTCTGATATGATGATATCCACTTTTCAAATCAATCTTTGTGAAATATTTCACTCTAGTCAAACTGTCCATTATATCATCCATCCTCGGTATAGGAAACCTATACTTCACTGTTATCTTATTGATTGCTCTGGAATCAATACACATTCTCCATTCTTGATTATTCTTAGGTGACAATACAATAGGTACTGCACAAGGACTCAAAATTTCTCTGATCAAACCTTCCTCCAACAACTCTTGAATCTGTCAGTTCAATTCCTGATTCTCAGTAGGTGTCAATCGATGAGGTGCCTTATTCGGTAAACTAGCTCCAGGGATTAGATCCATACAATGATTAATGCTTCTTTTCGGTGGAAAAACATTAGGTACATTATCAGAAATGATATCACTATACTCGGTGAGAAACTTTTCAATCTCTTCTGGGACATTATCCTCTATTTTCTTACTTAGCTTATTAGGAATCATAACAAAACATACATCATTCCTCTTCAATGCGTTAACAAACTCTCTTCCTTCCATGAAACAAAATTTCATAGATGTGCAAACATTACTAACAGGTTCTTCCATAAATGGTAAGAAGATTTGTTTCTTTCCATCAGCCACAATAGTATATTTAAGCAATCTCCCATCATATATAGCATATCTATCATATTGCCAAGGTCTACCCAAGAAAATATGACAACAACCCATTGGCATGATATCACACAACACCTTATCATAGTATTTTCCAATCTTCAAATTCACATAACATTGTTTACTTACCAAGAGTGTATGCTCATCTTTGATCCTTGAAATCTGATAGGGCTTCAGATGTACCAACCTTTCCAATTATGGTTTTGTGACCATCTCTTCAGATGCTAGATTATCTAAGCTACCACTATCAATGATTCCCTTCTAGACTTTGTCAGAAACTCTACATCTGGTCTTGAACAAACTTTTCCTTACCAGATCTTCCTTCTTGCTTTCATTCTACAGTGCTCTGCTTACCATCAAGTTATTTTCTTTCTCAAGTTCATTCGGTGACTCTTCTTGCACCAAAGCATTTCTACTGCTACCATCCTTCTTACTAGCTTATGTACATTCAAAATATCTATGTCCTTCTTCTCCATAATTATAACAAGTTCCTCAGAAACTTCCTCTGCCATAACCACCTCGGTAGTTACCGCCTCTACCTCTAGAACTTTCACCTTTCCATTCGGTCTTTCCTTTCTCTAGATTTGTCTTTTAAGGTTTAGATCTACCATTTTCACCATTAGATCTACCTCTTCATTTAGGGAATCTACCACCTGGACCTCTCTGTCTTTGCTCATGTCTCTTGTTCAATTTCTCCAATGCCTTCAACGAAAATTGATAAGCCTCTTCAATGTTCTCCAACTTGACCATACTAATTTCCTCTTGGATGTAAACCCTCAAACCATTCAAGTATCTGCCGATTCTTTCCACATCATCTTCATCATGTCTAGATCTGATATCCAATCTATATAATTCCTTAGTATGCTCTTTTACTGAGCTATCTTTCTATCTCAAACTTTGCTTTCACCGAACTAGGTTAATCTAATTATCACAGGGTAAGAAATTTCCTTTTAACTTATTGACCATTTTACTCCATACCTTGATTTTGTCTTTTCCTTTCCTCTGCTAATATAATTGCAGATGTTCCCACCATAAGGATGCATGACTTTTCAACTTTGTGCTTGCAATCTTTACCTTCTTATCCTCAAGAATGTTTTCATATTCAAAATACTTTTCCATCTCGGTGATCCAGTCCACCAACTCATCAGAATCCAACTTTCCACCATACCCACGAGGATTAAAATGTGGTGTTGACTTCAGACTTGTCAAAGTGTTCAAAAATATTTCTTCACAGTGATCCATAACAGGTGCAGGTTCTTCATTCACCTGTTCTTCTTCAATTTCATCATCACTAAAATCTTCAAGATGTCTGCCTCTTCTTTGGGCTGTTTCCACTACTTATAACCTAGAAGCAATCTACCTTAGCATATCATTCAATCTTGGATTTTCATCTCACCTCCCATGAACCATCTTGACAACCCTTTGCAATTGCAGGTCAGATCACAATTTGCTACCCCACAACAATCAACTATGGCTTCAAGAGGAACCTACAAACCTAGATTCATAGAACTAGATCAAGATCTAACCTAGCTCTAAGACCACCTGATGCAAGGTAGGGAGAAAGAGGGGCCAAAGGATGGTGCACCCTAATGATCCAAGCCTATCCAAAACATGCAAAAGAAAACAAATAGAATAGTGAGAGAGAGAATATAGAAACTTTCATATATTATCATCTATTGAATCATACATGCTAGGCTGTAAGGCCTTCCTAGTTACAACTAGATATTACAATGAATCTCAGAAGTCCTCAAACATGTGAGGATCTATTAAAAATCTCCATTCTAATGTCTACTATCTTCTATCAAAACTAGCTACCTAAACTACACCCAAACATCTACATTTATACAAGAAGCTACCGAACTGAGTTGGCCTTTAGATCCATAATTAATGGAAGTAACAGTCAGATCTAGGACCACATGCTTCCCATTGATAGATACAAAAATTAAATCCATGATCCAATATAAATACACAAGTCAGCCACAACAAGAAACAAAAGTAAACCTATCGGTAAGCATGATAACTGAGCAAAAGATAGACAATGCTGAGTGCCAAAGAAATAACTGACTGCCCAGGAGAGAACCGACCACACTCAGTAACCAATGGAAACTAACCAACTACTAACCAACTCAGTCAAAGCAGGAACTAAGCAATACAAACAAAATCCAAATTATTTTTGGTGACACAGGATTGCCAAGGGCCTGAGATGCTCCTACATCAGAAATACAAAGACTCACCGATTATCATTTTCAAGTATCTAATCAGATGATGACTGTGAATCAAGAGGTCAACCGAGTAAATGGAGAATTGTCAAGAAATATTGAAGAAGTTGCAAGACTCAGAGAGGAGAATGAGAAGCTGAGAAATGAAGTGAAAACCTAGCTGCAACAAAATGAAATGAAGAAATTGGCCGAGGATAGTTCTAAGAAGATTGATGATTTTATGATTAATCAAAGAAGATTTGGGAGTAGAGCTGGGATAGGCTATACTGGTGAAGGAGAATCATCACATCAAGATGAACAAGTCAACAACAATCAAAATCAAAGACCTAAAGTATTGACATGCTATCATTATGGCAAACCGGGACATACATCTAATGTGTGTAGAAGCAAAGCACAAGGTAAACCTCTTGTCACTCATAAATTCAATGGATATTGTTATTATTGTGGTAAGTATGGTCAGCAATCTTATGAGTGTAGAGATAAATAGAATTATATTGCTAACAATACTACTGTGGAGAAAATATGCTATACTTGTAATAAACATGGACACACTACATGAGAGTGTAAGGCTAAGATGAAACAAGTATGGACTCCTAAGAAGAAGACACAATGCAAGCCTTATCAACAAAAGAGAAAAGCTAACTCTTACATTTGGGATTATAACACATGGGCTAACTATGTTGCATGTGGTAGATATGGGCACATTGCAGGGAATTGTAATAGGAAAAGATGAGCTGGACAATTGAGAAGCTAGACAAACATTGGAATGCCATGTATGCATTGTCATAAGGTGATTCATTTAAGCAAAGACTGCAGAGACTAAGCACCAGAGGAAAATCATGTATTTGAGAGTGGAAACACTATTGCAGACATCATGAAGATAAGGAATAGCATGTGGAAGAAGGCATCTAATGAGAATGCAAAATCAAGTAATGCTGTTGGTGAAACCTCATCTACTGGATTGGGTGACATCAGTACCTCCAATTAAGGTGAAGTAGGTATGGATGGGACTCACATTTCAAAATGATCACATTTTACATATAGTTCCTTATATAAGTTGTGCATATACCAAATCTGCATGAATGAAGATGCATTATGGTTTATATGTTTTGAGCTAACAAAGTTATACAGTCAGTAAAAGTAAGACCGAGTGTTGGTTACCCATCAGTAATCACTATTCAAGGTTAACCGAATATCAACATGAACTGATCAAGGAAATCTTGTGTTAACCGAGCAGATAAAAGTTTACAGTTGTCACCGAGTTGACAGTTGTCATAAATGAGAAAGTACATCAGGCATTTATTGCATAAATTTTTGAGTGGGAATATCAAAAATCTTATAAATACACAGATGCAAGAGTTCATTTCTTCACATTGCGACATCGAAGAGCTAAGATTTCACAGAGCGTGTTTGAGAAAATTTCTCAAGATGATTCAAGTAGCTGCAAATCAAACCGAGAACACTCTTCGATACATTCCAAGTAAGTTGAAACCCTACCAAGCACATTTCTCATATTTATCAGAAATCCTAGTTTATAGAAATGGAATCTATTGGGAGTTCATCTAAGGTTGTGGATGAAGAAGTCAATTTAATAGTGTCAGCAAGTTATAAGGAACCTCCTTATAAGTTACACCCTGAAGTTTCCTCGAAAATGGATATAGTAGGCACTTTTTCAAGAATCCCACTTAGGGTTTTGTTGATAGAAGATATAAGATCGTAGATACACTGTAAAATTGGGGAAATTGTAGATTTCAATATGTACGTTGCATTTTAGGCACTTTGTAATGAGAAAATGGAACTGAAACCAGAGCGCAAACTGGTTGAGACACTTGCTCACACTCATGCCCTAGATTTTTTGAAGGATTTCAAGAATGGATGGATTAGGGTTGTGTTAAGAAGATATCACAAAGGTACATTTTTGTTAGAGAAATTGATCAAAGTAACTAAGAGGATGATTAGCAGGGTTACTAGTTACCCAACTATTGACAAGGTCAAAGCATTTTGAAGCACTGTATGAACTGAAGTTGAGAAGAACACTAGCATAGCATGGGATGGTAGAGCATTAAATATTTCAAAAATTGTGGATCCCGAAGTGAAGTTTGCAACACATGTTATTGGTTATAAAATCTTTTAGTCAAGCAGGTCAAATAGTGTACCATATAATGCAGTAGATATGGCTTACAAATTGATAAAGAAGGGTCATCAGATAGACCTAGTTGAGCTACTACTAAGATAGGTTGAGGATAACATGAAGACAATAAAGGCACAAAAGTCCAATACCTGTAAGTTTGGTTCACTACTTATATGTCTATTTTTCTATCTCCAAAAATTCTTTCCCTCTGTCGGTCACACTAAATGGGTAGATGAGAGACCGATCACTGCACAAATATTTGATATTATGAAAGGTCTGGGAGATAATGCTGAGGATGTAATAAATAGTTATTTTGAAGATTTTAAAGTGAATATGAATTTGAGAAGTAGAATTCCTAATGAATTGGTTGATAAATATGTAATGAACATTTGTTTTCTAGTAGACACCAACCATACCATGATAAAAGTAGTTGAACCGAGAATCAAATGGCTAGCAGCTATGGGCTATGAAATGGAACATGATTTTGGTTTGAAATCAATACAGGCACTGCTAGCATTACCAAAAGACCCCAAGGCCACTAGGTTTGGAACCTTTGAAGAAGCTAAGTCTAGAATCAAGATAGGTTTGGTCATTAATAAAATGACAAGGAAGGCTAAGAAGATGAAAAAGTTTTTATCTGAGAAATTTGAGAAGGATGCAGACTCATCTAAGGAGTCACTGGCTGAACAGGCAATCAAAGGTCAATTAATGTTGGATGACAAGGTTTATGATAGTGAGGAAACCAAATTTGAAGAAGAACAAGAAGCTACACTAGTTCCTCCTACTAAATTCCTAAAGAAGAGGCAGTTACCAGCATAGATAGGTGCATGCACAAGGTCATCCACTATAGCTTAACCACCGTAGAATAAGGGAGTAGAAAAGATAGTAAAACCAAAGGCAACTACACTGATAAAAAAAATGCTAAGAGAGGTTGGAAGGCTGTAGCTAAGCCAGCAAAGAAAAGGAGAAGAAAATTGATAAGAGGCAAGGAAGATTTAGAGGATGAAGAGGAAGAAAACAATCAAGGACAATTCAAGATTGTTAGTAACAAGAAACATTCAATTGATGATGTCATTGAGGATATATTGGAGAATGGAGACATCTCAGATCCAGAACTTAAAAGATTTGAAAAAATGTCAAATGAAGATCAAAATAAAATAGAGGAAGCTGTCTAGATGATGATACATTTCAACAGAGTTCCACTAGAGTTCAGTACACAACTCCTAGTTGCACTTGAAGAAAGAATAAACCAAAAATGGACTTATGCACTAGAAATCAAGAAGAAAATGATAGAACAAATCCTAGCTTCGGTAGCACCAGATTTATCTATGGAGGAGATAAAAGAACTTATGGAATCATTAGTGCAAAGATTTCCAATAAAAAATTGAGCTATGAAAATACTGGATGAGAACCTTGTAGATCTTGACGAATCAAGTCAAGTCATCTAGACATCTGTTCTTGCTATGAAAGAACAAACAGAGAAAATCACTTTTCAGAATTTGTCTAAGAAGAGACACAAGTCCAAAGGAAAAGGAATTTTTATTGAAGATGATAATGCACACAAGAAGCAGGAAGCAGATATATCAGTTACCAAGGTAATTGATACTACACTTGTGCAAGAGATTCATGATAGTTCATAGGATGCACCAGAACTTACAGAGATCTAGATCCAAGATGAAAATGATGTACTCATTAAGGACATCACCAATGGTGATGCTGACAATAGGGATAATGATGAGGATGTGAATATTGAACCTGCACATGCACAAGATGAGGCACCACTTACCGAATGTGCAATCACATCTTTTCCGAGTGAGCTTCTAGTTTTAGCTGAAGCTGTTGAAATTCTATCAAAGGAACAATCCAATGGCTCTATCTCCAAGCAACCACAAGAAACAATTGGGGAACCAAGCAATGAACCTCCTACTGAGAAAAACAAGCCTGAAGATATAGAGGCCAATAAATCAGAAACTAAGAATAAGGAAGAGTCAAAAGCTATAGAGTCAACCCCTCTAGACACAACTTCAAAGGCTCCGACTCAGTCTACGACACATAGGGTACTGATGAGTAGAAAAAGGATGATAATGTGTCTATCGGATAGAATACACCTAAGGAAATAGATGAAAAGGCTATTATTGTTATAGAAAAAGAAAAATAAGGGTAAAGGAAAAGGGCCAGTCACTCTAGATGAAGTAATTATAATACTAGAGTGTGACCCGAGGACCCTTAGCCCTGAGGAATTGAGCAAATATGGGGAATTATGTACTAGAAAAGAAGCACAAGAGAAGTTGAAGCAAGAGACTAAATGCAAAGAAATATTAATGGATGTTAGGAATATCTTACAATAGGTAGTACCTAAAGTGAACATTGATGAAGATACTCCTATCATAGATCAACTTGCTTTACTTACTGAGAAGATAAATTCCCCAGACATTGATGCTGACAAGCGAATTGAAGAAAGGGAAGAATCCAAAATTTAAAACAAACTTGCAGAAAGAATCAGTCAAGAAGTGGCAATTAACAAGGTCAAACTAGCTGAGCTAATGACCGAGATCAAATCAATCACTCAGTTAATTTGTCAATTCTTACTGAAGCTATGCATTGTCTGATCATTCACTGCTAAGATTAGTGAAAATAAAAAATCACTTGAGAATGAAATCATAGTCAGTGCACATGCAGCTACAACTGAGCCACAAGCTATTGCTAAGAACATACTCAGAGTTCAAGAACTCAGACAGTTGATAGAAGAACTTAAGAAACAAGAAGAGAGGATCATTGATCAGGTTACTTAGTTGCAGACATAACTCCTTCCATACCTAAATTTTTTTGAGAAAGATATTGTCAAAGAAGAGAAACTTGTTGCAACACCAGAGATTTTGGTGTTTGAGAACATCTTTGACATGCATGCACAAGTCGGTCTTGAGCACATTTCTCTCACCAACTTGAAAGAGGAATGGGAAAACCTCTTGGAGTCATTAAAGAAAACCCATCAACACATTTTTGACAAGCCGTAAGTATACCATTTTTTGTATTTGGCATTAATATAAAAAAGGGGGAAATCAATGTATATGCCAAATATGTAACTTTTTGCCTAGTATACTACACATTATCGGAGCATGCATCGAGGGGAAGTGTTTAGAAATTTTTGATGTGTATATGTATATGGCAGAGATATAAGTTTTGAGACATAAGGTCTATATACATTCAAGTTTTGATACTAATGCCAAAGGGGGAGATTGTTATCTCTATTGAGCAATAAAGGTTGTCATTATTATCAAAGGTTATCAAAGAATATTGGTCAGTTATATATATGAAGCTAGTTGGTAACTATAAGAAAAACATGATAGTTAGTTAAAGTGTATACACCAAGCATCAATCAATTTCTTGAGCATCAACAGACATTGATACCGAGCGACAGTAAACACTGAGCATCAGAATGAACATCGAGTAGTTTATAAAATGTTTACCGAGGATCACAGGAAATGGCATAGTAATTAGGAATGACACATTCTTCTATGCAAACAGTTACAATAGATCATAAAATGTTTTACCAAGATCGAGAACAATTTATTGTTAAGATACAATGAAGATTCTATGTAATAGTTTGATCTAGGTCATTTTTGTACATCGTAGATCTTAGGGTTTTTGTCTAAGGTTTGTAAACCTAATTTTGTATAAGCGGCATAATGTTGTATGCTATATATTTTGTATGTTACATCATTTTTGGTGTGAACTGATGTATGAGAGAAGAAGCACTTGAAGTTATAGCCAACCTTCAAGAGTATTAGTTAATAGAGAATATCAGTATTCAGAGGTTATCAGATTAAGTAGAATAAGAGCAAGCTAACCAAGTAGTTCAGAGCAAAGATTCATCATAGTAATGGTGATATTTTATTAGTACTTTATTGATCTATATCAGAAAATCAAGTTGTCATTAGTAGATAGTTACCTATTGCTTTCTAACAATTGTAATAGAGTTTTGGTTAAATCTCTTAACAGAGTAGACTTGACAGTCTTTTGTAGATCTCTTAACTAAGTGCACACTCAAGTAGTGTTGCTAAAATCCTATAACTAGGTAGATCTAGCTGATCTAATATGTTACTCATAATAGGGTAAGATCACCAGAAGTGATCAAAACTTGTAGCCCTAACAGGAAAACCTTTTCTATCTGTAGTAGTGAAGAATTTGTGGGTGTCATCCCCACTGCAGTTTTTACCTTCTAACAAGGGTTTCTGCATTACCAAAATAATTGTGTTATGGGAATGTTATATTGTTGATTTCATGTTATTTACTTTCACAAGTTGAATGGATGAATGATACATGTATTAGATACAAGTTATTTTGGAAGGTTATCACTATTTGCTATTGTAGATCTGAAAGGTTAATGTGTTAAAATTTTTTGTGGGCACTGATTCACCCCTTCCCTCTCAATACCCTATCTCTCCTAATTCCAAACATCTCTCTAGTAGGTGTGTGAAAATTTTCCTTCAATCATGATGGTGCGCTCTATATCAAGGATGATCCTATTCCTTCTCTCTACAATTCCATTCTACCGAGGGGTTCTAGGTGCACTCAACATTCTCTTTATGCCATGTTCTTCGCAGTACTCGTAAAATCTATTAGAGGTGAATTATCCTCCTCTATTTGACCTTAGACATTTTATCTTTAGTCTAGAATCATTCTCAACCTTAGATTTGAATATTTTGAACTTCTCAAATGCTTCTGACTTATCTTTCAAGAAAACAACCCACATCATTCTAGAATAGCCATCTACAAACAAAATGAAATACCTTTCACCATAGTATGATCTTGTTTGAGTTGGTATACATAGGTCTATATGAATTAGATCCAACTTGTTCTTTTTTGTATTATGCTTTCTTCTAAATGAATTTCTCACATGCTTTCCCATCACACATTCCCTGCAAATAGTATCAATTGGATTTGCTATGCTAGGAAGGTCTCTTACTACCTTAACATTACTAATCTTTACTATGTTATCAAAATTGATATGATATAGTCTTTTGTGCCATAACCAACTATCATCTACTTTAGGAAATTTTTTTTTTCTTCTAGATTAAGTTGAAAACATTATCTTTAGTCTTTGATACTAATGCAATTATTTCTTCTTCTTTGTTGTTAATGATACACTTGTTTCCATTGAACTCCAACCTGTAACCTTTATCAAGTAACTACTGAACACTTAGTAGGTTATGTTTCAAACCATCAACATAAAGAACATCATCAGTGCTATTCTTTCCATCCAAGGTGATAGCTCCTCAACCAATGATGGGTTTAGGAGTGTTATCTTCGAATCTAACCATGCCTCCTTTGTATCTGTCTAAATGAAAAAATCTATCTTTTTCTCCTACAATGTGATGTGAGCAACCATTGTCAATGATCCAATCTATCCTGATGTCAGCTTATGAAATCAGTGCAAACTCTTGTGAATTCTCTTCATGTTCAAGAGTAATGAATCCAATCTCCTCTTCTACTGATTCTTTATCTGATACTCCATCTCCACCATAGTAGCATTCCTATGCATACTTAGGCTTGTAGTCAATCTTGAACTTTTTAACTCTTGTAGGACACTTAGATGCAAAGTGACCAATCTTATTACATGAAAAGCATTTGAATGGTAATTGTCCTTCATATTTTCTATTTCCTTTCTTTTCTCTTTTAGAAATCATAGCAATGAAATTATCTAGAGTTTTTTCTTCATCACCATCATAGAAATTACCAGAGGTGTTCAAGGATTTCTTACCATGGACCGAAGATTTGAAGGTTGTCTCACTTTTAGGCTCTATCTTCAAACTAGATATTTCAAATGCAACAATATTTTTGATTAAGGTTTCTCTTTTGAAGTTTTTTGAAAATTACATAGTCTCATCAAGGATGTTTATCTTGTTCTCATATTTTGGTGTCAAGGTAGTCATCACCTTATCCATGATGTCTTCTTCTGAGATTTCTCCACCATTGTTTCTGATTCCAACAACTGCTTCATTGATCCTTTGATTGTAGGCTCTTATGTTCTCTTCAGGTAGCATCTCCAATGTATTGTACTTTTTCTTCCATGTCTTTCTACACACATTCTTTGCTTGTTTAGCTCCTTCAAACATGTCTTCTAGGTGCTTCCATATCTTGTAGGCTATGTCTACTTTCTTTATCTCTAAAAACTCACTATCAGATAGGGTGCTAATAAGGGCTTCTTTTGCTATTGCATTCTGATGGAACAAATCCTTCTACTTGCTAGTAGCATCATCCTTTGCAAGATCTTCTAGAGAGGGGATCTGAACTTCTTTGATAGCCACTTCAAAAACTTTAAAAGCAATGCACTATAAATGTGTGATCATCTTGTTCTTCCAATCAAGATAATTCTCTCCATCAAACTTAGGACTGTCTTTTCTAAAGAATGCCATCTGATCAACCTCAAGATATTAAAATTTCTCTCTGAGGCATTTAGCTCTAATACCAATTATTAGGAATAGTCCCAAGAAATAACTAAGAGGAGGGGGGGTAGCTGAATCAGTTATCTACAAGTTTCAATTATTTATCCAATTAAGTATACTTAAACATAAAGTATAAACACAATGAAAGAACACTTGAACACAACATGACCAATATTTTGGTTACGAGGAATCCCAACTAGGTAAAAACCTAGGTGGGAATTGACACCCACTAATAATATGATTTTGGTTACGGGGAAACCCAACTAGGTAAAAACCCCGATGGGAATTGACACCCACTAATAATCTGCACTAGTTTATTACGATCCTTGTTAGAAGATCCTTAACCCTATTAGGAGTTATATTTACAATGCATTTAGTATAGTGACCTAGTCAAGGGCCAGACTATATTAGGAGTCTTTTACAATTAACGCTATTAGAGGTGAGGATGCACTATTCGAGAGCACACTTCTCAAAATGGTGAAGGCTACAACCTTTTGAATAACCGATACACACTATATCTAGATCTTGGTGAACTACACTTTGACCTACTATCTAGATCAGTTCCAATGTATAGCATAAAATTTTCACTTGGTCACATAGACCTTCTGCTAATGGCTCAACACTTTGCACACTCTACTCTGCTCTTCACAATCCACTATGAACCATGCTTTAGCAATCACAAATGACTGCCTATAAATATATTTCCTCTAAATGATATAATCAAGTTGGCCTATTAGAACCAAATTGAAATTATAATTGAAAAACAACAACAATCTTCTACAACATCTTAGTAAGCTCTACTAAGAATGCAACACAAACTGGGACCTATCTAAATTAATAAGTGTAGGTGCACACTCCACACTATCAACTCTATCAAATTAACTTATACTTTCTCCTCAAGATGAATTACATCATGCACTCTTAACCAAACATTGTTAACTCTTTTCTGATCACTAATCCAAGGGCCCATACCAAAATGATAAGCGCAACTCTTTTACTGATAATGTCTCTGTCGGCTCTTCTAGATAAACACAAGAAACTGCAACTGGTGAATAGCGACTTCATAACTTCACTTCTACTAATCATCAGACTCTGTGTCCATGACTATAACATCAATAAAATGTCTTCATCACATATCTAAATGCATAAGGCTCCATGATAACTGTATGGACAATCACTCACAGATCACTGCCTGTAGCTCTGTCAGGAACACTACTGACACAAGATGCTACATAACTATCTGTACTAACAATTAACCTTTGGGTCCATGATATCATGCTGATAACATGTCCATGCTTCATATACTCAAGGCTTAATGCATAAGTCCTCCATGCATGCTACTTACCATATGTTGTCATTAATGAAAAACATACAGTTAGTATTGTCTTGTTGGTGAATCTCCAACAATATCTGGAATGTTTCCGATAGTGGTCTCAAGTTTAGAATCAATAAGATCCTACTCATGGAACATCAGATTGGAATTTATAGGACTAGTTGTATAGGGTTCAACATGGTTCTTTGAAAAGGCTCCAGACTTGATTCTAACCCTAGTCCCATATCTGGTTTTAAAGTATAAATAAGACCAATAAGCTGAAAGGTATCCCCCCAACCTAGAAGTGAAATCTTTGCTTAAACAAATAGTGAAGTACAGATGCAGGTCTATGACATAAACATCTTGAGGAATAGAGAAGTTGGGACTTTCATGTAAGGTGATACTTAGGTCTTTAATGACTTCCATAGTGTTGACTAATGACCCATCTAACTGAACAACAGGTCTATCTATGGACTCATAAAACAATCCTAGGATATCTACTAGCTATTTAGAGATTACTAAACTACTTGCTCCTGAGTCTATCATACAATTATGAACCCAAAAATTCCCAAAAACAAGAGTAACATAGAAAGGTGCAGGTTTAACTTATGGAGTGATGGTGGGCTATAAGATGCTTTCTCTACTTTGCTACTCTTTCTGGGATGCTTCAGCCATCAGGACTCTAGGCTTCTTTGAAACACTTTCTTCATTTAATGAAATTTTAGCCAAAGCATTAAGCATTAACTCCTTTTGTCTTGGAATTTCCAAAGTGTCCATCATAGGCACACTTATGGAAGTCTTCTTCATTTGTTCAACAATATTAAAAGATCCTAAGATCAACTTTGGCTGTCCCTTTTCCAGAGCAATCTCTAGTTGTGCAGACACCAACTATGTTGCTACCTTGGCTAGCTCCTTGACCTCTTTTGACTGATTTTGAAGTGGAGTTTGAGCCACCTTGGGATGCAGGGCTACAATAGAGGCTTGCTAACTGGTAGAGGCTTCTTGTTTAGCCTCCAAAGCTTTCTTCTTAGACCTTGTGTTGGCTGCAACCAGAATATAGTTCTGTTTGTCATTTAGGGAAAAATTTACCCCATAAAACTCCTCCTTCTGGAAGTTAACAAGTGCCACCTCTGGTGTCTAGAGTTCACTTAGGGTAGTAGATTGACCTTGCTAAATCTTTGGTTCTTGAGTCATTTCTTGTGGCATCATGACATTGTTCTACACCATGAGGGCTTGGCCATAGCCATTGGGATACATCCCTTGAATGTGTTTCTGATTGCATGGACAACTCCACTAATATTCTTGTGCCATATTGTTCTAAGCTACAAGAACTAGCTCTCTAGAAGTGCTAGGAATGTTAGGATTGTAGGGCTGACTGGTTTTCTAATTATAGTTTCTTGCCTTGGCTTACTGGCCTGATTGATATTGGGGCCTATTTTGCTAATACTGAGCTTGATAAGGGGCTTGATAGGGTTGCTGATAAGGCTAGAACTGTTGACTTTTAAGGTTGACCAGTTCATTAGAAACATACTGCAAGGTCTTCTTGATATCCTTTAGATCTTGGGACTGGTCAATGGATGGAATGACAACCTGTTGAGGAGGAGTTGGGATAGGTGGAATAGATGCCAAAGCTAGAATTTGTTCTAGGACAAGATGAAGTTTAGGAAAGATAGGCATTGGAGGCCTTGGGGTTATCTTTCTGGCTTGTATTAGACTATTTTCATCCCTTATAGCAATGTCATATGCTGCCGGTAAGTTATTCCCTCCCATAGACTAGATCATAAAAGAGATATCACTATTGAGGGCCCTCAAATAGTATAGGAAAGCATGCTGACTTGAGGGTCTAACTGTAGCTGGTATTCTATTCCATGTTCTTTGGAAGCTGAAATTGAAATCCATCATATACTCCTGGGGTGCCATTTTAATGGTGGTCACATGTTCAACTAAAGAGAGGTGGGAAAACTTATCTTCAAACTGATTGGTTAAGGCTTGAACAAACTCATCCTAGCTAGATATGGAAGCAACTGCTAGACCTCTAAACCATTGCAAAACTTTTCCTTTAAGGGATGCTACTAGCAGCCTCACAACTACATTGTCTTGGGTTATATTGTGGAGGGCACAAAGGGATGCAAGATTTCTTATATGCTCAATAGTTGAGGTTTGGTCCTCTCCTATAAAAATGAGTAGGCTCTTAAGGGCTGATATAGGTATGTCATTATGCTACTGGAAGTTCAAAGGTATTCCTTGATTGAAGGCCCCAAAAGGATAATTTATGGCCATTGGAGGATTAAGGGGATCTTGAACTACTGGCGCTTCTTGCATTGGATGGATTACTTGCACTACCTGGATTATGGTAGTGCTTGCAGGAATACAAATGAGATTAGGAGTGGGATTTGCAGATTGGGATGCACTGGACTGGGCTACCTTAGGCCTTTTCTTAGATGGTGGCAACTCTACATAAACGAAAGGATTCTTGCTCTGCTTGGTTGGAATCCCAATCATAAGCTTAAGTGTTGATTGAGTCAAGTCTCACTAGGAAGGCCAAAAACTATTGTCACTAAGGATTGCACCCAATTTTCTAAGTGTTAAAACCCAACAATCTTGTAAAACATGGGACTACTTTCAGGTTGTGGGTGACCTATCAAAAAGTAGACCTCCAGATTAGGGACCAAATTCCCCTTGGATCATTTGAAAACTGACTAAATTTTTGAGGAAAGGGAGAGAGTGCATGAAACAAATAACTGAATTTAACTTAAACTAGGTGATCCACCGAATTGATAGAAGATCCACAATTGAAATAAGCTTACTGCAATAGTTAAAACAAAATTGCACTTCACAACTTGATTCTACTACCTTAAACTCATTAGAAATATAAGGTACTTGAAATATAGAAAGGGAAGGTGTTTCCACAATTTTGATTTCAGTTTATACACAAATTAATACTTCAAAGCCAAGAAATTTTTTTGAATATTCAGTTGAATCAACATGCAAATTGAGGACAAGATAATATCACAATAATCTTTGCATGAAATTCAATAAGAAGAACTCAGAAATGGAAGGGAACAAGAAGGATAAATTTTGTATTACTAAAAAGAAGCTAAGTACAAAATGTGTCTCTTAGAGATACAACACTCATATCAAAGAGAAAGAATGAAGAGCTAACCTCAATCACATAAGTGAGAGGTATATAAAATAAGGCAAGGAATCAACATTGAAACCTCCTCCACCTCCTAAAAATGGAAAATCCTACAAATAGGCCCATGAAGATGCCTCTTAAACTCAAATGTCAGATTCCCAAGTTTATAGGGGTAGTGGAAAAAACAAGACTCCTAAAAGTGGTGGTCAAATGAAACCACTCTACCCATTCCAAGTCATGCACTAATAATATTCTAAATAATGGTTTATAAAATACCATTGTTAGAATTTACAATAAGAATATGCAATGAATTTTACATTAAAATTTTACCCCTATGACAAAATAACGTGAATTTTAAACATTTTACATCCTAAGTTGATAAATAACTCTCAACCCAATTAAGGGGAAAGCATATCTAAAAACTTATCATACTAATAAAACCCTCGTTTTGTAATTACATTAGCACAAAAGGAATAATTAATAAATTCTTGACCCTAGAAAAGCAGAGAACATATCAATTGATTATCTAGATCAAAATCCCTCATCGAAGATGAGGAGAGCCTACTTGTGATTGTAATACCCCAAAAATGGGCTATAGGTTCATTAACCTCCTATATCGACACATCAAACGAAATCGACATCAAAGTCCTAACCTAAGGCACATCTAAACATTATCGAATCTTAATTGATTATCCTAAATTTTGCATCGGGGAATATTCCTAGTAATATTCCTATTTATCCTAATTATCTTTAATTTAATGATTATTTGGTGATAGATCCTATTTATCCTAAAGTTTGATTAATTGAATATTTCAAATATTTAATTAATTAGATTTAATACTACCACTTAATTATTTAATTGAATTTAATTATATTTATTCCTAAATTGTATTATTTCATTTTGACAATAAATCAAATATTTTGTGACTAATTGATTAAATTCTTATTTAATTAATTAATGTCAATGGTCAAATTTAATAATATAGTTTTTGAATAAAAGTTTGATTTAATCATTGATTAACCCATAAATCAATTGTTTTATTTTTTAAAATCAGTTAAGTTGAGGATAAATCACTTTATTTATTTAATTCATGATTATTATGCACATTCAAAAAGAAGTTAAACTTGAAATCAGAAAATCAATTCAAGTTGTTTTAAAAATAAACTCAACTCTGTTTTGAGTTAAAAAGCTATTTTTGCATGATTTTGCATGATTTTGTGAATTAATTATCTTTTATTCTTTGATAACTCAAAAATCAACTTGAGTTTATCTGAGTGATTTATGGCTTTTTCCATGCACATCCAAAACCCTAGATTTCTATAAAATCAAGGCTCAGCTCTTCATAATCATATCTTAGAATTTGCAAACTTATGCTGGGGAATTGGTATCTGAAGAATTGAAGCTTCTTTGCAAATCAATAATTTTGGTGAGATCAATCTTGTTTTAGTTTCATATTATTTAGTATATCATTGTTACATTAATTGCATTGCATATCAATTTTTCATCTAGAATGTATTCATATAAGTTTATGTCATCTTATTGCACAGAAAACTAAAAATATAGATTAATTTACATTCATCTCATATCTAGATTCTGCATTCAAATCTTTCATTTAGGTGTCGTCAAGGTCACTGATCTTGGTATAATCTGAGAATACATACTCGCATCTACTAGAAGGCAGTAAATTGCTTGGTTATATTAGTTTCCATTTCACTACATGATTTTGATTTCAACTAACCTCTAATGTTTTGCTGAAGTGTTGTGTCCACAGCTAGGTACAAAATTTACACACACATTTTTGGCACCCATTGTGGGGCCCTGAAATGGGTTTCCATTCCATTTCTATCAATTTCTATCATCTTCTTGTCATTTTCTGTTCCAAGCTGTGATTTTTAATTTCTGCCATACAATTTTCGTATGAGTTTTGTCAAAAACTTGTACCAAGAGATACCCACTTTCGTACGACTATTTATTTGATCAAGAATCGTATCATAAGGATCATAGTGTCGTTTGAAGTCTTGATTGTCGTATGACCTGGTGCCTAGTGTCGTATGAGTTTCTGGACTGTCATCTGGGAGGTAACCCATTATCGTACAAGTTTTAGTGCCAGGTTTCAATTGTCATTTCACCTTTTTTTAGGCAGTTTTCCAGATTTGTTTTCCATATTTGGACTGACAGCTAACATTGAGAATTGAAATTTGATGTTTCTGATTGATTTCTATTGATTTTGATTGGGAAAAGCGTGAGAGTTGCTAAAAATAGGTAAAAATCTAATAAGCGCATTGAGAGGAATTCAGGTAATATTTTCAGCTGATAACATTTTGATTTGGATTAAAAAGGACTCTTGCGTGTCAAGCTTGTGTGACCGTTATTGCTTTCATATCACATATTTCATTTTGGGCTATAAAAATGAACATAGATTTTCTTTTTCAGCATCTTTATTACACATAGTAAATAGGCCCTATGAACACTATTTGTGGCTCTTAAGAGAGTGGGTTTCCAGCAAAACTCTTCTCAACGAAGGAACCCTTGTAGGTAGGGAGGATACTGAGAAAGTCTCACATTCTACTAGATTCGTGTGTCTTCAAATTTTGATTGATACATTCTCTCTTTGAAGAGGTTGATAGATCATAAGTGGTTGATGTCATAGATCTTTGTGAGACAATCTTAGTCTTAGCATGTTGGATTTATCTATCTACTTTGTCTTGGTTAAAAGTGAAAAGGCTAGAGGACTATGCTCTACACCCTTTTTGGGTAGTACCAAAAACTCAGATCCTTGAATCTAGAGCTAGTCTCCATGTGGTATATTTATTGAGTCACCTTTAGAGAGGGTTAACCATAGTGGACATTCCCTTAATTGGGTCAACCACATTGAAGGAACCTCAAGTGGTAATAGCCATTTTCGCTGTGGTAGTGACAACTGCTATATAAATGTTCTTGTGGAGGAAATCTTCACAGGTGTGGTCTCTTGTTGGGTTGTCAGATCTCCCTAGAAGATCCTGAAGATTAAGTTCTCAAACTATGTCAAAACCTTGGTGCTCCTGGATTGGAGTTCACCCTCTTGAGATTATAAAAGTTGCAGAGTCAGACCATTACTACAAACCCTAGTGAGGCCAAATTTTCATTTTCTAGGAATATGTGCATTATTGCAAAACTTTTTGGAACATACACTGTTAGCACTCTTAAGGATTATCACAATTTAGTCACTTGATTGTTCATGTGCAAGGTTTCTTTTTCCCTTGTTCATTGTTTTTAGATGTGCTTGAAATCACTTGCTTGCTTGCTTATCTATCTGGTTATTGAAAATGAATGAATCTGGTATAATCTTCAAATCTGGACAGTACAATTTGCAAACAATCCAAAACTAAAAACCCTAAAATTTGCAAAATTTGAAGTGAAATTCCTTTCTGGAGTCAAAAGTCATCCTAGAGAGTCATAAATTCATATGAGTTTTGGAAAGTGTTGTTTCATAACCCCTATATTGTCGTATGGTATCTGGTACACTATCGTACGAGTCTTGCTACCAGTCAATTCAAAAAAGTCAAACCTTGCTATCAATTGTCATGTGAGTTTTACAATAGTCATACAAGTTTGTCAATTTTCATTTCATGCTATACCCACTATCGTACAAGCCTGCATAAAGTCATTTGAGAAATTTTGAAAATTGCCAGAAAGTTGTCAGAATTGTCAGATACCTAGTTTTTTCAGCCTATTTCTAGAATCTGTCAAACAAATCACTGTGTCAAGAATAGAGCATCAACTACTGAGTATCTAATCATTTTCCTAAAGTGGCCTTTTGAATTTGATTCAGCCTTCTATTTAATCGATTTGAGTCTTTTTCATCTTGTGTCAAAACCTTGTCATAACTATCAATCATCAATCAATCTTCAAAAATGACTAAGTGTTGTGAGCTCATGTCTGCTATCTTTTGGGTGTCTACCCATATATCCAAGGAATAGTATCCTTCATCCATGTCTAATCTAAGCTTCAATCAATCAAACCTTGACAAGGTTGCGTCATTTGATCTTCTTGATTCAATCCATTCTTCAGTTGTCTCCATCGTATTCTTTTTCTTCACCCAAGGTTAATGGTGGAAACTAGAGCTTCCTCTCACAAGGAATCTGGAGAAGCATCCCATACCTTACCTATAACCACTATCAAGGCTCCAACTCTTGAGAAACTCTACAATTCTAGTCTTTATGAAGATGACGGTCTTTGCAACTTTCGATTAAAAATAGGTTACATCCCTCCATCAACTCATGGGGGTAATCAACAAACTCCGCTTCGATCTATCCCAAGGAGTCCTAAAACTCCTACCATGTCTCAAGCAAGGAAAAACCATGGCTCTCAAAGAGCTCAATCTCAACATGGCACAAATAAGGAACTTACACCTTCTGAAATTGCTCAGTATCAAAACGATGATAACTTCAAAAGAATGATGAAGCATTTCTTGAAAGAAGATAGAGAAGCATACTTTTTTACAATTTGCTCATCAAGGAGCTAAGATTCCTCCCAACTTTAATGTTGAAGATATCATTATGCATGAGGAAGAAACTCCACTCATAGCTATGATGAAACAGACGCATGCCATGCAAGTCAAACTTAACAAACTTGAGAAAGAAAAGGAACCCAAGGAGTTCTCTATGGAGGCCCTATGTCCTTTTCCATTGATAAAGACTTGTACATGCCACCATTCCCTAAAAGGTTGGAAATGCCAAAATATGATAAGTATGATGGACACTCTAACCCTCAAGATCATGTCAAAGAATTTTGTGCACAATCTATGAAATTCATGCATGAACCAACCTATTTGATGCATCTCTTTCCTCGATCTTTGGGGGAGCAGCCATTCATTGGTTCTCTAGATTGCCTTCTACTATCAAAACTTTTGAGAAGTTGATCACATTGTTCTATCAGCAATACTCCTACAATATCCAACATCTAGTCACCATGATTGATATCTACAATCTCAAACAATATCCAGGAGAACCATTCCTAACATTTCTCAAGAGATGGAGGAAGAAGTTCTCTCTATATGCTAGGCCTATTCCAGAAATTGAGAAACTAGAAATATTCAACAATAATCTTGTTCCAGAGATCAACTACCCTTTACAAATGCAAGATCATACATCTTTTGATAAGATGGTAGACAATGCGATCAAAATTGAAAAAGTACTTGTGAAAAAAGGAGACATCAGACTTCAAAAGGACTAGTATGAATCAGGATCCAGTTCTAAAGACAAGAACAAAAACTAGAACAAGAATAAAGGCATCTTCATAGATGGAATTTTTGATACTATCCATGCCCCATCAAAGGCACCAACATTCAATCTAACCATTGGTACCCAAGCCATCAAAGCTTTAGAACAGAAGGTGCCTGAACCATCTCAAAAGAAACCATAATACAAATCTTCGTCCACTGATAATAAAAAAAAGTTCACTCCTCTTGGAGAATCCTTAGAATTAGCTATGCAAACTTTGTTGGCTAATAACATCATCTCTTTGCCTGAGATCTGACAATCTAATCTTGATCCTAAACCGAAGTGGTGGAGAGAGAATGTATTCTATGATTTCCATCAAGGTAAAGGTCACAAAACTAATAACTACTTACGCTTGAAACATACTATTCAAGATCTGATTGATAAGGGAGACATCACCATTGATAATCATAAGAGCAATAAGAATCATACAGCATTCACATAACCATTTCTGAAATATGGTCAAGAAGTTTCATCTTCTCAGCCTAATATGGGGGCAAAGGTCAATTAGGCTTACCCTGGAAATAATGTTGTTATCAATATGGTTGAACCTTCTCTCTCTGAGCATTGCAATGTCATCACAATTGTGGGAAGAGATAGAGATCATTCTTCAGCTAATGTAGTTACTAGATCACAAGCTCAGGCACATCTGAATGGACAAATCCTAGATTCATCAAATGGCCCTAAGATGCCCTTCAATCTTTCTTCTACTTCCAAATAGAAGGCTACTTCAAAATCTTCCAATCCCAAAGATACAAGGTCAACATCTTATAGCATTGTCCAACAAATCCAACACACTAATGCAAAAAATCTCCATGTTTGAGTTGCTTTGAATATCTCCAGCTCATAGAGCTATTCTAGAAAAAGCTTTGCTCGGATCCAATGTTCCTGATGACCTTGATTTAGACAGGTTCTAGACTATGGTTGGACATCTTACATCTCTGCAATATATCTCCTTTTCAGAGGAAGATGACAACTCCTTGAGTCACCCACATAACTAGACCTTGCATATAGAAGTCTTGATCTAGAACTGTAGAGTCAAACGTGTGTTGATAGATGGGGGCGATGGCCTAAATATTTGTTCTTACAGCTTGATCACACAATTGGGATTTTTAGAAATGGCTATTTATCCTAGAAAGAAAATAACTATAAAAGTCTATGATGAACAAGAAAGATCTTCTAAAGGCACCATTGTCTTACCTATCAGAGCAGGATTGGTTATCAGAGATACTATATGTCAAGTCCTTGATCTACCTTTGGCTTACAATATTCTTCTAGGAAGACCATGGATACATGAAATGCAAGCTATTCCTTCTACATTCCACCAATGCTTGAAGTTTCCTTATGAAGTTGTAGAGGTTACTATCCCAGTAGACATATCCACCACTTGCAATACATTGAAGGAAGGTGTAGATAAATTTGTACTTAATAACAAAGAATCTTCCATTGAGCCAACTAAAGAAGCATCCACATCTAAAATGGAAGATATGGAAAAAGAGGTCAATATCAAAGAAAATGGTATGGGAGAATATACTATACAGCCAGTCTTATCTTTGACATCTCTCCCTATCTCACCTAAGTCTTATGGGAAATCTTTGAAATAGTCCAAACTAGAATCTAAAGAACCTCTTGAGGCATATAAAAAGAATTTTGTAGCAGAACAAGTCTCCAAGCAAGAATTTGAAGAAGCTGAAGCTGTGCTTGCATGGCTATACAAGGATGAACCTAAATCTCAAGCTATCCCAGCTAGTGACTCTATAGTATCCAAAATTCCTTCTAAGTCATATGGTCCAAGAGATAAATTGATAGCTAAGATGGGATATTCAGGTAAAGGACCTCTAGGAGTCAGAGGAAAAGGTCTTATAACACCTATTTCACATACTAGTAGAGCAAACAAAGATACTATTGGCTTAGGCTTTAAAAAGAAACCCTTCAACCTCAAAGGTAATTGTTCTCATGTCATAGAGAAGATCACACCAGGAGAACCCCTTCTTAAGAAGGAAGGAACTAAACCATCAGATAGTGATTTAGACAGCTCAGAACTTATCCCTTATGAGCGTTTTCCTAAAGAAATCAAAGACCTTCTTGAAGCTGAAGATGATCCAATAAAAAGAATCAATGTAGTAGAAACACAAGAACCTACTATAAAGCAAGAGATAGTTGCAACACAAGAAGTAGCTCATCTTGAAGACAATCAAACAGACAAAGAGGAAGGTGGTAGTTATTCTAAGACAGATTCCCATGAGTATGAATTCAAATCAGAATCTAAGGACAACCCTTTTTGGGGTATTCATCCTGACTTTACTCATGTTCTTAGATTTCCTAGAGGCATAGATGAAGAATCTAATGACTATGAATGGGGAGCCATTCTAGAAGAAGATGAGCTTATCATAGAAAAACATGTTGACATTATTCACCAATATGCACCTAGACCCAATGTAAGTCTAGAGCGAAGTAATGAACTTATTGAGTTTGATCCACCAATGGCTGAATTTGACTTGCACAATGACATAGAGCCTATTCATGAATTGAATGTCTTAAGTTGTAATATCACCTTTGAACTTGAGTGTCAGGTCAGTACCAATGATGATAGATCCATATCTGTAAACACTATCTCCCAATCCTTTGCCACTTTGACTATCCAACATTCTGAACTTCTTGATCAAACCTCCACAAATCTAAGCCATGGTATTTACACCTTCCCAAATGACTATGCCCTTGCTTTCTATCTCAATGTAGTTGAGCCTATGAGGACTTCCATTAGTGAACCAAGCGTTAGCATGATAGAGTCAGACATCAAGTATCTTAGTCAAAAGAACAAAAATAAAAAGAAAAGGATTTCTGAGGGTGAAAACCACTTTGTGGCAGTCTCAGAACCTACAAAAGTAAAAATAAAAGATGTATCCAAAGGTGAAAACCTCTCTGGGGTGCCTAAGGATGAGATATTTGATGTCCTTCCAAGTCATTTACAGGACAAATCTCTAGTTCTAATTGAGCCAACTCAATCCATCAACTTGGGAACAACAGAAGAACCATTGTTGATTCATGTAGCACAATCTTTATCAGAAGAAGAGAAGCAAAAATTTACAACATTCTTAATAGAGAAGAAGATCAACTTTGCATGGAAATATTAAGATATGCCAGGGTTGGATCCTAATCTTATAATGCATCATTTATCTATAGCTCCAAATGTCAAACCTGTTAAGAAAAAATTGAGAAAGATGCATCCTCATGTTGCACTCTTGGTAAAAGCTGAATTAGAGAAGCTCCTGAAAGCTGGATTCATCTGAGTTATCGACTATGTAGAGTGGATCTCTAATATTGTACCTATTTCAAAACCAGATAAATCAATCAGAGTGTGCACATACTTTAGAGATGTAAATAGAGCATGCCCTAAGGATTATTTTCCACTACCTAACATTGATATGATAGTGGACATGATAGTGGGCTTTGAGATGTATTCTTTAATGGATGGTTTTTCTAGGTATAATCAAATAAAAATTGCTCCAGAGGATCAAGAGAAAACTTCTTTTACATGTGCATGGGGTACCTTCTATTGGAATGTCATGCCATTTGGGCTTAAAAATGCTGGTGCTCCATATCAGAGGGCTATGGCTTCTATTTTTCATGACATGATGCATAGGACTATGGAGGATTATGTTGATGATACTTTAGCAAAATCTATGTTTAGAGATGAACATCTAAATGACTTGAGCAAGATACTAGATAGAATGGAGAAGTTTAGTCTCTGACTAAATTTGAAGAAGTGTGCTTTTGGTGTCACTTCGGGAAAGCTCTTGGGATACATAGTTTCAAAGAAGGGAATTGAAGTTGATCCAGCTAAAGTAAAGGCTATCATGGAGATGCAACCACCAAAGAATATTAGTCAAATGAGGACATTGCAAGGAAGAGTTCAATCTATCAGGATATTCATATCACAGCTTGCAGACATATCACAACCTTTTACAAAAACATTACATAAAGGTGTGACCTTTGCATGGAATGAAGAATGTGAGAAGAAATTTGACCATATCAAACAATATCTATCAAATCCTCCTATCTTGATGCCTCCTATTCATAGGAAGCCATTGATCTTACATGTCTCCACAACGGATACATCACTGGGGGCATTGCTAGCACAACATGATGGGAATAAAGAGGAAAGAGCTATATACTATATCAGTAGAACATTGGTTGCATATGAAAAGAACTATTCAATGATTGAGAAAGCTTGTCTAGCTATGATCTTTGCATCATAGAAACTAAGACACTACATGTTAGCTCATACCACACATTTGGTAGCTAAAATTGATCCACTAAAGTATCTACTAAGCAAAGCTGCCCTCACAAGTAGCTTAGCCAAATGGGTCATGCTCTTAAGTGAATTTAACATTGAATATGTGGAAAAAAAAGCTATAAAAGGATAGGTTATTGCTAATCAATTAGCAGATGCACCTATGATTGATGATACACCAATGCAAATGGAATTTCTAGATTCCTCTATCATGACTCTTTCTTCTAGAGAATGGCAGTTATTCTTTGATGGCTCCTATACATAGAATGGATCTGGAGTAGAAATATTGTTCATAACTCCTCAAGGATACTCAATACCAAAAGCATTTAGATTAAAGTTTCCTTGCACAAACAATATTGCTGAATATGAAGCCCTTCTTAATGGCATGAAACTAGCAATTGAGTGGAGAGTAATAGAGATACACACTCATGGAGACTCTCAACTTGTTATCCATCAAGTCAATGATGTGTACCAAACTAAAGATGAAAAACTCATTCCTTACAAGAGAATGGTAGATGATCTAAAGAAGTATTTCATATCTATCACATTTGAGAAAATTCCTAGAATAGAGAACAAGGCTATTGATGCAATGGCAACACTATCTACTTTATTATAGCAGCCTGAACATGAGCTATGCTACGAGTTCCTGGTGGAAGCACTATCTTATCCTGCATATGATTCCCCTAAAACCCTCATGATCTGCACTATTGTTGGTCATGATTCATCAAGATATAAAAACCTATTTTTCTATCTCCAAGACCAAATCATTCTTGATACCTTCAACTACCATTAAAAAAGATACCTTATCCATAATGCCTCCCGATGTCATCATTGGTCATGATCTTTACGAATGAGGTCTAGATGGTATGCTACTTAGATGTTTATAATGGGAAGAGTCTCAACATGCATTAGAGGAAGTCCATGAGGGTATTTGTGGGTCACACTTGAATGGTTTAACATTAGCTCGAAAACTTATTAGGGCTGGGTACTATTGGCCTAACATGGAGAAAGAGTCTATCAAGTTTGCTAAGAATTGTCAAAAGTGTCAAGTACATGGCAACCTAATTCATGCTCTAGGGAGAGATCTAATTCCCTTTACTACACAATGGCCTTTTCACCAATGGGCATTTGATCTTATAGGAGCTATACATCCTCATTCTTCTAATGGACATACCCATATAATCACAGCTACAAATTATTTTACAAAATGGGTAGAAGCAGTCCCTTTGACACAAGCAACTGGAAAACAAATATCTATGTTCATATTGAACTATATCATATGCAGATATGGGATCCCACATTCTATAATCACAGATAATGGGGGACAATTCAAAAACAAAGACCTAGATGATTTATGTGCCAAATTGAAGATTACCCAACATTTGTCTTCTATCTACTATCCTCAAGGGAATGGACAAGTAGAGGCTTCAAACAAGAATTTATTGAAAATATTGCACCGTACAGTTAATAAATCAGGAAGAGACTGGCACCTCATGATCAATCTAGCTCTTTGGGCCTAGAGAACAAGTATCAAAATGCCCATTGGGGCTACACCATTTTATTTAGTTTATGGGTCTTAAGCGGTATTGCCTATTGAGGTTGAAATCCCATCACTAAGAATCAGAATGCATGGTCTAGTAACTGATGATGACTACAGAGTGTCTAGGTTGCAAGAACTAGAACTACTAGATGAGCCTAGACAAGAAGCGTATGATCATCTCAGAGTATATCAGAAGAGAATGTCTAGAGGTTACAAGAAGAAAGTTAGACACAAAGAATGTCTTTAGGTTCTGGATCTCAAGATCACACCACGAACACCATTGATCAAGACGCATTACCAGGAAATGTCCCGTACCCTTGTATTTATGTTTATTATTTCATGTATGTCTGTACTCATTCATGCAATTCTAAAAATGGCTATGGTCACGACCTGTGTGAGCTTAGATAAATGGTCTTCTGAGTTCTTTCCTTTTGTACAACACATTTAACACATTGGCGCATATACATGTAATGCTTAGATGTAGATTATTTCTTTCCCTTTCATGTATCTACAATGAAATGAACAAAAATGAAGAAAGATCACCTAATAATCCAAACTAGGGTACAATAGTCTCATTTAGTAATTAGGCCCCCAAAGATGATTGAAAATATGATAACATTCCCTAAGGCAAAGAATAAATGTCAAGATCTAGAAGGTCAAGAGATAGCATAAAAGAGATAGGAAAAATGATCAAATAATTGATTATAGCCAAATTAAATTGAATACAAAGTAGGAGTGCCAGAATATATAGTCAATACAATAAGACTACATGAGAAGGAGATGATAAGCTATCATACACACTAGGTGGAATTGTGTGTGTGAATTTTGTACCTAGCTATAGACACAACACTTCAGTAAAACATTAGAGGTTAGCAAAAACCAAAATTTGCAATAATTGAAACTATGCTAACCAAGCGATTTGCTACCTTCCAGTAGGTTCAAGTATGATGTTCTCAGATTGAAATCGAGATCAGTGACAATGCAACACCTAAATGAAGGATTTGAATGCAAAAGATGAAAGACTATATGGATGCAGATTAATCTATTTTTTTTGTATTTTATATGCAATTAGGATGAAAAAAAGTATGAAATTAATCTAGAATGAAATTGAAGTGATATGCAAATTAATCTAAGAATTATATGAATTGATATGAAAAGCTATGAAAAACTATGAATTGATCTCACAAAATTGCCTGTCGCAAAATCTTTGTTCTTCAGTTGTAAATTCAGTAGAGTAATTGTGCAAATTTGAGTGTTGTGAGATTGAAAGCTTGAGGGATTTAGAGAGAAATTTGTGAAGAGTTGAGCCTTGTTTTTATAGAAATCCAGGGCTTGAGGATGCATTGATAAAAGCCATAAATCACTCTTGATAAACTCAGGTTGATTTTTGAGTTAACAAGAAGTTAAGAATAAATAAACTCATAAAATCATGCAAAAGCAATTTTTATCCCAAAATAGAGTTTTAGTTCACTTTTTCAACTCATCATTAGATGTTGAGTTTCAATTTTAACAAATTGATTGTTAATTTCTAGTTGCCTGCTTTTCTGATTGTGCATGATTTAATATGAATTAATTTAAAAATAAAGTGATTTATTCTCAACTTAATTGATTTTAAAATTAAAACAATTGATTTATGGGTTAATCAATTATTAAATCAAACTTTTATTCAAAAACTATATTATTAAATATTGAAAACTGATTTTAATTAATTAAATAGGAATTTAATCAATTAGTCATAAGATTTTTGATTTATTGTCAAAATTAAATAATAAAATTTAGGAATAAATATAATTAAATATAATTAAATAATTAAGTGGCAGTATTAAATCTAATTAATTAAATATTCAGAATATTCAATTAATCAAACTTTAGGATAAATATGATTTATCGCCAAATGATTATTAAATCAAAGATAATTATGATAAATGAGGAATATTTCTAGGAATATTCCCCAATGTAGAATTTAGGATAATCAATTAAATTTGATAATGTGCAGATGTGCCTTAGGTTAGGACTTTTGTATTGATTTCATTCGATTTGAAGATGTAGGAGGTTAATGAACATATAACCCATTTTTGGGGTATTACATTTTGCCCCTCTTTGAATTACTGTGTGAAGCGTAGTGGTTCAAAGATAGTCTGTGTATGATAAAGATGTATGAAACTGATTTGAAGGATGAACCGATTCTGAGACAGAAATCGATTGAAATATTTGAAGATGTTAGGTCCTGAATGACCAAAGATAATGTTAACTATAACAACAATGAACTGGTGATTATGAAAAAGTGCCAAAATGCCTGATTCTAAACCTTATGATTGTGAAGAAGTGAGTGACTGATTCTAGACTTGATTGTCCAAAGAGAATCATATTGGTATCACATCCTAAACCCATCAATTATGAAGAACCAAGGAAATAACACTAATGAAGTGATGGTTATGAAAAGCTGATATAGTTTACAAGATACATTAGGATACTAGATTGATATGGATCTCGATGAATCTGATATGCCCCAAGAAATGATAGATTTTCCCCTAGCGATGAGGACTTTAGATGAATCAGTAACTAGATGTGGTTGTTGCCTTAATCACTGAGGAAAAAAAAATTGATTTTCAGATTTAGATTCATAGATTGGAATGATGTGCAATACCATGCCCCCTTGGGGATTAAAATTGAAATTTGACAAGAAAAGTTAGGATTATAGTTTAGAAGCATGTTAATTGATTTGAGAAGTGGTTATACACGTTCAAGAATGTGTTTTGCATCGTTTAGAGGTCTTGGAGACCAATTTTGATGGTTAAACCATGAGTTGACCATAGTTGACCAAGTTGAAATTTTGATAGTTTGATGTAAGATAATCAGTTAAGTTGAATTCTAGATTTTTGTGATGATTGAAGGTTGATTATGCAAGTAGTTAATAATATGAATGATCTCAGATTTTGATTTTGATCCCAAAAAAGGATTCTACTTGCTGTTTCATTGGAGGAACCTTCATACAATGCTCAGTCCTTGTGTCATGGTTAGCATTTTTGGTTTTGAAGAATCATTTAAGTGTTCAAGCAATTTGTGAGATCATGCAAAGTGCAAAATGAAATGCAAACCTAGGACCTAGGACCTAGTCACTGATCATGTGTTGATTTGTTGTCATCATTGAACTTTTAGGTAACTGGATAAATCAATACAATGCCCACTAGTTATGAAACCATAGACATATGAATATCAATTTGTATGCACAAGAATCAATACAACACCCACTAGTTAGGCAACCATGGACATATGAATATTGATTTTATTTTTAGAATGTCAGATTAGATATAAGCACCAAGGCACAAATGCCAGGATGACCTAAATATCATGTCCATTTTGATATAGCAATTTGTATAAGCATCAGAATATAAACATCATGATGACTTGAATATGCCTTGCATTCAAACACATCAAACATACAAGAGATCATTCTAAATCCAGTGTGAATTAACCGTAGTGACCCTTTATTGTTCACATCCTTAGGCAAGATCGCGTTTCACAGTAGGAGAAAGAACTCACTCAAAAAGACAATAGTTAGATCAAACTTCTTTAAATTTTTTAGGTATCAATGGTCGAGATACGCATGGCCATCCAATTTGAGATAGAGGCTCTTATAGATGGACACCATTTCAATCCAGAATTTTCAAGGTTGTTAGATTTTCACATACAACCAGAAGACAAAAAATATTATGCCCCCAATCATCACTCTCTAAATCCTATAAAGGACATCATTGAAGAGCTCAAAGGAAACAATATGCACAAATCTCAATGCGAATCAGTAAGCATTCAAGGAGATAAAAGCATGTAAAAAGCATAGATTGTTTTCAATTTATGTTTTATTGCATTGTTGTAGATGCAAAATCCTTTATGGAGAGGAGACAGATTGATTGACTCAGATGAAGCTTCAAAGGACTCTGATTAGATATGACTTGTCTAAGATGTACTAGAGGCCATAGGATATGAAATTGATTTCCCCCAAGTGTTAAGCATTGATAGGATATAGACACTTGAGCCAATTGGTGTACAAACTGACTTTATTGAAAATAAAAATGTGGAAACAAACCTAGAGATATGTACAAACTAAAGTAAGAGTGAAAGCTGGGAAAGACCAAGATTGTGTTGATAGATGGAGCATTTTGAACAAGTGGAACCCATTTTTTGGGTTTTCACCATCTTGGCAGAGATTTTATTTTTGCTACCAAGGTGCCTGTTTCTAAGTTTTCACCAAGGCACTTTTTCTTTTTCTCATTTTTTTGTATTTTTCATTTTTTCAATTTTTTTTTGTACTTTTGATATTTTTAAATTTTTTTGTGAATCATCAAGGTGCCTATTGCTAGGTTTTCACCGGGATGATCATTTTTTTAGGACATTTTACCATACACTGAATGCCTTAGGCATAGAATTTCTTTAGATGGAGAACGTTGACTAGTTCTCAGAGCTATTCTCCTTTAGTTGTTGAGAGTTGATAGGCTCCTGAGCCAAAAGTAGCAGTGAAAACAAAGGGACCCATCCAGTTGGGGTCAAACTTCCCCTTGCGTTCTTGATGTGATTAATTTTTAGGATTCTCTCTCAAGACTAGATCGCCAACCTGAAATTCTCTGTCTCTGACTTTCTTGTTGTAGCCTCTGGACATTCTTTTCTGATATACTCTAAGATGATCATACACTGCTTGTATGCACTCATCTAGTAGTTCAAGTTCTTGCAACCTAGACACTCTGTAGTCATCATCAGTTGCTAGACCATGCATTCTGATTCTTAGTGATGGGATTTCAACCTCAATAGGTAGTATCGCTTCAGACCCATAAACTAAAGTGAAAGGTGTAGCCCTAGTGGGAATTTTGATACTTGTTCTGTAGGCCCAGAGAGCTGGATTGATCATGAGATGCTAGTCTCTTCCTATCTTATTAACTATACGATGCAATATTTTCAATAGATTCTTGTTAGAAGCCTCTGCTTGTACATTCCCTTGAGGTAGTAGATAGATGACCAATGTTGTGTAATCTTGAATTTAGCGCATAGATCATCTAAGTCTCTATTCTTGAATTTTCCACCATTATCTGTGACTATAGAGTGTGAAATACCATACCGACATATGATGTAGTTTAGAATGAACATAGAAATTTTCTTGTCGGTTGCTTGAGTCAAAGGGACTACTTCTACCCATTTTATGAAATACTCTGTAGCTGTTATGATATGGGTATGTCCATTAGAAGAATGAGGATGTATGGATCCTATAAGATCAAATGCCCATTGGTGAAAAGGCCATTGTGTAGTAAAGGGAATTAGATCTTTCCCTAGAGCATGAATTAAGTTACCATGTACTTGGCACTTTTGATAGTTCTTAGCAAACTTGATGGCATCTTTCTCCACTTCAAGCCAATAGTACCCAACCCTAATAAGCTTTTGAGCTACCGTTAAACTGTTTGAGTGTGACCCACATATACCTTCATGGACTTCCTAGAGTGGACATTGAGACTCTTCCCTTTCTAAACATCTAAGTAGTGTACCATCTAGACCTCATTTTTATAGATCATTATCAATGATGACATACTGGGACGCATTGTGGATAGGGTATCATTTCTCATGGCGATTGAAGGTATCGAAAATGATTTGGTCTTGGAGATAGGAGAAAAGATTTTTGTATCAAGATGAATCATGACCATCAATAGTGTAGATCATGTAGGTTTCGGGGGAATCATATGAAGGATAAGATAGTGCTTCCACCAAGAACTCATAGTGTAGCTCATGTTCAGGTTGCTGTAATAGAGTAGATAGCATTTCCATTGTATTAGTAGCCCTATTCTCTATTCTAGGAATTTTCTCAAATCTGATAGATATGAAATATTTCTTTAGATCATCTACCATTATTTTGTATGGAATGAGCTTTTCATCTTTCATTTGGTACATGTTATTGACTTAGTGTATTACAAGTTGTGAGTCCCCATGAATGTGTAATTCTGTTACTCTCCACTCAATTGGTAGTTTCATACCATTAAGAAGGGCTTCATATTCATCAATATTATTTGTGCAAGGGAAATTTAATCTGAATTCTTTGGGTATTGAGTACTCTTAAGGAGTGATAAATAATATGCCTGCTCCAGATCCATTTTGTGTATAGGAGCCATCAAAGAATAATTTCCATTCTCTAGAAGAAAGATTCATGATAGAGGAATATGGGAACTCTATTTGCATTGGTGTATCATCAAACATAGGTGCATCTGCCAATTGATAAGCAATAACTTGTCCTTTAATAGCTTTTATTTCAATATATTCAATGTAAAATTCACTTAAGAGCATGAAACATTTAGCTAATCTACCTATGAGGGAAACTTTGCTTAGTAGGTACTTTAGTGGATCAGTCTTAGCTACCAAATTTGTGGTATGAGCTAACATGTAATGTCTCAGTTTCTGTGATGCAAAAATCATAGCTAGACAAGGTTTCTCAATCATTGAATAGTTCTTCACATATGCGACCAATGTTTTACTGATATAATATATAGCCCTTTCCTTTTTATTCTCATCATGCTGTGCTAGCAATGCCCCCAGTGATGTATCTATGGTGGAGACATACAGGATTAGGGGCTTCACCTGAATAGGAGGCATCAAGATAGGAGGATTTGATAGATATTTCTTGATATGATTAAAGTTCTTCTCACATTCTTCACTCCACGCAAAAGTCACACCTTTATGTAAATTTTTTGTAAAAGGCTATGAGATATCCACAAGCTATGATATGAAGTGCCTGATAGATTGTACTCTCCCTTGTAATGTTCTCATTTGACTAATATTCTTTGGGGGTTGCATCTCCATTACAAACTTTACTTTAGCTAGATCAACTTCAATGCCCTTCTTTGAAACTATGTATCCTAAGAACTTTCCAGAAGTGACACCAAATGCACAGTTCTTAGGATTTAGTCTGAGACTAAATTTTTCCATTCTGTCTAGTATCTTTCTTAATTCATTTAGATGTTGATCTCTAATCATAGATTTTTCTAAAGTATCATCAACATAATCCTCCATAGTTTGATGCATCATGTCATGATAAATAGATGTCATAGCTCTCTGATATGTAGCACCAACATTTTTAAGCCCAAATGGTATGACATTCCAGTAGAAGGTACCCCATGCACATGTGAAAGAATTTTTCTCTTGATCCTCTAGAGTAATTCTTATTTGATTATATTTAGAGAAATCATCCATTAAAGATAACATCTCGAAACCCGCAGTCATGTCCACTATCATATCAATGTTAGGTAGTAGAAAATCATCCTTAGGGCATGCTTTTTTCACATCTCTAAAGTCTGTGCACACTCTGATTGATTTATCTAGTTTAGAAATAGGTACAATATTTGAGATCCATTCAGCATAGTCAATAACATGGATGATTCCAGCTTTTAGTAGTTTCTCTATTTCAGCTTTGACCAAGAGTGCAACATGTGAATGCATCTTTCTTGATTTTTGTTTAACAAGTTTTACTCCAGGAGCAATAGATAAATGGTGCATTATAAGATCAGGATCCAACCCTGACATATCTGAATATTTCCATGCAAATTTGATCTTCTTTTCTATTAGGAATGTAGTAAATTTTTTCTTTTCTTCTTCTGATAAGGATTGTACTACATGGATCAACTGTGGTTCCTTTGATGTTCCCAAGTTGATAGATTGAGTGAGCTCAATTAGAACTAGAGATCTATCTTATAAATGACTCGAAAGGACATCAAATATCTCATCCTTAGGTGCCTCAGAGAGGTTTTCACCTTCGGATACATCTTTTATTTTTACTTTTGTAGGTTCTGAGACTACCACAAAGTGGTTTTCACCCTCATAACTCCTTTTCTTTTTATTTTTATTCTTATTCTTTTGACTAAGATACTTGATGTCTGACTTCATCATGCTGATGCTCAATTCACTGATGGAAGTCTTCATAGGCTCAATTGCATTTTGGTAGCAAGCAAGGGCATAGTCATTCGGGAAAGTAAAGATACCTTGGCTCGGATTTGTGGAAGTTTGGTCAAGAAGGTCAAGATGTTGGATAGTCAAAGTGGGAAAAGATTGGGAGATAGTGTTTACAGATATGGATCTATCATCATTGGTCCTAACCTGATGCTTGAGTTTGAAGGTGATATTACAACTCAAAATGTTCAATTCGTGAATAGGCTCAATGTCATTATGGGAGTCCAATTCAGCCATAGGTGGATTAGACTCGTTAAGTTCATTATTTCACTCTAGACTTACATTGGGTTTAGGTGCATATTGGTGAATAACATCAATATGTTTTTCTATGATAAGCTCATCTTCCTTTGGAATGACTCCCCATTCATAGTCATTTGATTCCTCATCTACACCTCTAGGAAAATTGAGAACATGAGTAAAGTTAGGGTGAATACTCCAAGAAGGGTTACCCTCAGATTATGATTTGAATTCATACTCATGAGAATTTGTCTCAAAATAACTACCACCTTCCTCTTTATCTATTTTATTATCTTCGAGATTAGCTTGTTCTTGTGGTGAAACTATCTCTTGTTCTATAGTAGGTTCTTGTGTGTTTACTACATTGATTCTTTTCACTAGATCATCTTCAGCTTCAAGGAGGCCTTTTATCTCTTTAGGAAAATGCTCATAAGGAATGAGCTCCTCAGTGGTGTCTGACTCATCACTATCAGACCATTGTATTGTTTCCTCCTTTGGTTCAATTTGTTCTAAGACATGCGTGGAGTTCTTGCTAAGATAGAAAGGCTTCTTCTTATATCCTAGACCTATTGTATCCTTGTTGGTTCAACCATGGTGGTCAACAGGTGATAGAAGACCCTTACCTTGTAGTCCTAGAGGTCCTTTTCTAGTATATTCCATTTTTGTGATCAATTTGTCCCTTGGTTCATATGACTTCTGAGGAATTCTGCTTAAAGTGGAGTCACATTTCTGGACTGACTGAGAGTTAGATTCCTCTTTATACAACCATGCAAGCATAGCTTCATCTTCCTCAAACTCTTTTTTAGATACTTGTTCTGGGAAAAATCTTCCATTGAATAGGACTTGGTTTTTTTTAGCATTATGTTTCACTTTGTCTGACGGTTGCCCATAAGACTTAGGGGTCAATGGGAGAGATGTGAGAGATAAAATAGGTTCCATTGTGTATTCTCCCATACCATTATCCATTATTTTGACCTCTTGTGCAATGTCTTCCATCTTGGATGTGGAGGCTACATCTATTTGCTTAGTGGAAGATTATCTATTATTAGGAACAAGTTTATCTACACTTTCTTTCAATGCATTGCAAGTTGTAGATATGTCTGCTAGAATGGTTACCTCTACTCCTTCATAAGGAAATTTCAAACATTGATGGTATTTAGAAGGAATAGCCTTCATTTCATGTATCTAGGGTCTCCCTAGAAGGATGTTGTAAGCCAAAGGTAGATCAAGAACTTGACATGTAGTATCTCTGATTACTGGACCTGTTTTGATAGGTAAGACAATGGTGCCTTTGGAAGATCTTTCTTGCTCATCATATGATTTGATAGTTATCTTCTTTCTAGGATCAATAGCCATTTCTAAAAATCCCAGTTGTATGATCAAGCTGAAAGAACAAATGTTTAAGCCAATGCTTCAATCTATCAACACACGTTTGACACGATGGTTTTGGATCAAGACTTCAATATGCAAGGGCTGATTATGCAGATGACTCAAGGAGTTATCATCTTCCTCTAAAAAGGAGATATACTTAGGAGATGTAAGATGACCAACCATAGTCTAGAATCTATCTAAATCAAGGTTGTTAGGAACATTGGATCCGAGCAGAGCTTTGTCTAGAATGGCTTTATGAGCTGGACATATCCGAAGAAACTCAAACATGGAGATTTTTGCATTTATATGCTAGAGTTGTTGGACAATACTGTATGATGTAGGCCTCATGTCTTTAGGATTTGAAGATTTAGATGTAGCCTTCTATTTAGAAGTAGATGAAAGATTGAAAGGCATTTTAGGGACATTGGATGAATCTAGGATTTTTCCTTGCAGATGCGCCTGAGCTTGTGATTGAGTAATTGTGTTAGCTGATTGATTTTCTCTATCTCTTCATACAATTATGATGACATTGCAACGCTCAGATAGACATGGTTCAACCATATTTATGACAAAATTGTTTCCGGAGTAGGCATAATTGACTTTAGCACCCATATTAGGTTGAGAAGAAGAATCTTCTTTCCCATGTTTAAGAAATGGCTCTGTGAATGTTGTATGATCATTATTGCTTTTATGATTGTCAATCATGATTTCTCCATTATCAATTTTGTCTTGTATGAGGTGTTTCAAGCATACATAGTTATTGTTTTATGACCCTTATTATGATGGAAGTCACAAAAATTGATCTTTTTCCACCATTTTGGTTTAGGTTCAGGATCAAATGGTTAGATCTCAGGCAAGTAAATGATGTTGTTAGCCAACATAGTTTTCATGGTAGATTCCAAGGGCTCTCCAAGAGGAGTGAATTTGCGATTAGGATCTGTAGCCCAAGGTTTGTAATTAGATGGTTTCTTGTTAGATTCTATTGCTTTAGCTTCAGAAGCTTTGATGGCTTGGGTGCCAATAATGAGATTGAAAGCAGGTGCCTTAGAAGGGGGACGGATATTATCAACAATTCCATCTGTGAGGACACCTTTATTCTTGTTGGAATTTTTGCCTCTATCTTTAGAACTAGATCTAGATTCATACTTGTCCTTTTGAAGTGATATGTCTCCTTTTTGCACAAGTACTTTCTCAATTTTGATTGCATTTTCTACCATCTTATCAAAGGATGTATGATTTTGCATTTACAAGTGGTGGTTGAGTTCTGGAACAAGATTTTTGATGAAGATTTCCAGCTTCTCAATTTCTGGAATGTGTCTAGCATATAGATAAAACTTCTTCCTCCATCTCTTGAGAAAAGTTAGGAATGGTTCTCCTGGATATTGTTTCAGATTGCAGATGTTGATCATAGTGACTAGATGCTAAATATTGTAGGAGTATTGTTGATAGAATAGTTTGATTAACACCTCAAAAGTTTTGATAGTTGGAGGTATTCTAGAGAACCAATGAATGGTTGACCCTCCTAGAGATCGAGGGAAAAGATGCATTAAGTAAGTTGGTTCATGTATGAACTCCATAGATTGAGTACATAATTCTTTGACATGATCTTGAGGAGTAGAGTTTCCATCATACTTATCATACTTAGGTATCTCCACTCTTTTAGGGAATGGAAGAATATACAAGTCTTTATCAAATGGAAAAGGGAATAGAGTCTCCATGGAGAACTCTTTAGGTTCCTTTTCTTTTTCAAGTTTGTTAAGTTTGACTTGCATGGCATGCATCTATTTCATCATAGTTGTGATTGGAGTTTCTTCCTCATGTGTAATGATATCTTCAACATTAAATTTTGGAGGAAGTTTAGCCCCTTGATGAGATAGTTCTAGAAAGTATGTTTCTCTATCTTCCTTCAAGAAATCCCTCATCATTTTCTTCAAGTCATCATCATTCTGATATCGAGCAATTTCAGAAGGTGTAGGTTCTTGATCCATACCATGTTGAGAGTTATGTCCTTGAGACCCATGATGTGTCCCTCCGTGAGACATGTTAGGATTTTTAGGACTCCATGGGATAGATTGAGGTGGAGTTTGTTGATTACCTCCATGAGTTGATGGAGGAGGTATGTAACCAGTTTTCAATAAAAAATTTCCAATACCATCATCTTCATAAAGACCTTAATTGTAGAGTTGTTTGAGAGTTGGACCTATATGAGTAGAAAAAGGAAAAGTATGAGATGCTTCTCCGGATTTCTTATGTGATGAAGATCTAGTTTCCACCATTAACCTTGGGTGAAGCAAAAGACTAAGACAAAGACAACTGAAGAATGAATTTATTCAAGAAGATCAAATGACACAACCTTGTCAAGATTGAATTGATTAAAGATTAGATCAGACATAAATGAAGGATACCGTGCCACAGTAGTAGCTCACAACACTTAGCCATTTAGTAAGAAGACTGAATTTGAAGATAATTTTGACGAGATTTTGACACAAGATGAAAAAGACTCAAATTGATAAATCAAAAGGCTAAATCAGAGTCAAGAGACCACCCTAGGAAAATGGAAGGATTTGTTATAGGTTCTGCTCTGTTTCTGACACAATGATTTGTTTGATAGAATCTAGAAGTAGGTTGTAAAAACTAGATTTTTGACCAATTTTGGAGTTTTCTGACAACTGACTTTAGCTTTGATACGAGTTTTGAAATTTTAGGATGACTTTTGACACCAGAAAGGATTTTTTCTTCAGATTTGCAATTTTTTAGTTTTCAGAACCACTTTGTTTGCAATTTTTTCTCTGTTCAAGTTTGCAGATTCATGTAATAGTTCGGGATCGTTCATTTTCAATAACCAAATAGATAACAAACATGTAGAACATCAAGCAAAGGGAAGCAATCAATCATCTGAAAATAATGAACAAGGGAAAAAGTAACCTTGCACATGAACAAGCAATAGTGTCTTAATGTGCTAATCCCTAGGAATGTTACTTGTGTATGTCCCAAAAAGTTGTTCAATAATGCACATAGTCCTAGAAAATGAAAAATTTGGCCTCACTAGGGTTTGTAGTAATGGTCTGACTCTGCAACTTTTGTGATCTCAAGAGGGTGAACTCCAATCCAGGTGCATTGGGGTTTTGACACAGTCTGAGAATTTAATCAATCAGGAGCTTCTAGGGAGATTTGACAGCCCAACAAGAGACCACACCTGTGAAGATTTCTTCCATAAGGACATTTATATAGTGGATACTGCTACCACAATGAAAATGGCTATTACTGCTTGAGGTTCCATCCACGTGGTTGACCCAATTAAAGAAATGTCCACTACAGTTAATCCTCTCTAAAGGTGACTCACAAAATATACCATAGGGGGGCTAGATCAGATTCAAGGATCTAAGCTTCTGGTACTATCCAAAAAGGAAGTAGAGCATAATCCCCTAGCCTCTTCACTTCACCAAAACAAAGTAGACAGATTAATCCAACACGCTAAGACTAAAATTATCTCACCAAGATTTTTGATGCCAACAACTTATGGTCTATCAATCTTTCTAGAGAGGGAATGTATCAATCAAAAGTTGAGGATGCAAATCAAGGGAACATGAGACAATCTCAGTATCCTCCATACCTACAAGGGGATCCTTCATCAAGAAGGGCTTCACATGTAAACAAGTGAAAGAAGCCCACTCTCTCAAGATCATCTACAAATAGTGTTCATAGGGCCTAATTACTATGTGTAACAGATATGCAGAAAGTAAATCTATGTTCATTTTAGAGCCCAAAATTGAAGTGTGAATTATGAAAGCAGTAAAGGCACTCAAGCTTGACAAAAGAGAGTTTGTTTTATGTCTTAAAATGAAGTGTTATCAGATGTAACAGAATACCTGAGTTCCTCACAACGCGCTTAGTAGATTTTACCCGTTTTAGCAATTTTTTAGCATTTGTCTTCTATCTTTTGTACCCATAGGATGTACCTGTACCTGCACCTACAAACCACTGTTATGAAAAAAATTACCTATTATTGTACATGAAACCCACTATTATAAAAATCCATAAAAAATGAAACACAACTTGTCAACCCCATGTGGTAGAAAATCAGGTTAGTCAAAGATAATATGTCATTTGATTTTCAAAAAACCCGTTGTCATAAAAATTAGATTCTGACTGGTCTGCACTAAATCAATCATAAATTTTGAAAATAAAAACAAAATTAATCTAAACAAATAGAAAATAAAAGCTTACTCAAATACCTTTCTAGAAATATACATTTTGGATATGTATCATGTCATATGTGCATGTACCAATAAAAACATCAGTCGGATTTCATAAAATCAGGTTCAGACTAGTCTTCACTAAAATGATCATAACTTTTGCAAATAAAAAATAAATTAATCCAAACTAATGGAAAATGAAAGATAGCTCAAATACCTTTCCAGAAATATAAATTTCAGATCTGTATCATGTCATATATGCATGTACCAATAAAAACATCAGTTGGATTTCATAAAATCAGGTTCTGACTAGTCTTCACTAAAATGATCATAACTTTTGCAAATAAAAAATAAATTAATCCAAACTAATAAAAAATGAAAGATAACTCAAATAAATTTCCAGAAATATAAATTTCAGATCTGTATCATGTCATATGTGCATGTAAAAATAAAAATATCAGTCGGATTTCTGGAAAAATAGCCTAGAAATTTATCACAAAACTCACAAAAAATATCCTTGTGGTCGTGGGTTCAAGAAAAATGATAGAAATTTGATAGAATAGAATGGAAACCTATTTCAATGCCCTATGGTAGGTGCAATAAATATGTGTGTGAATTTTTTACCTAGCTATGGACACAGCACTTCAGTAAAACATTAGAGGTTAGCAAAAACTGAAATCTACAATTAATTGAAACTATGCTAACCAGGAAATTTACTGTCTTCTAGTAGGTGCGAGTATGATGTTCTCAGATTAAAATAAAGATCAGTGATAATGCAACACTTAAATGAAGGATTTGAATGCAAAAGATGGGTCAGGGATATAGCTTCCTTTCCATGAGAGCAATGGAAACTAGTATTTGTTTGAATGCAAGAACAAATGTGCATTCAAGGGAGAGTGGACACTAAATCAATCATAACTTTTGCAAATCAAAATAAAATTAATCTAAACAAATAGAAAATGAAAGCTAACTCAAATAAATTTCTAGAAATATAAATTTTGGATATGTATCATGTCATATGTGCATGTACCAATAAAAACATCAGTCGGATTTCATAAAATCAGGTTCAGACTAGTCTTCACTAAAATGATCATAACTTTTGCAAATAAAAAAAAAATTAATCCAAACTAATGAAAAATGAAGGATAGCTCAAATAAATTTCCAGAAATATAAATTTTGGATTTGTATCATGTCATATGTGCATGTACCAATAAAAACATCAGTTGGATTTCATAAAATCAGGTTCTGACCAGTCTTCACTAAAATGATCATAACTTTTGCAAATAAAAAAAAATTTAATCCAAACTAATCGAAAATGAAAGATAACTCAAATAAATTTTCAGAAATATAAATTTCAGATCTGTATCATGTCATATGTGCATGTAAAAATAAAAACATCAGTCAGATTTCTGGAAAAATAGCCTAGAAATTTATCACAAAACTCACAAAAATTATCCTTGTGGTCGTGGGTTAAAGAAAAATGATAGAAATTTGATAGAATAGAATGGAAACCTATTTCAATGCCCCATGGTAGGTGCGATAAATGTGTGTGTGAATTTTGTACCTAGCTATGGACACAACATTTCAGTAAAACATTAGAGGTTAGCAAAAACTGAAATCTACAAGTAATTGAAACTATGCCAACCAGGCAATTTACTGTCTTCTAGTAGGTGCGAGTATGATGTTCTCAGATTGAAATCGAGATCAGTGATAATGCAACACCTAAATGAAGGATTTGAATGCAAAAGATGAAAGACTATATGGATGCAGATTAATCTATTTTTTTGTATTTTATATGCAATTAAGATGAAAAACTGTATGAAATTAATCTAGAATGAAATTGAGATGATATGCAAATTAATCTAAGAATTATATGAATTGATATGAAAAGCTATGAAAAACTATGAATTGGTCTTACAAAATTTCCTGTCGCAAAGTCTTTGTTCTTAAGTTGTAAATTCGCTAGAGTAATTGTGCAAATTTGAGTGTTGTGAGATTGAAAGCTTGAGGGATTTAGAGAGCGATTTGTGAAGATTTGAGCCTTGTTTTTATAGAAATCCAGAGCTTGAGGATGCATTGAGAAAAGCCATAAATCACTCTTGATAAACTTAGGTTGATTTTTGGGTTAACAAGAAATTAAGAATAAATAAACTCATAAAATCATCCAAAAATAGTTTTTATCTCAAAATAGAGTTTAGTTCACTTTTTCAACTCATCATTAGATGTTGAGTTTCAATTTTAACAAATTGATTATTAATTTCCAGTTGTCTACTTTTCTGATTGTGCATGATTTAATATGAATTAATTTAAAAATAAAGTGATTTATTCTCAACTTAACTAATTTTAAAATTAAAACAATTGATTTATGGGTTAATCAATTATTAAATCAAAATTTTATTCAAAAACTATATTATTAAATATTGACAACTGACTTTAATTAATTAAATAGGAATTTAATCAATTAGTCATAAGATTTTTGATTTATTGTCAAAATTAAATAATACAATTTAGGAATAAATATAATTAAATGTAATTAAATAATTAAGTGGCAGTATTAAATCTGATTAATTAAATATTCAAAATATTCAATTAATCAAACTTTAGGATAAATATGATTTATCACCAAATAATTATTAAATCAAAGATAATTATGATAAATTAGGAATATTTCTAGGAATATTCCCCGATGCAAAATTTAGGATAATAAATTAAATTTGATAATGTGTAGATGTGCCTTAGGTTAGGACTTTTGTATCGATTTCATTTGATTTGAAGATTTAGGAGGTTAATGAACCTATAACCCATTTTTGGGGTATTACAGGAATCACATGTCCACCAAAGGTGGATCATCCTCCAATGTACATCAAACTTTGAGGATGGTCTTTTTAGGAATACCATCCTCTCAGCACCATGATTATTTGAATGAGGTAAACAATAGTGAATCATCTTTTTCTGTATTTGCACATGGAAAAGACAAGTTAGTGAAAACATGGTATCTCTTTTATTCTTGCAATGTCTTTTCCCGAGTGTACATGCCCTGTAGCATAGCCCTTTTTAGAGGTGTATGAATGAGTGCATATATGCATGCTTGTAAATTTTATGGTACCATACATTGTTTAGATCCATTGGATCTAACACCATCCCTTCTCTCTCTTTTTCAAGTTCTGGATCTCAGGAGCACACCACAAACACCATTGATCAAGACGCATTACCAGGAAATGTCCCCTACCCTTGTATTTATGTTCATTATTTCATGTATGTCTATACTCATTCATGCAATTTTGAAAATGGCTATGCTCACATCCCATGTGAGCTCAGATAAATGGTTTTCTTAGTTCTTTCCTTTTGTACAACACATTTAAGACATTGGCACATATATATGTAATGCTTAGATGTAGATCATTTCTTTTCCCTTTCATGTATCTACAATGAAATGAACACAAATGAAGAAAGCTCACCTAATAATCCAAACTAGGATACAATAATCTCATTTAGTAATTAGGCCCCCAAAGATGATTGAAAATATGATAACATTTCCTAAGGCAAAGAATAAATGCCAAGATCTAGAAGCTCAAGTGATAGCATAAAAGAGATAGGAAAAATGATCAAATAATTGATTATAGCCAAATTGAATTGAATACAAAATAGGAGTGCCTGAATATATAGTCAATACAATAAGACTACATGAAAAGGAGATGATAAACTATCATACACACTAGGTGTAATCACATGTCCACCAAAGGTGGATCATCCTCCAATGTACATCAAAGTATGTGCAACATGTTTAGCAATGAGAGGATGATAATGTTATAAGAGCATTAAAGGTGGATCTCATACATAAAGAGGCATGAGATGACAACTATCACCAACTAAAGTGGAATGCCTCCTAACCATGTGCTACAATGAAATGCAAAATCCTAGGTGTCACAATGACAACTAATATGAAAATGCATTATCCTAAGTAAATCAAGTAAAGTGTAATTAGTAAATACTTAATTACATGAACACCCCCCTTAAGTGAAACTTAGGAGAATGCACTTAATCTCACAATGCAAGATGGGTCCCAACTACTAGGACATGCTAGGTACCCATGTATAATATGCAAGAGAAATGCAACACAATATCTCATAAAGCAGAGAAAGAAGGAAAAAATCATGGGAAAAACCATCCCCCCAAAAGAGAGATGAATACAATAATAGAATATGAGAGAGAAGACCTCATGTGAGGAAGCTATCCCCCTGTTAGTGCTCAAATCTGCAGATTATCAAATACTCATATAATCCCAATGAACATAATCTAACAAAATGCAAACACTAAGGTGTTAAGGTTAGAAAACCTTCTTCACTTCAAGTATGGATACTCAGGTGGGTGTGCCTGTATCAATTCAATATTTTATTGAGCTCTAAATTGTGAACTAGCTCCTTCACTACTTTGTTATTACTTTCGAACATCAACTTAGTAAGATGATAAAACTCTGAGTACGACCCAAATTATCCTAATACACAAAACTATGATGGAAATCATGAAAGTAGGAACATGAAACAATGGTTTAAGGATATTCATCCTTCTTCTTTATAGAGTTAAACTCAAGGAAGGTTAACCTCATTCAGTGCTTCTACAAAGCATTACAAAACACATCCATGAACTTGTCATAGAATGATTCAGATTATGATTGTACCAATAAAGTAAAATGAAACAATTATTAATATTTTGGGTGGCAAATAAATGTAAATGGATCTAGAACTAGTGCCTTATCCACTTGGGCATCAGAGCCAAACCCTACCTCCACATATATCTATCAAAACAAATATACTAAAACTTAAATGACATGCCTAACATACCATCCTTTTAATTTCTACAACTATCATCAAATTCATACATGGATTATTAATTCCCAGAGACCTCCCCTAAGATTTTACTCTTTCCTTGAAAGAAACTTAAGCTTAACCCCTATATTCACCTTGTGAATAATGTATTCAAAATGCCTTGCAATCTAAATACATAAGAAAACTAAAACACTCCATACATAAAGACAATAAAATGGTAGTAACAGAGCTCCAATATTTTGTATTAATGGTCAAAATGTGTTGATACAGTATCTTCTCATTTAAAGAAAATAAGGTTTTGTATTAAGAACCTTTCTTACAGAGTATTTTTTCCACCTCCTGAAATGAGTAGAGACTTTCTATATATATCTTAGCCATCTTGGAATCCTTGAAAGGATGCAACAAGCTTGGGATGGCTAGAAAAGATCCTACACTAGAGACAAGATTACAAACTGACAAAAATATTGCAACAACATATTACAAATATCTTTTCTCAACAATTTCGCAGGTGGCATCTTTGTCTAAGGATATTTCAGAGCAGTTGCTAAATTTGTTGCATGAATGATGACCACCATTCCAGCTAACCTACATCATCCTTTGTTTGAAACTTTCTCTCCCCCAATTTCTAGATCAGGTGCCATCTGCAGCTCTATTCTTTCTCTTCTTCTATAAGCTGGACAACTGGCCTCTTCTTCTTCTTTATTGTCAGCTTCTCCCAAGCTGCTACATCATCATCCAATGGCCAGTTGTAAGTCTACAATTCATGTAATAATCTGACTTGCTTATCCCACATGGAGTCAGGTATATTTTTTGCCTCTGCCATAAAGCGTATGCAATCATGTTCAATTTTGAAAAGACTGTCAATTATGCTATTACACCTTTCAAAATCCAAAGTATTGTCACTATTTAGGAAAGCATCTTGTGTAATTGCCAACTGATCCATTGACAGTTTCCATTCTTCCAACTTGATCACATTTCCATTGTCATCACATATTGATGGTAGATATTTTCTATAATGCTTATCAAACATAAAAAACTTAGCCTTCACCTAGTTGGACTTACCTTTAAAAAACTTTGAAATAGCACTGACCAAGCCGATCTTCTCAAAAACTTCTGTCACTACCCCATAGATCTCAGGCTTATGCTCCTATAGACTATCAAGTTTATCAAACAACAAACTTCTCCTAGACCAAACACTATGAAGTGGCTCCAAAGCAACCAATGATTCATTTACCTTTCTGTTGGTCTGGTGCAATTGGCTAACTAATTGATAAACTGTATCCATCTTCTCTATTATCTTAACCCGCCTGTATTGCACAATCTTTGACATAGTGTCCAAAGATGCCTCTATCCTTATCTTCTCCAAATCTTCAGTAGGTCTCTCAGGGACTTCATCAATCTGAATAGGGACCTCAATATGCACAGGGGGGGAAACAACTACCTTTGAAGCTTCTTCAAGCTTAACTTTTATTTCTGCCAATTCATCCTCTAACTACTTAATCTTCATCAATTAATTAGTCTTTTCTTGCCCCTCAGTTTACATGAACAAGTAGATTTGTGTTGCTAGATGAAGATCCCTAGGTCTAGTTTTCATATTTCTCTTTTAGAGTCTAAGGGATACAAGAAAAATGGATAATAAAGCCCAATGTTGTAAATAGTAAAGATGAAGGGTTTGAAGCTGAAAAGAAAAGGAAACAAGAAGTTATTGCTGACAAGGTGAAGAAGAAATTTGGTAGGTCAAAGGATCACCCTAATTTTTGTGCTGACTCCCCTACTTTTGATATGAGACATGCCTTGTCCCAAATGAAGGTTTCCATCCCTTTGCTTGAGATGCTTAAAATAGAGGAGCACAAAGTAGCAACTTTGGCTCTCATAAGTGAGCAGAGAACTACTCCTCTTTTACAAGATGAAGGGAAATCCCTGGACAAGCCAATTGAAATTAATGACATCTTTGATGTATGTGTTGGGACTATTGTGACACAAGAACCCTCTTCTATCAATCCTTTCTACGTTACTTTGCTTGTAAATAATTGCTTGCTAAAAAATTGTATGATTGATTCTGGCGCCGCTACAACTGTAATGCCTTATCAAGTGATGAAGGAGTTAGGGTTGCAAGTCAATACATCTAGTGGAAGGTGTTATGCCATGGATAATAGGGTAGTACCTATTGTAGGGACCTTGATTGGAATTGAAGTGAAAATTTTTGCATTCCCAGAAGCCACATATAAAATGGATGTGGTTGTTGTTGATACAAAACCTCATTATGGCATGTTATTGTCAAGACAATGGGCTATAGCAGTGGGTGGAAAGTTGCAACTAGATTTATCATATGCTACCATCCCAATAAATGGAACTGAAGTAAAGTTATATAGGGAGCCCCGTTCTTCAGTCATGATTGAAGTGGTTGCTCTGGAGGATCTAAATTGTTTTGTAGATATTGACATGAGCAATTTTGTGATTGAAGAGGCAGTGCCTCAAATGAGAAACATAGAGCCAATTGTGGATGAGCTAGTTTTGTAGCAAGATGGGCTTTGGAAAATGTTCTTTGATGGTGGATGCTCCAAGGAAGGATCAGAAGCTGGTGTTGTATTCATTTCCCCATCAGGTATTACATTTAAATACTCATTTTTGCTGACTTTTCAATGTACCAATAATACTGCTGAGTATGAGGCTTTAATATTGGGATTGGATGTAGCTATAAAGCATGGTATTAAATTTTTAAAATTCCATGGTGATTCCCAACTCGTTATAGCCCAAGTAAGATCTCAGTATGCTTCCAAGGATGAAAAATTGAAACTGTATAAACATGTTGTTTGGGATAGACTAGAGTTTTTTGTTGCTTTCAATCTGCTTTGGGTAGAAAGATCCAATAATATCATGGTAGATTTTCTTGCAAATGTTTCCCTTAAGAGTGAAGACATAACTTGCACTGGTGTGTCTATGTTAGAGGTCAAAAATAGGCCTGTTGTGCCTGATAATGTATACAATTGGCAAGTTTTTGAGGATGACCTTGATATCCTTAGGTTCATTCAAGGCCTTGATCAATATGATGGTCAGCAAATAGATTTCAATGAGATACAAAAGTGTGTTGAGGGAAAAGAATACATCATGGGGAATGAGATAGTGCAATTGACATCCAACCACATACCTAAAGGGTTAGTAGAATTGGAAGGAATGTTCAAAATAAATGATGGTTTTTTGTCTCAGAAGTCTAATGCTAAAATGGAAGACTTAGAGGAAATAAACCTAGGATCTGAAAATTTCCCCCAAATGGTGTATATTGGCAAGAAAATGAGCAAAGAGATCAGAGGAAACTTGATTAGACTTTTGAAAAAATATAAATCTATGTTTTCTTGGTCTTATGATGACCTCAAAGCTTATAGGGCTGACCTATTTCAGCATGAAATTCCTTTAAAAGAAGAAGCTAAGCCTTTTAGACAGAAGCAGAGGCCCATTAATCCTTTACTAGCCACTAAGATGCAAGTTGAGTTGACAAAATTAAGGGATGCTGGTATCATTGAGCCAATTAGGCATTCTACATGGGTTTCCAATCTTGTGCTAGTAAGGAAAAAGAATGGTGACATTAGGCTCTGTGTTGATTTTAGAAACCTGAATGTGGCTTCACTCAAGGACAATTATGGATTGCCAAATATGGAGGCCATGCTACATAAAGTGACCAGACGTGAACTCTTGTCAATGATGGATGGTTTCTTAGGGTATAATCAAGTGCTGGTCAAAGAATCAGAGCAATTTAAGATAACCTTCACAACCCCATGGGGAACATATGTATATGTTCGCATACCTTTTGGTCTGAAAAATGCTGGAGCAACATTTCAGAGAGCCATGGATGTTGCATTTGAGGAGTTGATAAATGTTTTAATGGTTGTTTATCAAGATGATCTCACCGCTTATTCCAAGAAAGCCGATGATCATTATTCCCATTTGGAGAAGGTCATTCTTAAGGCCTTAGAATTTGGTGTGTCTTTGAATCCCAAAAAGTGTCAGTTTGCTGTGACAGAAGGGAAGTTACTTGGACACATAGTGTCAAAAGAAGGATTTGGCATTGATCTTGAAAGAGTAGAGGCACTAATACATTTGGGGTCACATTGCGACGGCCATTTGCGACGGCAGGCAAATGTCATGTGGTTTTGCTCTTTTTTTTTCAAATATAGCCCGACACCGTCGCAATTTGCGACGACAATACATTTGTAACTGTCGCAATTGTGACGTTGTTGAGATATAAGCGCAAAATTTAAAAGGAACGTTGTCATGTGTGTTTTGAACAGCGCCGTAACCCTCCGCGAAATCACATCACGATATAACGGCAAACAAAATAAGAACGTTGTCATTTGTGTTTTCAACAGCGCCGTAACCCTCCGCGAAATCACATCGGGATATAAGGGCAAAAAAAACAAGAACGTTGTCATTTGTGTTTTCAACAGCGTCGAGAGAGATTCCCTCCGCGAAATCACAGCTACAATTTCTGAGTACGTTGGGTTTATTTTTCTTTTGTCATTATTATGTAATATGGTATTCAGCTGTTAGAGAGCTAAAATACCCAGAAATGAGGACATATCTATGTTGAATTTATTGTTAGCGGCTTTGGTTATTTAGAAGTTTAATTTTATTTGTTCATCTTTCAAGCACAAACGTTTTGTGGACCGTAACGTCTTCATTGTTTCGGGTATGCAGTGAAACAGCCCTAACTTGCAATTGCGATGTTGTTGGGATATAAGGGCAAAAAAAAAAAGGAACGTTGTCATTTGTGTTTTCAACAGCACCGTAACCCTCCGCGAAATCACATCGGGATATAAGGGCAAAAAAAACAAGAACGTTGTCATTTGTGTTTTCAACAGCGCCGAGAGAGATTCCCTCCGCGAAATCACAGCTACAATTTCTGAGTACGTTGGGTTTATTTTTCTTTTGTCATTATTATGTAATCTGGTATTCAGCTGTTAGAGAGCTAAAATACCCAGAAATGAGGACATATCTGTGTTGAATTTATTGTTAGCGGCTTTGGTTATTTAGAAGTTTAATTTTATTTGTTCATCTTTCAAGCACAAACATTTTATGGACTGTAATGTCTTCATTGTTTCGGGTATGCAATGAAACAGCCCTAACTTGCGACTACCTTCACGGTACTTGTGTACATTATCATGTTGTCTTTACAGTGACTGTCCTCATTCAAGTGGCAATTACACAAGGGACAGTCACTGTGAGATGTCCTCATTTGTGACAAGGACAGTCACACTTAGGACATCTCATAGTGATATTCCCTTGTGTAATTTCCACTTGAATGTATTGCTATTGAACCACATTAATGCTTTTCTTCTTCAACAAATGAGGACAGTCACTGTAAAGACAACATGATAATGTACACAATTACCAAAAAATGATCTTGTTAATTGATGTAACACTTTGTCTTGCTCACTCCCTATCCTTCACTAGGGTCTCTTTAGGCCAATGTTTTGACTTGATAGGGTACTTAACTATCCCTACACTCTTTAGGTATCTCTACCCAAGATCCCACTCCTTCAACTAGTGCACACCAACAAGAAATACAACGAACTCTGCTCAATACCAATCTAGCTACTAGGACACTCCTAGTCTTGTCTTCACAAATTGAAACACATTCAACTAGAACTTTACTCCATGGAGAGGCTGGCCACTAGGACCTCTATTGGTTTCAATATTACTCCTTCACCTATACTTTTCATCAGTACTTCAATCCGGTTCATCAAACCATGCATGCCAATTGCACCCAAAAATAGGCTGCTAGCAATTAGGCCTTTGTCAAGCCTTTTTGTTTATATTAAGCCACCTAAAGGGCTTAGGATTCAGATGCCCTTTATTGAGAACTCCAAGATATCTAAGGTCTTCTCCTCCTAGATTTTTTGTACACCAACTGCTACAGCCATGCCTGAAAACAAGTATTTTGACACAACTTGGACAGTCTGACTAAGAGTTTGTTTTCTTAGCAGCCAAAGAAACTCACCCAATCTTCTAATTTGACTTGGGGCTTCTTTAGATGTGTGTCTACCTCTCCATGAGATTTTAGTTGAAGTAACCAATGCATTCAACTTGTTGTAATCTTCTTGTAATGATTTGTCATCCCTAACTGTGCTCAACTGACTCACCTAGGACATCATTGCAAACATAGAAAATGAGCTTCCCAGGGCCCCTCCTTCCAAACATATAGTACATGGAGTCTCCTCACCCATTCCAAGAGCCCGTACAAAATTGACAATGGAATGATGAGCTAAGACTCCATTTGTTCAACCTGCCTGGTTCAAACCAATGATAGGGTACTTAACAAAAGAATTAACAAACTAGTTGGAATGCTTCAAAACTCAAAAAAAACACAACACAGAATAAAAAAAAAACTTGTACTAACTTTTCCAATAGACACTGCGAGCTATCTAATCCATTAATCAACTGAAAACAAAGAAACAAAAAAACTCAAGAATTCACTAAAACCGTGTTACTCTACAAATCTTCTTAATTCCAAATGTTTTTCCCCCCAACCTTTTGCACAGATCGATGGAGGCCTCTTATAGTTGATCTGATGCCTAATTCAATGGTTTCATATAGTTACATAACCATCTTACTCGAAAATGCTCCCTTGCACAAATGTTGTCAATGTTGTGAATGACAACATTGACAACTTGTTACAACCTTTGGGATTTTGGTTCAAAACTTATTGTTCAAAGACCATAAGACCCTAACCATGACTTAGTTAGGCTATTTAGACCTCACATAGGCCACTTCTACACTTCTTTGCCCAATTTGACCCCTAAATGCTTCATTCCCACTTTTGCCACAATATTGGTAACTTGGGTACAAATTGGCACTTGCCTTCACAAAGGTCACACATGAGGACATCTCACAGTGATCGATTGTCCCTTGTGTAATTGCCACTTGAATGTATTGCTATTGAACCACATTAATGCTTTTCTTCTTCAACAAATGAGGACAGTCACTCTAAAGACAACATGATAATGTACACTCACTGTAAGGACAGTCACAAATGAGGACATCTCACAGTGACTGTCCCTTTTGTAATTGCCGCTTGAATGTATTGCTATTGAACCACATTAATGCTTTTCTTCTTCAACAAATGAGGACAGTCACTCTAAAGACAACATGATAATGTACACTCACTATAAGGATAGTCACAAATGAGGACATCTCACAGTGGCTGTCCCTTGTGTAATTGCTGCTTGAATTACACAAGGGACAGTCATTGTGAGATGTCCTCATTTGTGACAAGGACAGTCACACATGAGGACATCTCACAGTGATTGTCCCTTGTGTAATTGCCACTTGAATGTATTGCTATTGAACCACATTAATGCTTTTCTTCTTCAACAAATGAGGACAGTCACTCTAAAGACAACAATGTACACTCACTGTAAGGACAGTCACAAATGAGGACATCTCACAGTGACTGTCCCTTGTGTAATTTCCACTTGAATTACATAAGGGACAGTCATTGTGAGATGTCCTCATTTGTGACAAGGATAGTCACACATGAGGACATCTCACAGTGATTGTCCCTTGTGTAATTGTCACTTGAATGTATTGCTATTGAACCACATTAATGCTTTTCTTCTTCAACAAATGAGGACAGTCACTCTAAAGACAACATGATAATGTACACTCACTGTAAGGACAGTCACAAATGAGGACATGTCACAGTGACTGTCCCTTGTGTAATTGCCGCTTGAATTACACAAGGGACAGTCATTGTGAGATGTCCTCATTTGTGACAAGGACAGTCACACATGAGGACATCTCACCGTGATTGTCTGTAATGTCCCCTTTTTGGCTAACTTGGAAAACAGGAACAATTACTCCACTTCTCAGACTTACTCTATCAGATACTTACAATTAAACTAAGTAATGGAGGTTACTTAAGATATCAACCGCTATTTCAGATTCAATCACAATATGTGTGCAAGATGATATTGATACCAATATGTTTAATAGCACTGTCGGATATAATGATATGAAATATGCTATGAATATGATGTTTCCTATCACTTATAGTGATAGTATAATGATGGTATGTCTGATATAAACAATATCGATATACAATCAATAAGTATTGCTTACAGCAATGTATTTGCTGTGTCTGATATGATGATGTAATTATGCAAATGTGTAATATCGCTATGAGTGATATGTTGCTATTTCAGATTCTGAATTATATGCTTGCAACTTCAAATATTGATGCTGTTTCTGACTATCCTTTCTATCTGTGCAATCATGGTGTTGTCTCTGATCTGCAATGATAAACTTGAAACCAAACTGCCAAAGGCAAATGCTCTATTGAGTATATCCAAATATGGATAAGTAAATAAAGTTCTAATGATGCCTTGAGTGACTGACGAGAATGCATTCTTATATTGTCTTTAACAAATGAAGAGATGCTATGAATGAGACGTGTCTTGTTTCTTCCTCCATGTCCCTTTGTTAAGCACACCTTTCCATAATCCGACAGTTCACATAATATTATTTCATTATTTTCTGATCATAGATAACTCCCAGATTGACTCAATATCAAATCTTTTTATGAAGGTAATCTTCCCTAATTGGTAGTGCAACCAGTAGTTAACATCCATTGTGTTTGTATTAGTTTGGTCTAACTATCATTAGTATTTAGTCAATCGATATTAACTCTTGCCTTATCCCATATTGTTATGATGATATCCAATCTTTCTACTCTGATATAAGTCGATATCATTTTCTGATAATTGTCCATTTATTGGTTGATTGCTGGTAATGGAGTTTGATCTTCAAATTGACTTCCATTCCTGTTAATACTTAAGGATACATTGTACTTATTATCCATGACTGATGCCTCATTCATCAATAGCTTGTGATATAATCACTGATGCTTTTGTGTTTCTACAAGATGTGGTTTATCTCAGACAATCGATAATCTTTCAATCCTTTAGTCGATATCCTCCTATGTGGTGTCTATTGATATAGATAGTAGAATTCAATCTAGTTTATGTTATTGTCATGATAACATAGGAAGTGATGGTGCATATTTGCTAGCGGGTCTTCATGTTTGATATTGCTTTATCGGATATGTCATTGTCTAAACTTGTGCAATTAATGATTATTTATAATATATGAATGGTTATCCTTCTTGCTTATCAATACATCTTCTGAAACCCATAGCGACCTATCCCTTATTCATATCATGTTGATCTTGACTTCATAGTATTTGGTTCATTAATCATCCTCTCATGGTATCGATGTGTAATGACTAGTGATTGTTGTATCACTTCTTCGTTCCTCATCGTGATAGATAATGCAGATGTTTAATGTAGATGTATATCGATTACAGATATTCGATATTGCTTTAAACGTTATTATTATTATTATTATTATTAATGTTATTGTTATTATTAAATATTATAATTAATGATGTTAGTAATATTAATAATATTATAATAAATATTATTATAGTGATAACATATTGTTTTATATTGAGAGGTTTATTAATATTATTTATATATTAAAATTATTATATCAATAATTGATTTAATATTATTACTTAATATATTATTATAATATAATATATATAATTTATTAATAATTATTTATTATTAATTTATATTATAATTATAATCATAATTATATTATTTATTAATATTTTAATATTATTTAATTAACATATTACTTATTATGCTAACTATATATTATTATTATCTTTTGATAATAATTATATATTATTGTTATATACCGTTAATAATAGATTATTATATATCATCTAATCATTTTATTATTATACTAAGTTCAATATGTCACGGCTCATGACATTGTCCCTTGTGTAATTGCCACTTGAATGTATTGCTATTGAACCACATTAATGCTTTTCTTCTTCAACAAATGAGGACAGTCACTCTAAAGACAACATGATAATGTACACTCATTGTAAGGATAGTCACAAATGAGGACATCTCACAGTGACTGTCCCTTGTGTAATTGCCACTTGAATTACACAAGGGACAGTCATTGTGAGATGTCCTCATTTGTGACAAGGACAGTCACACATGAGGACATCTCACAGTGATTGTCCCTTGTGTAATTGCCACTTGAATGTATTGCTATTGAACCACATTAATGCTTTTCTTCTTCAACAAATGAGGACAGTCACTCTAAAGACACCATGATAATGTACACTCACTGTAAGGATAGTCACAAATGAGGACATCTCATAGTGACTTTCCCTTGTGTAATTGCCACTTGAATGTATTGCTATTCAGCCACATTAATGCTTTTCTTCTTCAACAAATGAGGATAGTCACTCTAAGGACAACATGATAATGTACACTCACTGTAAGTGTACATTATCATGTTGTATTACAAATGGACCTTATGTTGGTCGGGATATAAGTGCAAAAAAAAAAAGGAACGTTGTCATTTGTGTTTTCAACAGCGCCGAGAGAGATTCCCTCTGCGAAATCAAGCGGGTTATCATTTGTGTTTTGAACAAAGCGGGTTGTCATTTGTGTTTTGAACAGCACCGAGAGAGATTCCCTCCGCGAAATCAAGCAGGTTGTCATTTGTGTTTTCAACAGCGCCGAGAGAGATTCCCTTCGCAAAATCACAGCTACAATTTCTGAGTACGTTGGGTTTATTTTTCTTTTGTCATTATTATTTAATCTGGTATTCAGCTGTTAGAGAGCTAAAATACCCAGAAATGAGGACATATCTGTGTTGAATTTATTGTTAGTGGCTTTGGTTATTTAGAATGCTTCCCCACAATACTTAATTACACAAGGGACAGTCACTGTGAGATGTCCTCATTTGTGACAAGGACAGTCACACATGAGGACATCTCACAGTGACTGTCCCTTGTGTAATTGCCACTTGAATGTATTGCTATTCAACCACATTTATGGGCCCGTTTGGACCACAACACACAGTAGCATCTACAGAGAAGAATATCCCAGGTGTAACAAGTTGTAAGAATATACCAACAGTTCTAAGAAGTTCCCTAGCACGTAGTAGCATCTACAGAGAAGAATATACAACATGAGGGAAGCCACTGTAAAGACAACATGATAATGTACACTCATTGTATGTGTACATTATCATGTTGTCTTTACAGTGACTGACCTCATTCAAGTGGCAATTACACAAGGGACAGTCACTGTGAGATGTCCTCATTTGTGACAAGGACAGTCACACATGAGGATATCTCACAGTGACTGTCCCTTGTGTAAGCCACTTGAATGTATTGCTATTCAACCACATTTATGGGCCCGTTTGGACCACGGCACACAGTAGCATCTACAGAGAAGAATATCCCAGGTGTAACAAGTTGTAAGAATATACCAACAGTTCTAAGAAGTTCCCTAGCATATAGTAGCATCTTCTAATTGTCTATACCACTTCACAAGGTATTGTTTGCACACATTATTTTTGGTTCTTTTGATGACCCTTGTTTTGAAATTGCTATTAGGCCTTGTAGCTTATATGTTTTGACTGCTGGAGAGCTTCTAAAGCTAAGCAAGAAGACCATTGCACGAGTTATAGCCGCGCGCTCAGGTTTGAAAATTGTATATTTTTTAAGCTAATGTATATTTTAATCCTTTTGCCATGTCATGTAATATGTCTTGCCTTGTAGCTTATATGTTTTGAAATTGCTGTTAGGCCTTGTAGCTTATATGTTTTGATTGCTAGAGAGCTTCTAGAGCTAAGCAAGAAGGCCTTGTAGCTTATATGTTTTGTGTACTTTTGACAATTTTGCTTAGTCACTGAAAGTTGTAGACCGAAGTTTTCATAGCCCAATTTTTGCTTCCTGCGAAGAACGATCATGTCAGATAATATAAGTGAAGAACAAAATAGGGAGACAATCGCTAGATTGTGGTCTAACTTGAAAAGAAAAGGTGATGGAAAATGTTATTGTCCCTGCAAAATTTGTAAGGGCTTAAACCGTAGAAGATTGCTAATCAAAACAGTTAAGAGACATTGTAGGGAGAATGGTCACATTGAAGGGGGGCATGACTATCATCCACTGGTAAGTTGTTCATTATATCATTTTAACAATTTATATACATATGAAATCACTTGATGATGAGTTGAAGATCATGGTTTATTTATGTTAATCAATTTTATATAGGTTGATCTCCCCAGGGAAGTACATGATATGGAGGAACATGGGGGTGCGAATATCCAAGGTGAAGATAATGATCCCATGGAAGATGACGATCATGCACCAGAAAACACAATTGAAGATGATGGTATAAATACATTGATCCATGACACATTTAGTCCAAGCGGATCTGATCATGATGATGATGATAGCCTTGATGTACCTCTACTTGAGAAGGCATACGAGCCCCTATACAAAGACTCCCAAACAACTCTTCTCTCTGCTGTATTGTTGTTGTTGAACTTGAAGGTTATGAATGGTTTATCCAACATAACAATGTCACATATGTTAAGGTATGTCATATATGTCTTTATAGTTAACAAAGGGTGAATAATGTACCACTAATATTGTTTATATTAACAACTTATATTTTTTGCTGTAGATTGATAGGTGAGTTTTTGTTACCACCATCAAATATTCTACCTCGCTCATATCGAGAATTATCTGCTATTATGAAAGATATTGGAATGGAGTATCAAGCAATACATGCTTGTCCCAATGATCATATTATATATTATAAAGAACATGAATTTGCAACACAATGCCCTGTATGTCATACGAGTAGATATCGAACAGATCGAATAACAAAAAAGGTGCCTCACAAGGTTCTTCGTTACATCCCCATTATTCCACGGATGCGACAATTATTCAGGTGTACTAGCTTGGCACAATTTATGGATTACCATGCATGCAATAGAAGTCGAGATGACATTATTTGAATCCCTGCGGATGGTTCGGCATTTATGCACATAGAGGAAAAGTGGCAACACTTCAAAGAAGAACCTCGTAATCTCAGGCTTTCATTGGCAGTGGATGGTGTCAATCCATTTGGAGAGATGAGATCTGTTTGCTCGGTGTGGCCTGTTTTTGTTATCAACAATAACATTCCTCCGTGGATGTCAATAAAGAGGGAGCACATTATGTTGGCAATGATTGTTCCAGGTATTTTATCATTTGATAGTTATTAATTTACATGTACTTACAAATCTTACAGTAAAATGGTCACAATAATTATGTAATGTTACTGTTCATTCAAGTAGGTAAATATCAAGTTAAAGATATGAATGTATATATTGAGCCTCTTATTGACGAGTTGGTGGAGTTATGGAACGGTGTCACTATGTATGACGTGTCTAGACCAATAGGACAAAGACAATTTCAATTCCATGCAATACTTGTATGGACAATACATGATGCCCCAGGGCTAACACATTTTTGTGGTATGTTATAGTGAATTCAAGTTGCGCATGATAATTCTAATTATAAAAATCAACATATTTAATAATCCAATTATATCATTATCTTGTAGGTCTTCAAACAAAGGGAAAATTTGCATGTCCAGTTTGTGGTCCAAAGATGAAATCTCGTCATTCAAAAAGTTTAGGAAAGCATGTGTTTGATGAGTACAGACACTTCCTCCACAGGAATCATAAGTATTGAAGTATGGAAAAACATCTTTTCAATGGGAAAGAAGAGACTACATCAAAGCCACGAAGAATGACACCTCGCCTATGGAAGTTGGAATATAATAGAATTAATCGTCGAGGTAATGTCGTTCCACTTAATGGTTTATGTTTGTAATTTATATATTTCTATTGTGATTTTTGTTTACTAATTATGTAATTGATGATCGTGAAGGTCGTCAAGGCACTACTGACAACCTTCCAAAGGGACTAAAAAGCTATCCCAGACAATTTAGTAGGTTGCCCTACTACGAGGACCTACAAATTGTGCATTTGTTTGATCTTATGCATGTTGGAAAGAATATAACAGAGACATTGTGGAAAATACTGGATGGAAGGCGTGACAAAGAAAAAATTGTCAAAATTTGTAATGACATTCATGAATCCAATCATGCACTGAAGAATTTCATTCACTCAAATAGCAATAGAGATCAGATTAATATAAGTGCCCTTCCTTGGTTATTAACGGAGCAGCAAAGTGATGCCATAAAAGAAGTCATACGAAAAATTCAATTTCCCACAGGATTTGCTGGGAACATAAGCAATCTCATATCAAAGAAAAGTGAATTTGGGCCAGGGCTCAAAACGCATGATTGGCATACTTTCATCAAGGTAAGTTATGTTCTTCTGTATTTACAATATATTCATAAACTACGTGTACTATTCATTATGTTATGTTAGAAAATAATGAAATGATTGGTTTATAATTACTGCAGTACGTGCTACCTCTATCTCTCCCAGAGCACTTCAACAATAACATCAAACAAGTGATATATGATCTTGGAAAATACATGAGGTAAGTAGTAATATCTGTTCAATTTGTTGTATATATTTATTATATTCGCGATTTGTTTTTCTTGCTATGTAATCTATTGTATATTATTTTGTAAAGTCTCGTATTTATATTTTTTTTGTGACTTGAATCTCTTAATGTAGGTGGTTGTCATCTAAAGAAATCCATAAAGAAGATATAAACTATTGGAAGAGAAGAATTCCTCATTTATTGTGTGAAATGCAAAAGTGTCTACCTCCAACTTTTTTCAATGCACAAGAACACTACCTCATACACCAAGTTGAGGAGATTGAATTGTGTGGACCTGCACACACTAGGTCAATGTGGATGGTTGAGAGGCACTTAAAATCTTTGAAGGCTTTGGTTCGACAAAGAGCACATCCTGAGGGTTCTATGGTAGAGGGATACATGGTATACCAGACTATGGTGTACATTACTGAATATCTTCCTAAGTTTGCTTCAAATATCCATGTAGATCGCATTTGGGATCTCGACCCTTTTAAAAAATTCAAAGGGGAGTACTTGATGGGGAAAGGTAGATTGAGGAAAGTGACAGGTAATAAATTATAAGATGTTATTGTAATAAATTATTTCTTAATCTTCAAAATAAATCGGTTGTAAGTCGTCTATTTTTTTTTTGTACAGTTGCTCGAGAGTGGGATGCACTACATTTGTATATTGCAAACAATCTTGATTGGATGACGGTATGGATTGAACGATGTCAACATTCTGGTCACACATTAACATGGGAAGGTGTATCTTCATTGGTTAAAGAAGCTCATCGTAATGGAGATTCTAATGTTACGCAAAGGGAAATAGATTTAGCATATGGTTTAAGAGATTTCCAGGTACGTACAAAATTATTAATCACCCGTATGTTTATCAACTCACGATATAATAATTTTGACATGTTTCACATATTATTGCAGGTTAAACACCACAAGGGTATGTTCTGTAATGGTCAAAAATTTCGCGTCAAAGTGTTGGATGACACGAAGAAAACTTGTGATTCTGGAATAACTGCAGTCTTTCAAGTGACTAATATTTCATCTAGAAATGACTTAGATCCTCAAGAGTCTAAAAATCAATACTATGGCATTTTGGATGATATATTTGAGTGCGACTTTAGTTCCTTCAAATTAGTACTCTTCGTTGTCAAATGGTACAGGCTACGACTTAATCCAAATGATCCTAATAGAACTGTTATTGAACATGATAATGGATTTACAATGGTTAATACAAGGTCATTTGAGCCAGTTGGGGATGAGCCCTATGTTCTTCCAAGCCAATGTGAACAGGTATTTTACTCAGAGGTTTCACATAAACCGGGTTGGTCATTTGTTGTTAGACATGAACCGAGAGGAAGGCCGATAAAGTATAATGCGATGGAAGAAGAAGATACCGAAGAAGTAGAAGATGATGTAGATGATGATCACGATCGACAATTATTGGATGATGTTCCTGAGACAAATTTTCATGAAGAAGAAGAAGAAGATGATGCTGCTACTGATGATGATGATGAAGATGATGTTGATGTTGATGATGATGATGTTGATGATGACGACAACGACGACGACGACGAGGACGATGATGATGACGATGATGACGAGGATGATGATGATGATGATGAGGATGATGATGATGAAATTTAAAGGTATGCCATCAATCCTTAATGTATTTAATATTCATTTCTTGATAGAAATATATTTGTCTTAAATGGTTACATAGTTTATTCATTATCTATTTAAAAGCTATAAGTGTTATAATGTGTACGTTTTAATATTTTTAATTTTTATGTGATGCTTATGATGGATGTGATTATGATTATGATGTGATTATGCTAACGATAATTGAATTACATTTGCAGGAAATTGAACCCCTTTCAAGAGCATCCCGCACAGTCTCATGGATCGACAGGTATAAGTCAATACACCTTATAGAAAGTCTATTTAATACACTTATCAATAGTAAGATTGATGTCTTCTAAGATCTCTCCCATTTGCAGGTACCAGCAAATAGGTATTTGTCAGAAGTGTCTTCCTCGAGTGAGGGAAATATAGGAATAGAAGAGGAAAGTGAGACATGCAGTTTATCTAGAATAGGGAGATTAACTAGAGGTCAAAGGACTAGAAGGAAATTCAATAAACACATGAAATTTTTCCTTGCTCAAGGGGGGTCATGTTCTTATGATGATGAGACGAAAGGCGACATCGAGGTGCCCTTGAGGTACCAACATCTACAGAAACATTGGGTACCCAAGGAACTTCCTCTAATAAACATTGATTTTTGTGTTAATGAGAGGATATATCGCATAGCACCATCATCATTACATGGTTTGGGCCTATTTTCTATGGATGGCATAAAGGTGTCTTACAACAAAGTTTTTGAATTGATGGAGTATGTTGGACCATGTTACGATTACAAAAGTTGGATGCATATTGTTCAATATAAAAAAAGTATGCGTAGGTATGCACTCTCGGAAAATTATATACAACAGCAAGACAATAATCAAAGTAAAAGTGTGGCTATATACATTGATGGAAGGCCAAAAGCAACAGGGAATATTGCGGGTTTTATAAATAGTACACGACCTGGGTCAACTATAAAGCAACCCAATTGCATTTTTGAGGCGCGCGAGGGAAATCGTGTATTCATCTGTGCGATAAAATCAATACGTGCAGGGGAAGAGCTGCTTATTGATTACAATTTGAACCGCATAGATACAAACGAGGCTACTATCATGGGGGTGGTACATACTATTAAACCAACTTCTAATCAATGACTCCAACATACCATTTAGTTATTAAATTTTTGGCTAACATTTTTATACTTGATCTTTGACACAGGGGCACAATATGGAGCGACCGCCCGAAGGTGATGGTGACGATATTCCTAGCTCATCTACACATGAGTAGGTAAAATTCATTGTAATTGTGCAAACTAGATAGAAGCAAAATGTTATTTTTTTTAATGTTATTTTCTTCATTGTTTTGGAGTAATTTTGATAATACTAATACTATTGTTGTCACAGAGGGCCAGTGGTCGGAGAGAGGGAAAGCAACCTGCAGTCCCTCAGGAGTCCCCCCTTGTGGACCCTTTTTTTATTGATTTAGCAGAGACCGATGACCCGATCGGTTCCATTAAAAAGCTGCTAAAGAAAATTGGGAAAGAACTTCTACGTTTGGTATCCATACATCCTCAGACTCAGGAAATAAAAGACAGGGCAGCTGAGTTGTTGCGCACTTCTGAAAACTTTAAAGTAAGTATTAATGAAATTTTTAATTATTACAAGAGTTCAATAATGGTTTTTATGTTATGCTCTTTTATGACATTAATTAAAATATGGATGCATTGTCTTTACAGAGTTATTTGCGTAATTTTGAACCCCATTCCCATGATGAGGCCGGTATTGCAAGTGGTTCAGGTAGATCACATGTTCCATTCCCCACTTGTGTTTTCCACTGAATATATATAGGAATGATCATAATCATTGACAATACATGCTCGAACAATCTTTTTTTTTAATGCTCTAACAATCTTGTCCATGCTAGTCCACGCGTTCTATATTTATGCATGCTCTAACAATTTTATTCTTCAGCTCCTTTCCATGATGATATGACAACGCCGCCTCCATCCAGGACAGCCACAAATGTCTTTCCGACTGCCATGTCAACAACACACAGCCTAAATGCACCAACTGTTGCACCATCTACTGGTACACAAATCCCTCTTTTTCTCTCTTTTGTTATGTGTTTAAGTGTTATGTGTTTACGATGTAGATCCCTTGATTGTGTTTGTGCCATGGGTGCTCTGCACCAATTTATTTCCCTTGAAGTATTATTTCTTGGAGGCATTTGATAATGGTTTTCATTTTTTGCAATAGGAGATGCAACAAGTCCCAATGCAACATCATTTCCTGGATGTTCCCGTGTTCCTAGTACGGGAACGGTGAAGGATTGCGTATTGATCATCAGCGACGATGAAGGCGTTCCCTTAAAAGTATCCAAACTTCCAGGTACTTTAAAGTTATTATTATTCTATAGTGATATAATAGTAATTTAGTTTTTGATCACTCTTCATCGACTAATGATCCCATGATTATTTTGTAGGGAATGATATTTTTTGGCGAAAACTTGGTGACGAGTGTTTGCGGATATTCGGGCCCACCATACGTACATGGTGGAACATCATATCCTAACTAAAACCCCAAACCACTATTTTGATTTCATATCATTGCTAGAATAGTTTTCCTTTTCATCAATTTCTTGAACTATATTAAAGGTAGCTTCTCTTCATTTATGAGTCTAACATGTTTTTTTTTACTTAAAAGGTGGAATAACCAAGATAAAAAGTTGAAGGATGATCTTGTAGATAGTATGACCCAGCTTTTTGGACCTCGTGCATTCGAGAGAAACAAGCTCCTTGAAAGAGCTGGTTTATGTTTGAAGTATATTAGGGACCAGTACAGGAAATATTTAGAGGTTAACCCAAGGCACGAGCGTCCGCCCTGTGTTCTTGAGGCTGAGTGGCAGGGTTTGATTTTGGATGGAAAGTATAAAGCTGACATGAAAAAAGGAATTATGCCAGTAGAGAGTAGAGCAAGGTATGTGATACTTTTGAGAATGTAATTATGTACTAATTAACCTCTAAATTTTTCCTATATTGGTCTCTAACATATTTCAAACTTTTCATAGATTGCCTGACACATCAAAGGCAACAAAGGCAAGATTAGAAAAGCACGGGACACACAAGCTCGGCTCTGGTGGTTTTTCCAAACTTCAAGCACGAGTTGTAAGTATTAGTAAATGAAAACTTGTATCAATTTTTTTATATATTGCAAGGAAATTTTTTTTGATCAAACAATGCAAGTAAAATTCACCATACCAAGAAAAAATGTAGGGGTCAGAGTTCAATAGATGCCTCACAGAAGAGGACAAGAGAATTGGCTTCCAACAAGGCTATAGAGCCGTGGCTGAACGGCTACGAGCTGAAATCAGTGTGCAAGGTTCAAATAATGATGCATCTGAGCCACAGGTAAATAAGCTAAATGAAATTTATTTCAAATTGAATACTTTACCAATTAGTCTATTTGATGTTAAGTTCTAATATAAAGTGAGTATATCTGTTTTAAGAAAGCAATGATAACAATGTGTAGGATATTGGAATGCAGCCTGACAATCCTTCTACACAATCTATGCATAATGAAGGTTCGCATGATGTGCATCCTAGTGGTGGAGGTATACATTTGCTATTAAAATTTTTATATGTAATTACAATTGGTGTTTGGATTAATGTAACATTTTGTATAGCAACTGTAGAGGATCGAGGGGTCGGTGCTCATGAGCATGTTGAGGTTGAGTCTAGACAAAATGATGTGGCCAGATCAGGTAATTAAAGAGCGCCACAGTTATGTTCTTTAAAATAATTAAATACTTGTAACAATTATAATTAAATATTTTAAATTTAACTCTTTTATTTGTTATTGTAGAGGACCCCCCTTTGCAGCAGCATAGGAATTTGAGATCATCAAGAACAAAGAACAAAACAACTGATGAGGGGGGTATTGATGATAACACTGATGCTCCTCTTAGAGCTTACATAGAAAAAAAAATTAGAAAGAGAAAAAAGAAATAATTGTCATCTAAATACCTTAATTGATAATGACTGAATTTTATGTCTCAATGAATTTAATTATGTGCTAATGAATGTTCATGAATTATGTGTTTATTTTCATATTGATGAATGTTGTGTGTTAACGAATCTAATGTGTTAATGAATGTTATCATGTGATATTGATTGAATGTTACATTTTATTAATAATTGAAAGAATGAATGAATGTTAGATGTTAACGGGGAATGTAGAGTGATGTTAGGGGGAGGGGGGTGGGGCCAAATGAGCTTCCACCTTCACGTGGTTGGCCCTGTTTAGTAGAGAATATTAAACTATATTCTCGAAACAAAGTGAAGCTCAATAAGATACTAAATGAGTCAAAATGGTTATCAAGGTCCTCTATCCATAAGATACTTGTAGTCAAAATGGTTATTAATAAGATACTTGTAGTCAAAATGGTTATCTAGGTCCTCTATCCATTCCATAAGTTCTTCACCATTCAAACTTCCTCCATAACAAGGAATGTGCTCTAGGTTAGTCATGAAGCCTAGCATGGACTCTCTGTCAGATAGAGCCACTATTTCAGAGCCTTTTTTGTGCATTTCCTTCAAGCACTGTACAGTGTACGGATGTGAAAGGGAGGGCAGACCAGTGTGGAAGTTAGAGTATTTATATCTTATGCTTTGAGAGTTTATTTGGTAGATTCAAGACACCTTATATCAAAGTTATTCCTTTTTCTTATCTGTTGTTCTGTCAAACCCTCATTTTTTGGGTTATTGCATTCAAATGGCCTTAACTTGCAAATAAACCATAGGATATCCTCTGTTCTTTGTAAAATGCAAGTTAAGGGGGTTTATTTTCATATTTTAAAAGCTTTGGAACAGGATACTAAGCCAGAGAATTTCAAGAGCAAGCCCTAGGTCAAGAATCTCAATGTTCTTGACTAGGAGTTGATGGATTATGCAAGATCAGAGGGTAGCGGCAAGTAAAGGACCTCAAACCTTGTTGAGTCTAGATCTTTAGAGCATGGTGGACATCTTCAAACTCTGATCTTGGTTTCATGCACCCATTTTCAATGCCTTGTTTTGGAACCCACACCCAAAGGCATGCATTAGGTCTGCGGACTCAATAAGGACATTGATATGCTCTAGAGTGGAGTCAAGGTCTGGGAGTTGGAGGATTGTTAGAACATCAAAAAGGGTACTCAAAAAACATATAAGTTCATAAGGTCCTTTGTCAAATTGAAGAGTTATTGCTGCAGAACAGGTTTTGGAGACCTACTAGAGTCACTAGGTCTATTTGGACCCGTTTGGACCACGACACACAGTAGCATCTACAGAGAAGAAGTTTGGTATGCAATGGTCTTGAAACCTCCTGAGAAATTCTTGGTATGCATTTGTGTGGTGCAAAAGCTTCGTTGAAAGAGAAAAAGAAGAAAAGAATAGAAATGATTTTTTTTCTTTTTATGTCATATACTGTAACCAGCTACTTATAACTTGCAAAAATTATTATAACCATTTGAAATTGAAACTTAGTTTAATGTGAAACTGAGAACTGCTTTATTAGAGCTTTCTGTGATTTAGATTCAGACATCAAGAACATTGTTTGCCTAATATTGTGATTAATGTTTATTTATTAATATCTCATACTGACAAACAATTGATAATTGTAGGGAAAACGTCATTGGGGGTCTTTGAGGATCCACCAGAAGCCAAGGAGAAAATGTATTCAAATGCTAAAGATGGTGTAACAGTCCTTACAGCTGTTGAACCTTGCTGTGTAGATCATCTCCGATTCTCCAAGTTCAACAGTACTGTGGTATTCCTTTGGATACTTCTAATGGTAAATTTCAGACATCAAGTTCTTTTCGTATGAAACTACTACATTTGTAATCTGTAGTTTTAAACTTTTAGTTTATAAATGTTCATCAGCTTTAGTTCGTATGCTGCCATTTCAAGTATGATTAATGAAGTTACCTTTATCACAGGATGAAAGTGAGCAGTCAGCATACTGGTACGGAGCTGGCAGCATTGATACGGTGACTAGGGCATCGTTTAATGGTGGTATTGTGTTTTCCCGTATTTAGGGCATCGGCCTTTTGAAGCATTGCCTTCATCTTTCTTAAGTCTGAGTTTTAAGTTTGTTTATCTCTCTCGGCGCTGTTGAAAATACAAATGACAATGTTCTTGTTTGTTTTGCCCTTATATCCCGATGTGATTTCGCGGAGGGTTACGGCGCTGTTGAAAACACAAATGAAAACACAAATCCCTTGTGTAATTGCCACTTGAAGGAGGACAGTCACTGTAAAGACAACATGATAATGTACACTTACAGCCCGTGTACATTATCATTGTGTCTTTAGAGTGACTATCCTCATTTGTTGAAGAAGAAAAGCATTAATGTGGCTGAATAGCAATACATTCAAGTGGCAATCACACAAGGGACAGTCACTGTGAGATGTCCTCATTTGTGACTATCCTTACAGTGAGTGTACATTATCATGTTGTCTTTAGAGTGACTGTCCTCATTTGTTGAAGAAGAAAAGCATTAATGTGGTTCAATAGCAATACATTCAAGTGACAATTACACAAGGGACAATCGATCACTGTGAGATGTCCTCATGTGTGACTATCCTTGTCACAAATGACTATCCTTGTAAAGACAACATGATAATGTACACATACAATGAGTGTACATTATCATGTTGTCTTTACAGTGGCTGCCCTCATGTTGTATATTATTCTCTGTAGATGCTACTATGTGCTAGGGAACTTCTTAGAACTGTTGGTATATTCTTACAACTTGTTACACCTGGGATATTCTTCTCTGTAGATGCTATTGTGTGCCATGGTCCAAACAGGCCCATAAATGTGGTTGAATAGCAATACATTCAAGTGGCAATTACACAAGGGACAGTCACTGTGAGATGTCCTCATGTGTGACTGTCCTTGTCACAAATGAGGACATCTCACAGTGACTGTCCCTTGTGTAATTGCCACTTGAAGGAAAAAAGCATTAATGTGGTTCAATAGCAATGTATTCAAGCGGAAATTACACAAGGGATAATCACTCTGAGATTTCCTCATTTGTGACTATCCTTACAGTGAGTGTACATTATCATGTTGTCTTTACAGTGACTGTCCTCATTTGTTGAAGGAAAAAAGCATTAATGTGGTTCAATAGTGATGCAGAGTAGTCAAGGCTTTTAGAATATACAAATATACATCCTTAACTCTCATTCCACCAAGGAAGAAGGAATTCCAATGGTTGAAACGTGAGTTAAGGTCTTTACATCAGTCAAACCCTGAAAATGAGGGTTTGTAAACAATGCACAGAAAATTTGAAATAACTTAGATATAAAACAAAGAGAATCAATCAAACCAACTTCCAAAGCATCAGATGTCACTATTACAACTTCCAGGCAAATTTTATCATCCAACCACCATCCGTACAGCCGTACAGAGTTCGTTTTTCACCAGAAATGCACTAAAACAGGGTTATTTTTATTTTTTATGAAAGCAAAATGATTACAATACTGGTTCTCTGTCTGTCTTCGACCATTTGAAGCCTAAAATAGGCTCTCCAAACGTTGGTTCAACCATCTAGGTGGTTAGAACAGTTTATCCAACAAATGTCAACTTTGTTAAGCAACTTTTAAAGTTGCATTACAACTTTGCAAACAACTTTGCCGAGAAGGTTAAAAATGTGTTGTGAAACTTTAGGAACCTTATTAAAGTTATTTTGGACCTTCAAAATTCTTAACAACATCTAAAAGACACCTAATAAACACTTACTATGCTCATTTCATCCAAGGACTCAAAAGATGCCCAAGGTTTATAAGTCACCAAGGGGTCTTGTGTCCAACAAGTGGATGTTTATAAGGAGATAAGATCAATCCTTAATATTTATTACAAACCAAGAAAACATCTAAAACTCCTATTCTAATTTATTGTCATTAAAAAAGACTCTGATTTGTCATTCAAAAAGACTCTGATTTGTCAATCAAAAGGACCTTTCACCAGTCAATCCTTCAAAGCTCCAAGGTGAAAATCTTATGTTCCAATTGATAGGATTTGACTCCTTGGCTTCATGGCAACTTCCTTCAATCATGGTGTCTTTGGCTTGCATTAGGGATGCCCCTGCATCAAATAGCAATGCATTCAAGTGGCAATTACACAAGGGACAGTACATGCCCATTAAAGTTGGTGTTTTGTTATCCAGCATGACAATGGAGACAACATACTCTGTGTCAATTTTACTGATCAAATTTCCCTCCGCCAGGCAAAGCAACAATCTGGGTATGATAAGGTGAAATTTTGTAGTCCTTTTGGGTATGATAACAGTTCCAGTTTCCAATAAGATGGTTCATTTTTATAATCTAGCTTCAATTTCTCTTGTGAAAATCTTTTTTTCATTTTATGGGTGGTAAAATATAATTATTATGCTAGAGGTGTGTACTTATGGATGATAATGAAACAAAATGATAAGATTTAAGACTTGTTTTTTTTTTAAATAGCAATTTAAGTTTCCTTCTATTATAAATTACTGTTTTTCTATTTTTTAATGTATCTTTCCAAATCTTTTATATCAATTTTATTTATGAAATATAAATATATTAATAATGTTTTAGTGTTTTTAGGATTAGTTTATATCAATTCTATGTATCATCATTCATCATTCAATTGTCAGTATTATTAATTTAGACTGTGCAATTGTAGAACTACTCGAATATGGGTTGGATGGATACTCAAGCAGGGGAACCCTCCTCAAATATCTCAAGCAGTGAACTTGGAAAAATGTGTCCTGAAGGAACCCTTTCCATCAGAGAGATAAAAGTACAAACAAGTAAAAGAAGCAGGCTCTGCAAATATGTTTTTGAGAAGAAAAATGATAGATTATTCGAGTATGGTTCATGAGGTATATCTAAAAAGACATTTTTTTTCTTATTATAATAAAAGAGGAAGTTGTGAATGTCAAAGTTGAGTGAAACAAAAATTATTTTCATCAAATTTTCTTAGGCTTGCTTTTGGGAATAGTTTCTTACAATATTGCTATTAAGATTTTTATTGTGTAGTTTTTAGATTAGGTTTATAAAATTATATTTCATGAGTAGTGATTCATATTAATCAATTAACGATACTTTTGGAAGGTATTTTCAATGTGGCAAATTTTGATATTTTTACAAGAATTAGATTGTGTAATTTTTTTAATTAAAGTCATTGACTCATATTTCATAAATAATAGTTCTCATGAATCCATCTCTTATAAGATTGAATAGTCTATTTAGGAAGTATTTCTGATAGTATGTCAAATTATGATATTACTATTACCATTAGATTGCATGGCTTTGAAGTCAACCTCGTTGACCCATATTCTTCTCTGTAGATGCTACTATGTGCTAGGGAACTTCTTAGAACTGTTGGTATATTCTTACAACTTGTTACACCTGGGATATTCTTCTCTGTAGATGCTACTATGTGCCGCAATCCAAATGGGCCCATAAATGTGGTTGAATAGCAATACATTCAAGTGGCAATTACACAAGGGACAGTCACTGTGAGATGTCCTCATGTGTGACTGTCCTTGTCACAAATGAGGACATCTCACAGTGACTGTCCCTTGTGTAATTTCCACTTGAATGAGGACAGTCACTGTAAAGACAACATGATAATGTACACTTACAGCCCGTGTACATTATCATGTTGTCTTTAGAGTGACTATCCTCATTTGTTGAAGAAGAAAAGCATTAATGTGGCTGAATAGCGATACATTCAAGTGGCAATCACACAAGGGACAGTCACTGTGAGATGTCCTCATTTGTGACTGTCCTTACAGTGAGTGTACATTATCATGTTGTCTTTAGAGTGACTGTCCTCATTTGTTGAAGAAGAAAAGCATTAATGTGGTTCAATAGCAATACATTCAAGTGGCAATTACACAAGGGACAATCGATCACTGTGAGATGTCCTCATGTGTGACTATCCTTGTCACAAATGAGGACATCTCACAATGACTGTCCCTTGTGTAATTCAAGTGGCAATTACACAAGGGACAGTCACTGTGAGATGTCCTCATTTGTGACTGTCCTTACAATGAGTGTACATTATCATGTTGTCTTTAGAGTGACTGTCCTCATTTGTTGAAGAAGAAAAGCATTAATGTGGTTCAATAGCAATACATTCAAGTGGCAATTACACAAGGGACAATCGATCACTGTGAGATGTCCTCATGTGTGACTATCCTTGTCACAAATGAGGACATCTCACAATGACTGTCCCTTCTGTAATTGCCACTTGAATGAGGACAGTCACTGTAAAGACAACATGATAATGTACACATACAATGAGTGTACATTATCATGTTGTCTTTACAGTGGCTGCCCTCATGTTGTATATTCTTCTCTGTAGATGCTACTATGTGCTAGGGAACTTCTTAGAACTGTTGGTATATTCTTACAACTTGTTACACCTGGGATATTCTTCTTTGTAGATGCTACTGTGTGCTGGGGTCCAAACGGGCCCATAAATGTGGTTGAATAGCAATACATTCAAGTGGCAATTACACAAGGGACAGTCACTATGAGATGTCCTCACGTGTGACTGTCCTTGTCACAAATGAGGACATCTCACAGTGACTGTCCCTTGTGTAATTAAGTATTGTGGGGAAGCATTCTAAATAACCAAAGCCGCTAACAATAAATTCAACACAGATATGTCCTCATTTCTGGGTATTTTAGCTCTCTAACAGCTGAATACCAGATTAAATAATAATGACAAAAGAAAAATAAACCCAACGTACTCAGAAATTGTAGCTGTGATTTTGCGGAGGGAATCTCTCTCGGCGCTGTTGAAAACACAAATGACAACCCGCTTGATTTCGTGGAGGGAATCTCTCTCGGTGCTGTTCAAAACACAAATGACAACCCGCTTTGTTCAAAACACAAATGATAACCCGCTTGATTTCACGGAGGGAATCTCTCTCGGCGCTGTTGAAAACACAAATGACAACGTTCCTTTTTTTTTTTGCACTTATATCCCGACCAACATAAGGTGCATTTGTAATACAACATGATAATGTACACTTACAGTGAGTGTACATTATCATGTTGTCCTTAGAGTGACTATCCTCATTTGTTGAAGAAGACAAGCATTAATGTGGCTGAATAGCAATACATTCAAGTGGCAATTACACAAGGGACAATCACTATGAGATGTCCTCATTTGTGACTGTCCTTACAGTGAGTGTACATTATCATGGTGTCTTTAGAGTGACTATCCTCATTTGTTGAAGAAGAAAAGCATTAATGTGGTTGAATAGCAATACATTGAAGTGGCAATTACACAAGGGACAATCACTGTGAGATGTCCTCATGTGTGACTGTCCTTGTCACAAATGAGGACATCTCATAATGACTGTCCCTTGTGTAATTCAAGTGGCAATTACACAAGGGACAGTCACTGTGAGATGTCCTCATTTGTGACTGTCCTTACAGTGAGTGTACATTATCATGTTGTCTTTAGAGTGACTGTCCTCATTTGTTGAAGAAGAAAAGCATTAATGTGGTTCAATAGCAATACATTCAAGTGGCAATTACACAAGGGACAATCGATCACTGTGAGATGTCCTCATGTGTGACTATCCTTGTCACAAATGAGGACATCTCACAATGACTGTCCCTTCTGTAATTGCCACTTGAATGAGGACAGTCACTGTAAAGACAACATGATAATGTACACATACAATGAGTGTACATTATCATGTTGTCTTTACAGTGGCTGCCCTCATGTTGTATATTCTTCTCTGTAGATGCTACTATGTGCTAGGGAACTTCTTAGAACTGTTGGTATATTCTTACAACTTGTTACACCTGGGATATTCTTCTCTGTAGATGCTACTGTGTGCTGGGGTCCAAACAGGCCCATAAATGTGGTTGAATAGCAATACATTCAAGTGGCAATTACACAAGGGACAGTCACTGTGAGATGTCCTCATGTGTGACTGTCCTTGTCACAAATGAGGACATCTCACAGTGACTGTCCCTTGTGTAATTGCCACTTGAATGAGGACAGTCACTGTAAAGACAACATGATAATGTACACAAGTACCGTGAAGGTAGTTGCAAGTTACGGCTGTTTCATTGCATACCCGAAACAATGAAGATGTTACGGTCCACAAAATGTTTGTGCTTGAAAGATGAACAAATAAAATTAAACTTCTAAATAACCAGAGCCGCTAACAATAAATTCAACACAGATATGTCCTCATTTCTGGGTATTTTAGCTCTGTAACAGCTGAATACCAGATTACATAATAATGACAAAAGAAAAATAAACCCAACGTACTCAAAAATTGTAGCTGTGATTTCGCAGAGGGAATCTCTCTCGGCACTGTTGAAAATACAAATGACAACGTTTCTCTACATTATCATGTTGCCTTTACAGTGACTGTCCCTTGTGTAATTGCCACTTGAAGGAGGACAGTCACTGTAAAGACAACATGATAATGTACACTTACAGCCCGTGTACATTATCATGTTGTCTTTAGAGTGACTATCCTCATTTGTTGAAGAAGAAAAGCATTAATGTGGCTGAATAGCAATACATTCAAGTGGCAATCACACAAGGGACAGTCATTGTGAGATGTCCTCATTTGTGACTGTCCTTACAGTGAGTGTACATTATCATGTTGTCTTTAGAGTGACTGTCCTCATTTGTTGAAGAAGAAAAGCATTAATGTGGTTCAATAGCAATACATTCAAGTGGCAATTACACAAGGGACAATCGATCACTGTGAGATGTCCTCATGTGTGACTATCCTTGTCACAAATGAGGACATCTCACAATGACTGTCCCTTGTGTAATTCAAGTGGCAATTACACAAGGGACAGTCACTGTGAGATGTCCTCATTTGTGACTATCCTTACAATGAGTGTACATTATCATGTTGTCTTTAGAGTGACTGTCCTCATTTCTTGAAGAAGAAAAGCATTAATGTGGTTCAATAGCAATACATTCAAGTGGCAATTACACAAGGGACAATCGATCACTGTGAGATGTCCTCATGTGTGACTATCCTTGTCAAAAATGAGGACATCTCACAATGACTGTCCCTTCTGTAATTGCCACTTGAATGAGGACAGTCACTGTAAAGACAACATGATAATGTACACATACAATGAGTGTACATTATCATGTTGTCTTTACAGTGGCTGCCCTCATGTTGTATATTCTTCTCTGTAGATGCTACTATGTGCTAGGGAACTTCTTAGAACTGTTGGTATATTCTTACAACTTGTTACACCTGGGATATTCTTCTCTGTAGATGCTACTGTGTGCTGGGGTCCAAACGGGCCCATAAATGTGGTTGAATAGCAATACATTCAAGTGGCAATTACACAAGGGACAGTCACTGTGAGATGTCCTCGTATGACTGTCCTTGTCACAAATGAGGACATCTCACAGTGACTGTCCCTTGTGTAATTGCCACTTGAATGAGGACAGTCACTGTAAAGACAACATGATAATGTACACAAGTACCGTGAAGGTAGTTGTAAGTTACGGCTGTTTCATTGCATACCCGAAACAATGAAGATGTTACGGTCCAGAAAACGTTTGTGCTTGAAAGATGAACAAATAAAATTAAACTTCTAAATAACCAGAGCCGCTAACAATAAATTCAACACAGATATGTCCTCATTTCTGGGTATTTTAGCTCTGTAACAGCTGAATACCAGATTACATAATAATGGCAAAAGAAAAATAAACCCAACGTACTCAGAAATTGTAGCTGTGATTTCACGGAGGGAATCTCTCTCGGCACTGTTGAAAATACAAATGACAACGTTTCTCTACATTATCATGTTGCCTTTACAGTGACTGTCCCTTGTGTAATTGCCACTTGAAGGAGGACAGTCACTGTAAAGACAACATGATAATGTACACTTACAGCCCGTGTACATTATCATGTTGTCTTTAGAGTGACTATCCTCATTTGTTGAAGAAGAAAAGCATTAATGTGGCTGAATAGCAATACATTCCAGTGGCAATTACACAAGGGACAGTCACTATGAGATGTCGTCATTTGTGACTATCCTTACAGTGAGTGTACATTATCATGTTGTCTTTAAAGTGACTGTCCTCATTTGTTGAAGGAAAAAAGCATTAATGTGGTTCATTAGCAATGTATTCCCAGCATCTGTACCTGCATCTCTCTTATATACTACAAGTTACTTGCCATCAGAAATTGCAGTTCCCTCACGTGACATTGATGGTGAAGTGTTCTTTTCAAAACCATCATCTGTGGTTACCAATGCTCCTGTTTTAGGCAATAAGTTTGTTGCATTCCATGAGCCATTGGTCAAGTTTCTTCTACGAGCTTCTGATGCCTCAAAATCTAAGCAGCGCCTACGCATGCCTCGTTGTGGTTGATTATCATTCTGTACATGAATTATAATGAGTAATCAGTTTTGGGCCTTGGAATCTTGTATGTAACATGCACAGGCATTTCATGGCTAAATGAATCTATTTAAAAGCATCAACTTTTCTTACATGATGCTGGATACATAAGTAGAACAAGCGTATATCAAATTGGAAGCAATCAGAACTCCACAATGACATATTATTTAGAGTACTCTTCAGTTTAAGTAATAATGCATATATTGACACTGTAAAGACAACATGATAATGTACACTCACTGTAAAGACAACATGATAATGTACACTCACTGTAAGGACAGTCACAAATGAGGACATCTCACAGTGACTGTCCCTAGTGTAATTGCCACTTGAATGTATTGCTATTCAGCCACATTAATGCTTTTCTTCTTCAACAAATGAGGATAGTCACTGTAAAGACAACATGATAATGTACACTCACAGTGACTGTCCCTAGTGTAATTGCCACTTGAATGTATTGCTATTCAGCCACATTAATGCTTTTCTTCTTCAACAAATGAGGATAGTCACTGTAAAGACAACATGATAATGTACACTCACTGTGAGTGTACATTATCATGTTGTCTTTACAGTGACTATCCTCATTTGTTGAAGAAGAAAAGCATTAATGTGGCTGAATAGCAATACATTCAAGTGGCAATTACACTAGGGACAGTCACTGTGAGATGTCCTCATTTGTGACTGTCCTTACAGTGAGTGTACATTATCATGTTGTCTTTACAGTGGCTGTCCTCATTTGTTGAAAGAAAAAAGCATTAATGTGGTTCATAAGCAATGTATTAAATTAATTTTTTTTTTTTAATCCACCCACGGGCGTCGCAATTGCGACGGAAACCCGTCGCAATGCGATGCGGGCGCCCGTCGCAATTGCTTGGGAGGTCCGTCGCGATTGCGACGGCCCTCCGAAGCCATGCGACGGGGGGGCGACGGCCATGCCGCTTCTTAAATCTTAGCCACATTGCGACGGATAGGTGTCGCAATTGCGATGGATACCCATAGACGTCGCAATTTGCGACTAAAAAACAACGACGTCTATGGGTGTTGCTATTGCGACACATAGCTGTCGCAATTGCGACACATAGCCGTCGTAAAATGACCCAAAATGTATTAGTGAGGCAATTAAAAAGGTCCCTCCACCAAAGAACATAAAAGGTGTGCAGTCATTCTTGGGACAGATTAATTTTGTAAGAAGATTTATTGCTAACTTTGCAGAATTGGTCAAGCCCATAGTGAAGTTCTTAAAGAAGGAAGTGAAGTTTGAATGGAACCTTGAAGCTCAGCAAGCTTTTGTAAGAATCAAACAAGCAATTCAAGAGGCCCTAGTTTTGGTATCACCTAATTATTTGAAACCATTTTCTCTATTTTCTTTTGCATCTTTTCATACTATTGTAGCTATCCTTTTACAAAAGGATCAAGAAGGATATGAGCATCCTATAGCCTTTTTCAGCAAATCATTACAATCTGCTGAATTAAATTATGAACTAATGGAGAAGCAAGCTTATGCCCTTGTAAAGGCAGTCAAAGCTTTTAGACCATATTTGGTCTGTGCAAAGGTTAGAGCTTATGTGCCTCATACTGCGGTAAAGGATATCCTAACACAGAGTGAAGTCATAGGAAAGAGGTGTAAATGGATAAACAGGATTCAAGAGTTTGACATTGACATTCACATTACCATGTTGGTAAGAGGATTGGGACTTGATAAGTTAATGACTGAGGAAAATATGGACCTTGTCTAGGTAAATAATGTTGCTGCTAATGTTGATATGATTACTAGTATTGAAATGCAACCCTGGTACAAGGATGTCATTTATTTTATTAAAAATGCCAAGTGTCCACCTAAATTAAATGACAATTAAAGGAGTCTGAGATTGCAAGCTTAGAGATATGTGCTGATCCAGGGTGATTTGTACTGGAAAGATAATGATGGCATTCTACTTTTTTGTTTGGATAAGTACCAATCAGAGAAAGTGTTGAAGGAAATGCACTCTGGAATGTGTGGAGGACATCATTCTGCTTGGTCAACCACTCATAAAATCTTAAGGGTAGGATACTATTGGCCTATATTATTCAAAGACACTCATTCTTATGTAAGGAAATGTGAGCCTTGTCAAAGATTTGCTAAAAAATTGAAGTTTTCAGGTGCACTCTTATTGAACCCTGTTGTTGCAGAAGCTCCTTTTGCAATGTGGGGTATGGATTTTATTGGAGAGTTCTTTGAGAAATCTAGTGGAGGACATAGTCACATTCTGGTGGCTACTGATTATTTCACCAAATGGATTGAAGCCATTCCAACAAAAAGGGCCACTAGTGTTGTTGTGATTGAGTTTCTGATGAACAACATAATCACTAGATTTGGTGTCCCTATTAAATTGGTTGTTGAAAATGCTATGAGTTTTAGGCCATAGGAGATTACTTATTTTTGTTTGAAAATGGGCATAGTATTGTCTTACTCATCCCCTTATCATCCACAGGCCAATGGACAAGCTGAATCTAGCAATAAGAGTATTTTGCAAATTTTGAAGAAAACCCTGGAAAAGAATAAAAGAAGTTGGCATGTGAAATTGAAATGAGACCTATGGGCTGATAGAATTTCTGAGAAGAGAGCTACAGGGAAGTCCCCTTTTGAAATGGTATATGGGGCAAAATCAAGGTTGCCAGTCAATAATTTCCTTCCAATCTATAAGTTTATGCAAGAAGAGGACATGGAAATCAGTGATCCATTGCAAGATAGAATGGTTCAGCTGATTGAGTTGGATGAGATTAGAAGGGAAGGACAAAGAGAAAATGTGAAGTTGCAGCAAAAAATGAAATATCTTTTTGATAAGAGAGCAACTGTGAGAAAATTCCAGCCTAGTGATATGGTTCTCCAATGGAATGCCAAGGCTGAAGATAAAGGAAAGCACAAAAAATTTGAGTCTTTATGGATGGGACCTAATATTGTTCATCAAACCCATGGTAAGGATTAATATTTTCTAAAAAATTTGGATGGTGAAGAGTAGGAATTGCTAGTGCATGGACAGTTCCTGAAAATTTTCTTCAGTTAATTCATTTTCCATGCACATTAGGCTTGTATATATGTGTAGGTGTGTTTCTTTTTGCTATGTGTTTGTTTCCTATTTTAGGTTAAGGTTTTGTGGTCTGCCTCCCAGAGATTCATAAATTCTTGCTATGATCTTGCAATCAAGCATCCTTAGATAGAGCCATTGTTGGATATTCTCTTAATTTTCTAAGGTGTGTGTCCAAATTTTGGGTTAAGTCTTCTTCCAGGTGTTTTGTTTGGTCTAGGGTTTGGAAAATTCACCGGAAATTGTCATAGCCGAGTTCAAAAACCCTTACCCTAGGTTTTGTTTTTGAAAATGTCAAATTCATGCAAAAGCCCTCATGATTAGCCCTTATTCTTCTATTTCATTATTACCTTTTTAGTCACTTAAGCTGATTAAATCATGCACGTGTTTAATGTTTTTGTGTTCGCTAAATTAGAAAAGGTCACAACGTGTCTCATATACTATATAGAACCAAATACAAGAGTTCCAATACTATCTAGTTCAAAAAGGTCATAGCGTGTCTCAAATATTGATAATCTGTAGATTTGATAATCTACAGATTTGAAAAGACTGTCAATTATGCTATTAAACCTCTCAAAATCCAAAGTATTGTCACTATTTAGGAAAGCATCTTGTGTAATTGCCAACTAATCCATTGATAGTTTCCATTCTTCCAACTTGATCACATTTCCATTGTCATCACATATAGATGGCAGATATTTTCTATAATGCTTATCAAACATAAACAACTTAACCTTCACCTAGTTGGACTTACCTTTAAAAAAATTTGAAACAGCACTGACTAAGCCAATCTTCTCAAAAACTTCTATCACTACCCTAGGGATCTCAGGCTTATGCTCCTGTAGACTATCAAGTTTATCAAACAACAAACTTCTCCCAGACCAAACACTATGAAGTGGCTCCAAAGTAGCCAATGATTCATTTACCTTTCTGTTGGTCTGGTGCAATTGGCTAACTGATTGATAAACTGTATCCATCTTCTCTATTATCTTATCCCACCTGTATTGCACAATCTTTGACATAGTGTCCAAAGATGCCTCTATCCTTATCTTCTCCAAATCTTCAGTAGGTCTCTCAGGGACTACTTCATCAATCTGAATAGGGACCTCAATATGCACAGGGGGGGAAACAACTACCTTTGAAGCTTCTTCAAGATTAACTTTTATTTCTACCAATTCATCCTCTAACTGCTTAATCTTCATCAATTAATTAGTCTTTTCTTGCCCCTCAGTTTGCATGAACAAGTAGATTTGTGTTGCTAGATGAAGATCCCCAGGTCTAGTTTTCATATTTCTCTTTTAGAGTCTAAGGGATACAAGAAAAATGGCTAACACCCCCCATAAGAGAGAAGAAGTGGAAGAGAGACTAGGTAGACCCCCCTCAATGTAGAATGAACACCAATGGTATATGCTCCAGGCTCGATGTAGAAACTTCTCCATGAGTGTAGAGAAAAATTTCTTCCCTTAGGAAGAAAGAAGACCAAAGGTGTATATATGAATCCTCCTCCCCAATCTATAGGAAGAAACCTCAAAATGTATGGAATCTCTGAAACCTTGTCAAGTTTCCCCATGTCAATGTTGAAAGGTATCACCTCCAAATCATGTGTACTAAGGCACTCTGATGAAAAAGACAAATCAAGATTGATTGAGGATGAATGTAGAACATGTACCAAAGACCCAAGTGTCTCCTCTAAAGATAAAGTGACCTCCTCCAATTGTTGAACCAAAGTATCCACAATCATGTTACCCTTGAAAGAATGATCAAGTAGAGATGAGGATGAGGGTCAACATGATCCCTCACAATAGCTAAAGAAGGATTGTTCTCAACAAAGAGAAGATGAATATCATCAATGAAGTCTCCCAAATCTGAAATGTAGGACTCCAAAAACAAACCTGCAATGTTTGTCAAGTAATCATCCCATGGAACCAAGTTTGGAAGACAATGAATATCCTACTGAACTGAATCACTTGAACCCATGGCTGTATGAATGCAAGCATCATCAGGAGAAATATTAGAATTAGTCTCAATAGGAGGAGGTTAAATGGGAGGCTCAAGAACTTGATTATGAGTGAGAATACCCAAGTTCAAGTAGCCAAAACTCTCCTCAAAATATGAATCATCAATATAAGTGTGATCATATGCTAAAGAATCACTATCATCAAGAGGAACAAAATCTAGAAAGGAGTACAACCGAGAAGAGTGATCCACCATCCCAGTAGAAATAACTGCTCCACTCTCCAAGTCCTTGAGAAAAACATAATCAAGTGTAAATTCCATAGTCTTTTTTGTAACACCATTTGTGATTTGATAGATAGAAAGAAGGTTATTGGTCAAGTGTGGAACACAAAACATATCATTGAAGTGTCCCTCCCTAACATCAATAATTCCTTTCCCAATCACATTCATGTAACTATGATTTCCCATCAAAATAGGTGGACCTTTGCAAGGCACAAATGATGAAAACATGGACTGTGAAGAAGCCATATGATGAGAAGCCCCTGAATCTAGAAGCCATCTACTTGAATTGGGACTTGAAGAAGCATATAAATCTTATCCTTTTTGAGTGACTAATGTATGACCCTTTCCTTTATCTTTTTCTGAATTTTGTGAAGAAGAAGTTGAGGTAGACATCCTAGAAGGAAAATTGATCTTGTTCTTTACAAGAAGATTCTTTAATTCATCAATGTCCTTCTTATAACAAAAGTGTTCTTCATGTCCATCCTTTTTGCAATATGCACAAAAGTGCTTCTCCTTCTTTGAAAATTCACCTCTTTTGAGGTGATGTAGAAGGGCCATGTTGTGTGGAAGTTGATTTTTCACCTTCTTGTTGAGACTTAGACTTCCAATTCTTCTTCTTCTTTTGACTTTGATTACCTCGACTCTCATGATTAGCCACCAATACCTTGGAAGTTGAAGACTTGACAATCCCCATACTCATTCATTTGGTTTTCTCCAACATCAACATTTCTCCAAATGCCTCAAATGAGGGTATAATAAAGGCACTTCCCATGGTCATCTTGTGAGTATTATACCTTGACATAAAGGTTGCATATTTTGAAGAGATATTTCCCATCATATGATGAATCAATTGTGAATCATTGATAGTGATTCCACAATCCTTCAGTTGTGCTCTCAACTCAGTAGATTTTTTGATGAAGTGTTGAATTGTGTCAAAGTTCTTAGGATCCAATTTGAGAAGTTGTGCTTGAATTATGAATCCCTTATCCTCATCCACTTTACCATACAAATCTTCAAGTTTATCCCAAGAATCCTTGGCATTGGACAAGGAGAAAATGTGAAGCAAGAGACCTTGAGTAACACATGTTCTTATAGTTTTGAAAGCTTGAGAATCTCTAACTCTCTAATGAATTAATTCCTTATCATTTTCATTAGGTTCTTTAATTGTTACATCCACATAATGATTTAGTACTTTTACCATTAGCTTGCTCCATACATTTTCTTTCCATGTAGCATAGTTATGTGGAGTTAATGTTAGAAATCCATAAGGACCCATAATGAAAAAACTAAAAGAGAACAAGGGAGAGAGAGTGAGAGAGACAACCATACATGGCACCCCCCTAAATCACTCAATCAAAGAACCCCTAAAAATAGATGATTTGGGCAATGTATATATAGTGTGTGTACAATTTCCACTTGTCAAAATGGACCAAAGTGGACTTCTGATTTTGATGATTACAATAGAAAATAAGAAGCTATAGTAGACTCAAACAAATAAGACACAAGATCACTCAAGGATCTAAAAAATTACAAGTGCCAAAAATAGGGAAAAATAAACCAAATGCTAAAAGTACTATGTCCACTTTGTTAGGAATGAATGCTGAATATATCCTATGGGGGAGTATTATAAGCCATTCTATATTAGTTGTTGTTGCATTCATGACTGTGATTGTCATTGATGTCAACATAGTGATCTACTAAAGATTAGCAGAGAAGCAGATAATGTTTGAGTTAGCGCACTTGGGATATTGAAGATGAAACTATGTGCAATTGAGGACTTATTCTATGATGTGTTATTAGATTGTGGTTAAGATCATAGATAGTAATTCATTTATTCATGGAAGTTATGACAAAATTAGTGGAAGCAGTATTCAGGCAGTATTCCTAAGTAGCGATTTGTGGAAATCAGATGATATCTCCTAATAATGATGGAATCTAGTTATGTGTAGTTAGAGAGCAATTGGAGACATGTTGACAGGGACATGGTTGATAGTGCAAGATCTGAGTTTGCATGAGTGAAGAATTATATTGATTGGAAGCTGACAGTTTTATGTAATTTTTATGTAATGTGTGTAAACTTTTATTTTGTAATTTTTATGCCGACTCATTTGTAATTACTTGAGTGTGGTATAAAGGAAGGAATGTATTCATTGTTGTAATATGGAATGTGATTAATGTAAGTGTATTGTGAAAGAGAAATTGTTGAAAGAGGATATGCGAAGTACTGAGATCTGGCATTGAAATCTGAAGGAGTTGGTGCAGTTTGGCACAGTTAGAGGAGTATTGAATTATTGAGGTCAATAATCTTTTGGTATTATTCTATTGAGTAATACAAGATTAGTTGGATAGTGAGTTCAGTGATCTTACCTTGAAGCTGTTTGGGCATTGGGTCCTTCTATCTTCCATAACTCCTAACAAAGTTAGAATCTTTTAACAGGGATTCAAAATATCCTAACATGGATTCATACGTACTGAATGTATTTCATAAGAATCCTAATAGAGTCCATCCTTTCACAAGGAATATTCATATTAGTGCATCTTTTGTGGGCATCATTCCCACTGGGGTTTACTCTTTGATCAAGAAGTTACCTAGTCAACCTATCTTGTATCATTGTGTATTTGTGCATGTATATCTTTCTATGGTTGTTGGTTACATTACTTACATGGTTAAAATCTATTGAAGTTGATAAAATTTATATTTATTAGATAGCTAATTCACCCCCCCTCTTAGTTATCTTGGTGGACTTTACTTTCTAACAATTGGTATCAGAGCAACAGGTCCTTGAAAGAAAAGTTTAACAACTTAAGGAGATCCATGGCAAATTTCAGGAAAGAAAGCCCTAATTTTGATGGAGTAAATTTTGATAGTTGGAAATAAAAGATGAAGATACATCTACTATGTTTAGGACTAGGTTATTGGTTGATTACAAAGAATGAGAAGACTATCATTGATGAGGATAAGATTGAAACATGTAATAATGATGAAAGAGATCTATTCATGTGTAACATACTTGCTAGAGAAGCACTCCTGTCAGCCCTTTCGGAGAATGAGTACAGTCAGGTAAAATATTTGAAAAGATCTCATGAAATTTGGTTAGCTTTATAGTCTACTTTTGAAGGTGATGAACATGCAAAGAAAGTCAGATTACATAATTGGATATGTTCTTTTGAAGATATACTAATGATGGAAGATGAATCTGTTAGAAGATATATTGAAAGAATGTCAGAGATTGTTGTTGGTATAAAATCTTGTGGTGGAACAAAGATAGAGAATGAAGTGATATAGAAAATTCTGAGGACATTGACTCCTGCATTTAAGCAGACAACACAAATGATTGAACAAGTCATACCTTGTACTATGAACTTTACAAGATAGACTTTTCTTGGAAGATTGAAAGTAGCTGAAATGAACCTTAGGTTATCAGGAGACCTACCTAGAATGGAGACAACATTCAGTGCTCTTAGTGTTCATCCTACTTTGTCAAGAAGTATCAGTGTGAGTGGAGATTATGCTAGCAGCAATAGATCTAGACATGAAGAAGAAAGGGATATTAAAGAAGGTATTGCCTTGCTTGTGAAGAGAGAACCAGATGGTAAGAAAATTTTTAAATGTTGGACTTGTCAAGAATATGGTCATTTTGCATCTAAATCTCCTAAAAGAGTCAAGAAGTATAGGAAGAACTTTAATCCTAGAAGATCTAAAGAATGTTACTATGAAAATGATGAAGAATTTGAAACTAGTTTGGAGAAATATTTGAGTGAAAGTGATATTGAGAACAATGATGATATAGGATTTGTAGCAATTAAAGAAGAAAATCCTGAAACTAAAATTAAGGAAGAAAAGGCTTTAGTTTCTCAAGTAGAAAAGAAAGTTGATTGGATTATAGATAGTGGTTGTTCACATCATATGATTGGAGACATAAAAAAGTTCATAAAGTTTAACAATTATGATGGAGGATTTATTAGAGTTGGAAACAATGCACCTTGTTTGATTAAAGGTATAGGATCTATTACTCTTGATGGAAAGACTAATACTGATGATGTTTACTTTGTGGATGGTTTGAAACATAATCTTTTGAGTGTTGGACAATTAGTTGATAAGGGATATCAAGTTTGGTTTACTAAGAAAACATGTGTGATAAAAGACAGAGATGAAAATCTGATTGGTACTAGATCTAGAACCAGAGGTAATGTATTTTAGTTGAATCCTACTGAGATGACATGTTTGATTACTAAGATTGATGACAGTTGGTTATGGCACAGAAGATTTTGTCATATATCTTTGATAAAATTATGAAAGTAAGTACTACTCTTGCAGTAAGAGATTTGCCTAAAATAATGAAGCCTACTAACATGATGTGCAAGAAATGTGTGATGGCTAAGCAGAAGAGAGGCCCATTTCCCAGCAAGAAGTTTACAACAACAAAGAAGTTAGAGATTGTTCATACAGACTTGAGCAGTCCTACAAGGAGTAGAGGATTCTATGGAGAAAGGTATTTTATGATTTTTGTTGATGACTTTCAAATAATGATGTGGATTGCATTTCTTAAGGAAAAATTTGAAGCATTTAATAAGTTTAATATCATTAAGAAAAAAGTTGAGAATGAAGATTAAATGTTTGAGATCAGATAGAGGTAGAGAATTTGCTTCTAAAGAATTTAACATCTTTTGTGAAGTTAATGGTATTAAGAGACAATTTTCATCCCCTAGGACACCTAAACAAAATGGTATTGCAGAAAGAAGAAACAGATCAATAACTGAAGCAGCAAGAGATATGTTATTTGAGAATGACTTAGTTAAGATATTTTGGAGAGAAGTAGTGAACACAACCGTGTATACAATAAACAAAGTACAAATTAGAAAAGACATAGACAAGACATTGAGAATGGATCTGGAATGAAGATTAAATGTGTGAGATCAGATAGAGGTGGAAAATTTACTTCTAAATAATTTAACATCTTTTGTGAAGTTAATGGTATTAAGAGACAATTTTTAGCCCCTAGGACACCTGAACAAAATGGTATTGCAGAAAGAAAAAACAAATCATTAACTAAAGTAGCAAGAGATATGTTATTTGAGAATGACTTAGAAAAGATATTTTGAAGAGAACTAGTGAACATAGCCATGTATACAATGAACAAAGTACAAATCAGAGAAGACACAGACTATGGTTTGGACATGCACTATCACTTAAGTATTTTAGAATTTTTGGAAGAAAATGTTATATTAAGAGAGATGATGACATTGGAAAGTTTGATCCTAGAAGTGATGAAGGTATATTTCTTGGTTATTCATTGAAGAGAAAAGCCAATAGATGTTACAACAAGAGAACTAAGACTATTGTTGAGAGCGCAAATGTTAAAGTTGATGAAAAGTTCAAAATTCAAGAAAGAATGCTTGATTATGAATAAGATAAAGGAACTCATCCTAGACCTAAACTTGAGACTATTGAATTATTTTATGAAACTGACAGTGATTTGTTGAATGAAAGCCACAGTGAGGTAATTAAAGAACCGACACCTGAAGTAAGATCTAAGATAGTGACACATAATGGGAATCTATCAAGGAATCATCTTGTTGAGTAGATTATTAGAAGCATAGACATAGGAGTTCAGACTCAAAATAAGGTACAAGAATAGTTATGTTTGATTTCTCAAATTGAACCTAAATCTACTAGTGAATCTTGTGAAGATGAACATTGGACTAAAGCTATGAAAGAAGAACTAGATCAAATTAAAAAGAACAAGACATGGGAATTGGTACCTAGACCTAAAGATAAGAATGTTATAGGAACAAAATGGGTATTCAGAAACAAGATGAATGAACAAGGAGAAGTGGTAAGGAAAAAAGAAAGATTGGTATGTAAAGGATACTCACAACAAGAAGGAATTGACTATGAAGAAACTTTTGCACCAGTAGCAAGAATTGAAGCAGTAAGAATGTTTTTGGCCTATGCAGCTTTTAAGAAATTCAAAGTGTATCAAATGGATGTGAAGTCATCATTTCTGAATGGAGAATTGGAAGAAGAAGTTTACATTGAGCAACTTGAAGGTTTTCCTTTAACTCAAGAAGGAGACATGGTATGTAAATTAGAGAAAGCTTTATATGGACTAAAGCAAGCACCTAGAACTTGGTATGCAAGATTGGATAAGTATTTGTTGAAATTAGGATTTACAAAAGGCACAACTGGTAGCAACCTGTATACAAAAGAAATTGAAAATGGTTTGTTGATTGTAGTAATTTTTGGTGATGATATTATCTTTGGAGGAGAAGATGAAGACAATGATAAATTTGCAGATGAAATGAAGACTGAATTTGAAATGAGTATGATTGGTGAGATGAAATACTTTTTAGGATTGTAGATACCACAGAACAGTGATGGTATCTTTGTAAGTAAGACAAAGTACTTGAATGATTTATTGAAGAGATTTGGAATGAAGAACTGTAAGCCTGTTGGAACACCTATGGTAACTAGACATAATTTATCTAGCATGGATGAGACTCCTACAGTGGAACAAAAGAAGGATAGATCTATGATTGGATGATTGTAGTATTTGAATCATAAAAGACCTGATATAGCACATTCAGTTGGAATTGTAGCAAGATTTCAAGTTGAACCTAGACAATCACATTATGCAATAGTAAAGAGAATATTGAGATACTTAAGAGGCACACTTGAGTATGGATTTTGGTATGAAAAATCTGATGATTTTACCCTATGTGCATATACAAATGTTGATTAGGGAGGCAGTGTTGATGATAAAAAGAGCACCAGTTGTGGAGCATTTTTCCTTAGAGGAAGATTGGTTTCTTGGCTAAGAAAAAAGTAGAATTGTATTTCGCAGAGCACAATAGAAGAAGAATATGTAGCAGCAGCAAAGAATTGTAACCAGATAATTTTGATGAAGCAAATGTTGAAGGATATTGGAATAAAATTTTTTGAACCTGTTGTTATACATTGTGATAACATCGACATAGTTAGTATGTCTAAGAACCCTTTGTTACATTCTAAGACAAAGCATATAGAGATAAAGTATCATGTAGTGAGAGAGAAAGTACTAGAGAAAGAAATCAGACTTGAGTACATAATCACAAAGGAGCAGATTGCAGACATATTTATAAAACCTTTGCCTAAGGATACATTTGAGTATCTGAGAGGTATGCTTGGGGTTATGCCCCAGCCTACTTTTGAGAAGTGAAGCAGATTATTGCATCCATCTAGTGGTATATGAGCCCTATTTTTCTTCTAGACTGGATGTTGGTACTTCCTTTATGGGGGAGTATGTGTATCTGAGCTGAGTCATGAGGACTCTAGTGAATGTGTTTTCTGAACAATGTCTTTTAACATCGAAGTTGTTGTAGATCTCTATAATTCTGTTGACTATTAGTGTCTTACACTTAGTCATATATCTAGGCAAGGATGGTCGGTCATCACTATGACCGAGTCATTTTGTAAAGGCCAAGTTTTTTATTGTATACTTACCGAACAGTAGTACTACCGAGTAAAGTCACGGTCACAATATGTTTGTAATATGCTGAGTATAGTTATTGCCGAGCTACATATATCAATGATTACCAAGTGACAGAGAAGTTCAATAGATGCTGAGTATAGTAGATGCTAAGGATAGTTGATGCTGAGTGCCAGGAATAACTTTTTCTGAGTTAGCCAGAATTGACATACAAGTCTGAAATGGCACAATGATATAGGTAAACCATTTTTGGGGATAATTATATTTTGTATGTTGTCTATTGAGGTAATCATGGAGGTGGTTATGCATCCATATTGCTATCATTGATCCCTATGTATAACCTTTAGCCAATCAGAAAATTGTATAGTATAGGAGGCAATAGGAATATATATGGACTGTAGATCTTGTAACGATAAAACATTTTTGTTACTATATAAAGGAAAGATCTAGGATAGAGATATGTGTGTGAATTAGAGAGAGAAATATAGACATTGAGATCAGATGAATACTATGAGTATGTGAGTATGAGAAAATGATAAGGAGAAGTATTCAAATCGAGTTCAGTGACCAAGCAAAGCAGTGAAAGGACAGAGTCAAGAAAAATCAGATAGAAGAGATCACAATTATACAGTAAAGAGAAGATCTGTAATCAGCATATCAATGCAAACCGAAGTATCATATACTGAGACATTTTAACCAGTGTATTAGGGTAAATCTTTTAACTAAGTAGTCTTAGCAGACTTTTTGTAAATCTCTTTACCGAGTGCTTACTTTATTGTAAGTTTACAAATCCTCTAACAAGGTAGATTGAATAAGTCTCTTAGCTTATAATAGAGCAGACCTTTCACAAGGTAGATCATGATATGATCAAATTTTGTAAGCCCTAATAGGCAAACTTTATTATCTGCAGTAGTGAAGATTTGTGGGTGTCATCCCCACCCTAGTTTTACCTTTCAAGGGTTTCTAGGTTACCAAATCTATTGTATTATGTGTGATTTCATGTATGCTGCTTGACATGATATATTACTTAGATTGTTGAAGTTTTTTTTACATGATGCATAAAGTTCTAACAGTTTAAAAGGATAGAAGTTAGTAAGTTCTGATTCACCCCCCCCTCTTAGTACTACTTTCCCATTTGTATTTCCAACAATTGGTATCAAAGCAGAGGGTTTCTCATAAGGAAGTCTAATCACTTGAGGAAAAGATCTTAAGATGGAAGTTTACAAACTGGGAAAAGTCATAGAGAACCAAAAGATTGAAGTTCAACTAGCATTACAACAACTGGAAGCAGCCAAAGGGGAACTAAAGAAATCTTTGAGCAAAAGAAGAGAAATTGCTATTCAACAAAGTGAGCCACTATACAAGGAAGAAGACACCACTAGACTATTTGATACTGGTAATTCTATAGAAAATGACAAAGCCATACTGAATGATGAAATCGGGACTCTAAAAAGAGAATAGGAAATTCAACCTGTCAGACTCTGTGAAGTAGTGGAGCAGAAAAAGAAAGTTGAAGATGATAAAGCAATGGATGAAAAAGATAAAAGACAAATTTAAATAAGGCTAGATGAAAGAACAAGTGATATACAAAGGTTGACTAATAATCAACTAGATATGGTAAATCAACTACTGCTTGCCAACCAAGAGTTGGGTAGGAAAGACTTGGAGAACAATCAACTAAAACATGAAAATGATCAGCTGAAACATGAGTTGAGAACTTAGAAAGAAATCAATGAAAGGATGAACAAACCTAATGAAGCTAAAAAGTATTTTGAAGAACTGTTAAGGTCACCTAGGAGATCTGGTGATAGATCTGGACTTGGACTGAATGAACAATCATCTACTGAAGAAGGAGAGTCATCAAAAGATGGAGAACAGAAGACTGCTAAATCAAAAAACAAAAAGCCCACATGTCATCACTATAGGAAGCCAGGACATATAGCCAACATATGTAGAAGTAAACATGGTAAAACTAATTCTAAACCTAAGTTTAATGGACATTGTTTTAACTGCAAGAAGCATGGACATCAAGCACATGAATGTAGATCTAAAGCTAACATTTCATCCACTTCACCCAAGTTTCAAGGAAGTTGTTTCAATTGTCAAAAGTATGGGCACAAAGATTACGAATGTTGATCTAGACCAAGGTGGTCAACTAATGAGCAAACAAAGCCAGTCACACAATGTAAAAGCTACAATTGGGATTACAACACTTGGTACAATTGTCATTATTGTGGTAAGTATGGACATATTGGAGTAAATTGCATGAAGACTCATTTTAGAGGAAAATCTAAAAGTTGGATGAATGGAAGCATGGTCTTTTATAAATGTAATAAGGTTGGTCACTTAAAGAGAGATTACATATCACCTATGCCGAGCAATCTTAACAACTAGAATGAAGATATCTATGAAAAAATGAGGAACCAAATGGAAAAGTCATGGAGGAAGAAAGTAGAAGGAACAACAAGTGAAGTAAGCACATCTAAGGTCACCCAATCTAATGGATTAGGTGATCACACTTCTTCCAACTAAGCATGAAAGGTATGTCTAGAACTGATTCTTGTAAAGCCTTACTTTACATCAGTTCCTAACATAGAATTGGGAAAAAGTCCATATTTGCATAGATTAAGATGCATTAAGACATATCTGAGCAAGAATAGAAAATTTCATTTTCATGCTGAGGATCAGTGTCATGACCAAGTTAAAAATGTTTTTCGACCACCTGATTGCTGAAATGCTATGCTGAGCTGTATCACAATGGTTACATCGACCGAGCTTGTGTCTAACCAAGTTTAACATGAGACTGATGAGACAACTGTACTTCACCTAAAATCTATATGAAGCATTTATGAGGCCCTAATCCTATTTTTTTAGATTCTATAAAGTAGAAAGTTACCATTAATTTCATTTCACCAGGCTATTCAAGATTTTAGAGTGATTCAGAATTTGTGCAATCCAGATCAAGCAAAGTCATTCTAAATCTTCTCAGCATGCCGTCAGCAAAATTCATCTACAGGATTAATTGACAAAAGGTACTTTATCGAGAAACTATTTTCTTTTTAAAAATTATAGTTTGAAATGGCATCGTCTTCATTTGCACCAGTCAAGAAATAGGGAATGGAAGTTTTCAATGTACAACTTGTAAGGAATGAGGTTTGTAAACCAAGGATATTCAAGGTAATATCTGAAAGTGCGATCAAAGGAGATTTGAATAGAGCCCTATCTTTGACTTTGGAAAATGTGTTAATGATGAATGATGTTAGGTCCTGCTATATGTGCAAAATTGGAGAAATCGGTGATTACGAGATCAGGGAAGCATATGATAAATTGTGTACCAACGGAGTGCTGAAGCTGGAGCACAAGGTCATTGCTGACCAAGGGTTAGTACATGCCCTAAATTTCCCACAAAATTTCAAAGTTGAATGGATAAAGATCATGATGGGTCAAGTGCATGGCATACAATTATGGATGGAAGATGGACTGGTGAAAATTACAAAGGAAATGATACACAATGTCACTGGTTACCCTACCATTGATGGAAAGAGAATGATGAAATGTGGAGGAAAAGAGGATATTCAAGCGAACACATAGGTAGTCTGGAACAAACGTGGAATGAAAATTTCCACCATCACTAATCCAGAAATTGACTTTACTATTAGAGTTATCTCGCATAAGTTTTACCAATCCAGTCAATTGGATAGCGTCCCCTGTATGGCAGTGGACCAAGCTTGGAAGATAATTAAGAAAGAGCACACAATCTACCATTGATAATCCTCCTATACCTGATGTTGCTACTGTTGATAAGTTAGTTGATACAAGTCTTACCGAGGAATCAATCAAGTCGGTACCACTAACTCACTCTGCTGAGAAAGAAGTTAAAGCTAAAGATAAAATTCAAAGTCCTCCTAAGGAAGAACACATGATAGAAGGACAAGGAATGAAGCTAGATGAACAAGCTGTTCGACCTCATGCCGAGGAAAAGGAGAAAGAAGAAGGAAATAGTAGAGGAAAATTCATTGAAGAACAAGCCCCAAAGGAACAAGAGGCCATCAAAGCTCTTGTACAATTGCCGAGTGGATGCACCCCACCAAGAGCACCAAAGGAAATAGATGAAGTAACAATTGATGAATAAATTGTTATTCCTAAATGGGATACTGATAACCTTACTTTCAAGTAGCTACAGATAATGAAAGATTTGCTGACTAGGAAAAGTAGACGAGCAGAACTCTGATGGGAGCATCAGCAAAAATAGGTTCTTCATGAAATTAAGGACATATTTAATGAAGTTTATGACATATCTGATGTAAATAGTTTTGTTCCCATATTGGAACAACTTGTACATATTGTTTAGAAAGTAAATAATGACATGAGTTGTGCAAGTGATAAGTTGTTTGAATGGTCAGAATGTAGATTTGAGACAAAGATGCTGGATAAGATATCTGCCGAGATAGTAGTAAAACAAGTTGAGTTGTCAACTTTGGTAAAGGAGACCGAGAGATTAGTTGTGGATGGATAGTCTCTATTGGCCAAGATATGCAATGTTGAATTATTTATAGATGAGAATCAACGCTTGCTAGAAACTCTCAAGCAAGAGATCAAAGTTTCAAGTCAGTCCCTGACTTTGGATGCTAGCACAAGTGCCAGAAATTATGTTAAGGTAATGTAGACATAGGGTAAGTTAGCCAAGCTGATGGAAAATGATGGCAAGATTCACTCTCACCTAATTTCTATTCAAACTATTCTTACACCACATCTAGAGGCTATACAGAGAAAATTAGCCAAGGCTAACACATTAATCCAGAGTGATTCACATTTGTCTATAGCCGAAGGTCTCATCAGTCTAGCCACTGATTTAGAAGTACAAATTGAAGTGTTAAATATTGCTTCAACTGCATGGACAGATGCATTATACATGATCATGGTGCTTCACAGACCTTTTTTTGAGAAAATTTGTAACTTACTTACTGATGAGGAAATTAGTCGTGTCAAAAACAAGGGGGAATTATCATGACACGAGTGTGAACAGGGATAGGTAACATAATTTTGAATATGTATATATATCTCAAGGGGAGTTTTAGGCTATACAAACATATTTTTGTAATTGTATATACGAATGTCATGACAAAGTGTTTTTGCCACTAATGTCAAAGGGGGAGATTGTAGATCTCTATAATTCTATTGACTATTAGAGTCTTACACATAGTCATATATCTAGGAAAGGATGGTTGGTCATCACTGCGACTGAGTCATTTTGTAAAGGCTGAGTTTTGTATTGTATACTTACCGAGCAGTAGTACTGCCGAGTAAAGTCACGGTCACAATATGTTTTTAATATGCTGAGTATAGTTATTGCCGAGCTACATATATCAATGATTACCGAGTGACAAAGAATTTCAATAGATGCTAAGTACAACAGATGCTAAGAATAGTTGATGCCGAGTGCCAGGAATAACTTTTGTCGAGTTAGCCAGAATTGACATACAAGTCTGAAATGGCACAATGATCTAGGTAAACCATTTTTGGGGATAATTATATTTTGTATGTTGTCTATTGAGGTAATCATGGAGGTGGTTACACATCAGTGCAAACTGAAGGATCATATACTGAGACATTTTAACTAGTGTATTAGGGTAAATCTCTTAACCGAGTAGTCTTAGCAGACTTTTTGTAAATCTCTTTACCGAGTGCTTACTTTATTGTAAGTTTACAAATCCTCTAACAAGGTAGACTGAATAAGTCTCTTATCTTATAACAGAGCATACCTTTCATAGGGTAGATCATGATATGATCAAATTTTGTAAGCCCTAACAGGGAAACTTTATTATTTGCAGTAGTGAAGATTTGTGGGTGTCATCCCCACCCCAGTTTTACCTTTCAAGGGTTTTTGGGTTACCAAATCTATTGTGTTATGTGTGATTTCATGTATGCTTCTTGACATGATATATTACTTAGATTGTTCAAGTTTTTTTTACATGATGCATAAAGTTCTAACAGTTTAAAAGGATAGAAGTTAGTAAGTTCTGATTCACCCCCCCTCTCAGTACTACTTTCCCATTTGTATTTCCAACAGTTGTTGACATAATGATGAAATTTCTATTATTGATGTCAATGGGGAGAGGAGTACATGAAAAAACATTTGTACCATCTATTGGGGAGAACTGAATAGCAAAATGAAGCAAGATTTGATTAATGAAGAAGACTTGAAGCATTTTTAGTGCAACAGTGTTGCAGTGATTGGATTTATGGAACTTGGATGTTTTTTCATCTATGTTGCCATCAATGCCAATGGGGGAGATTTTTAGAAATGAATGATGAATATATCCTATGGGGAAGTATTAGCATCCATTCTTTAGTAGTTGTTGTTACATTCATGACTGTGATTGTCATTGATGTCAACACAGTGATCTACTGAAGATTAGCAGAGAAGCAGACAGTGTTTGAGTTAGTGCACTCGGGATATTGAAGATTAAGCTATGTGTAGTTGAGGACTTATTCTATGATGTGTTATTAGATCATGGTTAAGAACGCAGACAATAATTCATTTATTCATGGAAGTTATGAGGAAATCAGTGGAAGTAGTATTAAGGTAGTGTTCCTGAGTAGCGGTTTGTGGAAATCAGATGATATCTCCTAATCAGGATGGAATCTGGTTATGCATAGTTAGAGAGAAGTTGGAGACATGTTGATAGTGACGTGGTTGATAGCACAAGATTTGAGATTGCATGAGTGAAGAATTATATTGATTGGAAGTCGATAATTTTGTGTAATTTTGATGTAACGTGTGGAAACTTTTATTTTTTAATTTGTATGCTGATTTATTTGTAATTACTTGAGTGTGGTATAAATGAAGGAATGTATTCCTTGATTTAATATGGAATGTGATGAATGTAAGTGTATTGTGAAAGAGAAATTGTTTAAAGAGGATATGCAAAGTACTGAGATCTGGCATTGAGATCTGAAGGAGTTGGTGCAGTTTGGCATAGTTAGAGAAGGAGTATTAAATTATTGAGGTTAGTAATCTTTTGGTATTATTATCTTGAGTAATACAAGATCAGTTGGATAGTGAGTTTGGTGATCTTACCCTAAAGCTATTTGGGCAGTGGGTCCTTTTATTTTCCATAACTCCTAATAGAGTTAGAATATTTTAACAGGGATTCAAAATCTCCTAACAGGGATTCATATGTACTGAATGTATTTCATAAGACTCCTAAAAAAGTCCATCCTTTCACAAGAAATAATCATATTAGTGCATCTTTTGTGGGTATCATTCCCACCGGGGTTTACTCTTTGATAAAGAGGTTCCCTCGTCAACATATCTTGTGTCATTGTGTTATTGTGCATGTATATCTTTCTATGGTTGTTGGTTACATTTCTTACATGGTTAAAATCTATTGAAGTTGATAAAAGTTATATTATTTGATAACTGATTCACCCCCCCTCTTAGTTATCTTGGTGGACTTTACTTTCTAACACACATAGAATTTTCCAAATTGATACCAGATCTGGAAAGTAGATAAAAAATCATGCACTTTCAAAAAAAAGAAATAGCACCTGAAAATGTGTCCATATGAGATTGAACAAAGCCTCTAAAGTTGTAAAAATTGGGATTTATGATTTTCAAAAAATATCAGAAGAAAAGATTAGAAACCAAATGCACCATTGTGTAGATCGTGAAATTATACACCCCAAAAAAATTGCTCGAAAAAAGGAGTCTAGATGATTGAGATATCGCTATTTGAAAATCGCCTCTGAAAGTATTTTTTTTGAATCACCACTGCCGCACCTTGAAATTTAAAATGGCTCTAGATCTGGCTTTAGATGTTTGATTTGGATGAAATAAAATTTGATTTAGGGGTTTTTGGACCTCCTCAATGTGATGCCAACCGCTGATTTGCACCAGCAAGCTCCAATTTTTACCTGCAATAAAAATCTCTCCAAATAGGCTATACAATGAAACCTTCTATGGCTCTGATACCATGTACAAATTTTGATGTCACTATGATACCATGTAAGAATTTTCCTAAGGAAAAGAATAAACACCAAGATCTAGAAGCTCAACAGATAGCATAAGAGAGATAATAAAAATGATCAAATAATTGATTATAGATAAATTAAATTGATTACAAAGTAGGAGTTCCTGAATATATAGTGTTGGCACCTGAAAATTTAGGCCAAAATATAAACAGGATGTCAGGGAAGTATGATGTTAAATTTTAGTTTTATACCATTTGCTTATGTTGAAAAAATAAAAATGATAAAAGAGCAAATGTATTTTCATTTATTAGGTTGTTAATTATTTTATTCTAATTCCTTAAATGCATATTTAATTTTGAAAATAAATAATTATTATAAAAATAAAATAGGTTGAACAAAAGGCGGCGAGAGGGAGTTGAACACTTGACCTCTCAAGCCAACCTTTTTTCCTACGTATTTACCCTCCTACCCCCTAACCAGTTAGTCTACTTGTTTTCTTCGAGAGGGTTATGAAAAAATATTTATTTATCTTCATTTCCATGTGTAGGTGAGAAGTAAAAACAACCTCCTACACAGGGAGTTACCTCTTCCCTAATTATTTTTAATGTGATTATTATGTATTTTGTGTATTTACCTATTTTCTAATTTTTGGGAAAAAGAACGGGGAGAGGGAGTTGAACAGTCAACCTCTCGACCCATTCCTTTTCCTACCTAGCTACCTGACTCTTACCCCCTAACCAATTGCTCTACATTATTCTTCGAGGATATGTGTGTAAATAAATATATAAATTAAAGAAAAAATTATCTCTTTTTGAATTAAGATTAAATAAATTAGGTTTGTGAGATTTGAAATTCATGTATCGTAATTAACAATCATTGTTTTATCTTTTGATTTTAATTTCCCCCCTAAACCCTAAAAGTGAAAATATGAATATAAGGATTAAAATGGGTTAGTATTAATTTGTTAGGGTTTTGGCATGATAATTCTTTATTTTTTAATAATATACTTAACATTAACTTAAGTGAGTAGATTTTAATTTTAATTTTAATGATGTACTATATATATGTGTTTTAGGGTTACCATTTATGTTTTAATTATAAATCCCTAAAAGGTAACTTTCTTTATTTTTACTTTAGTGTTTAGGGTTTTAATTATTTCATTTTACTAACTTTTATAAATGAGTTAATTCTTTTAGAAATAATTTAGGGTTGCTTTTAGAAAGACAAATCTTTTAGTCCCCTAATTATATATATTTTTTATAGTTACATTTTTATTTTATGTTAAAAAGGATTTTATTTCATTAAGGTAATTATGAACCTAATAAAATTAACCCTAAGTGGATTGATTTCACCTTTAGGGTTAAATTTATTCATTGTAATTAAGAAAATTGTTTTATCTTTAGGGTTAATTTTATTTTTTAAGTGGATTATACTCTTAAAAAACATTATTCTTTAGTTTGAATTAAAAGGATAATTGTGAATGTAATGTTTTGATTTATCACACTTAATCATTATGGTTAAAATATAATATAATTTTCATTTTCATTTTACTTATTTATTTTTCTTGTCTATTTTTATTAATTATTAATAAGTAATGTATAATGTTTGTGCAAGATTAATACACTACACAAATGTTTTTATTATGTTTGAGATGAACTAATATTGATTATTTTGTGTGCAGGAGATCAAAGTGTAAACTATTATGCACGACACACATATACTTATAAAGGATTTTTTCCCGACAACTATTGTTATGATTTTGTTATATACATTTAGGGTTAATTGTACAATTAGGTCCTGTGAAAGGGCATGTCCTTTCATAGGAAACCATTGAAATTTATATTTATATTCAATCAATTGAAAAACAAAACACACAATTCTATCACAGAAAAAGGGGCTACTACTCCCAGATTGGAATGAAATATTTCAAAATCTTATGCACGGATATCTGATAAGTACATGTACCCTGTTGATTTTGTGGTTTTATGTTCAATTAGGTTTTTCAGATTACTCTCTCGTGAGGGTATCCTATTATGTTTCCATTTCAAGCTTTTATTTATAATTAATATATACAATTTGAATAATGATTGCAAGGTCTGAGAACCTGTAGTTGTTTCCTTTCAGGCTCTTTAGCTGAGTTAAAAACCATAGGACATGTTGTATTAATTGTTATAAATTTTGGTTCAAATAGAAACTTGTAGGTTGATGGTCTTGTTTTTGCAGAAGAAAGTTAATCTTAAAACTGTCTCGATTTACATATATTGAACATTGACTCTATTTTCAATTCAGCATTAGGAACTGGTCTATTCATTCATTTGATGTTGTTATTTATTTCTTTCTGTGAAGTATATGTCTAATCTGCTATCTTCTTAATCAAACAGTAAATTAGGTTTAGGATTAGTTTCAATATAATAGTCTAAATATTTTAAATATTTGCCAATTAGGACATTAGGTTAATATATCTTCCAAGGATCAGTAACCCCTTTGGAAGGATTTTGTTGTTTATGCACATAGTTTGTGCAGTTTGACAGTATACTCATTCCAGGCCCACCAGCCTTGGTTCAATTGAACCAGAATTGTAGAGGCATTGATTGTGCCTGTTAGTTGACCTCAAAACAATCAGCATTTTTGAGCCCCAACAAATTGGCAACTCTGCTAGGGAAACCTATCAATGAATGTCAATTTTAGAATCTCTGGTTAAGTTGTAAAGACTCTATTGGGAAGAAGGATTCATAATAGTTATTTATTCCTCACAGGAAGTGAGGTGGTGACTCTAGAATATAGTATCAGGTGAAGCCTATGTTAGAGAGAAGGTCCCTAAGGAATAATTCATTTGCTGAATTGAAACCAAATAAGAAGAATGGTGGGCATACTACTCACAATGATTTTAGCAATCCTATGTTCGAAACAAACAAATAAGGAAGAATTACAGGAAGTGATAGTGAATGGCTTAAAATATTTTCTAATCCAATGTGCGATCTAAGTAACAAGCGGGGAAATACTAATGATTTCCATGACAGTGGGGAAGAAGAGATGGCAATGATAAGAGAGATGAGAGTCATTGGAGAAGAGGCAGTGATAGTGAACATCATGATCAAAATAATAGAACAAATTTCCAAGGATATGATCAACATGCACAGTTTGATCATTAGGCTAGAGTTTATCATGGTGATCAGGAAGATCAAAACCATGATAAATGTGATTTGAATAAGTTGCAAAGCCGGCTTGTGCATATTGGAAATACCTACAATTTATTTAATAATGGTGAACATAATCACCCCCACCCCCAGTATGGTGAAGGTTCACAATATCAGAGGGAAAGTAATGATTATTTTGGTCATAATTTTAACAAGTCTGGGCAAAGTCATAATGAGAAACATTATGACAATATGCAATGAGATAAAAATATAAATGAAGAAATGGAGGTTCATTATTATAATGAAGATGGACGCCCTAAAAATTATGAGCAAAATAATAATGGTTCTTATTTTTTTTAAACAATGAGTTATTCAACCATCATTCAATTGGCGGAGAAATTTTTTATAAAGAGGATAAGTATTATGAAGAAAATAAGAACAATGTGCGTAGTTTATCAAATAAGGATAAATATTTTCAAGATGTTGGTTATGACCAAAATCAGCAAAAAGGTGGTGAGATGGCGGGTAAATTTGATGATTATACAAAAAAAGGGAATAATGACTTTATCTTGTAGCCAAGTCATTTTAATAAAAAAAATTATTATTTTCAAGATCTGGAATATTTGTAAAGAGAAGAAGAAAATAATTATTGTGTACTAGCTCAGGAAGAAACACAAGATGGGCACTATGTATGTAACCAACCAAATAGGTTTATTTATGGTTGGGGCAATGAAAATACATAGGAAATGCCTGAACGAAACATGCAAAGTAATTTCTAGAATCATGATAGCTTGCATAAGAAAAATAATCAGCAATATGTTAATGATTATAGAGTAAATAATAAGTTGGGATATATTAACAATCAGCAATATGAAGATTTACATGAGCTTCAAAATGATAGTCACCAGCTTGTATGGAGGAAAGAATGTCAAATAAATGATATATTTTATCAAAGACAAGAGCTACAAAAACAAATGCATAATCCAGAATTTGCCCAAAATGAGGAAAAAAATGTTCACAATAAAAAATATAATAGTAAATTTTATGGATTGCCAAATACACGTAATGTGTATCATGAAAACAATGAAAGGCAGCAAAATAATCTATGCTTACGTGTGCAGAAGAATGATAACCTTCATGCGGATAGCTCTCAATACCAGCATGTTGGAGATTCACATGAACAGCCAAAAGTTGCGCAAAATAGTTTTACACGCCAGTGGATACAAGATAAACATTATTTTAATTTTCCTACAAATGATTGCCCAATAGATATCCCGATTGGAAATAATAATACTCAATGTATTGATAACATGTATTATCAAAGAGGAGAACGATATTCTATAGGCTTGCGTGAGCAGCCTTATAGGTCTACGCAGGACAAAAAGGAAGACGCTGATGTTTTAAAAGACCTTCAAGCATATGGACGCCATGATAATAAATATTATCATAGTGAAACCCCTCAGAAAACAAAGAATACATATCTACCTGTGCAGGGTTGTGTAGATGGGAACTTAATGAACAAAAATAATAATCAGCAAATGCGGCATATGCAGCAACATGACAATTCATGTGAGCAACATGATATTGGAGCCAATAAATTGGAAAGTTATAAATGGTCAAGTCAATCCAGAATTGCGCAGGAAGAAGATTTTTGCCAAAAGGACATTCAACATGCAAGAAATTTTAATATTCAACAAGCTAATAATCTATATCATCACAGCCATATTCTCCATGAGGAGTCACGTGAGCAACTTCAATATTTAAAAAACAAATTTTAGAAAAGTGAAAAGGAGTATTTAAAAAATAATAATCAACAAAAATATTATGTTCATCAGCATAAAGATCCACTTGAACAGCATGCAGGTATGCTGGATAGGCAAAAAGAAGAGTTGAAAGTGCCTGATTACGTGTATTCAAACATGTATATGCAAGATGTATATAATAAAAATACACAACAAAACAATAATGTGTGTGATCACCATGCTAATAATTACCATACAAATATGCTGGGAAATAACTATTATCAACAACAACATTTGGATTATGGAGAAAGAAATTTGCAGCCGCATTACCTAATAAAAAATAAACAATACAATGATGAATGTATTTACAAACAGAAAGTTAGTGATGTATATTTTCATAAAGGAATGTAGCAGCATAATAATTTACAAAATGGTAAAACTAAGCATTTTGAGTACTTGCGTGAGTAGCCAGAAGGGATTCATTGCTCTGTGCAAAAGAATGATCTTCATGTTGATGATACACAACACCAGCATATTGGAGAGTCACGTGAACAGCTGAATAAGAAAGAGGATTCTCAAATAAATTTTAATAATCTGCAATATGTTAAAAATAAAGAAGATCATGGAGAAGATGAGCATGCCAGATTGAAAATTGGCATTGATAATAATAATTATTATAACCAAGGTTGGCAGTTTGAAAACCATATACAACAACAACCTAATAAAAATATTTACTCCCGGAACAATAAAAGTTTTAGTGCGCAAAACAAAGATGGCAAGATGTGTAATAATCAATATGAGAGCATATGTGAGCAGTAGCAACATAATACATTGGAACATAGTATTAATCATGAGCAACATGATCCATCGAATATACGTCATGAATGTCAAACACAACACACGGGGGTTCACAATACCCAGTATGGTGGACATAGAGGGACTAGAGATAAACATATGCCAGGTAATATTTACAAGCTTGGGCATAGTAAAAATGATTATGGTGATAATGATATTCACATTCATGAATTTTGAAATAAGAATGACACAAACAATTCAGATTTGCGTGACCAAGGGGAGAGACATATGCTGCAATGCAAATACACATATGGTAATGATAATCGGAAGCCTACACAGGAATACTCATATGCACATGGTGAAGAGAATAATCATAATGAAGAAGATGATTTTTATGATCAACCAAACAGATTTATAAACAACCAGCATGTCCATGACGTTGGAGAAAAATGTGGAAATAAACACTTACATAAGGCTGAGAAGGATTATTTGCAACATAATGAAATATATCAACTTGTACAAAAGGAGGATGAATCATGCGGGTCTCCCTTGGATTTTTTTATTACTTTAGAGTGGTATAATAATGAAAATATGGTGAGTTTGTTTATGAGGATGATGGATGTCTTCCGCAAAATACCTTTTGTTATCAGGCCAAGTTTTTCAAACAAAATATGTAGTTTAGGAGTAACTCATGAACAGGTAGATCTCTTTCTTAAAATTGTATATGATGATTTAATGGAAGAAAAAAAATACATTGAAAAATCTACAGAGAGCCCTAATGAAATTTTATACGAAGAAGAAAATCGTGAACAAATTGAGGAAACATATACACCGGATCAGCTTTGTGCGGAAACGAGTGAAACATGTGATGAAGGAAATCTATTTATAAAAGGTTTAGAAAAGAATGAGGATTTTTATGGATATAGGCCACGTGTTAATCCATTCTATGAAATAAATGAAATCTCTCCAGAATGTGGAAAAGATATCTCATAGTTAGAAAATGCATCACATAGTGAATAGGTTTATTACATTGGGAATTGTGATGATGGGCACAAGAGTTATGTTCAATACATTTCAAGAAGACATAAAATTCTATATGACCAAAACAAGGTTTTCGACAGAGGTAAGGTTACCTTCTAAGGTAAGTATTTCTTTTAGAAATCAGTTCTTTTATTTATATTTTCTCTATAAGCTTTTTATTTCATATTTGATATTTTTAGCATCAAATTTATTTATTTATCATTATTTTATATCATTACTACTTTATGTTTAGTGGTCTTCTTCTCTAGAGAATGCTGGATTCTCGCTGTGTCCAGGTATGAACACACGTCCCCAATTGGAGCCATTGTTGGCACCTAAAAATTTAGGCCAAAATATAAACAGGATGTCAGGGAAGTATAATGTTAAATTTTAGTTTTATACCATTTTCTTATGTTGAAAAAATTAAAATGATAAAAGAGCAAATGTATTTTCATTTATTAGGTTGTTAATTATTTTATTCTAAATCCCTAAATGCATATTTAATTTTGAAAATAAATGATTATTATAAAAATAAAATAGGTTGAACAAAAGGCGACAAGAGGGAGTTGAACACTCGACCTCTCAAGCCAACCTTTTTTCCTACCTATCTACCCTCCTACCCCCTAACCAATTAGTCTACTTGTTTTCTTCGAGAGGGTTATGAAAAAATACTTATTTATCTTCATTTTCATGTGTAGGTGAGAAGTAAAAACAACCTCCTACACAGGGAGTTACCTCTTCCCTAATTATTTTTAATGTGATTATTATGGATTTTGTGTATTTACCTATTTTCTAATTTTTGGGAAAAAGAATAGGGAGAGGGAGTTGAACAGTCAACCTCTCGACCCATTCCTTTTCCTACCTAGCTACCTGACTCTTACCCCCTAACCAATTGCTCTACATTATTCTTCGAGGATATGTGTGTAAATAAATATATAAATTAAAGAAAAAATTCTCTTTTTGAAATAAGATTAAATAAATTAGGTTTGTGAGATTTGAAATTCATGTATCGTAATTAACAATCATTGTTTTATCTTTTGATTTTAATTTCCCCCCTAAACCCTAAAAGTGAAAATATGAATATAAGGATTAAAATGGGTTAGTATTAATATGTTAGGGTTTTGGCATGATAATTCTTTATTTTTTAATAATATACTTAACATTAACTTAAGTGAGTAGATTTTAATTTTAATTTTAATGATGTACTATATATATGTGTTTTAGGGTTACCATTTATGTTTTAATTATAAATCCCTAAAAGGTAACTCTATTTTTACTTTAGTGTTTAGGGTTTTAATTATTTCATTTTACTAACTTTTATAAATGAGTTAATTCTTTTAGAAATAATTTAGGGTTGCTTTTAGAAAGACAAATCTTTTAGTCCCCTAATTATATATATTTTTTATAGTTACATTTTTATTCTATGTTAAAAAGGATTTTATTTCATTAAGGTAATTATGAACCTAATAAAATTAACCCTAAGTGGATTGATTTCACCTTTAGGGTTAAATTTGGTCATTGTAATTAAGAAAATTGTTTTATCTTTAGGGTTAATTTTATTTTTTAAGTGGATTATACTCTTAAAATACATTATTCTTTATTTTGAATTAAAAGGATAATTGTGAATGTAATGTATTGATTTATCACACTTAATCATTATGGTTAAAATATAATTTAATTTTCATTTTCATTTTACTTATTTATTTTTCTTGTCTATTTTTATTAATTATTAATAAGTAATGTATAATGTTTGTGCAAGATTAATACACTACACAAATGTTTTTATTATGTTTGAGATGAACTAATATTGATTATTTTGTGTGCAGGAGATCAAAGTGTAAACTATTATGCACGACACACATATACTTATAAAGGATTTTTTCCCGACAACTATTGTTATGATTTTGTTATATACATTTAGGATTAATTGTACAATTAGGTCCTGTGAAAGGGCATGTCCTTTCATAAGAAACCATTGAAATTTATATTTATATTCAATCAATTGAAAAACAAAACACACAATTCTATCACCAAAAAAGGGGCTACTACTCACAGATTGGAATGCAATATTCCAAAATCTTATGCATGGATATCTGATAAGTACCTGTACCCTGTTGATTTTGTGGTTTTATGTTCAATTAGGTTTTTCGATTACTCTCTCGTCAGGGTATCCTATTATGTTTCCATTTCAAGCTTTTATTTATAATTAATATATACAATTTGAATAATGATTGCAAGGTCTGAGAACCTGTAGTCGTTTCCTTTCGGGCTCTTTAGTTGAGTTAAAAACCATAGGACTTGTTGTATTAATTGTTATTAATTTTGGTTCAAATAGAAACTTGTAGGTTGATGCTCTTGTTTCTGCAAAAGCAAGTTAATCTTAAAACTGTCTCCATTTACATATATTGAACATTGACTCTATTTTCAATTCGGCATTAGGCACTGGTCTATTCATTCATTTGATGTTGTTATTTATTTCTTTCTGTGAAGTATATGTCTAATCTGCTATCTTCTTAATCAAATAGTAAATTAGGTTTAGCATTAGTTTCAATATAATAGTCTAAATATTTTAAATGTTTGGCAATTAGGACATTAGGTTAATATATCTTCCAAGGATCAGTAACCCCTTTGGAAGGATTTTGTTTTTTATGCACATAGTTCATGCAGTTTGACAGTATACTCATTCCAGGCCCACCAGCCTTGGTTCAATCGAACCAAAATTGTAGAGGCATTGATTGTGCCTGTTAGTTAGCCTCAAAATGATCAGCGTTTTCAAGCCCCAACATATAGACAATGCAATAAGACTACATGGTAAGGAGATGATAAGCTATCAACCACACTAGGTGGAATCACATATCCACCAAATGTGGATCATCCTCCATTGTACGTGAAAGTATGTGTAACATGTGCAACAATGAGAGGATGATAATTTGATAAGAGCACTAAAGGTGGATCTCACACACAAAGAGGTATGAGATGACAACTATCACCAACTAAAGTGGAATATCTCCTGACCATGTTTTAAAATGAAATACAAACTCCTAGGTGTCACAATGAAACCTAATATGAAAATGCATTATCCTAAGTAAACTTAAATAAAGTGTAATTAGTAAATACTTAATTACACCAACACCTATGATGCCCTATTAAATATGGAATCTTATAATATTAATCGTTGATGGAAACACTCACTATTTGAGCTCAGAGAGTGCAATCTCCTCTGTGTCCATACAAGATGCTTATCTATTTCTCCTTTTCCTTTTGATGCCATTTCATAATGTAACTATTTCTAATCACACTCTTAAATGACACTATTAACATTCGACCCATCCCGATTATCATACCTGATACATATTAATATACTTGGGGTCAATAATCATTACTGGTGAAACTGAGTCTATTTAATGGTTGCTATCTTAAGACTTTAACCAAGTCAATTGATGACTCAAATAATAAACTAGAAGGTTGAGTCTGATTAATGCTTGATCCATGTAATATTACTGCAACACTATTATAATTAATTACAAACTCGTAATTCTCATCTTGTATTTTTTCTCAATGCCAAACATAGATAGTTGATGTCGTTCCATACTTACTTATGACTCTCTATTCCATGTGAGATTATCTTCCTTCTCCTTGACTTTTCTTTATCTATGATCTTACTTTTATATCCCTGTGCAAGGAAGGAGAGTTTCATTTCCAACAAGGGTCGCAACCTTAGTGTTGTCGCAGAAGATACCCAAAGGTGACCATCGACTATGATAGTCAATTTCCATATTTCTTTGACTTGATTATTATTATTATCATTTATTAATAATATTATTACTAGGATTAATGACATTAATTTATTGATGTTGATTAATTATAAAAATATTAATATTATTGATATCATTAATATTATATTAATATTATTGATTATTCTATATATTGATAATTTTAATATTATTGGTATTGATTAACTATTGTTACTTCTAACATAATAAAATAGTTAATTATTAATTAAAAATTAATTATCTATAATAATTAATTAATTAATTAAATTATTTAATTATTATATCCTATTTAGGAAGGGGTCATGACAGTCCGCCCTTCCTAAAATTGCTTGTCCTCAAGCAATACTCAATTAATGTGAGTGACTTCTTTTTGGTATTGATCAAATCTTGGGCTCACTCTTATTGTAGTTTACCTGCAAATATGAAATGTACATAGAAATACAAAGTATGCACGTAAATGTATGATAAAATATACTAGAAGCAAATACTTGAATGCACGAAGACACAAAGCATACATGAAGTAGACATATGGAGACAAAGCATACATAAAGCATACACCTAATATAAACTTGTTAGATTGTGTTAGTCCATTTTCCTGTCAATGCAAAAATCCTATGAAAATGGCCTTTCCCTGCAAAGTCTTGTGAAGTTGTCCTGCCATGCCTGAGATCACAGTTTTGGTGTGCACCAAAGTTTTATAGGGTTTCATTTCTTGCATCCTTAGTATATGATAGTTTATTATGTTTCCAAGGTCAAGTTAAGAGCGCATGTCCAGAGAAGTTACAGCCAAGGAGATATTCAAGTTTTGTGGTCTACAGAGATAGTTTGCTTCATGTCAGGTGGTTTCAAAATTTGTCCAAGCATAAAACCTTGGATGTTTTTGACATTTCACATGCTTGCATTTCTTCCTTGACCTCATCATTTCTCATCTGCATTGTTGCGACTGAGTTACACTTGTCTTAGTGGGCCCAATATCAAAGGGCTATTCAGAGCAGTTAAAGTTTAAGTCATAATCGACGGTTGTTGTATGATCGTAAGGCAAGCTTTTCCACTTTGCGATCATGCGACAACCGTTGATTCTTTCCAAATCCATAAGCTGATGAGGTGGTGGGTCCATTGTTAGGTACGTGTTGACGTGTTCATTTCTAATTGGTTGCAGTGTTGCTGATGTGGTGAAATTGTTTTCAAAGGTCTCTTTGACTATTGTGAATTATCTGAATCACCCGATCTATCGGGAAATAAATAAGATCGACGGCCGCATTTTAAGCTTGTTGATTAACCATTGCTACTCAAAATTTGAATATTTTAAGGGTTTCTTAGTGACAAAAGGATTGAAAATTTAATGTTTTAGCGGTCGATCTGCATGATATGTTTTTGCGCTCACTGGTACAGTATGGCCTGAAGTATGATTGATGGTGGAGGGTGTTTGCACCATGATGGTGGGTGAGATGGCCATTCAAAGTCACATACTTCACAGTTGGAATTGTAAAGGGTAAAATTGATGGGTTTCTAGTCTGTTGCGTGCCAGCCATGGATTGTGCCATTAATGAAGATCATTCTTGGATTTGTTTTCTCTAAGATTGCTTGAATGCCCCCCCTTGTAGTAAATTTTGATTGAATCCAATTGGTGAGGTAGTTGAAACCCTAATCCTGTCCTAGCCATCTAAAGCTTGATGCATCCTTTCCGAAGGATTCCAAGATAGTTAGTGACTATATATTGCTGACTGATGTATGTAAAAGTTTGTTGATGGTCAATTTGGAAAATTGAGTAATGAGAGCTTGGGCTCAAGGTGTGTTTTCTTTAGCATTTTCTCATGTTGCAATGTATTGATTCTGCAAAGTTTAATGAGAATACACTTAAATCCCAATTTTAGACTTGTGTATGTCTTCTTGTTTCTATCTTGAATCCTTATATATTAATGTCAAAAAGTGAATTAGTATATGGTATACAAAGTATATTGTGAGATTGTCTTTGAGTTCTTGCCAAAGCTAGGATTAAATCCTTAAAGATAGTAACAGAGAATTCAGAGTGAAATAGGAATTTTATGTCTAGGTATGTGAGTGAGAGGAATAATACACAAAGCACTTATTCTGGATTTGGGTGTGTTTAAGTTAGATTTTTAGTTGATGTATGTTGTATTGTGACTTTGTGCCCTAGGAGAAGACACTAGTCCATCCTCAGGTGGCATTTCCCCATCCTATGAATGCATAATATTTGGTGACTCCTTTCAAGAAGTGAGTCAAAGGTATACCTGCCTGAGCATTAGACTCAAAGTGTAGGGGGATCTTTGTTGATCCTTGTTAATTGGCCCTTTTCCTTATAGACTTAGGAGTGGTGATAGAGTCAGCGACATTAGTTTGTCAATCATAGTGTAAATGTGCAAGTAGAAAGAAAAGGAACCAACAAAATGGCAACTCTGCTGGGGAGAACAATGAAAAAGAAATACATCTGTTAGAATCTTTGATTACAAATCACAAATTTTCAATATCTTACTAACCAAATTGGTTTGACCCATCCGAGTCACCAACAAAATGGTGACTCTATTGGGGAGATTCTAGAGATAAGAGAAATTTCTGTAGATTCTTGTGTTTCTCCTATTTTGGTATTTTCTGTTATGGCTTCTCAAGGTTTATTTCATAAGATTTCCCATTAAAGGTGGGTGGTGACTCAAAAGGTTAAGAAATAGTATTTATAAATTATAAACCATGGACAAAAGAAGGAATACTATGTCTTTTGTCAAGAAGCATCCAGAGGTTACTTTGGAGCAGTTGCCTAGATCAGAAAAGAAAATTTGGATCATAAGAGATGGGGAATCTACCAGCACCCCTATAAGAGAACAAAATAATGCTAGAAATAGAGCACCACATACATCTTCTAATGAGGATGATTCACAATATAAAAGTTCCAAATTTGGTAGTGGCCACTCTGGAGATAATTTTTATGATACCCCAAAGGCATTGTTTCAAGACAAAGATTCACATCCTGCAGATCAGGATGTGCAAGCAAGAGAAATGGGTTTTGGACCAAATTTAGATCCTGATGAGGATATATTTAGAGGGCAGCCCATGGGACCAAGGTGGGTCTATTTCCCATACCAAAATATCACTAATATGGATGTGTCATCAAGCTCTGAAGACACTATGATTGAGCCAAATGATTTGGGTGCATTGAGATTATAGTTAGCAGAGCAGGATGCCATACAAAAAAGATTACAAAAAGAAAGAGAGGCTGAAAAAATAAATGCATTAATAGAAAGAGAGTCTCTACTTAGAAAGCTTAATGATCTAAAGGAGAGAAACAAAATGTTTGCTTCTTCTCCTAAAACTTTGTAGATGATGTCTTTGGTGATCTTGATGCTTTGAGAAGTGAAAGAGAACATTTGCTGCAAGACCATGAATTTGATAAAGAGGGTCCTGTGATTAGACAGGTTCAGAGCTATGCCTCTTTACCTAAAGATAAAATTGAATGTGTAGCTACCAAACCTACTGCTATTGTTAATGAAAAGAGAAAACAAAAGATGGTGGGGATTCAAATAAATGAGCTAGAGGCAATACCAAAGGTCCCACCACCTATTTCAAATGAAGATGTAGAGATGGAAAAGAAAAGAAAGGAAGATGATGATCTTGCAAGAGAATTGGAAAAGGCCAAAATTGAAGCCTCCATTGTAGAAAAAAGAAGGAAGATTCAGTTCTTGAAGGCTTCATCTACAAGTACCCCTGGACCATCTACTCTTGCATAGGTATTCCATCTACAACTTCTAATGTTGTTCCACTTGGTAGTAGTACTTCTCATAATCCATTGCTTACTTCATCTGCCAAGATAAATGTTGACCCTAAACAATAGTCAAGTGTACAAGTAGATGGAAATGTAAATGTAAATGTTAATTCTAGTGGAAACACTAATTTGAGTTTTCAAAGAAGGCCTATGCAATTAGAAGGGTATAGAAAAATTAGCTTTGATGGAATACCAGGATACCCCAATGCTTTTCCCACTGATATAAGAGACAAAATACCTAAATTTGCTGGTAATAATGCCATTTGTTGTGAAGAACACCTTAGGTTGTTTGTCGATGTGCTAAATGACTATGAGGTTGAACATGAGGATGTGGTCATGAAATTGTTTGTTCAGTCTTTGGTGGAAGATGCTAGAGATTGGTTCAAAAGACTCCCTAATAGACGTATTGACACATGAGATTCCTTTGAGAAATGCTTCAAGGAACAATATGGTGATAGGCCTAATGCAAGTTTTTTGTTGAATGAATTTAATACCATAAGGGAAAATCAGAATGAGTCTACAACTGAGTTCAACATGCGATTTCAGAAGGGTATGCATAAACTATTTCAAATCATGAGGTTAGATGACAATGTCTTCTTAACCACATATTTCAATGCTTTTGATGGAAAAATGGGATACTTGTTGAGGGACAAATAACCAAGAACTCTCATAGATTCTTTTCGGATTGCTATCAATATTGAAAATAATATGAAAATATCAAGGAAATTGGGTGGGAAAAGAGATGACCCTAAGTTGTTTGGGGATAAAAAATAAAAAAGGGATAATGAGAGAAATATTGGAAATAAGAAGCAAGAGGAAGATAAGTTGGATAAGGTGCTAAATGCACTAAAGGATTTTAAAATACCTAGTGTTAGAAATGAAAAGATTTCTACTAGTGACAGGCCTTATTTCAACAATAATTTCAATAGGAAGAATAGGCTACAAAATTATCCTTATAACACTCAATGGAAGGATGGAAAACCTATTGTCCCTATTGCAAAAGGAAACAATGATAGATCTATCCCCGATCCTCTACAAAAGGCTTCTGTGAATTTCATGGAGGACACACCATGGTGTGTTGTTTTCCAATCTCCTCAATTTGCAGAGTGTTGTGTGGTTGCACAATCCATGGCTGCATATCAAGATGATTGTTCCAATAAACCTAATCAAGAAGAAACTCATGACAACATTGGGTGTAACATGGCATCTTCATATTTGGGATACAAAGATGGTTTTGATACTGGTGAAGAAAATGATGTGTGCCTAAAAAGACAAAATAAGGTTTTGTTCCATTAGGAGGTATTCTCTGATAATGAAGACATTGATGAAAATATATGTAATATGAACTCTTCCTCAAAGCTAGTAAATTTAATAAGACCTTCAAAAGAAGAAATTGCTAGGATTACTGTAGAGATGGTAGCTCAAGTATAAACAAGAAATATGATAGCAAATGATGCCACTAGAAAAGCTATAGGAATGTTCATAAAAGACACCAGTTACAAGGAGCTTGCTGGAAATAAATTAAAAGATGACCCCTTAGTGAAATTCAAAAACATAGGAGGTAAGAAATGGGAGCCTAAGGGTTGCGGAGATGAAAAGATCTCTGCCCTTCATGACAAAAATAATCAAAGGGAAATAGAAGAGCCAATTAACATAATGGCTAAAATTGAAAAATTTAAAATAACAGCTACAGCTAATATATCGGAGAAACAAAATGATAATAAAGAAATGTAGATCAAGATTCCTTCCTCTACCCCTATTGACATGTTGGTTGTGTTGTCTCAGATTACTGCCAAGATTCCTTTGTCAGAGTTATTGAGGATCCTTGAACATAAGGATAGAGCTCTTGCATGGGTAGACAATGTTCATGATAAAAATGTTACTTGTAATGCAAATGAGCCCCAGTCTAAAGTTATGAAAGGAATGGAAGTTCAGGGAATGGTGTCTCAAATACCACCTATATATTTAGACAATTCTATCAATGCTAGCCTTGAAAACATAGATCCATTTTTTTTGAGTATCATTGTGAATGGAATGAAATTAAGGAACTATATGATTGATTTAGGTGCTTCTAATACTGTTATGCCTTTCAAAATCATGGAGAAATTAGGCCTTAAAGTTGATACAGTTCAAGGAAGATGTTGTGTAATGGATCAGAGAGAAGTACCAGTTATTGGGACTATAAATGCAATGCCCTGTAGATTGGTAGCCTATCCAAAGAAAAGTTTGACAATGAGTGTCTTGGTGGCGGATATCCCTCCTCATTATGGGATGTTACTATCTAGGAAGTGGAGTGCTACCATGGGTGGAAGTTTACAATGTGACTTGTCCTATGCAACCTTTAAGATTGACGATCAGTTTATTAAGATTGCGTGAGAGCCAAGAGTATGCCACATGATTGAAAGGAATATTAACAATGAGACTACATGTTTTGTGGATATCGACATCAATGCTTTCAGGGAAGAGGCCATTGTGATTGAAAAGGAGCCTATATTGCCACCTATCTTTGTGGAGTTAAATGCTAAATCTGAGAAGGGTGATTTATGGGTGATGTACTTTGATGGTACAAACTACAAAGATGGTTTAGGAGCAGGAGTTTTACTCATTTCTCCTGATGGAAATACTTACAAGTTCTCTTTTACATTAAGCTTCTCATGTACAAATAATATAGAAGAATACGAGGCATTACTGATAGGATTGAGGTTAGCACACAAGCATGGAATTAAAAGTGTAAAGGTTGTAGGTGATTTAGAGTTAGTTGTGTCCCAAGTAAGATCAATGTATGCTTCCAAGAATAAGAGATTGAAACAATATAGAAATGTTGTGTGGGACATGATTGAATGTTTTGATGCCTTCAATATTGTATGGAAAGATAGGAGAAACAATAAAATGGCTGATTTGTTAGCCAATATAGCAATCAATCCTAGTGACATTACATTTTCTGGTCTCTCCAAGGTTGAAATTCAGACTAGGCTGAGTATACTAGATAATGTTGAAAATTGGCAAGTCTTTGAAGATGACTAGGATATTTTGAGATTTATGAATTGTGAAGATCAATACCATGGTCAAGAACTAGATTGCTCAGCCCTGGTTGAGATTTCAGAAGGAAAAGAGGTCATCCTTGGTAATTCAATCCTGCAACTTAAGACTAATAAGGTTCCTAAGGGACTTGTTGTTTTAGAATCTGTATTTGACAATCAGGACAGAGTTCAGATGGATACTAAGAAGAGAGATCAAATGGATGTGGATGAAATTAATCTTGGTACACAAGAGACACCTAAGAAGGTTTATATTAGAAGAGAGATGTCTCAAAAGGTAAGAAAGTCTTTGATTGAATTGTTAAGAAAGTTCAGGCATGTTTTTGCATGGTCATATGATGACCTAAAGGTTTATAGGGAAGACTTGTTTCAGCATATTATCCCTTTGAAGGAGGATGCTAGACCTTTTAGGCAAAAACAAAGGCCAATTAATCCTACCTTAGCACCCAAGATGTAGGAAGAATTAATGAAGTTGAGAGATGCTAGAATCATAAAGCTTGTGAGGCACTCTTCTTGGGTGTCAAATTTGGTTCCTATTAGGAAGAAGAATTGAGATATTAGATTATGTGTGGACTTCAGGAACCTAAATTTATCTTCTCTAAAGGATAATTATTGCTTGCCTAATATGGAGGCTATGTTGCAAAGGGTAACTGGTTCCGATTTGATGTCCATGATGGATGGTTTTTCTAGTTACAATCAGGTTATTGTAAAGGAATCAGAATAGTTTAAGACAACTTTCACAACACCTCGGGGAACTTACATTTATGTGAGAATGCCTCTTGGTCTCACAAATGTTGGTGCTACTTTTCAAAGGGCAATGTATGTTGCCTTTGCAAATTTTATAAATGTTTTTCTTGTTGTTTATCAAGATGAATTAATTGCATATTCCAAGAAAGAAGAAGATCATTTTTCTCATTTAGAGAAGATATTTGCAAGAGCCTTGGAGTATGGCATTTCATTAAACCCAAGAAAATGTGTATTTGGTGTGACTGAGGGCAAGTTGCTTGGCCACCTAGTTGGAAAGAAAGGGGTAAGAATTGATCCAGAAAGAGTGATGGCAATTGATAAGATTCAAAAGCTAAAAAATGTGAAGGGAATCCAGTCCTTCTTTGGCCAGATAAATTTCCCAAGAAGATTTGTTACAAACTTTGCTGAAGTCACTAGGCCAATATCCAAAATGTTAAAAAAGGGGTCTGAGATCATCTAGGAAGGTGAGCCTAATGAAGCTTTCAAGAATATCAAGCAGGAAATTAAAGTTGCCCCTGTGCTTAAGGCACCTGATTATGATTCTCTAATGCATATTTTTTATTTTGCATCTTTTCATACTATTGCTACAGTTTTATTGTAGAAAAATAAGGAAGGTTTTGAGAAGCCTATTGTATTCTTCAGTAAATATTTGTAGGCTACTGAATTGAAGTATGACATCAATGAGAAACAAGAATATGCACTTGTGAAAGTAGTGAAGGCTTTTAGGTGTTATTTGATGGGAGCAGCTGTCATTGCTTTCATACCAAGTGTTGCAGTAAATGCTATCTTTTCACAACAAGAAGTGTCTGGGAGAAGATGTAGATGGATTAATAGAATTCAAGAGTTTAACATTGATATCCAAATTACCAAGCTGGTTAGAGGACTAGGATTGGAAAAATTGATGGCTCAGTCCAATCTTGATGCAAATCAGATAAATCAAGTTGAGGTTGATTACACATGTGATATGGATGATTGTATTTGGTATCAAGATGTTATCTATTATTTGATAAATATGAAGTGTCCATCAAGAATGGATGATAGCAAGAAAAGGACATTAAAACTACAGACAATCAAGTATATAATTATAAAATGCAAGTTGTATGGAAGGAATTTGGATTTCATACTTTTGAAATGTGCTGATGAAAATTAGGCTGACAAATTGTTGAAAGAGATGCATGAGGGGATATGTGGTGGAAATTATATGGGAAAAACTACTGCTCAAAAGATTTTGAGAGCAAGATTCTGGTGGCCCACAATCTTCGACGATGCAGAACAATTGGTAAGAAAGTGTGATGCTTGTCAAAGATTTTTTGGTAAGCTCAAGTTTTTAGGAAATTTACCATTGAAGCCAGTAGAAGTGCATGCCCCTTTCCAGCAATGGGGAATGGATTTTATAAGTGAATTCCCAAACAAGTCTAGTGGAAGAAACTCTTGGATCTTAGTTGCCACTGATTATTTTACAAAATGGGTAGAGGCTATTCCTACAAGGAATGCAACAAGAAAGGTGGTGATTGATTTCCTATTGAATAATATTGTTACAAGATTTGGTTGTCTTGAAAGGATTGTCAGTGATAATGCAATGTGCTTTAGGTCTACTGAATACAAAGAATTCTACAAAGGTTTAGGAATCCATATATCATTTTCCTCACCTTATCATCCACAAGGAAATGGACAGGCATAATCAACTAATAAAAGCTTGATAAAGATCCTCAAGAGGATTCTTGATAAGAATAAAAGGGCATGGAATTCAAAATTGCCATTAGTTGTATGGGTTGACAGAGTAACTGTGAAAAAGGCAATTGGTTGTGAACCATTTGACTTGGTGTATGGAATATATGTGACAATGCCTCGGAACAACTTGCTAGAGATGTATAAGTTTGTTCAAATATATGATGAGGATCTAGAGGATGAAATGCAGTTGAGAATTGAAGATTTAATTAGGCTGGATGACACTAGAAGAGAATCAATTTTAAGGAATGCTAAGTTGTAGTTGCAAGTTAAGAGTTTGTATGACAAGAAATCAATAGAAAGGAGGTTTGAACCCAATGATTTGGTATTAATCTAGAATGCTAGATTGGAAGATAAAGGAAAACATGGAAAATTTGATCCAATCTGGTTGGGGCCATATGTGATTCATAAAAAATGGGGACCAGATTCTTACATTGTTAAAAGGCTCAATGGTGACATTCAAGAATTTCTAGTTCAAGGACAATTCTTGAAGAAATACTTCAGTTGAGTATGTTCCTTTCCATGAACAGTAGTTAGGCTTGTATATACTGGTGTGTTTTTTTCTGCCTGGTTTTGCTTTAGTTCGTAGGCCTTTGTCTTGGTGCTTTGTGTAGTTGTTTTCCAGTAGGTGGCCTGCTCTCTTAGAATTCTAAATTATTGCATGGGCACAAGTTACCCATCATCTCCAGATAGAGCCACTATTAGTCCATTTTCTTGTCAATGCAAAAATCCTATGAAAATGGCCTTTCCCTGCAAAGTCTTGTGAAGTTGTCCTGCCATGCCTGAGATCATAGTTTTGGTGTGCGCCAAATTTTTATAGGGTTTCATTTCTTGCACCCTTAGTATATGATAGTTTTTTGTGTTTCCAAGGTTAGGTTAAGAGTTCATGTCTAGAGAAGTTACAACCAGAGAGATATTCAAGTTTTGTGGTCTGCAGAGATAGTTTGCTTCATGTTGGGTGGTTTCAAAATTTGTCCAAGCATAAAAACCTAGATGTTTTTGACATTTTGCATGCTCGCAGTTCTTCCCTGACCTTAGCATTTCTCATCCACATTGTTGCAACCGAGTTACACCTATCTTGGTGGGCCCAATTTCAAAGGGCTATTCAAAGCAATTAAAGTTTAAGTCATAATCGATGGTTGTCGTATGATTGTAAGGCAAGCTTTTCCCCTTTGCGATCATGCGATGACCATTGATTCTTTCCAAAGCCATAAGGTGACAAGGTGGTGGGTCCGTTGTCAAATATGTGTTGACATGCTCATTTCTAATTGGTTGCAGTGTTGCTAATGTGGTGAAATTGTTTTCAAAGGTCTCTTTGACTGTTGTGAATTATCTGAATCACCCGATCTGCCAAGAAATAAATAAGATCGATGGCTACATTTTAAGCTTGCTGATTAACTGTTGCTACCTAAAATTTGAATATTTTAAGGGTTTCTTAGTGACAAAAGGATTGAAAATTTAATGTTTTGGCAGCCGATCTGTATGATATGTTTTTGTGCTCACTGGTATAGTATGGCCCAAAGTATGATTGACTATGGAGGGTGTTTGCACCATGATGGTGGGTGAGATGGCCATTCAAAGTCACGTACTTCACAGTTGGAATTATGAAGGGTAAACTTGATGGGTTTCTAGTTTGTTACATGCCAGCTAGGGATTGTGCCATTAATGAAGATCATTCTTGGATTTGTTTTCTCTGAGATTTCTTGAATGCCCCCCTATAGTAAATTTTGATTGAATCCAGTTGGTGAGGTAGTTGAAACCCTAATCCTATCCTAACTATCCAAAGATTGATGCATCCTTTTCGAAGGATTCCAAGATAGCTAGTGACTATATATTGCTGACTGATGTATGTAAAAGGTTTTTGATGGTCAATTTGGAAAATTGAGTAATGAGAGCTTGGGCTTAGGGTGTGCTTTCTTTAGCATTTTCTCATGTTGCAATGTATTGATTCTACAAAGTTTAATGAGAATACACTTAAATCCCAATTTCAGACTTGTGTATGTCTTCTTGTTTCTATCTTGAATCCTTATATATTAATGTCACAAAGTGAATTAGTATATGGTATACAAAGTATATTGTGAGATTGTCTTTGAGTTCTTGCCAAAGTCAAGATTAAATCCTTAAAGATAGTAACAAAGAATTCAGGGTGAAATAGGAATTTGATGTCCAGGTATGTGAGTGAGAGGAATAATAGGCAAAACACTTATTCTAGATTTGGGTGTGTTTAATTTTGATTTTTAGTTGATGTATGTTGTATTGTGACTCTGTGCCCTAGGAGAAGACACTGGTCCATCCTCAGGAGGCATTTCCCCATCATCAATCAAACAAATATAAATGATAAATTCTTCAAGATAGTTTGTAAAGGGTATGAATGCATAATATTTGGTGACTCCTTTCAAGAAGTGAGTCAAAGGTATACCCACCTAAGCATTAGACTCAAAGTGTAGGGGGATCCTTGTTGATCCTTGTTAATTGGCCCTTTTCCTTACAAACTTTGGAGTGGTAATAGAGTCAGTGAGATTAGTTTGTCTATCATAGTGTAAATATGCAAGTAGAAAGAAAAGGAACGAACAAATTCCTTGATTTATAGTTTGAAATAAGCCAAGTTAGGAAGCCGCTTTTACAAAATTTATTTCTTCACTGTGTTCTTGAATATAAACTTGCAACAAGGACACAAGTTAGCACATATAAGATTAAAAAATGTGATTGTACTATTATCTTTTAGAAATGAATTTGGTTCATAGAGATTGAGTCATGATAATATTGACCAAGCCAATTTTGTATAAAATACATAATGTGAATTTATTAGGTTGTTGATTATTAAATGACTTAAGGTATAGTGATTGGGTTATAATATGCTAGGTCAAGACAATCCCCTACTAAGCCCAAGAGTGGAACTTTGGCCCTCTTGGCCTTGGTTTCATGACTGACTCCTACCAAGGTGATCTACTTAGTGGGATGCTTACTTGGCTTTATCATAACCTCATCCCCAACAATTAATTTGGCCCATTATGGTAAGAATGGTGAGGTGATTGTAATAGGGTCCTTGACTTGTCCATTCTAAGCCCAAGAGTGGAACTTTGGCACTCTTGGCCTTGGTGTCATAAGTGACTCCTACTAAGGTGATCTACTTAAATGGAATTCCTATGCCTTCTTACCAATCCATTTCCATCTTATCCATGATGAAATAAAGTTTTTGCATAGTGAAACTAAAAAAGGTAATTATTTATAGTAGGGTTATCCACATAGCGGATTTAGATCAGGTCATATCTTTGCTCCATTTCAATGGCATCCTCCAATAGTCTCAAATCTTTAAAATCCCAATTTTAAATTGGACTAGGCTACTCAACAAACCACACAAGTTTAAAAAACTACTTAAATTCACTTAACCAAATTTTTGGTGTGTGTAATGTCCCTTACCTAATGAAAGCCTATATTCACAATTTGCAATATGTTAGAATCGGGTGGGGAAATCTTATAATTAATATCTTACAACAACAAACATAAGAGATTTTTAATGAATTTGAAGGTGAGATGGAGAATCTTATCCAAACAATTCACTACTAAGCCCAAGAGTGAAGCTTTGGCCCTCTTGTCATTGGTGGTAGTCTCTAGTGCATACACAAGTTGGTCTACTTAGTGGAATGTCTAACTAGCTTACAAAGCCTCAACTTGTTAACTGATTGGGATCAATAGGGTACGAATGACGAGGGTTAGTAATCTAGGCCCTAATGTGACCACACTAAGTCCAAGAGTGAGACTTTGACCCTCTTGGCCTTGGTGTCCTAACTTTACTCCTACCAAGGTGGTGTACTTAGGTAGTAGTCCTATGTTGTCTCACTTATTCCTCTCCAACCCAACCTCATTGAGTATTGAAAGCCTTAAGTGGGTAATTTTAGCTAGATCAAACATAGTGGATGAACCTAATGTAAACTATTAGTAATTTCTTGTTTACCAATTAGAGAGTCAACTGATATGAAATCATTCAAATTTTATTTAACTATCTGGATTTGGGATTATATAATAATCTTGATTAGCCCTACATTTTGAAAATATAGTAGTGAATTATCAGTATGAAATATGAATTGGATGTGCTTAGATCTTTCACCAATTATTTATACAATGGTATAGAATTTGTTTGTTATTTCCAAATTAACAACGTACTTGACCCTTTCTACTAGTTGTTACTAGATGTCAAAACCTTCCTGTTAAGATGTTATGCCCTCTTCTATAATCTGCAATCAAGAAGGTATCGTTGTGGCAATATTTATGTCTCTCATTTTTCATATAGATCTTCATAAGATAGTCTTCGCATTTACCCTACAGGATGGAAATATCTGTTGGCAATTTGGCTAAGTAGGATATCACAATGTTGTCATTATGGAAACATATACTCAACATGAAGATAGCATAATCAAAGGAAGCAATCTTGTATAAGCGCATTAGAAAATTATCTAAGTATAGCAGTATTTTCCATTCTAATCAAAGAAAGTTTTGATTAGTGATGTTCACAGAATAAGGTTCAGTGCATGTGCACTTGAACATGGATCATTCTATGTATATCAAAGCCACATATGAGAGCACAATTCTTTATGACATGTACGAAAGAATATATTAAACATTTACAGAGACAATGTTGAACCAACCTTAACATAGCAAAAGATAAAATATGATCACATTAAGTTAAGGGATTATTTTGTTTATCAAAATAATGAATTAACCATGTAGGGATGACATCCTAGATGTTAACCCTAAGGCAACATGAATTAATTTTATATTTTGTGAAGAGTATAAGAATTATAAGCCAACTAGAAGTTATTTATTTTAATAACTTGTATATATGTAAGAATTATATAATGTGAAAGACACATAAGTTACATATAGAAATTGTAATAAGTTGACATATGATGCAAAGTTGTATGTTGTAGGAATAAAGAAAGTGATAGCTACATGTGAAAGTGAAGAGCCTACAAAGCTAAATCAAAATAGGAATGCTATTCGGCAGCAGTAAAGGTTATGTATTTTACCTTTGTATCAGAAGATATTATTGTAAATTGCATGTTTGGGTAGTGAGCTCATCTTGAAAACATTTTTTTTGTAATAGAAACTCCTAACAGGGTTGAGGCTTCTAACAAGGCCTACAATCCTTTAATCAGGATAGAGACACTATATGTATGTAATCGACTCCTAACAGGGTCAACATCCTTAACCAGATATCTTTTGATTAGTAGATCAATTGTGGGTATCATCCCCACCAGGGTTTCCTTGAGAACAAATAGGGTGTTATGAGTTCATTTGTTTTATTGCGATGCTTGTTATTCAGTTTACTTATTTTAGTTTCATATGCAATCTTCAAGTCAATTTGTTATATCCATAAATGGGCAAAAGTAAAAGTTTGTGAAATACTGATTCACCCCCCCTCTCAGTATTTCCTATTTCTACTAATTGGTATCAGAGCTTAGTTAATCAGAAAAAATTTATTTGGAGAAATCCTAACAGCTTGAGTAAGATCTCTATGGATATGGATCAATTGTAGAAGAATCTTGAAGAAGATATTGAATAGATTGATATTCTTACTGAAGAAAGAGATACTCTAAAAGAGAAATATGATGATGCAAAAAACTACATTGAGAAACTAAAATAAAAGATAGAAGATCTGAAATAAAAAAAAGAACCTACAATTCAAGCCAAGGACTGTGATGAAGTTTCAAAATTGAAGAAAGAAAATGAAATCCTTAAACATGAATTAAAGATTAAAGATATGAAGTTAAGCTTGAAAGATTAAAATAGCAAAGATAAATCAAATCTAAAATTTGAGAATGCTAATCTAAAATCTGAACTTACCAAAGTGACATCTGAATTTTAGAAAAAAAAATTGTAGTATGCTCAACTTGAGAAGTATAATACAATTGTGAAAGGAGAACTAACTCAATCTAAATAACATCTTGAGAAACTGTATTCCAACAGTGAAAATATTGATGAACAAATGTCTTATCAGAAACCATCTTATGATAAAACCAGTCTTGGATACCTTGAAGATAAGTTCCCTAAGAAGATTGAGGAATGCAAAGAACCAGATCTGGAACACTCTGAGAGAAAAGATGAAAAGAAGCCTAATGAAGCTAACAAATTTGAAGATATAACTAATCCACCTAAAGCTATGAGAAGAGGATTCAATGGTAGATTTTTTTCATGCAATTATTTTGGATACATGAAAAGAGATTGTACAGGTAAGCAATTCAAACCTATCTCTAGTTATTGTTATAATTGTCATGGTTTTGGACATAGAGCTATTGATTTTAAGAAACATAGATCTAATGATAATAATAGTAGTAGAATGTTTAGAGATACTAACCCTACAGATAAAAGACCTATCGGAGACATGAACAAAAAGAATGGAGTTGTGTGTTATAGATGCAACAAAATTGGACATATTGCCAGAAATTGCAGATCACAAATCAGTCAAAAAAGACCGAGATATGGAAACAATGGAATAATTTGTCAGATATGAAACAATTTTGGTTACACAATGAGATTTTGTAGAATGAACAACATGATAAACCCTATTCCTAGAAACTATACAAGGAGAAATATGAGCACCAACAATAGTCAAAGAGGATGTTGTAGTAACTTGGAAGAAGTTGAGTTTGTTAAAGCCACAGATCAAGAAAGCATACTCAATATACCAGGAAACTAGATAGGTGAAGTACCTGAGAGTAAGTGTGAGCTATTTCCTAATTCATTTCAAAGCACTTAAAAATTTATTTCATTAATTATGTATTAGAGTAGAATATTAGAATAGTGTAGAAGTTAGAATAGATTGAATTGAGTCTTTCAAAGTTAATATAAGCTAGCATATGACATAATAAAGCTATTGTTGGAAACAATTGTCTGAAGGAAATTGCTACTCAAATTATGTATTGTCTTTGATGTCACACTATGTCATAGTCTGCAGCATTCAGTACCTACCGAGCTTAGTCAGTCTGTCAGGCAGTAAAATTAGTACTTACCGAGTCCACTCGGTTATCAAAGAAAAGTTAGCATTTACCGAGTTCAGTCAGTTGTCGAAGAAAATTTAGCATTTATCGAGTTCAGTCGGTTGTCGAAGTTAGCATTTACCGAGTTCAGTTGGTTGTCGAAGAAAAGTTAGCATTTACTGAGTTCAGTCGGTTATCGAAGGTAAAGGATTATCAGTGTTTACCAAGTTCCCTCGGTCTCCGAAAGATTGTAGAAAGTTATGGTCACTGAGCACTATCGGCCCTTGAAGGATTTTTGCAAATAAAGTTTGCTTAATTTAGCCGACTGTTATACTAAGTAATGTCGATTTGACAAATCTAAAATCATATAAATAAAAGGTCAAATGTGAAAATAAAAAAGATACACAGCAGAAGATATATAGAAGGAAAGTAGAAAAGGTGTGTGTGAAATTGTGAAGGATGATCAGATATCCTTGAGGTGCAGCAGAGATATATTCGATCAGGAAGGATCAGACTTATGTAGAACAAAGATCTGTAATCAGCAAGGTAGTTGCATTATTATACAGGTCATTTTCATTGTTACCTTCTTATCATTGTAACAGTGAATTGTAAATCTCTTAACCCAGTTGGTTTAACAGCCATATTGTAAATCCTCTAACAAGGTGAAAATTCCATTGAATTGTTCTCAAGACCTCTTACCAGGCCACTCCTAACAGGGTGATTAAATCCTCTAACAAGGTCACACCTAACAGTGTGTTTTGTAACCTTTTACTGAGTTGGCTTCTAACCGGGCATCACTTCAGAAAAGTGAAAATTAGTATCTAGATACATTGGTGGTTTCTCCCATATTGGGTTTCCACATTAAATCTTGTGTCTCTTGTGTTCTTAATTTCTATCTTAATCATATACAAGTGCTGATGAATATCTAAAGATAATTTACTAATACTTTCTGTATCTTCAAAGTTACTGCAATCTATTTACCGAGTGTTTAACAGATATCCTAAGGGATCTGGAAAGAAATAATTGTGAAGTGATTTATGGTTGACTGATTCACCCCCCCCCTCTTAGTCACTTCATCCATATTATATCAATTGGTATCAGAGCCTGTGGTGCTTGCAGGAAGGGTTTCAAGGACCTAAGCTAAAGATCAGGATGTCTTACAAGAGGGAAATTTCGAAGCTCAACAGAGATAACTTTTCAGCATGGCAAGGTCTCATGTGACTTCATCTGGCTTCCATTGGTGACTCATGATGCAAATATATTGATGAAGAATACACAGTTCCTACTGGCGCATTAACTGTTGAAGACATTGCAGAGAAAAAGACTCATAACACCATGATGATAGACATTGCATCTGCTCTCAGCTATGAAGAATTTGATGATATTAAAGAGTGCACTACTACATATGAAATGTGGATGGCACTGAAGAAAATATATGGTGGTGATGCAAATGTGAAAAGAGCCAAAGCAGAAAGCCTAAGAGGACAGTTTGATAAAATGAATATGAAAGAAGATGAAAACATTGCAAAATATGTTGAAAGAATCAAAGCAAGTGTCAGTGCAATTAGAGCTTCTGGAGGAATCTCTAATGAAACTGTTATAAGTAAGGTACTCAGAACATTACTCCCTATCTATGCAATAAGAGTATCAGCTATTCAAGAAAGAAGATGTGAAACAAACGACAATATAACTTTGGATGCTTTAGTTGGAAGATTGACAGCCTTTGAATTAGACAACTATGACAACTATGTTCCAAGTTCCAAAAATATTGAGTCAGCATTTGAGGCCAAGGTTTCACTAAAGAAGAACAAGAAAATAAAAGTTCAGTCAGAAAGTGAAGATGTATCAAAAGAAAGTTCTGATAGTGATCTTGAAATTGTAGAAGCATTACTTGCAAAGAAGTACTCTAAAGGGAAAGGTAAATATAAAGGTAAAACTCCTTTAATTTGTTTTTCATGTGAAGAAATTCGACATATTGTAGCTAGGTGCCCAAACAAGCAAGTCAAGGAAGAGAAGAGAAGTCACAAGTACTATGGCAAAAAGAATTTCAAATCATTCAAGGATAAAGGTAAGAAAACATGTTTTATGGCTAAAGATTCTGATGATAGTGAAGAAGAAATTGTCTTTATTGCTATAAAAGATGAATCTGATGATGATGAAGATAAGATGGCACTTATTTCTCATATAAGAAAAGATGATATATGGATAATAGACAGTGGATGTTCACACCACATGACTGGTGACAAGACAAAATTTGAATACCTAGAAGACTGTGATAGTGGCAATGTAAGATTTGGAAACAATGAACCTTGTTGTATAAAAGGAAAAGGAAGAATCTCATTAACCAAAGAACTCATATGTGATAATGCTTATTGGGTTGAAGGACTAAAACATAATATTCTAAGTGTAGCATAGCTAATCAACACTGGTTTCAAGGTTGAATTCATGAATGTTCAAGCAAGACTGCTGGATGAAAAAAGAAAACTCATTGGATCAGGCAAACAAACAAAAGGTAACTTATTTTATCTTGATCTCAGTGAATATTCATGTTTTATTGCTCAAATTGAAGAAAGTTGGCTATGGCACAAAAGGTTATGTCATGTGAATTTTGATAACATGATAAAAATAAGCAAATTCAAGAAGGTTAGAGGCATTCCTACTTTGAAGAAACCTGATACTGGTCTATGTAAGAATTGTCAGATTGGAAAAATGAGTAAAACTAGTTTTAAGAGTAAGAACTCTCAGTCTAAAGAGATTTTGGAAATTGTGCATATTGATTTATGTGGACCTATTGGAATACAAAGCTATACTAGAGATAAATTCTTTATTCTTTTCATTGATGATTATTCTAGAATGATGACTGTTATGTATTTAAGAGAAAAGTCAGAAGCATTTGAAAAGTTCAAATGGCACTTGGCAAGAGTGGAAAAGGAAACAGGGAAAATATTGAAATGCTTAAGATCAGACAAAGGTGGTGAATTCATCTCCCATGATTTTAACAACTTTTGCATTGAAAGAGGAATCAAAAGGCAGGTATCAGCTCCTAGAACTCCTGAACAGAATGGAATAGCAGAAAGAAGAAACAGATCTATTATGGATTGTGCAAGGACTCTAATGATAGAAAAGAACATCGCTATAAAGTACTGGAAGGAAGCTATCAACACTACAGTTCATACCTTGAACTGAGTACAATTGAAGAAAGACACATTCAAAACTCCTTATGAATTATGGTATGGCTATAAATCCAATGTAAGTTACATGAAAGTATTTGGTAGCAAGTGTTATATCTTAAAAGAATCCAGAAGAAATAAATTTGATGTGAAAAGTGATGAAGGAATATTCTTAGGATATTCTAGCAAAAGCAAGGCATACAAATGTTTGAACTTATCTACTCACAAAGTCATAGAAAGTATACATGTAAAATTTGATGAGTTTGCAGAAAAGACTGAAGAAGAAAGCAAAAGGGAACCTGAAAACTAAAGAAGATTCGTTTACATTGAACCTGAAACATTGGTAGACACAACTATCAATGAGGAAACTATATCTACCGAGCCAAGCACAGTTACCGAGTCACAGGAAGAAGTTCAAATTGAGTCATAGGAAGAAATTCAAACCGAGTCTTAGCCTGAAGCTACCGAGAAAATATCTACCGAGCCCGAGCAATCTGAAGAAGAGATCCTAGAAGACAACAACATGAATCATTCAAAAAGAAAGGAACCTATACTAGCCAAATATGTCAGAAGACATCATACACCAGATCAAATCATTGGAAACAAATCAGATGGTACTATGACAAGAAGCAAGCTAAAAGGTACATGTCTGCTTACTGATATTGAACCTAGAAATATCAAAGATGCATTGGAAAATGAAAGTTGGATTGAAGCAATGAATGAAGAATTAGAACAAATACAAAAGAACAAAACATGGACTCTTGTACCTAGACCTAAAGATAAGAATGTAATTGGAACAAAATGGGTATTCAGGAATAAGCTAAATGAAGATGGTCAAGTATCTAGAAACAAAGCTAGATTGGTATGTAAAGGTTATTCTCAAGAAGAAGGTATAGATTATGGAGAAACTTTTGCTCCTGTTGCAAGATTAGAAGGTGTAAGAACTCTACTTGCCTATGCAGCACATAAAGGATTTAAGGTATATCAGATGGATATAAAATCTGCATTTCTCAATAGAATTCTTGATGAAGAAGTCTACATTGAACAACCTGAAGGTTTTGTTGATCCAGATAAAAAGGACATGGTCTGTAGGTTACACAAAGCATTGTATGGATTGAAACAAGCTCCTAGAGCATGGTATGAAAGACTCCATAACTATTTGATTCAGATTAATTTCAAAAGAGCCAATGATAACAGCAATCTATATATTAAAGGACTGGATGACAAAATTGTATTGGCAGAAATATTTGTAGATGATACTATATTTACAAGGAATGAGGATCAATGCAAAGAATTTTCAGAGAAAATGAACAAAGAATTTGAAATGTCTATGTTTGGTTTAATAAAATTCTTTGTTGGTCTTCAAATTCAGCAAAGCAAGAATGGTATATACATTACTCAATCTAAATACATTAAGGAAATACTTAAAAAGTTTGGTATGGAAGATTCAAAACTAGTTGGTACACCCATGTGTACTGGACTGAAACTTACCAAAAATGATGATTCAAAAGATGTAGATCAGACCTTATACCGATCTATGATTGGAAAATTGCAGTATGTAGTACACACAAGACCTGATATTGCCTTAGCAGTCAGTATAGTAGCTAGATTCTCAGCAAAACCTAAGGAAAATCATATGATGGCAATCAAAAGAATCTTCAGATACTTAAGAGGAACTGAAGAATATGGTTTGTGGTATAAATTTGGAGGCAATCGAGACTTAAAAGTGTTTACTGATGCTGATTGGGCAAGGAAGATTGATGACAGAAAAAGTACAAGTGGTGGAGCATTTTTTCTTGGAAAAAGACTGGTATACTAGACCAGTAAAAAGCAAAATTGCACATCTCAATCCACAGCTGAAGCAGAATATGTTGCTGCTGCAGTAAATTGTTCAAATATTGTTTGGTTTAAACAGTTATTACAAGGTATGAAGGTTGAAATCAAAGAACCAGTTGTTATATTTTGTGACAATACTAGAGCAATAAACATTTCAAAGAATCCAGTGATGCATTCCAAGACCAAGCACATTGCTATTAAATATCACTTTGTCAGAGAATTGGTGCAGGACAAGGAAATCAGATTAGAATATATTCATACAAAAGAGCAGATTGCAGACATTTTCACCAAACCATTACCTAAGGATGCATTTTTGTATCTAAGAGGTAAGTTAGGGGTCATTCCCCTATCCGAGGCTCACTAAATACAATTTTAGTGATGCATCAACCAGAACATGATTGAAAATCAACTAGTTGATGCAGCATATTCAAGGAATCATTGCATATGAATCAGTACTTGAGGTACATTAGTTTACACCGGTAATATGTGAATTGTCTTTGGCATGTGTTGTCAAAGAGGGAGTGTTTGCTATGTCTTTGCTATTACTTCAAGAAATTTTCAATAGTTAGAAGGAAGAATTTTTCAAGAAAAAGGAAGTTTGCTGACAGAGGGAGATTTGAATCTGAACCGAGCTAGTTCTTTCAAATTTCTTATGCTATGACATATTGTGTTGCCATCAATGCCAAAGAGGGAGATTGTTGGAAATAATTGTCTGAAGGAAATTTCTACTCAAATTATGTATTGTCTTTGATGTCACACTATGTCATAGTCCGCAGCATTCAGCACCTACCGAGCTCAGTCGGTCTGTCAGGCAGTAAAATTAGTGCTTACCGAGTCCACTCGGTTATCAAAGAAAAGTTAGCGTTTACCGAGTTCAGTCAGTTGTCGAAGAAAAATTAGCATTTATCGAGTTCAGTCGGTTGTCGAAGAAAAGTTAGCATTTACCGAGTTCAGTCGGTTTTCAAAGAAAAGTTAGCATTTACTGAGTTCAGTCAGTTGTCGAAGAAAAGTTAGCATTTACTGAGTTCAGTCGGTTATTGAAGGTAAAGGATTATCAGTGTTTACCGAGTTCCCTCGGTCTCCGAAAGATTGTAGAAAGTTATGGTCACCGAGCACTATCGGCCCTTGAAGGATTTTTGCAAATAAAGTTTACTTAATTCAGCCGACTGTTATACTAAGTAATGTCGATTTGACAAATCTAAAATCATATAAATAAAAGGTCAAATGTGAAAATAAAAAAGATACACGGCAGAAGATATATATAAGGAAAGAAGAAAAGGTGTGTGCGAAATTGTGAAGGATGATCAGATATCCTTGAGGTGCAGCAGAGATATATTCGATCAGGAAGGATCAGACTTATGTAGAACAAAGATCTGTAATTAGCAAGGCAGTTGCATTATTATACAGGTCATTTTCATTGTTACCTTCTTATCATTGTAACAGTGAATTGTAAATCTCTTAACCGAGTTGGTTTAATAGCCATATTGTAAATCCTCTAACAAGGTGAAAATTCCATTGAATTGTTCTCAAGACCTCTTACCAGGCCACTCCTAACAGGGTGATTAAATCCTCTAACAAGGTCACACCTAACAGTGTGTTTTGTAACCTTTTACCGGGTTGGCTTCTAACCGGGCATCACTTCAGAATAGTGAAAATCAGTATCTAGATACATTGGTGGTTTTTCCCATATTGGGTTTCCATGTTAAATCTTGTGTCTCTTGTGTTCTTAATTGCTATCTTAATCATATACAAGTGCTGATGAATATCTAAAGATAATTTACTAATACTTTCTGCATCTTCAAAGTTACTGCAATCTATTTACCGAGTGTTTAACTGATATCCTAAGGGATTTGGAAAGAAATAATTGTGAAGTGATTTATGGTTGACTGATTCACCCCCCCCCCCTCTCAGTCACTTCATCCATATTCCATCAGCTATGGTTAAGAGCGCATAAATTTATGAATATGTATGCAAGTACATGAAAAAAATGAAGTTTTGCAAGTAACCATTAACAACTTTTTGGCATGAAGTAGTAAAGAAATTTCATGCGATGTCAGTATCTTGATAGATTTAAAGGATAAAAGTCGATGATTGGTATTAGTTGATCATTAAAGCAATTACAAGTGATATAAAGAGCTAGCTAGTGGGGATCTACGCAAAGCCCTAAATCATGATTTCGAGGTATTTTTCTAAGTATTCACTATCAAAGTAGTTATGTTTTTATAGAATCATGGATGCGTCACTAGTTCACCACATCAGATATTCAGTCAGACCTAGAATGAAGAAGGAACCTATAGAACCTTTGGAAGAAGACCCTAGTTTAGTCTTGTCATCCATTCTAGATGAAGTTTTGCATTTGGAAGATGTAAGAGCATATCTAAATTGTAAGTTTGAGACCATAGGAGATGGTAGCCTAATCATAGAATATGATAAAATATATAAACAAGATATGTCATACAAAGAAGGGTTTGAACATTTGAGTGAAATTGATGTTATCAAGTATACACTTCACTATGAATTTCAGAATGACGAATGGACCAAGATAATATCAAGAAGAATTCATAATGGAAAGTTTTGGTTAGATGATAGAGTCATAGACATCACCACAAACCTTATTCATGAGGTAAATGGATTATCTAAGTCAGGAGTAATTCCTTTAAATGAGAAGAATGTCAAGAAAATAGTGTTAGACAACACCAAGTATTCATACAATGGAAGAGGAATTCTTATAAGTAAGATTGAACAGGATGATGTTAGATATGTGTGTAAAATTTTGACTTCAAAGTTTTGTGCAAGCTCTAGAGAAGATGATATGGCAACTGACATGGTACATGCAGCTTATCTTATGTGTGTAGAGAAAGTATAGGTAGATATGTGTGAAATTTTGATGATTTAGTTGACTAAAAATCTTGAGAAGATCAGAAAGACCAAGAATTCACAATTTAGATTTTCATCTCTGGTCACATACATGTTTTTTCATTTATTGAGAAGATTTCCATACACTATAGGAGTTGACTAGAATGATAATAGAAATTTTGTGGATAGAATCAACAAAGCGTACTTGAGACACCCTATTGAAAAAGTAAATGAAAGTGCTACTTTAGTGATTAAGACTTTTTAGAATGAAATGAAGAAAAGATCAAGGATTCCACCATCTATTGTGGAAAAGTACAAATATGAGATATGATTTTTGGTAGATACAGACTTTACCTATGTTGAAGAAGTTGAGCCAAGAGTAGAATTTGTAGATCCTCTTGAGTATGAAGTTTCAGAAGTCAAGATTGAAGGTTATGTGAGCAGATTACTTAAGAGTAATCTAGATGCTAAGAGTCCTAGATTTGGGACACATGAAGAGAAATTCAATTCCGCACAATCATCACAAGCATGAAAAATGGAAAAGAAGAGAGTTGACAGTACCATCAATAAAATATTGAAAGATACTGGTATGAATGAACATGAGTTTATCATTGCAAAGTAGAAAACAATAGCAATCAAGGACATTGGACATAAAGAAGTATTATCAGTTCCACCCTTGACATCCCTTGCAACCCCTACTGAATAAATTCAAGAAATTGATGAAGAAATTGAAGTGGAAGTACAAGAAGTAAGGAAATCCCCAAGATCCTCCTCCACCACACTGACTAAGAGAGTAAAATAAAGGGCAAGCGGACTAGGTAAAAGAAAAAAGACTATCTTTACCCTAGTTCAAAGGAAAGCATCAATAGTTAAGGAAGATGAAGAGGCAAGTAGCAACAAGAAGAAATGGAAGCCCATAATAGATAAAGTGATCCCTTTGATCATTAGATAAGAGCAATCTTGCATCACCCAAAAATATTTTTGTTTGCTTTTCAAAAAGGGCTATCTTGTGTAGAGCTGCTATTTATGGAAACTTACTATTTTTAGTAAGTTGGTCATATGATCTCAGAATGTTTTGATTTCATAGTTGGAGGTTCATCCTAGTCATTTCAGCCTACCAGTTGAGTTTCATTGCCACATCATCTGTATTGGTGAAGTTATTGAGGTTTTTGGGTATAAAATTTTTAAGGTCAATTTTAAAGGCCTTAGAGGCTCCGAATCGTGACTGACCCCCGACTGACTAGCACTAGCACATTTTAAATGTTGTAGATCTCGTCATGACATTTCTAAAAAGTGGTTACAATAGAAAATAGAGCTATGGTTAAAAAGTTACGGCCTTCAGAAGTTGGGCTACCTAAAAGCATAAATTGTATTTCTTTTGAGCCGACCCTATTGTAAAAATTGTGAAAATAAAATAATTCTATGTATAGTCGGCCTTAAGGGCTAAATTTATGGAACCTTCTCGGGCAGTGGAAATTGCTTATATAAAGAAGGCCCGTAGTGTTGTCTAGGGAGTTCTGGGTAGTAGATCTGGGTATTGATTCAAGGCTTTGTCCTACAGAATATTGTAAGGGAATGCCCATGTGGCTTTGCATATTGTAATTTTGAAACTTTGTAATTCCACATTTGTGGAGATAATAAGAAGCCCATTTTCTATTTTTGCATATTGTTGTTGTTTCTCTTTTTCTGTTATGTGTTTGTGGTATTAAGGGGAGCACCCTTCATCAAGTGGTATTAGAGCAGGAGTTCCTAAGTGTGTAAACAAATCACCGACTATGAGGCAGTTTGCACTAGGACCGTGGGTTAGGGTTTCTGTGTAAACAGATCACCGACTATGAAGCAGTTTGCACCAGGACCATGGCTAGGGTTACAGCGAGAAGCACAAAAATGCCTCCACGAAGGGAATGTGGTGGAAGAGCTAGTGTTGTAACACCTGAGGTTAGGGAACTGCAGAGACAAGTGCGAGCATTGCAAGAGGAGATTCGCAGAGGAATGAATCTTAATGTCAGAGACAAAAGCGAGGATGAAGCCAAAGAAGAAGAAGATCAAGAAGGAGAAGTTGAAGTTCTAAATCAAGAAGAAGAAAGACTTTTTTATTTCAAAGATTGGGAAGAGACCTAAGATTGAGGTTCTGACATTTTCTGGAAATCTTAACCCAGAGGAATTGATCAATTGGATTAATGAATGTGAAGAATATTTTGAGGATGAAGATATCAAGGATCCTGATTGGGTCAAGTTGGCTAAGGCTAGACTGAAGGGTCATGCGAAGATCTAGTGGCAAGAGATTCAATTGGAGCAAAATCAAAGAGGAAAGGATAAAATCATAAGATGCAATTGGATGGTGGATAAATTGAAGTGATAGTTCATCCCTGTTGATTATGAGCTTGACCTACTGAGGAAAATGCAAAGTTTGAAGCAAGCAAGAAGATCTGTTCAGGAGTATATAGAGGAGTTCTATTGAATCCTCATCAGAACAGGACATGCAGAAGCTGATAAGGAGAAAGTTTCCCGTTACCTTAATGGGTTAAGGCCGAGCATTCAGGAGGAGATGAATCTAGTTCAAATGAACAGTATTGAAGAGGCATACCAGTTTTCCCTAAAAGTAGAGGAAAAGCTGAATAAGAAGTTTGAGAGCAGACAAAGTGGAAGAGGTCGTGATGGAAGATCTGGTGGACGGTCATATGGAGATCAAACTAAAGATCTAAAAAAGAAGGATGAGGCCAGTAACAGTCAGAATTAGAGTGAAGATAATTTCAATCATTTCCATGATCATAATAATAGAGATCAAAGAGGAAGAGGAAGAGGAAGAGGACAAGGATCTGAAAGAGGAGGCTTCTGCGGAACATGTTTTCACTACGGAGAAGAAGGCCATAGGGCATTTGAATGTTCTCAATGCCAAGGAAGGATAGATAGGAGGAACGAAGGCTAGGCTAGAGTTGCACATGTAGATGCCAGATCATCAATTTTTGAAGATGTTGAAAGAGGAGAAACGCTGATCAACAGAAGAGTCCCGTTGAGTGGTGAGAATGAACCTAAGCAAAGAAGGAGCTTGTTTCGCACCAGGTGCAAATGTGAGGGTAAGTGTTGTGATGTGATTATTGATAGTGGCAGCACTGACAATTTGGTGTCAAAAGTGATGGTGACAAAGTTGAAGCTCAAGAGGCAGAAACATCCACATCCATATCGGGTTGCCTGGGTGCAGGATGACCACAAGGTCATGGTCAGTGAAGAGTGCCTAGTGAAGTTCAAGATTGGCGGGTACCATGATGAGGTACTATGTGATATCATATCTATGGATGCATGTCATATGTTGTTGGGTAGACCTTGGCAGTTTGACAGATGTGTTGTACATGATGGTCATGCGAATACCTATTCCCTGACAAAGGATGGAGTGCAACATAAGCTAAAACCATTGAAGGAAACATAAGAAAAGGTATGTGGTAATGCAAGAATAAATTTTGTTGATAGAGGAAATTTCTTAGATGGTATGCAGCATGAGCATATGTGTTTTACCTTAGTTCCAAAGGCTGGGAAAGAGGAAGTAGAAGATGTACCTATAGAAGTTGCATAATTATTGAATGAGTTTCAGGATATTGTATCCGATAATGTGCTTGATGGATTACCACTAGTAAGAAAGATCAGTCATCAGATTGACTTGATTCCAAGAGCCAGTTTGCCAAATAAGGTAGCACATAGAATGACACTAGTAGAAAGTGAAGAGTTGAAGACAAATTTGAAGTTTAGTTCATCACATCATCCATAGATTGTATATGAAAGTAGTCTAAGAAATGCATTTGAGTTGAGGAAGATAGATAAGGGAGAAATAAGTAGTGCTACAGCTGAGGATTTTGTAGGACATTTGAAGAACATCCATGAGGAGGTGAGGAAACATATTACCAAGATGAATGTGCAGTATAAGGCTAAGGAAGATGAGAAAATGAGGCATAAGGAATTTCAGGTTGGAGATGAAGTCATGGTTCATTTGTGGAAGGAGTGATTTCCAATTAGTACATATAACAAGTTGAAAATGAAGAAGTTTGGACCATGTAAGATACTGAAGAAGCATGATTTAGGAAATGCATATGAGATCGAGTTGCCTACTGAGCTGAATATTTCACCAGTATTTAATGTTTGAGATCTGACAGAGTATCATGAAGGAGGTGTTGAAGATGAGGTTACAGTAGCACAGTGGAGTATTCTAGCAACCAGTTCAGATATCAAGGAGATTGAAGACATACTAGATAGTCATGTTGGCAGAAGCACAAGGAACAAGACATATGAAGAATATTTGGTCAAATGGAAAGAATGACCTATTGAAGATTCATCATGGCTAACAAAGAAGGAGGTTAACTGTCTTGGTTTTCCTTTGCACACTTGAGTCGTGATAGGGTCACTTCTCAAATTGCCCTAGGTGTCTAATGCAAGAGCATCCTAGGTGTAAGAAAAATCTTGCATCACCCAAAAATATTTCTGTTTTCTTTTCAATAAAGGCTATCTTGTGCAGAGCTGCTATTTATGGAAACTTACTATTTTTAGTAAGTTGGTCATATGATCTCAGAATGTTCTGATTTCACAGTTGGAGGTTCATCCTAGTCATTTCAGCCTACCAATTGAGTTTCATTGCCACATCATTTGTATTGGTGAAGTTATTGAGTTTTTTGGGTATGAAATCTTTCAGGTCAATTTTGAAGGCCTTAGAGGCTCCGGATTGCGATCAACCCCCGGCTGACTAGCACTAGCACATTTTAAGCATTGTAGATCTCGTCATGGCATTTCTGAAAAGTGGTTACAATAGAAAAATAGAGCTACGGTTAAAAAGTTATGGCCTCCAGAATTTGGGTTACCTAAAAGCATATTTTGTATTTCTTTTGAGCCGACCCTATTGTAAAAATTGTGAAAATAAAATAATTCTATGTATAGTCAGTCTTAAGGGCTAAATTTTTGGAACCTTCTCGCGTGGTGGAAATTGCCTATATAAAGAAGGCCCATAGTGTTGTCTAGGGAGTTCTGGGTATTGATTCGAGGCTTTGTCCTACAGAATATTGTAAGGGAATGCCCATGTGGCTTTGCATATTGTAATTTTGAAAGTTTGTAATTCCACATTTGTGGAGATAATAAGAAGCCCATTTTCTATTCTTGCATATTCTTGTTGTTTCTCTGTTTCTATTATGTGTTTGTGGTATTAAGGGGAACACCCTTCATCAATTAATGAAGGTGATTTCACTAAGTTAAACAAATACTATGAATTGTATGATAACTTTGAAAATTTGAATCCCAAAAATGCAGTTGTCAGACACATGATCCTTACAGATAAGAAATTTGATGACATTTGATGTAGGGGCATTCTAGAGTACTCGGTAGATCTGCATGGAGGTGTTTTATTTGGCTGGTGTTACTTGGTTGCAGCCTTGACCGATGGTCTTTGTCATTAAAGGAAGCTTGGTCACTGAAGGAACTCGGTAATATTTGGCGCTCGGTGAAAGTGTTACTCGATGATGCGTACGATGCTCAGTCAACACTGTTGCTTGGTGATGCCTGGCATGCTCGATTATTTCACTGTTGCTCGGTAGTTCTGGTTTACCGACTAGAGTTCTATGTGATTTGTTGGGCCGACTTGGTGCATTTATTATTGGTAGCTGTTGTTACAAGCCAACATGTTGGATTAAATGTTTGTAAGGCTATTTTGATGCTAACTTGTATTGCATTTAATATTTGTTTGGGGGAGTTAATGGTTTCACCTAGCTAACTTGTGGCTAATGATTAGTATTTATAGGATGTTTGGGTAGATGTTTAGGGCATCAAGAAGTGGAAGTTCATAACTTGGAAGACAACGAATCAGATTTGAGGTTCTGAAAGCTGGAGTTGGCGAAGTTGTGGAAAAGATCTTGCATGATCTTGCAAATCATATTGTTATTTGATAGTTTGTAGTTACAAAGCTAGTGGTTTGCACACTTGGAGACCAGGAGATTGCTTGGAGGCTTGCGAGCTCAAGTTTAGATCTACCTTAGGGTTTCCATCAGTTGCTGATAGTTTTCATAGCTAAACTAGCTAGTGTTGTATTGGATCCTATGATCTTGCAAATTGTTTTTGATTGTAATTGGCCCTAATCCCGAAGTCCTTACAACCAAGCATGTTAATGAAAATCAAAGTTAAACAATTATTTTGTTGTTGTGCTATTGAGTATTCTACTGTGTTGATTATTGGCTGCAAGGTTTGGACTATCCTTATCTAGATCCACCATCCTTGACTGCATCAGGTGGTATCAGTGCAAGAGTTGATCTTGTGGAGGGAAGGTTGACCTAACAAGGTTGATCTTGCAAAGTTGATCTGGATTGTAGATCCGTGGCATGGAACTTGTGGATCTTGCCCTAGTTGTTTGTTCAAGGTGGTAGGTTTAGATCTAACTTGCATACAACTTGGAGATTGCCACAAGGTGGTCGGTGTAGGGTTTGTTGCAGAGGGTTTTTCTTATCTATGATACCATTGAATGTAGGATTACAGAGAAGGTGAAATTAGATTTCAAATTTGAGATGGAGTTAATGAAGAATGACATGGTCGCCAAGATCATGAGAGTTATTGTTGGTGTACCTCAGAATGTTGGTACTGAAGATGGTTATGAGGAAGCTGCTGAAGACTTTGAACCTGTTGGATCTAATGGTGATGATCAGAGAGATAGATCTGATGAAGATAGAACTGCTCAATTGCCTAGATCTAGAGCTCAGTTAAGTAGTAGTTATCGAATGGAACTTTCTACTTTCTCTAGGACTTTGAAGCCCAGGAACTTGAAGATTTCTTTGAGCTGGAAGAAATTGAAGATCCTCTTTGGGTGAGATTAGCATAGACAAAGTTGAAAGGACATGTTTCTCTTTGGTGGGAAGAACTACAAAGAGATAGAGAAGATGAAGGTGAAATGAAGATCAATCGGTGGAGGTTGATGGTCACAAAATTGAAAGCTAAGTTCATACCTTCTAACTATGATCTTGACTTGTTTAAGAAGTTATAGAATCTGAAATAGAAGGATCTATCTATTGAAGATTATACTCAGGAGTTCTACAAACTTACTATTTGGTTTGGACACCGAGACCTTGGTAAGGAAAAGGTAGCTCAGTATGTGAATGGTTTGAGATTCAATATTCAGGATGAGCTTGGTATGCTGAAGATTGATTCTGTTGAAGATGCTTATTAGTATGCTCTAAAGGTAGAAGATAAGTTGAAGAGGAAATAACATAGTAATTCCTGAGGGAAGGAAAATATTGATCACTCAGTGAAGGATAAACCGACGGATGCAGAAGATGAACATAAACTTGTGGAACCAAAAGAGAAGACATGTAGAGTTATCTTTAAGGGTACTTGCTATGACTGTGGTGAAGAAGGATGCCATTATTTTGAGTGTACACAGAAGAAGCTTGGTGATTGATGAACTACTATGGTGAATGAAAATGAACTTGAATCTAAGAACTTGCTGCTTTGGCGAACATTTCTTGGTACAAAGGAGGAATCTTGTTAGATGAGTAACTTGTTTAGGAACCAATGCAAGTCTGGAGGTAAACTCTTTGATGTTATTGTTTATAGTGGTAGTATTGATAACCTTGTTGCTGAGGACATGGTTAAAAAACTTGGGTTGAATAGAATGAAGCATCCTTGTCCTTATAAGATTGGTTGGTTACAATATGTTCATGCTCTAGAAGTAAGAGAACAATGCTTTATTGATGTTCAAATTGGCCATTATAAGGATCTTGTGTTATGTGACATTGTGAAGATAGATAGTTGTGATATATTGCTCGGTAGACCTTGGAAATATGATTGCAGAGCTATGTATGTCTATGTAAGAAATGTGTTTACTCTTGAGAAGGATGACAAGAAGTTTTCCTTGATGCCTTTGCTGGATACAATGCTCGGTAGGAGAAGCTTGAGTATTGGTAGCCAAGTTGACTTGGTAGATCCAAAGAAAATGAATGATCAGTATGGAGAATAGACCTATGTGTTGTCAAGAAAAGACCTAAAGAGACAGAGAAAGCTGAAGTGGAAGAGTATGCAAGCTAAAAAGATGGAGGACTTGTATGTGAAGAACTAGTTTGGGGTTTATGTGCTGAATCCTAGAAGATGTTCTTCTCACATATGAGCATCTTTTCAAACCTGGGGTGTCTGATGTAGGGGCATTCTAGGGTACTTGGTAGATCTACATGTAGGTGTTTAATTTGGCCGGTGTTACTCGGTTGCAACCTTGACCAATGGTATTAGTCATTGAAGGAAGTTTGGTTGCTAAAGGAACTTGGTAATCTCTGGTGCTTGGTGAAAGTGTTACTCGATGATGCTTGTGGTGCTCGGTCGACACTGCTACTCAGTGATTCCTGGCATGCTTGGTTATTTCACTTTTTCTTAGTAGTTTTGATTTACTGACTAGAGTTCTATGCAATTTTTTGGGCCGATTTGGTGCATTTATTGTTGGTAGCTATTGTTACAGGCCAACATGTTGGATTAAATGTTTATAAGGCTATTTTGATGCCAACTTGTATTGCATTTAATATTTTTTTGGGGGAGTTAATGGTTTCATCCAGCTGACTTGTGGTTGATGATTAATATTTATAAGATGTTTGGGTAGATGTTTAGGTCATAAGGAGGTGGAAGTTCATAACTTGGAAGACTTAGCAAATTAGATCTGAGGTTCTGAAAGCTAGAATTGGCAAAGTTGTGTAAAAGATCTTGCATGATCTTGCAGATCAGATTGTTATTTGATAGTTTGTAGTTGCATCCCTAGTGGTTTGCACACTTGGAGACAAGGAGATTGCTTGGAGGCTTGTGAGCTCAAGTTTAGATCTTCCTTAGGGTTTCCATCAGTTGTTGATAGTTTTCATAATTGAACTAGATAGTGTTGTATTGGATCCTGTGATCTTGCAGAATTGTTTCTGATTGTAATTGGCCCTAACCTAGAAGGCCTTACAACCGATCATGTTAATGAAAATTAGAGTTAAAAAATTATTTTATTGTTGTGTTGTTGAGTATTCCGCTATGTTGATTGCTGGCTGCAAGGTTTGTACTATCTTTAACTAGATCCACTATCCTTGACTGCATCAACATTCAAGGCAAGATCCCTAGAAATATTTATGAGAAATTGGTTAACAAGAAGAAAAGAGCCATAGAAGAAGATAATAGAATAAGAGAAAGATTTGTAAGAAAAATCTATGAGATAAAAGATGAAGATCATTTTAAGGAAATAATGAAGAACCTAAGTACCCATCTGAGGAAGAAAAGATGAAAAATACTTATAATGGGAGGAAATTATGAGGAGATTAATAGAGAAATATAGGAAGTGGTTGTGAAGGTAATGACCTCTAGACTAGGTGAGAAAATTAGTGAATCTAATCAAGCGGTTGAAGTAGAATATTAGACTAAACCATGACCAGCTCCACCACCCTCTATCAACATTACAGATGAGTCTATGAATGTTGTAGGAAAAAATATCACCCTAGACAGTGAAGAAAATCCTTTCAATGATCAAGGAGCCAATGTTGGCAATTTGACACAAATTGATGAGCAACAGGACATAACAAATAATAAGGAAGAAGAGGTTAAAACAAGAAAGGAAGAAGAAAAAGAGGAAACTCAGATTGATACCACACAAGAAGAGTAGGAAGTGCTATAGGAATAGTCAGTGATCATTCCTAAACCCAAGGACACAACAAAAGTATCACAGAAACCACATTTTGAATTAGTGTTTGCAAGCCTAGGACAAGAAGTGGATGATGATGATCAAATAGAGTTTATCTCATCTTTGAACAAGATTATTGGAAAGAATAAGAAGGTAAAAAGCTTGGAAGGAGCACAACTTGAGGTAACAAGTAAACTTCAAAGTGTAATAACAAGTCAAGTTAGTGAGGCTGATCCCTAAACAAAAGAAAAAGGGGTTATGAAAGCTTTTGATATGGAATTCACAAACCTATTTGATATTACAACAGTCAAAGCCCAAGTAGCCCATGATGCACAAGTGTTTGAGGTTGTATGCTAGAATATCAGAAATGATATAGACAACTTGGATGTATGTATAAAATAGTTGAGAAGATTCTTAGAGAGAGGAAAAGCATTGTACATTCAGTGTACACAATCCTAGATCCACACATTTGAAATATCAAAAAAATTGAAGATCAAAGAAGCATAACTACAAGTGACAGTAAATGTTTTGCAAAGACCTAATGCGAAGATCTCAGAAATTGAGAGGAAAACCAATTTTTTTTTTGATGATATGAGAGTTCTAAATGATTCTCTCTACTCAGAGAGCATGTATCATTGAAAATCAATATTCTAGAGAGTCAGTTGGAAGAATGTCTTTCTTCAAAGATATCTTATGGAAAATTTGCTTATGCAAATCTCAAGGCATTTAAAATTGCATCCTTTGGCCTATGCGCATTGATCATTATTTCTAATGCAGTAAATAAGTCATGGGACAAGGAAATAAAGAGCCTAAAAATCAATTTCATAGATTGTGTTGCAAGCCTTTTGGCGTTGCAATATTGAAATCATGAGGTAAAAATAGTTTTGTTACATTAATTTTTGACAACTTTGTCATTGTTGTCAAAGGGGGAGTAGTATAAGTTCAAAATTGTATGTATAGATATGTAGTATAGTATGAAGTATATGTTGGAAATTTGGCTGAGTTAGATATCTAGATGTTGTCATTATGGAAACATATGATGTACATGAAGACTGCATATGACAGAGCACAGAGCAAAATTGTCTAAGTGTAAGTAGTATTTTCCTAGTGTAATCAGAGATAGTTTTGATTGGTGATGTTGATAGAAATAAGTTCAGTGCTTGCACACTTGAACATGGATACTATGATTCATATTGAAGACTCACTGAGAGTGCAAGTCTATGCGGCATGTACAAAAGAAGTTATTGCAGTAGTATAGGAACAGAGATGAAGACGACAGGATAGAGAAGAAGATAGAATTGGTAAAGAGTTAAGGGATTATTTTGTTTATCAAAATAATATCTTAATCATATGAAGGGATGACATCCTAGATGTTAACCTTGGGGTAGCACATACTAAAATGTATTTTGTAAAGTGCTTTATGTTTAGTAAAGCCAATAGCAAAAGTTATTATTCCTAATAACTTGTATAAATGTAAGACATATTAAATGCAAAAAGAAGAATGACATAGATGATAAAAAGGAAGTGAAAGTGAACATATGTATGTGAAAGATATTGATGCAAAGTTGTGAAAGACAAGCAAGAAGTATAAGGTTACGTACCTTGCCCTATTTTTGTAATCAGGAATTAATGTAAATTACATGTTTGGGTAGTGGGCTCATCTTGTAATCACTCCATTTTGTACAACCAACTCTTAGCAGGGTTGAGGCTTCTAACAAGGCCTAAAGTCCCTTAATCAGGACTGAGACACAATATATATGTAACAGGCTCCTAACAGGGTCAACATTCTTAACAGGATACTTTTGATTAGTGGATCTTTGTGGGTAAAATCCCCACCGGGGTTTTCCCTTGGCCAAGGTTTCCTCGAGAACAAATAATGTGTTATGAGTTCATTTTCTTTATTGTTATGCATTTTCTTTAGTTTACTCTATTATGCAAGTATCAAAATAATCTGTTATATCCATAATTGGGCAAAAATAAAAGTTTACAGAATACTGATTTACCCCCCGCTCTCAATATTACCTATTTCTAACAATTGGTATTAGAGCTTAGTTACTCAAAAAAGAATCATTCAGAAAAAGCCTAGCAGCTTGAGTAAGATCTCTATGGATATGGATCAACTACAGAAGAATCTTGAAGAAGCTCTTGAATAGATTGATATACTTACTAAAGAAAGAGATACTCTGAAAGGAAAATATGATGATGCAAAGAACCTCATTGAGAAGCTGGAAGAATTGAAAATAGAAAAGGAATCTACAATTCAAATTGAAGATTGTGGTAATAATATGGAAAAATAAAATGGGATCCTTAAACATGAATTAAAGATAGTAAATCTGAAATTGAGTTTGAAAGATGGAAACAATAAGAATGAAGCAAATATGAAATCTGAGAATGAAAATATGAAATTTGAGAAAGAAGATCTGAAATCTAAACTTTGTAAAGTGACATATGAACTTGAGAAAACCAAATTGTAGTATGTTGAACTTGAAAAGTACAATGCAATTGTGAAAGGTGAACTGACTCAGTCTAAGCAACAACTTGAGAGACTATATTCCACTAGTGAGAAGATTGATGAACACATGTCTTATCATAAGCCATTCTATGATAAAACTGGTCTTGGATTTAACTCATCTAAGATAAGTGAAGAAAGCAAGGAACTAGATCTGAAAGTTTCTAAAAACATAGAAGAAAAGAAATCTGATGAAGCTGACAAATCTGAAGAAACACCTAAACAAGAAGAACCACTTAAACAAGAAGAATCACCTAAAGGTACACAGAGAGAATTTAAAGGTAGATGTTTTACATGTAACACTTCTGGTCATATGAAGAAAGATTGTACAGGTAAGAAATTTAAACCTCTTAATGGTTATTGTTATAATTGTCATGGTTTTGGACATAGAGCTATTGAATGTAGGAAGCCTAAATTTAATGAGAATAATAGTAGTAGAATGTTTAGAGATACTAACCATGTAGATAAGAAACCTACTAAAGATATGAACAGAAGAAATGGAGTAGTATGTTACATATGCAACAAGGTTGGACACATTTCTAGGAATTGCAGATCACAAATCAACCAAGCTGGACTGAGATATGGGAACAATGGAGAAGTTTGTTAGATATGTAACAAATTTGGTCATACAACAAGGTTTTTTAGAATGAACAATATGAGAAACCCTAATCCTAGAAATCATACAAGGAGAAATGAGAATGCAAGAAAAAGTCAAAGAGGTTGTTGTAGTAATTCAAAAGAAGTGAAGTTTGTTAAAGCCATAGATCAAGGAGACACATTAAACACTAAAGGTAATAAAAAAGGTGAAGTATCAAATGGTAAGAGTGAATCTCTTCCTAACCCATCTCAAAGTACTTAAATCATAAATAATGCATTAGAATAGGAACTTAGGATAGTGTAGAAGTTAGTATAGGATGAATTAAGTCTTGCGCAGTTGATGTAAGATAGTATATGATGTAATGATGCTATGGTTAAGAGCGCATGAGCTAATATGAAGTTATGTAAGTTTGTAAGAAGTTTTAAGTTTTGTAGGAAAGCAAGAACAACTTTTTGGAAAGAAGCGGAAAAAGAATTGAATGCGATGTCAGAATCTTGTGAGATTGAAAATTTAAAAGCTTATGATCAGTATTGTTTGATCATTAAGGCGAATACAAGTGTTAAGGAGATCGAAATAGAAGTGATTGAAAGTAGTTTGCAAGGATTTTGTGAAAGAACTTCATGCCAGATCTACGCAAAGCCCTAAATCATAGAATTGAGGTATTTTACTAAGCAAATCTATCATTCAATTAGAGAATTTGCAGAAGATATGGATGTTTCATTGGTTTACAATATAAGAGATAAGATCAGACCTAAGATTAAAAGGGAACCAGTAGAACCCTTGGAGGAAGACCCTAAATTAGCGTTATCATCTATACTAGATGAAGTTTTACATTTGGAGAATGTTAGAAGCTATTTGGGATGCAAGCTTGAAACCCTCAGTGAGAGTGATTTTACTAAGGAATATGAGAAGATTTATAATCAAGATATGCCATTGAAAGTAGGGTTTGAACATTTGAATGATAATGAAATCATAAAGTATTCACTACAATATGAATTTGATGATGAAGAATGCACCAAGATAATTTTGAGAAGAATTCATAATGGGAAGTTTTGGTTAGATGAAAGAGTGATTGATATAATAGTAGACCTAATCCATGATGTAATTGGTTTGTCAAAATATGGAGCTATACCATTAAATGAGAAGAACATGAGAAAAAAAGTACTGGATAATACTAAGTCATCCTACAATGGTAGAGGAATAGTGATTAGTAAGATTCAAGAAGATGATGTTAGATATTTATAAAAGATCTTAACATCTAAGTTCTATGCCAACTCTAGAGAAGATGATATGACAACTGGTATGATTCATGAAACTTATTTAATGTGTGTTGATAAAGTGCAAGTGGATATGTGTGAAATTTTAAGGATTTAGTTATTTGAGAACCTAGAAAAGATTAAGAAGACAAAGAACTCTCAATTTAGATTCTCATCCCTGATCAATTATATGTTTTTCCATTTGTTAAGAAGATTTCTATACACTATTGGTGAAGATTGGAATGATGATAGGATCACAATGGAAAGAATCAATAGAGTATATAGGAGACACCCTATAAACAAAGTCAATGTGAGTGCAACTTTGGTAATAAAAACATTTCTAAACTTGATGAAGAGTAGATCGAGAATTCCATAGGCTATAGTTGAGAAATATAAGGATGCAGTATGCTTTATGGTTGACACTGACTTTACATTCATTGAAGTAGTAGAACCTAGAGTAGAATTCATAGACCCTCTTGGTTATGAAATTTTTGAAGTTGAAGTAGAAGAATATGTAAATAGATTTCTGAAATATAAGTTGGATGTACATAGCAACATATTTGGGACTTATGAGGAGAATTTCAACTCTCCAAAGTCTATTCAAGAAGAAAAGCTATCTAAGAAGAGAGTGGAAAGAACTATAAAGAAAATTCTAAAGGACATAGGTATGACAGAATAGGAATTTGTAATTGCAAAGAATACAACAACAACACTTAGAGATATTGGACAAAAGGAAGTTTTGTCTGTTCCACCCCTATCAGCAGTTGTAGTTGAGACTGGAAATTTGCAGCATGTAGTAAAAGTGGAGAAATTTGAGAAAGAATAAGAAATTAGGAAGTCTACAAGATCCTCTTCCACTCCACTAGGGAAAAGAGTGAAAGAAATAGCTACTAGACTAGGTAAGAGACATAAGACAATAGTTGCCCCAGTGAAAAGGAAAGTAGCATAAATTAAAGATGATGAGGATACAAAAGTTAAGAAGAAGAAGTGGCAGCCTAAGATCGAGAAAGTAAATGAACAAATCATCAATGATGGAGATTTTTCAAAGATGAACAAGTATTATGATCTCTATAACTATTGAGAGAGATTAAATTTGGAAAATGCAGTTGTGAGACATATGATTCTAGCAAACAAGAAGTTTGATATAATTCAAGGAAAGATACCTGATGATTTATTTGAGAAATTGGTTAATAGGAAGAAGAGAGAAGCTAAAGAAGATAAAAAAATCAGAGAGAACTTTTTAACAAAGCTTTGTGACATCAGAGATGAAGACCACTTTAAAGAAATCATGAAAGAACTTGGTACACTTCTAAGGACAAAAAGGAGAACAATTATGATAGTGGGAGGTAATTCTGAGGAAATTAATAAGGAAACTGAGCAGGTAGTTGTGAAGGTGATGACACCAAGTGTTGGAAAGTAGTCTAGTGCAGCAAAACAAGCTATGGAAGCTTTGCATTAGAAGAATCCCTCTCCACCGCCATCAATTAACATTGAAGATGAATCAATGAATGTGGAAGGAATCAATATCACACTGAACACTGATGATAATCCTTTTAGTAACCTAGAGAACATTGTTGACAATTTGGCTTTGGAAGAGCAGGACAGGTCAATTGAAGAAGAAAGGAAAGAAGAAGAGAAATAAGAAGAAATTCAAGTTAATACAGAGATTCAAGGACATAAAGAAACACCAAGAAAAGTGGAAATCTATCCTACCCCTAAGATTACAACAAAGAAACCACATATTGAGTCTATTTTTTCTGATATTGGAAAAGAAGTTGATGATGATGATCAAATGGCGTTGATCTCATCCCTAAACAAGATAATCAGAGAGAACAAGAAGGTAAAAAGCCTTGAAGGATTATTGCAGGAAGTAATAGGGAAATTACAGAGTGTTGTGACCTATCAAGTAACAGAGACAGATCCAAAAATTAAAGCCAAAGAAGTGATGAAGACATTTGATAATGAATTCACTAATTTGTCAGACATTGCTACAGTGAAGGCTCAGGCAGCCTATGAGGCCAAAATGTTTCTTGATATAAGTTAAAATATCAGAAATGATATCAATAATCTGGATGTCTGTATAAAATATTTGAGAAGGAATTTGGATAGAGGAAAAGCTCTGTATATATAGTGTACAAATAAAGAGAACCATGTATTAGAAGTGATTGAGAAGATAAGAGAAAAAGAGGCTAAAATTTAGTTAGAAGTAAATCTATTAACCAACCCTAATGTAAAGATACTGGACATTGAGAAAATAATCAGTAAAATAAATGATGAGATAAGGATTCTTAATAATGAAAAAGATAAGAAATTAAAAAAAATCGCTCTTCTAAGAGAGCACATTTCAATCAAGATAAATATCACTGAAGGATAGTTGGAAGAATGTCTTTCATCAAAGACATCTTATGAGAAGTTTAACTTTGCAAATCTCTGAGCATGTGAGATCGCATCTTATGGTTTGTGTGCACTACTCAGTGTTGTAGATACCATTAAGAAGGCATGGGAGAAAGAAATAGAGAGCATAAAAGTGAACTTTGTATATTGTGTTGCAAGCCTACCGACTCTGCAATTTTGAATCAAGGTAGACAATTTTTGAGAACATAGTTTTGGCACCCTTTTTTTGTCATTTTTGTCAAAGGGGGAGTGATAGAAGAAAATTGATATATATATGATAAGGAATTATATTCCTAGGGGGATTAAAGATGTTAGATAAGATATATGAAGTTATAAGGATAGTGAAGATATAATTTTTGCTATGGCCACAATTTTGAGTTTTGAAATTTTTGAGACTTAGCCAATTTTCTCATATGTTGCCACCAATGACAAAGGGGGAGATTGTTGGAAATTTGGATAAGTTAGATATCTAGATGTTTTCATTATGGAAACATATGATCTACATGAAGACCACATATGATAGAGCACAAAAGAAATTGTCTAAGTGTAAGCAGTATTTTCCTAGTGTAACCAGAGATAATTTTGATTGGCGACGTCGATATAAGTAAGTTCAGTGCTTGTGCACTTGAACATGGATACTATGATGCATATTGAAGACTCATCTAAGAGCGCAAGTCTGTATGGCATGTACAGAAGAAGTTATTATAGTATTATAGGAACAAAGCTGAAGCCAACATGACAGAGAAGAAGACAAAATTGGTAAAGAGTTAAGGGATTATTTTTTTTATCAAAATAATATCTTAATCATATGAAGGGACAACATCGTAGATGTTAACCCTTGGGCAATGCATACTAAAATGTATTTTGTAAAGTGCTTTATGTTTAGTAAAGATGACTATAAAAGTTATTATTCCTAATAACTTGTATAAATGTAAGACATATGTAATGCAAAAAGAGAAGAATGACATAGATGATAAAAAGGAAGTGAAAGAAAACATATGTATGCAAAAGATATTGATGCGAAGTTGTGAATGACAAGAAAGAAGTATAAGGTTATGTACCTTGCCCTATTTTTGTAATCAAGAATTAATGTAAATTACATGTTTGGGCAATGGGCTCATCTTGTAATCATTCTATTTTGTACTACCAACTCTTAGCAGGGTTGAGGCTTTTAACAAGGCCTAAAGTCCCTTAATCAGGACTGAGACACTATATATATGTAACAGGGTCAACATCCTCAACAGGATACTTTTGATTAGTGGATCTTTGTGGGTACCATCCCCACCAGGATTTGCCCTTGGCCAGGGTTTCCTCAAGAACAAATAATGTGTTATGAGTTCATTTGATTTATTGTTATGCATGTTCTTTAGTTTACTCTATTATGCAAGTATCAAGATAATCTGGTATATCTATAATTGGGCAAAAGTAAAAGTTTGCAGAATACTGATTCACCCCCCCCTCTCAGTATTCCCTATTTCTAATAGTATAATCTTAGGTGGAGTATCAATTTTTGGAGAATTTTTGGAGAAATAAGTAGTTATGTAAGATCCACATTTTGTATGGCCACAATTTTGTAATTTAAGTTTTTGGGACTTAGCCAATTTTCCCATATGTTGCCACCAATGAAAAAGGGGGAGATTGTTGGAAATTTGGCTAAGTAGGATATAAGAATGTTATCATTATGGAAACATATAATCAGCATGAAGATAGCATAATCAAAGGAAGCAGTCTTGTATAAGCACATTAGAAAATTGTCTAAGTACAATAGTATTTACTAGTCTACTTGAAGAAAGTTTTGATTAGAGATGTTCACAGAAGAAGGTTCAATGCATGCACACTTGAACATGGATCATTCTATGTATATCAAATCCACATATGAGAGCGCAAGTATTTATGACATGTACAAAAGAAGATATTAAAAATTTATAGAGACATTGTTGAGTCGACCTGAACAAAGCAAAAGATAGAATATGATCACATTAAGTTAAGGGATTATTTTGTTTATCAAAATAATGACTTAAACATGTAGGGAAAAAATCCTAGATGTTAACCCTAAGACAACATGAATTAATTTTATATTTTGTGAAGAGTATAAGAATTGTAAGCCGACATGAACTTATTTATTGTAATAACTTGTATATATGTAAGAATTATGTAATGCCAAAGACACATAAGTTACATATAGAAATTGTAATAAGTTGACATATGATGCAAAATTTTATTTTGTAAGAAGAAAGAAAGTGATAGCTATATGTGAAAGCCAAGAGACTACAAAGCTAAATCAGAATAGGAAAGCTATTCGACAATAGTAAAGGTTTTGTATTTTACCTTTGTATCAGCTCGCTATTATTGTATATTGCATGTTTGGGTAGTGAGCTCATCTTGCAAACATTTGTTTTGTAATAGAAAATCCTAACATGGTTGAAGCTTCTAACAAGAACTAGAGTCCTTTAATCAGGACAGAGACACTATATGTATGTAACAGACTCCTAACAGGGTCAACATCCTTAACCGAATATCTTTTGATTAGTGGATTAGTTGTGGGTATCATTCCCACCGAGGTTTTCCCTTGGCTAGGGTGTCCTTGAGAACAAATATGGTGTTATGAGTTCATTTGTTTTATTTCTATGCTTGTTATTCAGTTTACTTAGTTTAGTTTCTTATGCAAGCTTCAAGTTAATTTGTTATATCCATAATTGGGCAAAAGTAAAAGTTTGTGAAATACTGATTCACCCCCCCTCTCAATATTTCATATTTCTAAAAATATTATGCTCTGATACCAATTGTAATGTCCCCTAATTGGGATCTATATTAATTTAATCCTGAGAGAATAATCCCAATTTAAAATGAGTATTGCAATATATTGATAAATATGATTTTATAAGAATGAAGATATTTCAATGTAATATCTATTCTAAAAATAATTTAGAGGATGAACTTATCTTGATTTAGGCTAGGGTTTAGATGATATGTAAAGCTCCTCTATAGTTTATTCTTCATTGTTTGATTTTATTCTAAGAAACCTTATGATGGCATCTAATATTTATTTCCTAATGTTGCAATTTCACTCTTTATACTCAAGTACTTCTACTGATTCTTCTTGCTTATGTTATATCCTTCCTAGAACTCATGAGCCCATATATAAATGAATTTTCCCTTTCTTGTGTATTATTGACTCCAAGAGAAGTAATAGTTATTTTAGTAGATTGTTTGTGTCCCAAGTATGAGTACTCTCTAATGACTATGGATGCTTTAGACAATTCTCAACTATCAATACCCTGAACAAATTAATTGTTGGCAACTTAGGAACCATCGACCAACATAACTAGATGGTGTGATCAATGGTTATTGTAGAATTAAATGAAGCTATTTATTTGATAATTAATGCTGATCTTGATCCCATGATCCAATGTCATTGTGTGGTGTTGTTATCTTATGTCATGACTATGAGAATTTTTATAATCTTTTGGAGTTATTGCAGGTAGGAATTGAACATGACCGAGCCAAAGGAAACATCAATGTGATGAGGATGATATTATCAAAAAATATGGAATACCCCTCTGCAATCTAACTAATATATTAAGAATTTAGATGGTCATATGAATTAACTCTCTGTAGTTCAAATATTTTAAATTTATTTCCTTAGAGAAGATTTAGTGATTGGTTTGAGATCTTAGAAAATTTCAAGTTCCAAGGTAAAGACATAGCTAACAAGATTCATAAAATGTTTTACCAAGCTATAGATTTGATTGAATGGATGAGATTAAGTGATGAATAGGATTAAGAAGAAAAAATTATCTATATAAAGGATGATCATATTGGTAATGTTGATTCTTAATTTATGATATACTAATAAGACATACAAAATAGAAAAATTAGTATAGAAGGGTACACTGAGCAGAACAAAGTTGAATAAAAGTGTGAATTAACTGAATGAAAGTGATAAGATGAAGAGTGCTTGTTGATCAGCCAGAAAGGAAGAGTTTGAAAAATAAAAATGAGAACAAGGGAGATCTAAAATGGAAAAGGTAGTTGCATATTCTATTAGGTCATTTCATTGTTACTTTCTAACCATTGTAGTAGAAAATATCTTAACTGAGTGGATTTAACAGTTCTAATTTCTAAATCCTTTGTAAGGTGGCAATCTAACAAATGTTCTAAGTCCTCTAATAAGGCCATGTTGGAAAGTTGAATTTACTAAGAATATATGACTAGTTTTGTGTTTTCATTATGGAAACAAACTCATATGAAGTTTTGATAGTCATCGCACTAACTTTGAAGATCATATTTCGGCTAAGTATGGAAGATAATGCAGACAATGAACCACCTGATGATCAGAGCATCAACAAACATGTGTATGATCGAGTTTTGGTATGCAACCTTGGATATAAGCTTTTGAGTATTCTATTATGCTAATTCTAAGAATGCATGATTAGATATGATAGTATCGAGAAGTTATATCAAGTCTTAGTGAGATTGGTGGTTGAGCGGTAGAACAGAACAAAGTATGAAGCTGACAAATTTTTTTTTGATTAGCGTGTGTCATTCTATTTTTTAAAGACCATGTGACTATTGTAATAGTGATGTAAACATGTTATTATCATTGTATGTAAACATGCTTGAGCTAATGAATTTGGAAGTGTTGTATGTGTTAGGTTTTAGGCTGACACGGTATTTACTTTTGTTTGTGCCTATTCAGAATGTATATATATGACATGCACTTTTGTATTTGAGGAGGAATATATAGGGAAAATAAGAAGTATTTGAAGTAAGTCAGTCAATATGGTATAAATATTTACAAGAGGTTAAAGCATTAGCGCACAAAAGGAACTGATTAGACAACAGTGTCAAAGTAGCAGTTCATCCTTCCAGATATAGTGTGTATCTAATAACTAGGAGGTTGTAGCCTTCTTCATTGAGCAGTGACCTCTGGCAGTGAGCCATCCACCCCTAACAGGGTTTGTTCTATCAAGACTCTTAACCGAGTCATTGTACTCAACATTGTAAAGACTGCTCCTAACATGGAAAAGGAACTTTAATAGGTTCATAAGATTAGTACAATTATTTGTGGGTACTAATTCCCACCGGGGTTTTCCTTTGGCCAAGGTTTCCCCATAATCATATCTTATGTTATGTTTTATGGTTGATTGTTTTATTTTATTTACTATTCATTTCATTATTTAAGTAATTGGGCTAAGTTTCAAGAAGTAGAAAAATATGAATTGTAGAACATTGATTCACCCCCCCTCTCAGTGTTCCCATTCTTAACAATTGGTATCAAAGCTTTGGTCCTCTAAGATAAGTTTAACCACTTGAGGAGATCATGGATACAACAAAAGTAAAACATTTGAAGAAAAATATTGAAGTAGATCTTGAAGATCTTGACAGATCTGAAAAAGAAATTGAAGAACTAAAAATGAAGGTCAGTGGTTCACAAGTATTCATCAAAAAAATGATAAAATATTTGAGAGATTGTTCAACGAATGATTTGGGAAAAATGGTCAAAAATATGAATGAATAAAAAACATCTTTGAAGGATCAGATTGAAGATTTGAATGAACATTTAACTGATAGCAAGACATCCTGTGAAGAACAGACCAAAGAAAATAAATAGTTGGATAAAGAACTCATGCAAGAAAACATGAAAATCTTGGAGTTATAAAACATCAAGAAAAAGATGGAATTTGAGTTTACAGAAGCAAACAATCATATTGACAAATTGCACACAAGTACTGATCTATTAGATTCTCAGATATATGCACAAAGGATAAAAGGAGATTCTAGCAGTATTGGATTCAATGAAGCACAAATTCAAATCAATGAAATGCAAGAAAGAATGAAAGCACTAGAAGAATCTATAGAAGCTAAGAAGACTAAAAATCATACTGAAGCTAAAAAAGAACCACCTAAAGAAGAACACAAGCCAGTAAACCGAACTTCTTATGCCTATAACAAGAATGGTTATTGTTATTCATACAATAAATTTGGTCATAGAGTTTTGAATTATAGATCAAATCAAATAATTTAGATGAAACAAAATTAGAGAAATCAACCATAGAAAAATACTAGAAGTCCTCTGAACATCACATGTCAGATATGCAATTACAATGGCCACATAGCTAGACAATGCAGTATGGTAACTCACATAAATGCGCCTAGGAATACAAGGCCTCTAGTTATTTGTTACTCTTGTAACAAGGTTGGAAACATCTCAAAGTTTTGCAAATCATAAGTGCAAAGACAAGAAAGACCTAATAAGTCTCAAGAATCAATATTGGATGAATATGGAGAAGTCAAGTTTGTGAAAGCTACAGAAGATGTAAGCAAGATTTGGATGGAAGTAAAGAAATATAATATTGCTGACAAAGTAGTGGATGCATCCGCAATGGATGCACCTTCTACTTTTGGATAAATGACCTACATGGTCATAGGGGGAGCTAGATAAGCTCTAGACCCCTACACGACTAGTATACTCACCCTCAGAGTATGCACCTTTGGTTTTAGTTGTTTGGTTGATATTTAATGCAGTACAAAAGATCACACAACTTGATTGAAAACAAGAACTAATATTGGAATTCACTATTGTAACCCATGTTACAGCGACAAGCATTAATGGAAAAAATTTCATTTATTAGTCACCAGAGATCTATTATCTTCACTTTTACAATCAAGATCAAGCCTTTGAAGAGAACAATAGATTATAGCATCTGAGTATTGAAGGATTGAAGTGATGGAATATGGATGAAGTGATTGAGAGGGGGGGTGAATCAGTCAACCATAAAACACTTCACAATTATTTCTTTCCAGATCCCTTAGGATATCTTAATGAATATTATCTGTTAAACACTCGGTAAATAGATTGCAGTAACTTTGTAGATGCAGAAAGTACTAGCAAAATTATCTTTTAGATATTCATCAGCACTTGTATATGATAAATATAACAATTAAGAACACAAGAGACACAGATTTTAACATGGAAACCCAATATGGGAAAAACCACCAATGTATCTAGATACTGATTTTCACTTTTCTGAAGTGATGCCCAGTTAGAAGCCAACCCGATAAAAGGTTACAAAACACACTGTTAGGTGTGACCTTGTTAGAGGATTTAATCACCCTGCTAGGAGTGGCCTAGTAAGAGGTCTTGAAAACAATTCAATGGAATTGTCACCTTGTTAGAGGATTTACAATATGGTTGTTAAACCAACTCGGTTAAGAGATTTAGAATTCACTGTTACAATGATAAAAAGGTAACAATGAAAATGACCTGTATAATAATGCAACTGCCTTGCTGATTACAGATCTCTGTTCTATATAAGTGTGATCCTTCCTGATCGAATATATCTCTGCTGCTCCTCAAGGATATCTGATCATCCTTCACAATTTTGCACACACCTTTCCTATCTTTCTTCTATATATCTTTTGTTATGTTCATTGTTTATTTTTCACATTTGACCTTTTATTTATATGATTTTAGATTTGTCAAATCGACATTACTTAGTATAACAGTCAGCTGAAATAAGCAAACTTTATTTGCAAAGATCCTTCAAGGGCCGACAGTGCTCGGTGACCATAAATTTCTACAATCTTTCGGAGACCGAGGGAACTTGATAAACACTGATAATCCTTTTTACTTTGATAACCAACTGAACTTGGTAAATGCTATCTTTTCTTTTGACAACCGAGTGAACTCGGTAAACACTGATTTTTCTATGATAACCGAGTGAACTCGGTAAGCATTAAATATACTGACAGGTAGATCGAATGAGCTTGGTAGGCACTGAATGTTGTGGACTATGACATAGTGTGACATCAAAGACAATACATAATTTGAGTAGCAATTTCCTTCAGATAATTGTTTCCAACAATCTCCCTCTTTGGCATTGATGGCAACACAATATGTCATAGCATAAGAAATTTGAAAGAATTAGCTCGGTTCACATTCAAATCTCCCTCTGTCAGCAAACTTCCTATTTCTTGAAAACTCTTCCTTCTGACTATTGAAAATTTCTTGAAGTAATAGCAAAGACATAGCAAACACTCCCTCTTTGACAACACATGCCAAAGACAATTCACATATTATCGGTGTAAACTAATGTACCTCACGTACTGATTCATATGCAATGATTCCTTGAATATGCTGCATCAACTGGTTGATTTTCAATCATGTTCTGGTTGATGCATCACTAAAACTGTATTTAGTGAGCCTCGGATAGGGGAATGACCCCTAACTTACCTCTTAGATACACAAATGCATCCTTAGGTAATGGTTTGGTGAAAATGTCTGCAATCTACTCTTTTGTATGAATATATTCTAATTTGATTTCCTTGTCCTGCACCAATTCTCTGACAAAGTGATATTTAATAGCAATGTGCTTGGTTTTGGAATGCATTACTGGATTCTTCAAAATGTTTATTGCACTGGTATTGTCACAAAATATAACAACTGGTTCTTTGATTTCAACCTTCATACCTTGTAATAACTATTTAAACCAAACAATATTTGAACAATTTACTGCAGCAGCAACATATTCTGCTTCAGCTGTGGATTGAGATGTGCAATTTTGCTTTTTGCTGGTCCAGGATACCAGTCTTTTTCCAAGAAAAAATGCTCCACCACTTGTACTTTTTCTGTCATCAATGTTCCCTACCCAATCAACATCAGTAAACACTTTTAAGTCTAGATTGCCTCCAAATTTATACCACAAACCATATTCTTCAGTTCCTCTTAAGTACCTTAAGATTGTTTTGATTGCCATCATATGATTTTCCTTAGGTTTAGCTGAGAATCTTGCTACTATACCGACTGCTAAGGCAATATTAGGTCTTGTATGTACTACATACTACAATTTTCCAATCATAGATCGGTATAAGGTCTGATCTACTTCTTTTGAATCATCATCTTTGGTAAGTTTCAGTCCAGTACACATGGGTGTACCAACTAGTTTTGAATCTTCCATACCAAACTTCTTAAGTATTTCCTTAATGTATTTAGATTGAGTAATGTATATACCATTCTTGCTTTGCTGAATTTGAAGACCAACAAAGACTTTTATTAAACCAAACATAGAAATTTCAAATTCTTTGTTCATCTGCTCTGAAAATTCTTTGCACTTATCATCATTCCATGTAAACATAGTATCATCTACAAATATTTCTGCCAATACAATTTTGTCATCTGGTCCTTCTTTAATATATAGATTGTTGTTATCATTGGCTCTTTTGAAATTAATCTGAATTAGCTAGTTATGGAGTCTTTCATACCATGCTCTAGGAGCTTGTTTCAAACCATACAATGCTCTGTGTAACCTGCAGACCATGTCTTTTTTATCTGGATCAACAAAATCTTCAGGTTGTTCAATGTAGACTTCTTCATCAAGAATTCCATTGAGAAATACAGATTTTATATCCATTTGATATACCTTAAATCCTTTATGTGCTGCATAAGCAAGTAGAGTTCTTACACCTTCTAATCTTGCAACAGGAGCAAAAGTTTCACCATAATCTATACCTTCTTCTTGAGAATAACCTTTACATACCAATCTAGCTTTGTTTCTAGATACTTGACCATCTTCATTCAGCTTATTCCTGAATACCCATTTTGTTCCAATTACATTCTTATCTTTAGGTCTAGGTACAAGAGTCCATGTTTTGTTCTTTTGTATTTGTTCTAATTCTTCATTCATTGCTTCAATCCAACTTTTATGTTTCAATGCATCTTTGATATTTCTAGGTTCAAAATCAGTAAGTAGACATGTACCTTTTAGCTTACTTCTTGTCATAGTACCATCTGATTTGTTTCCAATGATTTGATCTGGTGTATGATGCCTTCTGACATATTTGGCTAGTATAGGTTCCTTGCTTTTTGAATGATTCATGTTGTTGTCTTCTAGGATCTCTTCTTCATGTTGCTCAGGCTCGGTAGATATTTTCTCGGTAACTTCAGGCTGAGACTCGGTTTGAATTTCTTCCTGTGACTCAGTTTGAACTTCTTCCTGTGACTCGGTTTGAACTTCTTCCTGTGACTTGGTTACTGTGCTAGGCTCAGTAGATATAGTTTCCTCATTGATAGTTGTGTCTGGCAGTGTTTCAGGTTCAATGTAAATGAATCTCCTATAGTTCTCAGGTTCCCTTTTGCTTTCTTCTTCAGTCTTTTCTGCAAACTCATCAAATTTTACATGTATACTTTCTATGACTTTGTGAGTAGATAAGTTCAGACATTTGTATGCCTTGGTTTTGCTAGAATATCCTAAGAATATTCCTTCATCACTTTTCACATCAAATTTATTTCTTCTGGATTCTTTTAAGATATAACACTTGCTACCAAATACTTTCATGTAACTTACATTGGGTTTATAGCCATACCATAGTTCATAATGAGTTTTGAATGTGTCTTTCTTCAATTGTACTCGGTTCAAGGTATGAACTGCAGTGCTGATAGCTTCCTTCCAGTACTTTATAGCGATGCTCTTTTCTATCATTAGAGTCCTTGCACAATCCATAATAGATCTATTTCTTCTTTCTGCTATTCCATTCTGCTCAGGAGTTCTAGGAGCTGATACCTGTCTTTTGATTCCTCTTTCAATGCAAAAGTTGTTAAAATCATTGGAGATGAATTCACCACCTCTGTCTGATCTTAAGCATTTCAATCTTTTCCCTGTTTCCTTTTCCACTCTTGCCAAGTACCATTTGAACTTTTCAAATGCTTCTGACTTTTCTCTTAAATACATAACAGTCATCATTCTAGAATAATCATCAACGAAAAGAATAAAGAATTTATCTCTAGTATAGCTTTGTATTCCAATAGGTCCACATAAATCAGTATGCACAATTTCCAAAATCTCTTTAGACTGATAGTTCTTACTCTTGAAACTAGTTTTACTCATTTTGCCAATCTGACAATTCTTACATAGACCAGTATCAGGTTTCTTCAAAGTAGGAATGCCTCTTAGCTTCTTGAATTTGCTTATCTTTATCATGTTATCAAAATTCACATGACATAACCTTTTGTGCCATAGCCAACTTTCTTCAATTTGAGCAATAAAACATGAATATTTACTGAGATCAAGATAAAATAAGTTACCTTTTGTTTGTTTGCCTGATCCAATGAGTTTTCCTTTTTCATCCAGTAGTCTTGCTTGACTATTCATGAATTCAACCTTGAAACCAGTATTGATTAGCTGTGCTACACTTAGAAGATTATGTTTTAGTCCTTCAACCCAATAAGCATTATCACATATGAGTTCTTTGGTTAATGAGATTCTTCCTTTTCCTTTTATACAACAAGGTTCATTGTTTCCAAATCTTACATTGCCACTATCACAGTCTTCTAGGTATTCAAATTTTGTCTTGTCACCAGTCATGTGGTGTGAACATCCACTATCTATTATCCATATATCATCTTTGCTTATATGAGAAATAAGTGCCATCTTATCTTCATCATCATCAGATTCATCTTTTATAGCAATAAAGACAATTTATTCTTCACTATCATCAGAATCTTTAGCCATAAAACATTTTTTCTTACCTTTATCCTTGAATGATTTGAAATTCTTTTTGCCATAGTACTTGTGACCTCTCTTCTCTTCCTTGGCCTGCTTGTTTGGGCACCTAGCTGCAATATGGCCAATTTCTTCACATGAAAAATAGATTAAAGGAGTTTTACCTTTATATTTACCTTTCCCTTTAGAGTACTTCTTTGCAAGTAATGCTTCTACAATTTCAAGATCACTATCAGAACTTTCTTCTAATACTTCTTCACTTTCTGACTAAACTTCTTTTATTTTCTTGTTCTTCCTTAGTGAAACCTTGGCCTCAAATGCTAACTCAATATTTTTGGAATTTGGAACATAGTTGTCATAGTTGTCTAATTCAAAGGCTGTCAATCTTCCAACTAAGGCATCCAAAGTTATATTGTGGTTTGTTTCACATCTTCTTTCTTGAATAGCTGATACTCTTATTGCATAGATAGGGAGTAATGTTCTAAGTACCTTACTTATAATAGTTTCTTCTGAGATTGTTCCTCCAGAAGCTCTAATTGCACTAACACTTGCTTTGATTCTTTTAACATATTTTGCAATGTTTTCATCTTCTTTCATATTCATCTTGTCAAACTGTCCTCTTAGGCTTTCTGCTTTAGCTCTTTTCACATTTGCATCACCACCATATATTTTCTTCAGATTGATCCACATTTCATATGCAGTAGTGCATTCTTTAATTTCATCAAATTCTTCATAGTTGAGAGCTGATGCAATGTCTATCATCATGGTGTTATGATTCTTTTTCTCTGCAATGTCTTCAACAGTTAATGCGCCAGTAGGAACTGTGTATTCTTCATCAATGTATTTGCATCCTGAATCACCAATGGAAGCCAGATGAAGTCTCATGAGACCTTGCCATGCTGAAAAGTTATCTCTGTTGAGCTTTGGAATTTCTCTCTTGTAAGACATCCTGATCTTTAGCTTAGGTCCTTGAAACACTTCCTGCAAGCACCAACAACTCTGATACCAATTGATGGAATATGGATGAAGTGACTGAGAGGGGGGGTGAATCAATCAACCATAAAACACTTCACAATTATTTCTTTCCAGATCCCTTAGGATATCTTAATGAATATTATCTGTTAAACACTCGGTAAATAGATTGCAGTAACTTTGTAGATGCAGAAAGTATTAGTAAAATTATCTTTTAGATATTCATCAGCACTTGTATATGATTAAGATAACAATTAAGAACACAAGAGACATAGATTTTAACGTGGAAACCCAATATGGGAAAAACCACCAATGTATCTAGTACTGATTTTCACTTTTCTGAAGTGATGCCCGGTTAGAAGCCAACCCGGTAAAAGGTTACAAAACACACTGTTAGGTGTGACCTTGTTAGAGAATTTAATCACCCTGCTAGGAGTGGCCTGGTAAGAGGTCTTGAAAACAATTCAATGGAATTGTCACCTTGTTAGAGGATTTACAATATGGTTGTTAAACCAACTTGGTTAAGAGATTTAGAATTCACTGTTACAATGATAAAAAGGTAACAATGAAAATGACCTGTATAATAATGCAACTGCCTTGCTGATTACAGATCTCTGTTCTGTATAAGTGTGATCCTTCCTGATCGAATATATCTCTGCTGCTCCTCAAGGATATCTGATCATCCTTCACAATTTTGCACACACCTTTCCTGTCTTTCTTCTATATATCTTTTGTTATGTTCATTGTTTATTTTTCACATTTGACCTTTTATTTATATGATTTTAGATTTGTCAAATCGACATTACTTAGTATAACAGTCGGCTGAAATAAGCAAACTTTATTTGCAAAGATCCTTCAAGGGCCGATAGTGCTCGGTGACCATAACTTTCTACAATCTTTCAGAGACCGAGTGAACTCGGTAAACATTGATAAATATTTTTACTTTGATAACCAACTGAACTCGGTAAATGCTATCTTTTCTTTTGACAACCGAGTGAACTCGGTAAACACTGATTTTTCTATGATAACCAAGTGAACTCGGTAAGCATTAAATATACTGACAGGTAGACCGACTGAGCTCGGTAGGCACTGAATGTTGCGGACTATGACATAGTGTGACATCAAAGATAATACATAATTTGAGTAGCAATTTCCTTCAGACAATTATTTCCAACATGAAGTTGTTTCATCAATGAAGGAGAGTTAAGTTGTTGCAAAACCCTAGCTCGGACGCATCATTTTAGAAATCTCTTGGAACCCTATTTGAGCATTGAAGCAAGTAAGTAATGGAAACTCCAATAGTCTTTGATGTCACAGAAAGGAATAGATATGTGTTTAAAAAGCATCCATTCAAGTTAGTGTTAGATGGTTTTGAAGGAGCATTTTACAAGACTCCGATAGGAGTCATTCATGTCAAAGATATTCGCACCTACATCTACTGCAAGAAAGAGTCTATAGGATTAGATATGATTAGATCTCACATAAAATCAATGGTTAATCCAAACTTTACATTCAAGGATGAATTCTCTCACCTCACAGATAACCCTATCATAGAGTATGTGACTACGTATGAATTCTATGAGTGGGAATGGATTAAGATCTTACTAAGCAGGATTCATGAAGATTTTTTTTGGATTGTTGAAGTCCCTATCCATATTAAAATAGATCTCATTCATGAGATAAATAGACTTTCTAAGACCAGTGCCATTCTTCCAACAAGAAAAGATGTTAGAAAATAGGCTGAGAAAGCATGTAAGTCTAGGAGTGATAAGCGCGGCATGACTATTGATCCCATAGAGGAGAAAGACATTAAACTCATGGCTATGATCCTTGGATACAAGTTCCAACATGTAAATAGAGTGAATAGTGTATCTGTAGCTACAATTCAGGCAACAATAAGGATAGTGAAAGAAAATGGAGAGTTTAAACTTTGTGAGATCTTGCGCGCATAGTTGTTAGACAACATAAGAGCTATAAAGCATGATAAGAGAAAAATATTCAAATTTGGTTCATTGATTATATACATGTACTTTCATTTAGTTGGTAAGGTTTTTGATCTCTATCTTGATAAAAGCATACCTACCTTGCCTCAAAACTCATTTACGGAAAAATCAAAGAGCACTTTAAAGGATTATATGGATCTAGAAATTAAAACATTCAGAATCAAGATGCAGAGAAGATACAAAATACCTAAGAAGATAGTGGATAAATACAAGGACTCTATATGTTTCATGGTGGAAACATATACTACATGCATGGAAGAAGTTGAGCCTAGAACAAAGTGGATTCATCCACTTGGTTATGAAGTAGAGGAGCATATTTTGGAAGGTTATGCACAAGTCCTCCTATTTGCACCTAAAGATCCAAATGAACCAAGATGGGGAACATATGAAGAGATGACTAGACAAGTTGATTCTATTTTATACAATGTAGTAACTAAGAGAAAATCATCTCGAATTTCATTTGATATTCTAAAAATTCATGGTGTCACCCAAGCAGGCATAGATAAAGTAAAGGAAGCCAAGATTTCTATGCAACTTGAGAACACACCCCCATAAGAAGAAGTTCAAGAAGTAAATAATCTGAAGGAGAAAAAGAGTAATATTAATGTTAACACCTCGACACCCACAACTACAATTGATCTGGAGTCCACTCCACCTCCTGAGCCAAGCAAGGTATCTAGAAGAAAGAAGAAAATTGATGCAAGTCACCTATTAGAAATAGGGAATACTAAGAGGGGAAAACCCCAGTGGGGATGATACCCACAACTGATCCACTAATCACAAGTATCCGGTTAAGGATGTTGACCCTGTTAGGAGTCTATTACATACATATAGTGTCTCTATCCTAATTAAAGGACTCTAGGGCTTGTTAGAAGCCTCAACCCTATTAGGAGTTGATATTACAAATATAGTGTTTGCAAGATGAGCTCACTACCCAAACATGCAATATACAATGATATATGAATACAAAGGTAAAGTACATAACCTTTCACTACTGCCGAATAGCTTTCCTATTCTGATTTAGATTTCTAGGCTCTTCGCTTTCATACACAAAGTCTACTTGCTTGTCTTCTTACAATATAAAAATTCACATCATAACATTACAAAACTTATCACACCTATATAGTTCGCATTAAATGTTTCTTACATATATACAAGTTATTAAGAATAATAACTTCCAGTCAGATTTACTAAGCATAAACTCTTTCCAAAATAAAAAACTAATTCATGCTGCCTAAGGGTTAATATCTAGGATGTTGTCCCTTATATGGTTAAGTCATTATTTTGATAAAATAAATTAATTCCTTAACTAATATTCTCATTCTATCTTCTTGCTTTGTTCAGGTCAGCTTCAACACTGTCTCTGTTATTCTTCAATATCTCCTTCCATACATGTCGTACACACTTGTGCTTTCATATGTGACTTTTTTATACATAGAATTATCCATGTTCAAGTGTGCATGCACTGAACCTACTTCTATGAACATCGCTAACCAAAACTGTCTCTGATTAGACTGGTAAATAGTGTTGTACTTAGACAATTTTTACTTGCACTCATAAAAAACTATTTTCTTCTATAGTGTGATCATCATAGTGATTATATGTTTCCATAATGACAACAACCTGATATCCTACTCAGCCAAATTTCCAACAATCTCCCCCTTTGTCATTAGTGGAACTATATAAGAAAATTGGCTAAGTTTTCACAAAAAAAAACTTTAAACTTCAAAATTGTGGCCATATAGAAAAAATCTCCAAAATACTTATATCTCTGAAATATATCTATACTCCCCCTAGGAGTATGCATCATACTATATTGTATACAATTTTCTGCTAATACTACTCCCCCTTTGACAACAATGACAAAAAGGTGTCAAAAAATTGTGTCAAAAATGTTTTACCTTAGGATTTCAAAATTGCAAAGCTGGTAGGCTTGCAACACAATTTGCAAAATATGTCTTCATACTTTCTATCTCCTTATCCCATGATTTATTTATAGTATCTAAAACACTTAGGAGTGCACATAGATGATAAGATGTAATTTCACATGCCTGTAGGTTTACATAGTGAAATTTTCCATAAGATGTCTTAGAAGAAAGACATTCCTCTAACTGATTCTCAATGATACTCAATTTTATTGATACATGCTCTCTTAATAGAGATAATCTTATCAATTTCTTATCCTTCTTATCATTTAGAATTCTTATATCATCATAGATTTTACTAATGTTTTTCTTAATGTCTGAGATCTTCACATTCGTACTTGAGAAAAGGTTTACTACCGCTTGTATCTCTGCCTCTTTCATCTTTATCTTCTCCATTATTTTTGATATATGATTTTATGATTTTGTACACTGAATGTACAAAGCTTTTCCTCTTTCCAAACTTCTTCTTAATTCCTTAATGCAAATATCCAGATTATCTATATCATTTCTGATATTCTGACATACATCTTGGAGTATTTCAGCTTCATAAGCTACTGGTGCTTTAACTATGGCCATGCCTGATAAGTTTGTGAATTAAATATCAAATGCTTTCACAACTTCTTTTGCTTTACCCTGTGGATCCACCTCACTGATTTGACTAGTTATTATACTCTATAGTTTCTTTGTCACTTCAAGCAATGATCCTTCTAGAATTTTTACCTTCTTATTCTTTCCAATAATTTTTTTAAGGATGAGATCAACTCTATTTGATCATCATCATCAACTTCCTATCCAAGACTAACAAAAATTGATTCAATTTGTGGTTTCTCTACTGCTTCCTTGGGTTTAGGAGTGATTACTATCTGTTCCTGTGGAACTTCCTATTCTACTACTTTGACATTAACTTGTGATTCTTCATGTGTTATTTCTGCCTCTTCTTCCTTTCTTGCTTCAATTCCTCCTTCCTCATTTACTGCCATGTCCTACCGCTCAATAGCCGAATTGTCAACAATGTTCTCATGATCACTGAATGGATTTGCTTCACTATCTAAGGTAATGTTTATTCCTTTTAAATTCATAGTCTCATCTTTAATGTTAATAGATGGTGGTGGCGATGTATGGTGTTCTACCTCCAATGCTTGATCAGGTACATTTGTGTGCTCACTAGGTTGGAAAGTCATAACTTTCATAATTGCTTCATCTGTCTCCTTGTTGCTCTCCTCATAGTTAACTCTCATTATCAATATAGTTCTTCTTTTCATTCTCAAATGAGTGTTAAGATTTTTATAATCTCCTTAAAATTCTCTTCATATTTTATCTCACATAATTTCCTTACAAAAGTTTCTCTTATATTCTTGTCTTCCTCAATTTCTCTTTTCTTCGTGTTTATCAATTTCTCAAAAAGTTCATTGGGAATATTTCCTTTAATACTATCAAACTTTTTATTTGCAACTATCACGTGCCTGACATCTACATTTTCCAAGTTCAATTTCTTAGAAAATTTGTTCATCTTAGTGAAATCACCTTCATTGATAATTAAGGTATTCACTTTTTCAATCTTAGGCTTCCATTTCTTCTTGCTATTGCATTCTTCTTCATATGCCTTTCCTTCTAATGTTTTCCTTGGTGCTGGGGTATATATTGTCTTTTGTCTCTTTCCTAAACCACTTTCCATTTCCTTTACTGTTTTTACTGGTGGAGTAGTGGAGGATCTAGTGGATTTTCTCACTTCCTGCACTTCCACTACTTCAATTTCTTCCTCTAGGTCTTGAGATTCTTCATTAGGTGCTACAACTGATAGGAATTCCTTCTAACCTATGTCTCTTATTGCTTCCATAGTCTTCTTCACAACCTCAAATTCATGCTCTGTCATGCCTGTATCTTTAATAATTTTCTTGATTATGTTGTCAAATATCTTTTTAGCTAACTTATGTGCCTATAAGGACTTTTTAGAGTCAAATTTATCCTCATAAGTTCCAAATCTTGGATTCTTTGCATCCAATTTACACTTAAGTAATCTGCTTATATATTCTTCAATTTCAGCTTCATAAACTTCATATCCAAGTGGATCTACAAATTCCACTCTAGGTTCAACTGCTTTAATAAACGTAAAATTAGTGTCACCCAAAAACTATATCTCTTTTCTATATTTTTCCACAATAACTGGTGGAATTCTTGATCTCTTTCTCATTTGATTCTGAAAAGTTTTGATTACCAAAGTTGCACTCTCATTTACTTTGTCTACAGGGTGTCTTAAGTACACCTTGTTGATTTTGTCCATGGTATTCCTATTATCATTCCAATCTTCTCAAATAGTATATGGAAATATCCTTAACAAATGAAAAAACATATATGTGATCAGAGATGAAAATCTAAACTGTGAGTTCTTAGTCTTCTTGATCTTCTCAAGGTTCTCTATCAACTGAATTCTCAGAATTTCACACATATCTACTTGAATTTTCTCAACACACATAAGATAAGCTACATGTACCATGCCAGCTACTATATCATCTTCTCTATAATTTTCACAAAGCTTAGAGGTTAAAATCTTGAATACATATCTAACATCATCGTGTATGATCTTGCTGATTATAATTCCTCTTCCATTATAAGATGACTTAGTGTTTTCCAACATAGTTTTATTTACATTCTTCTCATTAAAAGGAATTAATCCAAATTTGGATAGACTGGTTACCTCATGAATAAGGTCTATGATGATGTCTATCACTCTATCATCTAACCAAAATTTACCATTGTGGATTCTACTCAAAATAATCTTAGTGCATTCATCATCTTGGAATTCATAATGAATTGGATACTTGACAACATCAATATCTTTCAAATGTTCAAACCCTTCTTTGAATGTCATGTCCTATTTGTATATCTTATCATATTCCATGATCAAGTTTCCATCCCTTAAGGTCTCCAACTTACATTTCAGATAACTTTTCTCATCTTCTAGGTGCAAAACTTTGTTTGGAATGGATGACAACACTAGACTTGGGTCTTCTTCCAAGGGTTGTACTAATTCCCTTTTTATTCTAGGTCTGACTAAATCCCTTATATGATGAACAAATGATGCATCCATGATTCTTGTAAAACTTTAACTACTTTGATAGATTTGCTTAGCAAAATACCTCAAAAATGCAATTTAGGGCTTTGCATAGATCTAGCATGAAATCCTTTTCCAAATCCTACAAACTACTATTAATCTCCACTAAATCTCTCTTCTTATCACTTGTATTCACTTGAACAATCAAATAATACCGATCATATTCTTTTATCCTTTCAATCTTTCAAGATTCTGACATCGCATTCAATTTCTTTGTCGCTTCTTTCCAAAAAGTTGTTCTTAGTTACCTGCAAAACTTTATTCTTTCCATGTACTCGCATACATTCATATTATTTCATTTTCTTTTAACCATAGCATAATCACATCATATAATACCTCATATTAACTTCATAAGACTTAATTCAATCTACTCTAACTTATACACTATTCTAATGCTCTACTATAATACATATTTCATGAAATAATTACTTCAAGTGCTTTGAGATGAGTTAGGAAAAGATTCACACTTGCTATCAGATACTTCACTTGTCTGATTTCCTTGTGTACAAAGTGTGCTTTCTTGATTTGTGGATTTAACAAATTTAACTTCTTCTGAGTTACTACAACATCCTTTCTGACTGTTGTTTGTGTTCTCATTTCTCCTTGTATAGCTTCTAGGATTAGGGTTTCTCATATTGTTCATTCTGCAAAATCTTTCCGTGTGACCAAATTTGTTGCATATCTGGAAAACTACTCCATTGTTTCCATATCTTGGTCTTCTTTGAATGATTTTTGTTATGTAGTTTCTAGAAATGTGTCCAATATTGCTGCATCTATAACACACAACTGCATTTCTTTTGTTCATATCTTCAATAGGTCTCTTATCTGCATGGTTAGTATCTCTAAACATTCTACTACTATTGTTATCATTAGATCTAGGTTTCTTACAATGAATAACTCTATGTTCAAAACCATGACAATTATAACAATAACCAGATATAGGTTTGAATTTCTTACCTATGCAATCTTTCTTCATATGTCCAAAATTATTACATGCAAAACATCTACCTTTGAATTCTCTTCGCATATCTTTAGGTGGTTCATCTTATGTAGGTGGATTAAGTATGTCCTTAGATTTGTTAGCTTCATTAGATTTATTTTCATCTTTGTTCTCAGAGGGTTTTGGATCTGGTTCCTTACATTCTTCACTTATCTTATATGAATTAAATCCAAGACTAGTTGTATCATAATATGGCTTTTGATAAGACATTTGTTCATCAATCTTCTCACTGGTGGAATATAGTTTTTCAAGATGTTGTTTAGATTGAGTCAATTCACCTTTCATAATTGTATTGTAATTCTCAAGTTCAACATACTGTAATTTGGTTTTCTCAAGTTCAGATGTCACTTTACAAAGTTTAGACATCAGATCTTCATTTTCAGATTTGATTCATTTTTCTATTTCCATCTTTCAAGCTTAACTTCAGATCTGCAATATTCAACTCATGTTTAAGGATCTCATTTTCTTTCTTCAAATTTTAAATTTCATCACATTCCTTGACTTGAATTATAGGTTCTTTCTTTGATTTTAGTTCTTCCACTTTTTCTTTTAGTTTCTCAATGCAGTCCTTCGCATCATCATATTTCCCTTTCAGAGTTTCTTTTTCATCAGTAAGAATATCAATTTGGTCAAGAGCTTCTTCAAGATTCTTCTGCAATTGATCCATATCCATAGAGATCTTACTCAAGCTATTAGGCTTTCTCCAAATAACTTTGTTTTGAGTAACTAAGCTCTAATTCCAATTGTTAGAAAAAGGGAATATTGAGAGGGGGGCTGAATCGGTATTCTATAAACTTTTAATTTTGACCAATTATGGATATAAAAAATTGACTTGAAGCTTTCAAAACAAAGTAAACTAAATAAAAAGCATAGCAATAAAGAAAATGAGCTCATAAAACCATGTTTTTCCTTGAGGAAACCCCGACAAAGGAAAAACCCCGGTGGGGATGATACGCACAACCGATCCACTAATCAAAAGTATTCAGTTCAGGATGTTGACCCTATTAGGAGTCTATTACATACATATAGTGTCACTGTCCTGATTGAAGGACTCTAGGCCTTGTTAGAAGCCTCAACCCTATTAGGAGTTGATATTACAAATAGAGTGTTTTCAAGATGAGCTCACTACCCAAACATGCAATATACAATGATATTTGAATACAAAGGTAAAGTACATATCTTTTCACTATTGCCAAATAGCTTTCCTATTATGATTTAGCTTTCTAGGCTCTTCTCTTTCATACATAGAGTCTGCTTTCTTTTCTTCTTACAATATACAACTTTGCATCATAATATTACAAAACTTATCATGCCTATATACTTTGCATTACATGCTTCTTACATATATACAAGTTATTAAGAATAATAACTTTCACTCAAATTTACTAAGCATAAACTCTTTCCAAAATACAAAACTAATTCATGCTGCATAAGGTTAAACATCTAGGATGTCATCCCTTATATGGTTAAGTCATTATTTTGATAAACAAAACAATCCCTTAACTAATATTCTCATTTTGTCTTCTTGCTCTATTTAGGTCGGCTTCAACATTGTCTCTGTTATTCTTTAATATCTCATTCTGTACATGTCGTACAGACTTTCACTTTCATATGTGACTTTTTTATACATAGAATTATCCATGTTCAAGTGCGCATGCACTAAACCTACTTTTGCGAACATTGCTATTGAAAACTATCTCTGATTGGATGGGTAAATACTGGTGTACTTAGACAATTTTTACTTGCGCTCATACAAAACTATTTTCTTCTATAGTGCAATCATCATACTGATTATATGTTTCCATAATGATAACAACCTGATATCCTACTCAGCCAAATTTCCAACATCACCCATCATCAAGAACAAGAAGAAGAAAAGGAAAGAACACTCAAGTGCCTCCTGAGGTAGGATTCATACTGAATTTGGAAGTTTTGAGAACTAGAGTTGTTGATGAAGGCATGATAGATCAGATTGCCAAATTCTATGAAAAATATCATGAGATTGATAAATCAAAAATTCATTTTATGATTATCAAGCATATGATTAAGTTCAAAAATTTAGTTTTGGAACTTAAGACAGTCATTCTTGATCATGTATGAAATATACTGGATTCATTGAAAAGACAAGCTATAGAGGAGGATATGAGAATTAGAGAAAAGTCTTTGTATGACAACCTCCCTATTTGTTCACTAGAAGAGAAAATATTGTTGTTAGATTTGCTAAAGCCTCATCTAAGAACAAAAATCAGAACTCTGCATATAATGAACAAAGATTATGAGTTGATTGTGAAGGAGACACTGAAAGCATTTTAGAAATTGTTTCTAGAGAGACGCATGCACCCTCCTTTTGCACCTACACCCCAAACCACATCAGATCCCTCTAAGAAAACAAAGGAATCAGATATTCCAAATGCACCTATGACAGGTCCATAGAATTTTGTGCCCAAAGCAATAGTACCTATTGAAGCAATGGAAACAAAAGAAGAAACTATTGTGATCGATGATGTTGAAATATCCATGGCAGAAACATATAAGGATCTAGATAAGTTTGAAGAAGCCTTTGTGAATACTAAAGAAGCTAAGATCCTATGTGGTGAAGAAACACTTATACATCAAGAAGAATTCCTAATTGAAGATATAACAGGACAAGGAAATGAAAAATAAGAACCTAAAGAAGAGCCTTCTATTGAGATCTCAGTAAAGATAAAGAGTGAAAGTATGGATTTAAGTCAAAGCACATTTCTTACTCCTAATTCATCCATATCATTTTTGTCAAGTTTTACTCTTGATACATCAAGCTTAGACTCATGGGGAGAATAAGATCTAATAAAGATAAGTGTGATGGCTATGGAGAAAGCCAAAGAAAAACAAGTAATGAGGAATCCTCTATTTATGGAATCAGTTAGCATACTAAATAATTTATTACCTGAGGATAATAAATTGATTAGTGTTCACTCAGTGGATGATGTTAGCAGTATCTTTTCAAGTTTCAAAGAAAATTTTTCAAGTCTAGAAGACTAAAAAACAAAAATTGCAGAAGACAAATACAATAAGAAAAGTCTAAATGATTTGATAGACAATTTATCACTTGATCTAAACTCTCTTAAGATTGGTCAAGCAATGCTGAAAGAGTTAGCAGAAAAAGGAAGAAAGATGATAGATGACTGCATGAACAAGGATAAACTCACTTTAGACCACTCTAAGAAGATTTAGGAAGCAGAGTCTCCGACAGTAGCAATAAGAAAATCAGTTGAAGATCCCTCTCAAGACATAAATATGTGAAATAATGTTTATCAAGGTCAGATAGATAAAATAGAGAAGGAAGAAAAAGAGATTGTAAAGATAAGGGCTAGACAAGAACAACTAAGAAATGCACTAGAACCTTACTAGATGTACTGGATCAGAACATCAAGCATATATATGCTACAATAGTAACATATGATCAAGGTCCCTACACAAATTTAGAAAAGATGGAGAAGCTCACATATGCATTATGCACCCATCTTCAGATAATCGATGCACTTAAGATATTTTGGCAGTAAGAAATAAAAAACCTTCAGACTGTATATCCTAATGTATATTCTATGTAAGTACTTAAAGATTTCCTTTTTGAGAAGCTTTGTCATTAATATCAAAGGGGGAGTAGTGTACAAAGTAGAAGAAGATATGATGTACAGTATATAGAAAATTCATAGCAAGTTTTTTGTGTAAGTTTAGTTTAGCAACTTCACCATATTCCTTCGTTGCCATTAATGAAAAAGGGGGAGATTGTTGGCAAGTTGACTTTACTAAGAATATATGACTAGTTTTGTGTTTTCATTATGGAAAAAAATTCATATGGATTTTTGATAGTTAGCGCACTAACTTTGAAGATCATATTTCGGCTAAGTATGGAAGATAGTACAGATAGTGAAGTACCTGATGATCAGAGCATTGGCGCACGTGTGTATGATCAAGTTTTGGTATGCACCCTTGGATATAATATTTTGAGTATGGTATTATATTAATTCTAAGAAAACATGATCAGATATGATAGTATCGAGAAGTTACAACAAGTCTAAGTGACACTAGTAGTTAAATGACAGAACAAAATAGAGTATGTAGCTGACAGAAAGTTTTTTGATTAGTGTGTATCATTCTATTTTGTAAAGTCTATGTGCCTATTGTAATAGTGATGTAAAAATGCTTGAGACAATTAATTTGGAAGTGTTGTATGTGTTAGGTTTTAGGCCGACATAGTATTTAGTTTTGGGTGCACCTATTTAGCATGTATATATATGACATGCACACTTTTGTATTTAAGGAGGAAGATATAGAGAAAACTAGAAGTATGTGAAGTAAGTCAATCAATATGGTATAAATATTTACAAGAGGTTAAAGCATCAACATAAAAAGGAATTGATCAGACAACAGTGTCAAAGTAGTAGTTCATCCTTCCAGATATAGTGTGTATCTGATAACTAGGAGATTGTAGCCTTCTTCATTGAGCAGTGAGCTCTGGTAGTGAGCCATCCACCTCTAATAGGGTTTTTTCTATCAAGACTCTTAACCGAGTCATTGTACTCAGCATTGTAAAGACTGCTCCTAATAGGAAAAAGGAACTTTAACAGGTTCATAAGATTAGTACAATTATTCATGGGTACTAATTCCCAGCGGGGTTTTCCTGTGGCCAAGGTTTTCCCGTAATCATATCTTGTGTTATGTGTTATGGTTGATTTTTTTATTTTCTTTACTATTCATTTTAGTATTTAAGTAATTGGGCTAAGTTTCAAGAAGCAGAAAAACATTAATTGTAGAACACTGATTCAGCCCGCCTCTCAGTGTTCCCATTCTTAACAGGCCAGTCATTATAGGGTGACAAATCTAGTTGATCTTTGGTGAAAATACCCTAACATGGTCACATCTAGAAATTGTATTTTGTAATGTTTAACATGATTGGCTCTTAACCGAGCTCACTTCAAAATAGTGAATTATTTTGCGGGTGATAATTCCCATAGTGGTTTTTATCCAAATTGGGTTTCCACATTAAATACTAGTGTTAATGTGTGATTGAATGTTTTACATGTTATTTTCTAATTCTTTGATGTATACACTATGATCAGTTGAATGATTAAATTTGATTGTTGAGATTAGTTACTGAGAAGGTTTTAAGGTTGAAAATTATTAAGAGACCTAAGTGTATACACTAAAAAGTGACTTTATTAATTAATTAAATATTTATTATTTAATTAATATTGACTTGATGAAATAATTAAATATTTATTATTTAATTAATATTTATTTCTTCTATTTATTAGGTAAATTATTTAATTTATTTGATAAATTCACTATAGTCTAATTATCTATCCTAAGTCTTCTAAATAGTCTATTAAAGTGATTTAATTAATTATACAATCACTAATTATGACTAAGTCCCCTAGTCCACCCCATCCACCTAGTCACCTGACACATCACCTTGGCTAAAATAATTAATTATTATTAATTATTAAATACTCATTTATCCTCACCCACACATGTCCTATCTTTAAGGGCTATGTGGCCTTATAAGACTTGGTCTCATGACCACATGTCTTCCCCTACACTAAGTCAAGAAGCTATCCCTATTCCTAAGGAGCTTCTCAAGCCACCTCTAAGGGTCAAAGGTGACTCATGGGACACTTTTACAAAGATTCCTCATGAGGAAAAGGTCCTTCCTTCTTCCTCTCAATGGTCTTTGTGAGACACTTGACATGTGTCTTTCCCTTCCACCTTCTTCTCTTCCATGTCAATGTGAGAGGAACATCATCCCTATTCTTCCTCTCACATTCCAACTACATCCCCCTTTCTCTCAACCCCTTCAACCAAGTCAATCCTAGCCCTAGGATATTCCACATTTCAATCTCCATTGTAGGATTGTGCCACCTAGGCTTGGGTCCTCAAAAAATCTATAAAATGAGCCTCATTTTCCCTTTGTGGGCTAATAGCTAATAGGAATTTTTAAGCAAATGACAATAGTAAATTAAACATTCTAAGCATCAAGCATTTTAAAGTATTCAAGAAATCATTTTGAGATCATTTTCATATCATTTGCACTTCATCCATTAATTTACATTATCAAGATTAGGCCATTTTGCATACATTCACTCAATCTCCACACTTTGAGAGCATCTTGGGAATTCATTTGGAAATTTGAGAGCTCAACATCTTCCAGGAATTAAAGCTAGGAGGGAAATGGAGGCAAGCTACATGGTAGGTGAAGGTAAAACCTTGTTTTAGCTTAATTTTTATTGTATTATTTATTGTTGTTTGCTAATTAGTTTGATTTATTAGCTTAGATTTGTTAATATTTCATTTAGAATAGTTAGACATCTAATTTGTATACATTTTTGGTGCCCACTATGGGGCCCTCCCCACATTTTTAACATTCTATTTTTTAGTTTTCCATGTGCATATTTTCTATAGGTCCCTTCTCCTCATTCATACTCGACTGCTGCACATACATCAATTTCTGTTGCACATCAATTCTTCCAGTCATAGACACTTCCATTTGCTATCTTTTTCATTATTTTTTCACATTCAATCACTACATCTGTGCTTCCATAACTTTCTGTTGCGCATTTGTTAAAGTTGCGCATACATATCATCACGTTGCGCAAACATTCCATTCTGCTTCGCATTTATCATTTCTACGCTGTCATTGCCTATCTCTGCACATTCATATTCTATTTCTATGCATTTTTCCTTTCAATTGCAAATTTCAAAAAAAAGTTAATCATTCTATTTTTAGCTAACCATCTTAATAGACTTTTGTTCGTTTTGGTAGAATCTAGGTTGTTTTGCAAGTCAAATTTGAAGGCCCCATTGCTAAATAATTAACAGTTTATTTGCAGGTTCTTAGGGGTTTTGGAAAATAAACTATAACCTCGTTTGGGCTTTAAAATATGACATGCTTTTTAATTTTGTGTGTCTTCTTTAGCTTAGTACTCTTTCTATTGTGTTTTTCTTTCTAAGCATAATTGTAATCCCAAAATTATAACAATGTATCCTCTCCCCTTGCCATTCGTGGATCTTGGGTGTAAGAGAAGTTGTTATAATTTTTAGAGGGTAGTCTTTGGTGGGAAAAGAGGTACTCACCCCAAGGAATGACCCAACTAATAACAAGCTAAAGCCAAGCCCTTCCAAACTGGTATATAAAAAATGCCAATTTGATTAGTCTCACATTGGACATGTGTGAATTTGTTGTGGCAACCAAAATCTCCTCCAGTACCCTAGTGGTGCGTTAAAGTCCCTACATTGTTAAGATGAAAATCTTACTTTGGAAGGATTAGGAGAGCCCCCTTAATTGGGAAAATGACTTGATCACAACCACCTGAATGGATTTCCTTACTACAAAATTTTGTTTAGTTTCCAAAAACCTTCTATTTGTTGGCTCAAGGGGTCACCCAAGCCCGTGAAGAGACCCCACATTACTCATGGTTCATAGTAGAGATAATAGTTCTTTGGGAAGTAATGAGCCATTGAATTTAGAACTTGGTGTGCTAGAGAAGTGAGTGCACTGTAAGGAGGAGCCCGTGCCTCTGCAAGTTCCTAGGTTGTCCTCTTTGGATTTGCATGGCTGGATTTTATTAGCCTAGTGGGGATTTAGCATATACTATCCTTACCAACCTTAGGATTGTAAGCATGTTTGTGCATTCATATTAGAAGAAATTAGATTAAAATTATTTCCATCTTGCATGTGTGTGTTTATGCATTTTACTTTTCCAAAAACAATCATCAGAAAAACCAAAAAATTCAAACTTTCAAGCCAAAATTATCAGAAAACAAAAACCTGTGCATCTGTAACTATTTGATATGTATTCGTTCCATTTTTTTGTGCATTGGTTTAATCCTACTACATTTTTATCACTGCTATAACACATCTATATAGAAGCGCTGCACATTTATTTCATCTTGTTGTGCATTTATTTGACTGTCCTGTGCATTTGTTGTTGCACATATACAACAAAGAGCATTTCTACAGACTTTAGGAAATTCACAATCACTTTTTCAGATACCCATTTTAGTCTTCAGTACAATTTTGAAAACACATTTGACTTACACAGACCTTTGATCTTCAGATTAACCATTTTACCCAAATTCATCATATTTTTTTCATCACAAATCCCCATAATCATTCTAAATCTTCCAATTCTCAAATTAAGTGTTGAAACATTACCTTACTTATTAGATTTTGATCTTTGTGAGTTTATCACATTAGGATCTATCATCCTCAATCAACAAACTTACTTAGGTTATTATCTTTTGATTCTCTTTGTTATATCATAGTGAGATCCATACCTCCTATTGACTTAGATTTTCAATTTGTCCTATCTACTTCAACACTTTTCAATCTCTTTTTCACATCTTTTCTATCAAATACATTCCAAATATTTCATCAAAATCTTCCATCCCAACATCATTCTTCACATTTTATGTTTCAAACTCGATCTTAGAAACTCAAAAAAATCACTAATCCAGAATTTGTAGATAAGATGGAAGGAGACAAAAACAATGAGGAAAGCCCTTGGTCATTTGGAATTCCTAAGAAAACTTCAATTTTTACATTAGATGAGGAACCCACAGATCAAGAGTTAAGAGATGCTATGCAAGATGCTAAGTTCTACAATGTCAAGGAAAGACTCCTAGACATGGATAAAGAGATGTATTTCCTCATGCTTGCTCAACAAGGGGAAAAATTACCAAGTGATTTTGATGTTTCCACTCTTAGAGAACCACCTATTACAACCAATCAAGAAATCCCTAGTGGTTCTCAAGAAACACATACTCATGGAGAAAAGGAAACCAATTAGCAATCCAATGCTTCCCAAAACAATCAGAAAACCAATTCTTCCCAAAACACTCAACAAAATAGTGTTTCCCAAAACACTCAAGGACACACATTATCTTTGGATCCCATTCTACAACAAATCTAGATGCTTCAACAAAAGATCCATGACATCCAAACTGGATCATCAAGTAATAAGTACTCCTTGGATGATATGTGTGCTTATCCTTTTGATAAGAATCTAGCAATGATCCCATTCCCTCCCCATTTTGAGGTACCTAAATTTGACAAATACAAAGGGAATTTAGATCCACAAGACCACATCCGTGAATTTTGTGCTACTTGTATTGAAGTCTCTCATAATGACACTTATCTTATGTGACTATTTCCATGTAGTTTAGGAGGACAAGCCATGGAATGGTTCTCCAAACTACCCCCAGGCATCAAATCTTTCAATGAGCTTATTGACAAGTTTGTGACTCATTACTCACATAACATCAAACATGAAGTCACTATGCTTGATATTTGCAATGCACATCAAAATAATGGAGAACCTTTCCTTAATTTTTCATAAAGATGGTGTCAATTATTTTCCAAGTATCCATGAACAATTCCTAAAAAATAAAAGATGGATATCTTTGTGCATAACCTTACACTAGAAATGAGCTATACGTTGTAATTGCAATGTCCTCCAAACTTTAACAAGCTCATAGAAAATGGAATCAAAATTGAGGAAGCTATGGTTAGAAAAGGTGAGATTAAGCTTTACTCCAAGGATAATGTTGGATCTTCAAATTCAAATCCCAACAACAATAACAATGACAAGTCCAAATTTTTGAACAAAAACAAGAATATCGTCAATGATGGGATTGTTGATAATCGACATGTTAAACCAACACAACCTATTTTGAATCTCACAAGAAAGGCCAATGCTACTCAACCTACTTATAGCAATCAATTGACAAATCAGAACACCAAAAAAAGTTCATCAAATTCAAGATTACCTTTTATTCCACGTAGAAGAACTTTTACTCCTTTGGGTGAATCTCTTGAATCTGCATTAAGGAAGTTGATCACAAAGAAAATCATTGCACTTCCTGAAACTAGAGATTTTGAACCTAGGGTGAAACTTTCTCGGTGGAATGACAATGATTATTGTGAATTTCATACAGGGAAAGGTCACAAAACCAATGATTTCCAAAGACTTAAACATGTGACACAAGACTTGATTGAAAGTGGTGAAATCAGTGTTGATAGACATACCTTGAACAAGTCACATACGACCTTTAAAGATCCACTTCCCGAACATGAGAAAGGAAGTTCTTCCAATACTAAAGGTGATAACCAAGCCAACTACAATACTGCATCCTATAAATATGTTGGTAATATTTTTGAATGTCACCCTTCTCAATACTATGCCAATGTGATTACTATAAAAGAAAAATCTGAGAGTCAACCAATCAATGTTACTACTTGAGCTCAATCCAAGGTTACTCTCCAAGGTGTTTCATCCAAACCTACCACTTCGCAAAACAAGCCTGTTTATGTTCCAAAGTCCACTCCAAATGTTTCCAATCAATATAATCTTTTGGATCAACTAAAGAAAACACTAGCTCAAATATCCATACTAGAGCTTTTGCATCTATCACCATCTCATAAGGATATTCTTGAGAATCTCTCCTAGAAACCTAGGTTGCTACAAATCTATATCAAGACCAATTTCAAGCTATGGTGGGACATTTGACAACCTCACATTACCTTTCTTTTACTGAGCATGATGATCTAGCCATTAATCAACCAAATAAGGCTCCACTCCATGTAGAAGTCCTTGTAAAAAGTCATAAAATCAAGAGAGTACTAATAGATGGAGGAGCTGGATTGAATATATGCACTTTGAAATTAGTCCTTACATTGGGATTTTGTGAAAATGTTGTAGATCCAAAGAAGAAAATCACAATAAAAGCTTATGATGAAGAAGAAAGGTCATCCAAGGGATATATTGTTCTTCCTATTAGAGTAGGTCCTATAGTCAAAGATGTACCTTGTCAAGTTCTTGACATGGATCTCATTTATAATATTCTTTCAGGGAGATCTTGGATTCATTCTATGCAAGTTGTGCCCTCAACTTATCATCAGTGTTTGAATTTTCCTCACAATAGTCAAGAGATAACTATCAAAGGAGATACTAATCCTTTCCAGTATTGTAGCATTGTGAAGGCAACACCTGACTCTTTGGTACCTTATAATCATGTTGGATCTTCTACAACCACACCCATTGATCCAAGTCATATAGCATCAACATCTAAATCTAATGGGATCAAAATAGACATAAAAGAACAGAGTATGGGAGAATACACTTTGGGCCAAACTTTTTGTATCACAGAGCTACCTTTATCTCCTAGATCATATGGGAAATCCTTGATTATGAAAAAACAATCAAAACCCCCTTCCACACTTTTTTATGACACATTTATAAGTGGGGGCACCATATCAAAAGAAGCAGCTGAGCGTAATGTTAACCATTTTCTTAAGTCACAGAAGAATGGAGAGGATGCCAAACATGAATATATATCACCTGATGTATATGGTAAAGGGTATACTTTGCTGCAAAAGATGGGATACCAAGGTACTAGACCTATAGGGCTACAAAGAGAGGGTGTTATAAAACCAATTTTGCAAAACCCAAATTACCAAAGAGATACCACAGGATTGGTGTAAGAATTTGCAAATAGAAAATATTGAACCAAGATCAAGAGGTTGAAGAAAAGAACAAGAGAGAAAATAAGAATGCAAGGATGGATTGAATAGATCCAATGAATTAATGATATTCACCAATGAATGACTGATTACATAATAGGCCTCCTTATATAGGAAAGGCAATATGAGAGAATGATAAGGAGCTGATAAGCTATCACCTATTCTAGGTGTAATCACATGTCCACCAAATGTGGATCATCCTCCAATATGCAATAAAGTATGTGCAATGGATTAGGATGATAATGTGATAAGAGCATGAAAGGTGGATCTCACACACAATGAGGTATGTGATGACAACTATCACACCAAAAGTGGAATTTCTACTACACCATGTTCTTAATAGATGTACACACTCCTAGGTGTCTCAATCACAACTTACTATGCAATGCATTAACCTAAGTAAGATTAAGTAAAGTGTAATTAGGAATATTTAATTACACCAACACCCCCCCTTAAGTGAAACTTAGGGGAATGCACTTAAACTCACAATGCAAGATGGGTCCCAGCTACTAGGCCATGTTAGGTACCCATGTACAAGATGCATGAAATGCATAACTCTCATAAAGTGGAGAAAGAGGGAAAACCTCATGGGAAAAACCCTCTCCCAAAAAGAGAGAAGAAAATGAGATGCATGGATGGATGGAGTGCTCAAGACCCCCCAAGAACTACATACATCATGTATATACAAAGAAGTATCCCCCCATAAGAAGGATAGTTGGAGACATGATATCCCCCCCATAATGTAGAAGCTCCCATGTTGATGAAGAGTACCTGCAAACAATAGTTCAACCAATGCTTACAAGAAACATGTCTCCCCTTAGGAAGAAATAGATACATCAAATGATGAAGAAGCCAATCCTTGTGCAAATGGAAGAAGGAAGAAGATGAAGGTCTCCATGCATGAATCTATGAAGATTGAATAGGTATCTCCAAGATCAAAGAATCTATCACTTCATGTGACAAATCAAGTGAAGAAGGAGAAGAATCAAGTACACCAATCTCCAAAGAAGGTGAAGAAGTATCACCATCTATGATGAAACTATCATCAAGGGAAAGAGAAACCCCCTCATGTATGTCTTCCAACTCTGCATCATGAGAATCAACAAATGCTGAAGATGCATCCAAGTAGTCATCACACTCTGCAAGATCTGAAACACTATGAATATCTTGTTGAATAGTAGAGCCCATGTCTGAAGAAGCAGGAGGTGGAGGAGTAGGAAGATCAACACTTGTCTCAACAAAAAAATGATTCAAGTGCCCAAAATTCTCCTCATAATTATCCCTTGGCAAAGGGATGGGTACATCATGAATATCATCATCATTATCAACAAAATTAGAAAAAGAATACAAGCATGATGTATGATCAACAACTCCCATAGCTATGACATTTCTAGTCTCCATGTCCCTAATGTAGACATAATCAAGAGTGAACTCAACAATTTTACCTTATGCCCCATGTGTAATTTGGTAAATAGAAAGAAGATTAGTGGTCAAGGATGGTACACAAAGAACATCATTAAATGTCCCCTCTCCCATAGGAATAGAACCTTTCCCACAAACTCTCATGAATGTGTTGTTACCCATCAAAATATTAGGAGAATTACAAGGCTCAATAGAAGAAAACATATCCATAGAAGATGCCATATGATGTGATGCACCTAAATCAAGAAGCCATTTACCTTGCTCAGGATGTGTGGAAGCCATGAGTGCTTGTCCTTTACCTTTATCTTTGGATGATGATGGAGATGTAGAAGCTGCCAAATGTGTAGAAGAAGGAGCAAACACTGATGAGGGAAACTTAATGTTGTGTTTCTAAATAATGTGAGTTAGCTCATCAATCTTCTTTTGAAAACACTTATGCTCATCATGTCCTAACTTTTGACAATATGCACATTTATCTCTTTTTCTTCTAGATGATTCCTCTCTTGAAGAGGACTTGGATTCCGTACTTTTTGGTGAAGAAGATTCATTACCTTTGTCATGAGGCTTAGGATCCTTATTGTGTTTCTTTCCTTTTCCATTAGAAGCCTTTTATGTAGACTCACTTGCAATCAATGCTTGATGTGTGGAAGGCTTCAACTGACCCATGTGTGCTAACTTTGCTTGTTCCCTTGTGAGCTGCGCTGCAAATTCATCAAGAGAAGGCAATTTGTATGCACTACCAAGAGCATCCATAGTAGCATAGAATGTAGAAACAAAGATTGAATATTCAATACCAAGCTTGGAAAGAATAGAAAAGATCAATTGTTCATCCCCTTTAAAAATGCCACATGAAGAAAGCTCCGATCTAATAGTATTGAACTTAGAGAAGAAATCTTGAATATTGTCAAAATCCCTAGGATTGAGACCTATGAGATCATTCTCTAATCTGAATTTTCTCATTCTATCAGGTTTACCAGAGAGTCCTTCTAATGTGATCCAAGCATCATGAGGATGTGTGCAAGATGCAATATGATAGTGCAAGTCAGGAGAGATGGATGATCTAAGAGAGCCAAGTGCTTTATCCCCTTCTATGAAACCATTTTCTCCTTTCTAAAACACCTGTTTGAGGTTCTTGATCCTGCCTAAGAGTTATTCTAAGCAATCCAAAACTCAAAAAATGATCAGTGAAAGATACTTTCCATTCATGGTAGTTATATGGAGTGAGGATTTTAACCCTTGAATTATCCATATTAACACCAAATAATGACTGATAACTACTGATAACTCCTTCAAATGACTGATACAAATCAGAAAACTAAAATCCAAGGATTAACCAAGTGCAAATATAGCCCCAAAATAGCCTATTGCTGAAAGTGATATGTCTACCCAAAATCACTCAAATTTGACTGTAGATCTGGAAAGTAGACAAAAAATCATGCACTTTCAAAAAAAAATTCACATCAAAATGTTACCGTATGTGCCCAAACGAAGCCTTGGAAGTTGTAGAAATTAGGAATAGACAGGTATAGTCATCAAGATCTGCAATTTCTAACAAATCTGGGCACCAAAATGCAAAATCAACACCACCACTAGAAAATTCAAGAAATTTTACTCAATTTCAGAAAAAATTGCACCCGATTTGGAGCCCAAATGACCAAGTTATGGCCTTTCAAAGTTGGACAACAAAATAAAAAATGCAAATGGTGAAGGCTGAGAATTTTCAAACCCTGATGAAGTCAGCAAACCACTGGGTTAAATTTGATGGTCATACAGCTATAAAAAAAGCCCAATTTTGCCCTGCTGTGATGGCTAGACGACCGTCAATTTTAACGTAGCAGAAAAGTGACGTCAGCAGAAAATTGACCCCCTTTCCTGACATGGCAGTACGGATGCTGATGTTTGTGTATGGATTATGATGTCACCCACTAGCATGGTAGGGTGCCACATGGCATCTCTTGATTGGTTAGTGGGCTACTTGGTTGGCATAGTCATGGGTGCTAATTTGGTGGCAGAGATCGTTGTGTGGTAGTCTGCTATTCAACCGCGTGGCAGGAAGGCTCGGCCGCATGTCGGTGACTAACTTATTAGGCTCTGCCACATGGCAGCCTCTAGTGTGGAGATGTGCACTGGGTCAGAGCAGAGATCTGTAGGGCCTGAGTGGCGGAAGCGGATCTGGGCTCTCCAGGCGGTGGAAATCGGTGTTGCTGAGGGGGTCTGCTCATCGGTGGTGGGCAGTGTGTCTGAGAAACATGGCAGAGAGATGGCCAGACTTGCCACTGAGGTGCTACCGCTGAAGCTAAGGAATGGCACCGGAGTGGTAGTGGAGGATGGGCCGAGTGGCGGTGGGATCACATTGGAGCACCGACGGAGGATGAGGGCACGTTTGGAGTGCAACTTTGGGGGTTGCACTTGGGCTATAGTGGGATTTTTAATCCCATATGTAGTGCGCTAGGAATTTTCTAGCCCTTTATAAGTGCAAAGGCCCACTTTACAAATAAACTTGTGAGTCGGGCTCTCTTGCTGTGGGCTATGGTTTGATGCGCATGCGTGATGATGATGACGCAAGTCTGGCACATGCATAGTGATAACACAATATGGTGCAGAGAGAATATTCTCTGTATGATCAAGTAATGGATGAGCCGTACCAACCCAAAAACAATTTTGCAGAAAAAAAATTCTGATTAAAATACAGAATAAATTTTTTATTTTTTTTTGAAAAATCATACCGGAGGTGCAGATCAGGCCGTATGGTCTGATTTGCAAAAAAAATTTGCCTCAAATTTGACTTTCACCAGATATGGGCGAGTTTATAGTCAATTTTAATTGAAATAGCCTCCCAGATGTAATGGTGAGGTCAGATCTGCTCCAAGATGCCTCTATCGCACGCTGGTTGCCAGATCGAAGATTTGGACCTTCAAAGCTTGCATCAAGTTCTCTTCAAATCAGTTGATCCAAAACGCTCCAATGGCTCTGATACCATGTAAGAATTTGCAAATAGCAAATATTGAATCAAGATCAAGAGGTTGAAGAAAAGCACAAGAGAGAAAATAAGAATGCAAGGATGGATTGAATAGATCCAATGAATTAATGATATTCACCAATGAATGAATGATTACATAATAGGCCTCCTTATATAGGAAAGGCAATATGAGAGAATGATAAGGAGCTGATAAGCTATCACCTATGCTAGGTGTAATCACATGTCCACCAAATGTGGATCATCCTCCAATATGTAATTAAGTATGTGCAATGGATTAGGATGATAATGTGATAAGAGCATTAAAGGTGGATCTCACACACAATGAGGTATGTGATGACAACTATCACACCAAAAGTGGAATTTCTCCTACACCACGTGCTTAATAGATGTACACACTCCTAGGTGTCTCAATCAAAACTTACTATGCAATGCATTAACCTAAGTAAGATTAAGTAAAGTGTAATTAGGAATATTTAATTACACCAACAATTAGGATACAAAGGAGAAGGACCAAAAGAACCTAAAGGAAAAGAAAAGATCATGCCTTTCCATGAGATATCTAAAGCTCCTACATTACAATTCAAAAAAAATGGTATATATGTGGATCTCAAAAAACAAAGGATAGTGATAGAAATCATCAATAGACTTAAGGATAATGATGATTCTGACTCTAATGATTATGAATGGGATTCATTATCTGACTGTACTGAAGAAATAGGAGTTGATGTTGTCCATCACTATAGTGGCGATTACCATGAGGGGGAGAGTTCAAGGACATAATCACTAGGATTAGTTCCAGGTGATACTACTCTTGTTGATTGTGAGGGAAGTGAGCATTATCTTGCGATAGATGATTCAAATGAGAGCATGGAAATAGACCTTGTTGATACCATCATAAACCTTGATAACTTCTCCATAAATACCATTTCAGCCTTTCAAACTGACCCTAATGATCCAATACCCCTTGCACACCCTGGGCTTATAGATTGGGATTCTCCCAACCATCTAGAGCTTGATGTTTTCCATAACAATGATGCCATAATCAATTATCTTGGAATTAGGGATCATCTACCACTGGGGCATCATAAGTTAGGATTTCTGATAAAACTCAATGAAATGGCTTATTTTGGAGAGAGTGCCAATCCTTTTAGTCATAAAAATATAAAAATAATCAATAGATCTAATGGTGAAAACCACTCAGTGGCAATATTAGATCTAAAAATAGTAAAAAAAAATGACACATCTGAAGGTGAAAACCTCCCTGAGGCACCTGACGATGGAAGGATTGACACTCTCCCCAATTATATGTATCGAGAGAAATATGCAATACTTATTGAACCAACCTTGCCTCTTAACATTAGAATAGAGGAGTCTCTACACATTCTCAAAGTGATAGCATCCCTAATAGAATCAAAGAAAGAAGCTTTCTAAAAAATATTCAAAGAAAGACAAATCAACTTTGCCTGGTCCTATGCTGATATGCCAGGATTAGATCCTAATCTAATTATGCATCATTTTCCTATTGCACCATAAATTAAACTAGTCAAGTAGAAGCTCTGAAAGATGCATCTGCATATTGCACTGATGGTTAAAGCTAAATTGAAGAAGCTTCTAGATGTTGGATTCATTCATGCTATTTATTATGCTGAATGGATTTCCAATATAGTACTGGTATCAAAGCTAGACAAATCTATCAGGATTTGTATAGATTTTCAAGATCTCAATAAAGCTTGTCCTAAAGATGAGTTCCCACTACCTAACATTAATATCATAGTTGATTTGACAGATGGTCATGATATGTTATCTTTAATGGATGGTTTTTTTGGCTATAACCAGATTAAGATTGCGCCAGAAGACCAAGAGAAGACTACTTTTACATGTCCTTGGGGTGCGTACTATTAGAATGTGATGCCTTTTGGGCTCAAAAATGCTGGTGCAACTTATCAGAGGGCTATGACTACAATCTTTCACAATATGATGCATACAATTATGGAAGATTATGTTGATGATATTATAGAAATATCCAAAGATAGAGATGGTCATTTAAGTATTGGATATAATCTTCACCCGGATGGAAAAGTATCAGATTAGGCTCAATCCAAAGAAGTGTGCATTCAGGGTCACATCAGGAAAACTATTAGGGTACATTGTCTTTGCCAAAGGTATAGAGGTTGATCTGAAAAAGGTTAAGGAAATCATGGAGATGGCTTCCCCAACTAACATCAGTTAGTTAAGATCTTTGCAAGGACGTCTCCAATCAATCCGAAGATTTATTTCTCAATTAGCAGATAGAAGTCACACCTTTCAACATTTTTTACATAAAGACATCTTATTCAAATGGGATGATAAGTGTGAGGAATCCTTCACTAAAATCAGGCAATATTTGGCAAATTGTCCAACTTTGATGTCACCAATTCTAGGCAAGCCACTCTTTCTCTACATTTCAGCTACAAAAGTCTCACTAGGTGCTCTTCTGGCCCAACAAGATCAAGAAGGAAAAGAAAAGGCTATATACTATATCAATCACACCCTTGTGGGATATGAACTAAACTATTCGTCGATTGAAAGAGCATGTCTAGCAGTAGTCTTTGCTTCATAGAAATGGTGACATTATATGTTGTCTCATTCTATCAAGCTTGTTGCAAAGATTGATCCTTTGAAATATCTTTTAAGCAAGACAACATTAATTGGTAGATTGGCTAAGTGGGTTATGTTACTTAGTGAATTTGATATTGAATACCTGGATAGGAAGGCTATCAAAGAACAAGTGATTTTAGATCAATTAACTGAGGCACCATTGACAGATGATCAACCTATACATATAGAGTTTCCATATGTACACATCTTGACATTATCCACACAAACATGGAAGCTGTATTTTGATGGATCATATACTCAACATGGTTTAGGAGCTAGAGTGTTATTTGTTACATTGCAAGGATACACAATTCCAAAGTCTTACAAGCTACTTTTTCCTTGCACAAATAATGTAGCTGAGTATGAAGCCTTGATGATTAGATTAAAGATGGCTCTACAATGGAAGATCATTGAATTGAATGTCCATGGAGATTCTCAACTCATTATCAATCAAGTTAATAATGAATATCAGACTAAGGATGACAAGTTGTTACCATAGAAAACATATGGTGGATGACTTTAAGCAATATTTTTCACTCATCATTTTTGAGAAGATTCCAAGGCATGATAACAAAGCTGTAGATGCTATGGAAACAATTTCTTCTCTATTTTATGTAGAGGATACAAAATCCCACTTTGAGTGCTTAGTGGAATCTCTGACTTATCCCACGTACGATGATCCTAATATGAATATTATATGTTATCTTATTAGATAAGATTCTCCGATCTATGGAAAAATCTATTCCTATCTGAAAAACAATATCATTGCACCTGATCTATCTTGAAACCAAAAATGTGCCTTTCTATGCCAAGCCTCCCACTATGTCTTAATATCTGATACCATGTATTGGCGAGGTCTTGACGGTACTCTCTTATGATGTCTTGAACATGATGAAGCTCAAACTACCTTACGAGATGTACATGAGGGTATTTTTGGGACACATTTGAGTGGTCCTTCCTTGGCTAAGAAACTCATGTGTATGGGTTACTATTGGCCTACTATGGAGACAAATTCTTTTCACTTTGCTAGGGCATTTAAGAAATGTTAGATACATGGAAATCTTATTCATGCACCAACACATGAGCTTCATTCTTTTACAACCACATTTCCATTCAGTCGGTGGGGACTCGACTTTGTGGGTGCAATTAACCCTCCATCTTCCAATAGAAGTAAGTACATTATCATTGCAACTAATTATTTTACCAAATGGATTGAAGCCATTCCATTAATTACTGCCACTGGCAAACAAATATCCATGTTTATCCTCAATTATATCATTTGCAGATATGGTATCCCTATGTATCTTATTACTAATCATGGGAAGTAATTCCAAAATTAGTTGATGGATGAACTATGTGAGAAATTCCACATCACTCATAACTATTCCACCATTTACTATCCCTAAGGTAATGGCCAAGCTGAGGTGTCTAATAAAACCATTGTCAAGATCCTACAAAAGACTGTCAATGACGTTGGCCATGATTGGCATGTCTAATTGAATCCCACCTTATGGGCTTACCACACTTCCATCTGTACCCCAAATAGAGCCACACCATATTCCATCATCTATGGTTCTAAAGCTATCCTACCCCTTAAGGTCAAGTTTCCTTCTCTTCGTGTATCTCTAAAAGATTTAATTCCAGATGAAGAGTATAGAGTTGCATGACTAGCTGAATTAGAATATCTGGATGAATGCCATGAAAGATCCTATGATCATTTGAAAGTATATTATAAGAGGATGTCTCATTAGTACAACAACAAAGTGAAACCTAGAGACTTTCAGGTGGGTGATCTAGTCCTTCATGAGAATCCCAAAAATTAGTAGCATCGTGAGAAGAAAGGCAAGTTTGAACCCAATTGGTTAGGTCCTTTTGTGATTACAACAATCTATGGCTCTGAGGCTTATCAGTTGTCTACATCTGAGGGAGATCCCTTGGATGAGCCTCTTAACAACATTCACCTCAAGAAGTTCTATGCTTGAAATCCCAATGCAAGGGGTATGTATATAGTATGTATATAGTTAAAATAAAAAACACAAAAAATTAAAAAATCTCAAAAATACAAAAAATCAAAAGAAAATTGCAATAAAAGCATGTGGTGAAAACTTGGCAATAGGTACCATGTGTGACAAGTTAGCTCCTCTCTATTAGGATTCTTCTAGTGCGTCCGCTCATTGTATATACCCATAGTAAAATGGCTAGTCAGTCACCTTTTTTCTACCATGTATATATCATAATAAAATGGCCAGTTCATAGCACTATCCACTATATATATCCATAATAAACCCCACCATAGCTTGGTCTATTGTCTTGGTCTTCATCCTAATATTGTTGTGTCCTTCTTCATCCATAATAAGTCAATCCATCACCTAGTTGGGGGCATGTGCTTGACCTAGTTTCTGAAGTGGATCTATGATAGTCACGACTCTTAGAGGACAGAATGGAGTACTTTTACCAGGCAAGAAAACACAATCAAACATTCTTACACAATGATATCCTCATCATGATTTATAATCTATGGTCTATCCTTTGAAACATGGCATCTTATCTATACATTTGACCTGGCTATACATCAATCAAATTGATCAATACACCTACACACTATCTTTTGGCAAAGAAATGTATATTCATGCTAGGCATGTTAGAATGATTTGTTGAAGATTATGCATTCATATATGTATTTCATTGTTATCATTTTTCCTATGCTATTCTGGGATATCTTCGACATGAGTTTAAAACTCTCATATGTCATTGATTAGAATGGCTGGGATGGGGCATGATATTTTCTTTGATTGTTGTTTGTGGAATATTTTTCAATGAAGTCGAAGGAACAAGTAATTGGGGTGTTTGTGCGTAACTGCCTTCATTAGTTTAATAAGCATTAAAAAATACAATTCATGTTGTTATGTCAATGCTATTAATGGTGATACACCACACATACCTCGACTCCAAATATTTGTTCCCCGATGGAGGGGAGAATATTCCTTGTATGTTATGCAAATGAAACTCAGGTCATCTCGGTTTAATTATACCTAGATGCTTGTCAAGTTTTCTATATTAAACTCCATGCAAGAAATGCTCAAGTCATCCTGGTTTAATTATACCATGATGCTTGCATTCCCTTGCAACATAACAAGCTCAATGATGAAAATCACATTCCAATTATTATGAAGTTATAAGATTTTTCGTAAAGTTGTGGAGATACTCATTTCATATTTCATTTTTCATTACACTTAGATGACTCATGATTTCATATCATTTCTCCTTTTATAGGGATTTGTAGTTTCTCTTGCTTATTAAGGTCATCTATTCTCTTTGTCTATTCTTCTTGTGTCAGACACATTGTTATTTAAGCTGAGGACATTTGGGTAACAAAAATATGAACCTTTCATCTTTCATTTTAAATTTTGCATATTCCATCTTCCTTATCACACTTAATCATTTTGCATAGCTCATTAGGTATGTGTTATTTTTCTTAGGAATTTTCATTTGTATATAAACACTGTATATTTAACATTGAATATTTTGATAATTTAGCGTAACATCTCATCATAGCTATCATTTCATCACATCTAATCTATCATGTTATAGGTTATTCCATTTTATCTTATTTTATCATATTAGAATTTGTCCAATCCTTTTGTGATTTCATGAGATATACTTTTATTCATTGCATAGAATATCATTTGCATTATAGCATTCATTTGATCCATTACATGCACTCTCATATGTTCATTTATTATCCATTATTTAAATTTTCATATTCATCATTGTTTTTATATCATTGCATTAGTAACACATAGCACTAAATGAATAATCATTTAGGAACTGCATTTATATAAATATCATCATTGCATGCTAGACAATACATCATTATACATTCAAAATAAAGTAAACCATTTTCATTATAGAACATAAGTACTATGCATAGTCAAAGTAAATCATCACATCCTGCATATGTCAATACACACATGTATATATAATCATCAAAGAAATCATAATAACACTACATCATCATCCATATATAGTCCATCACATAGAGTCCATATAAAACAAATAAAATCTCCAAATGTCCAGTGATATCTCATAAATGATAATGTGTCTACGTGTGTCCATCAAGTCATGAACGTAATGAAATATACTGATACAATGGTGATGTAGATACAAACAAGTGTGTATACAATATAACTATGAGCCATTGCCTCCAGACTTAGTTTTTCATTCTAGGTGCATGAATGAGTGCGCAGTTGCGGTGCATGAATGCACAATAATTGGTTACGTATGTGCAAAAAATGACCTGTTTTGTGCATACATGTGGCACACTTGTGCATTTGTGTAAGAAAAAATTTATGTCGCACATATGTCAAATAAAAGTGTGCAAATGTAGTTTCTCCACATTTGGCCTGATGTGCTGCACAAATGTTTAGGGTATCTGCACAAATGTTAGATCTGCACAAGTAATAGGGGATTTTGTGCAAGCATTTTTCTATGCTACACATTTGTTTTAGGTGATAGAACATGGCCAAATTAGCAAGTCAATTAGGTCAAACTTGATATCGATTAGCTGATATGATCTGTCGGCACTGTATTTTGATCGATTTGTGTCAAGATAGGTAACATCGTAGCATGGTCATTAGTTAACCTTCCCAATTTTAAATAATTGATAGAATTATCTATTGGTACATGTGATAAACATGTATTTAACTGATAGGATAGGATAGATAGATAGACCAAGTTGATCTAAATCTGATAGTTTGATATTTGTTGATTATGATAGGAGGATATTATAGACACTTTGATGTCACGGGAAAGATATCACATGACTCAGAATCTAAGGCCGGCACTATCAGAGATTGACAGGCTATTAGATTGTACCATATTATCTATACACCTAAGATTTAGGTGAATTTGAGTATGTTGACTACGCTCACTGAGAGATGGCACTCAAAGATGAGTACCTTCCATCTACTCATAGGAGAGATGACTGTGACATTAGAGGATGTTTATCACATCCTTCGACTACATATCAATGGAGAGTTAGTGTAGTATGATTGGCACGGTGGTCTGACTAAGTGTAGGGTAGTGTTTAGAGATGATGACATCAATGAGACTAAGATCAGCTAGGAGGACATGGTTGATTTTTATGAGCCACTTCCTATTGTTCTAGTCTGATCTATTGGAGGCCACATCTATCCAAATCAGAGATCACACAGTTTTGTAGTTGGTTGGGGCTGGACTCTTTAGAGGATGATGTATGAGGGGACCTATTTTTCTTGGGGGGTGTGTTTTCTTACACACTTGTATCATGATCTGCATCAGGTGGTATACCACAGAGGTGCATCTTTATCAGCTAGCATTACATTGCTCCATGTATGGGCATGGGAGCACATTGCAGTCACATGACCAGTAGCTATGTAGTTCTGGGGCACTAGACAACCCTATATATTTCTATACACATCCATCCAGACTTAGCATATGCTAGGTTGGTTAGAGTTTTGGTGGTACACTTTTGATACTATAGACTCAATTATTTGGAGATCCTACCTAGGATGTGAGCCATGGGATGATGAGCTTTAGCTTAGATACTGATTCAATTTGAGATGGGTGATAGGGAGGACTCCCTACATTATCAAGAGATAGTTTGGTAGGATGTAGGGGATGCCACAGGGAGTTACAGAGTTCTCACATACCCATCAAGAGAGGTGGGATTGGGGACCCATGGCATCATTTGAGATTGTGCGGTAGGAGCTCTTAGACATGATATTTTAGGCATGGTCCATGAGAGAGGGGGTCATAGACCCAGGGATGACATATGGCTATGAGAGGTACCTTAGGGAGCATCCATTCCAAAGGTTGACTGATCCAGTAGAGAGGTCACCAGAGAGAGATGCAATAGATAGATGCTGAGACAAGCAATGAGGCTGAGATAGGAGAGGCCAAGGGAGGGGTAGAGGTGATGATAGAGGTGATGGTGGTGATGGCGGTGATGGTGATGATGGTGGTGATGGTGGAGGTAGGGGAGATATAGCTGGGCCTCAAATGAGAGGTAGAGATGTGCGACCATGGGGATTGATGCCACCTCTTGCAAGATAGGTACATGGACAAGTTCCAACACAAGGTGTCGTAGGTGCCCCACTATAGATTCTAGTAGGTGTTGTGAGATAGATACCAGTAGGTGCCGTGAGATAGATACTAGCAACTGCCCCGATACAGGTGGATCCAACAAGACAAGCACATGCACCTAGACAAGATGATGCAGATGATGTTCTCGGCTAGTAGAGAGTTGTATAGGGTGGATTAGTATAGGATGATGTACAAGATGAGCATATGCTTGATATTGGTGATGATGTACAAATGCCAGATGTGGGGGTATAGGATGTATAGGTAGAGATGGATGTCAAAGGCCAAGATCCCTATTTATAGAGGGACACAACAGAGGAGGATATATATATTGATTCATTGCTAGTCAAACTAGCAATGACACAGGTAAAAGAAGACTGTATCCCTAGACTAGAGAGATGGCTAGAGAGATTGGAGAGTGAGAATGCCATGATCAGGCATGAGTGAGATGTCTCCATAGAGAGATTAGGGGAGACCAAGGCTCTATTGGATGAGCTACAGTGGACAAAGGAGTTAGGACCTCATGGAGATCACTTATGGATGATGGTATGGTTTGATAGGGAGATCACCTACTAGAAGGATGCATATAGATAGGTTGTACCTAGTGATTAATAGATTGGGAGCTTCAAAGATAGCTCTTATGTAGGCAAGAAAGCTATTCAGTAGAGATAGGGACCTAATGGTAGTGGATGAGTATCATCATGTCCTCTAAGACCTTCCATAGGGTCAAGAGATCTAGTAGCACTAGGTCTTATTGCATCTTGCAAACAGCAACAAACTGAGTCTAGAGCTAGTGGCTCATAGTTATATTCTATACACACTTGTTTGTATCCAGATCACCATGTATCAGTATATTTCATTATGTTCATGACTTGATGGACGCACGTAGACACATTATCATTTATGAGATATCACTGGACATTTGGACATTTTATTTTTTTATATGGACTCTATGTGATGGACTATATATGCATGATGATGTAGTGCTATTATGATTTCTTTGATGATTATACATACATGTGCGTACTGACATATGCAGGATGTGATGATTTATTTTGACTATGCATAGTACTTATGTTCTATAATGCAAATGGTTTACTTTATTTTGAATGTATAATGATGTATGGTATAGCATGCAATGATGATATTTATATAAATGCAGTTCCTAAATGATTAGTTATTTAGTGCTATGTGTTACTAATGCAATGATATAAAAATAATGATGAATATGAAAATGTAAATAATGGATAATAAATGAACATATGAGAATACATGTAATGGATCAAATGATTGATATAATGCAATTGATACGGTATGCAATGAATAAAAGTATATCTCATGAAATCACAAAAGGATTGGAAAAATTCTAATACTTTTACATGTTATTTTCTAATTCTTTGATGTATACTACTATGATCGGTTGAATGATTAAATTTGATTGTTAAGATTAGTTATCAAGAAGGTTTTAAGGTTGAAAATTATTAAGGGACCTAAGATAACTGATTCTATAACTGATTCACCCCCCCTCTTAGTTATCCAACAACTTCTATAAACACTTATCAAAGAGATCCAATGAATTTGGAGTCTTAGAAGGAGGCTTATAGCTTCCTATCTATAGCATGCAAGAATCATGTAGATAATGGTGGTGGCTCTCAAATGAACCCAATAAGCAAGATCCCTGCAAGGTGCACTATATAATGGAAGATTCAAGTAGACATAAAGAAATGAGAGTGAAAATATCCAAGATCTCCTTGATGAATGAAAATGCAAAGTAATCTAAGATGAGGTGCAAGAGATGCAAGATTAAGCTAAGATGAAATGAAAGAGTGTAAGAAAAGTAAATCTAAGCTAACAAGATGAAAGATTCATATCCATGCTAATTAGACTAGATTAACTAAAATAAATGCAAGAAAGTAAATAACAAAGCTAAGCTAAATGATGATACAATACTTCAAGTTGAAACATGACCTAAGATGCAAGTATGAGCCAAGATGCCAAGATGTCAAGATTGAAAGGAGATATAAACTCTAAGAAGTTACAAGACTTTTCCAGATTAATCGAGAATGAGGAGAGAGCTTCCTTTTAAATAAATTAGAAATGAGAGGACAATCAAGATTAAGAGGCAAAAGAATGCACAATGGTGGAGATTAAGTCTTGGTTGATCCATGTGCTCATGTCTTTAAGAGGAAAAAAGAAAAGACTAAGATTAAGGGGAAAAAAGATGAGTGGTTGAGATAAAAAGGCAAAAGCCTTTTTCAAAAGTCAAAAGATTCCATCTCATTGGAAAGTGCACTTTTCTTTTTCTTTTTCTTTTTATTATTTTATCTTAGAAATGTGGTTTTCATGTGCACTTAGGATAAAGGGATTTTTATTATTTAATTAAAAGGGAGCATGTTCTTTTAATTAAATAAACATAGAACAAAGTGATCAAACTTTACGATATAATCAATTAAATGATTAATTAATTAAGAAGAATTAATTTTATGCAAAGAAATGATCTAATATTTTAATTTAATTTTTCATAAAGAGGGCTTATAGTTTACTAGACCAAAATTAGGTGATTACATTTGCCCCTCTTTGAGTGAGTGTGCGAGTGAGGACATTGAGTCAAAGAAAATGATGATAGACTGATAGTTGATATGAAATGATGAACTATCCTGAGAGACACTATCTTTGAATGCAATGAAATGAAGCACAACAAGGTAGTAAGAGTTGCAATGCATAGTTTGATGTGAAATGATGAAACTGAATATTAAGACTAAGGTTGAAAGATAAGATAATACTAGAAATGATATGTCCAAGATCAGATTAAGGTGACTTGAAGAATATCAACTTGATGTGAAGTGATGAATTTGAGATGCCCCTAGCAATGATAGCATGGTCAATTTGTAGCTTTGAAACATCGATGATAGATTATTCATGCCCCCTTAGGATCGAAATCAAAATGATGTTGAGGAGATGCATAAATGAGATAAGTTTGATAAAATAAAGATTAGATAGGGTCCAAAATGATTAATGATCGATTCAAAGAGATTAGAAAAGCATTTGGACCAAGTCTGACCACTAAGAATGAAAATTTTCCCTAGTTTGAATAAGCTCGACCAAAAAGGTATAGCATTAGAATTAGGTCAAAGAAAGTGATTATGAAGAAATATGATCAATTTTTTCCTCAAAGGATGAAAAGATAAGCCTTAGAAAATAAAACTCAAATTTTAATTTGAATCCTAAAAATGAATCGAGGACACTGAAAAAGGATGACCAAAGTTATTTGATAATGATGAAATGAAGAATCTCTCCTTACTCAATGCAAGATACAAAGACTAAGATGCAACCTGAGATGAAAATGCAAGTGCAAAGTGCAAGGATCTTCCTCGGTCCTTATTTCATCATTAAGCCTTATTAAGGGACATCACAAAATCATACAACCATCACTAGTGCAAGCGCAACTATGATGATATGAATACAATCTATATTAGATAGAATGTTAGAAAATAACATATGCATCAAAGACATAAATGCCAATATGAATTAGGTTAAGTTTCTAGTTAATGCAGTAAAATTACACCAACATTGAAGCATAAGCACCAAGATAACCATGAGTATGGTCTTGTATAAAAAAAACACAACACAAATAGTCAAGGATATAGTTTAGACTCACCTAAGTGTCCAAATGAATCAGGTCAAGGTATATGCAATGTTCCAATCATGTTAGAGGAACTTATCATAGATACCTAATGCATCAAACATATAGGATCTTTGAAACCATACCCACATGAAGAAGATAAAGAAAATATGCCCCATGTCTCCAGTACTCTAGTCAAGTGACATCTCAGAGAGACTAAGGAGGGAACATCAATGAAAATCATCAATAATTGTAAACAATAATAAAAAGAGAAAGGGAGAAAATAATAATCCAAGAGAGAGAGAGACATAATTAAGAATGTATGTCCATGAGATAACCAAGAACTATGAGAAAACCCAATAGTGAAAGAATAGACACAACAAGATTTGTAAGGGGAAAAGAAAAGAAAAAACCCTTTGTGATATTATGAAAATGGAAAAGCCACAGAGAGAGAGAGAGAGAGACCATAGCTCATTTACAATAAATTCATAGCTAGAAAATAAGAGAGGAGAGCTTCTATTTTATAGAGATGAGGAGAGGAGTTACTAAGTAACTCACCAATCTAAGAATGCCATCATCAATAATGGGTGTGTTGAAAGTGTCAAGTTCCTCTTAAGGAGGAAAAGATAATTTCCTTATTAAAGGAATTACAAAATGTGACATGTCCTCCCACTTGGACTAGAAGACAAATTACAAGTAGGGATTCCATAGGAATCTCCTAAATTAAAATAAAATATGATAACTTGGTTTATCCTCAAATAAATAAATAATATAACCAAGTAAAGATTAACAATTCCTATGCCCCCCTTAATATTTACCTGGGGAGTTTACAAGAATGAGAATTAAACCAAAAATTTTACAAAATTATGCAACTTGATCTTCAATACAAGGAAGAGGTTTTATTGTCTTCAATATGAGCTTGATCCAAGTCTTCATGTAGTCTTCTGAGAGTTATAGGACATGTGAAGATGAATTGACTCCTTAAGTTGGACTTGAAGATTCATCTAAAACAAATAAACATAGAAACACAAACCAAATAAACTACAACAAGAAGAATACCATCTAACATTTAGGTTAGTGAATCTATGAAACTTTTGCATGAGATTTAGTCAAAAAGAAAAGGAGCTAACATGAAATAAAGATAAACCAAATGGTAAAATTACCATAAACACAATCCACTCTCCCATCTCAAAATATATTAATGCACAAATGACCACAAACAAAGCCAACTAATGAAATATGCAATAACACTGCATTGATCGACACATGGATATAGACATGCCTTTAATGAGTCATCACTGCAAGTTTATGGGTGATCAATCCACAACCTATATGACTCACGATCTAAGAAATGAAGTATGGAAACTCATAATCACATTAGTAATTTTACAAAGAGAAATGAGAGGGATAAAACCATAATCCAAGTAGGACATCAAGAACTAGAATCAATGAGTCATTAAGGATATAATAATCTAAACCAACATTAACAAATCAAATATTGACATATGGTAAATTATAATAATTCAAAGTAAGGATTATGAGTGAGAAAAATATATTGCCTTCCAAAATATGAGAAATCCAACAAATATCAAGAAGGATTTCAAGAGCATCATCCTCATTATGAGGAAAAACAACCAAAGGAATAAGTTGATAAACATCAGCTTAATTAAGTGCATCCCAAATATAGCATGGAGGGAAACTCCATGGGTCCCTTTGTAGAATAAGGCAAAAAGTTAACCTTGAAAATTGGGCTCCTATTGAAACTTACAAAAAGAATGCAATAAAGTGCATATAAATCAATGGTATAAAACCATAAAATGATACCATGAGCATATAAAGATGCTATAAAATCATAACATTACAACTAAGTTAAAATCAATAGATCATATGGAACCCATAACAAATGCAACTAAGTGCATAACAATAGATCATAAAAACTAATAGGAATTAATGCTAAATAATTTTTGGATATTCCTAATACATTGGGGATATTTCTAGATGCATTTAATATGTTTAATCACTATGTTGAGTGATGTTGGAATTACTACTATTATCATTTATGTTTTGTCACTCATGTCAACATATGTTTCTATGAGAACAATTTGGTTATTAAAGTGTACAAAGACTATATGCATGATTCAGATTGTACGAACACAGTTGTGTGTACAAGAAGGTATTGTGATGTTATATCCAATATTACATGATGTAATATTACATATTGGCTGAGTTATAGAAGATTTAGTGAAGACTGGTTTCTGGACTGTGATAGTAGAAGTTGATAGAGTAAGTCTCTGAGTTTTAGGTATATCTTACAGGTGATGAGGATTCAATGTATGGGAGCTTAAGGGATGACATATAGTGTACTAAATAATGTTCACTGATCTTAGAAAGGTATGGAAAGAAGGATGATGTCAGTTGTGGCATGTGTTCTGGAGAAGACCTATTTGGAAGCCGACTTCAGAGTTGTAGCGTGTATCATGGATGGTGAGCATAAATTATGGATGTCAGTCCTTAATTGTTGAAATATAATTCTTTTATACTTGTTTTAGATACCGTGTGTATCTTAGCAATGAGTTATGTAATTATTTGTATATTAGGAAAGCTTAATGATCCACTAATCCAAAGTATATGGTATAGCTTTCCTATTCTAATATAGCTTTGTAGGATCTTCTCTTTCATATCCAGTACTTACTTCCTTTATTCTTACAATATATAACTTCACATCATATATCAACTTATTACAATTGATATATGTAACTTGTACTTTTTGCAATACGTAATACTTACATATATACAAGCTATTAAAAAAAATAACTTCTAGACAACTTACAATACTAATACTCTTCTCAAAATATAAAAAAAATTCATGTTTCCTTAGGTTAAACATATAGGATGTCTTCCATAATTATTCAAGTCATTATTTTGGTAAAAAAAATAATCCCTTAACTCAATGTAATCATATTTTGTCTTCTGCTTTGTTCAGGTCGGCTCAATATTGTCTCTGTAAATCTTTAATATCTTCTTTGTACATGTCGTATAGACTTGCACTCTCATATGTGGCTTTGATATACATAGAATGATCCATTTTCAAGTGTGCATGCATTGAACCTTCTTTTGTGAACATCGCTAATCAAAACTGTCTCTGATTAGACTTGTAAACATTATTGTACTTAAACAATTTTCTAATATGCTCATACAATACTGCTTCCTTCAATTATGCTATCTTCATGTTGAGTACATGTTTCCATAATGACAACATTTTGATATCCTACTTAGCGAAATTTTTAACAATCTCCCCCTTTGTCATTGGTGGCAACATATGGGAAAATTGGCTAAGTCCCAAAAACTTAAATTACAAAAATTGTGGCCATTACAAAATGTGGGTCCTATATATCTATACATATCTACTTATTTCTCCAAAAATTGATACTCCCCCTAAGAGTATACTTCATACTATACTACATATCTATATCTTCTATATACATACAATTTTCATACTTTACTACTCCCCCTTTGACAATAATGAGAAAGGTGTCAATTCTATAAGTATGGAAAAATTGTTTTACCTCTATGATCTCAATACTAGAAGGCTAGAAGGCTTGCAACAATCTAAAAAAACTAGCTTTTAGGTTCTCTATTTTCTTGTCCCATGTCTTCTTCACTGAGTTTGAAACACTTAGTAATTCACATAGGCCAAAGGATGCTATTTCAACTGCCTTTAGATTTTCATAAGTGAATTTTCCATGAGATGTCTTTGATGAAAGACATTCTTCCAGCTAATTCTCCACAATACTGATCTTTAGTGATAAATTCTCTCTGAGCAGAGAAAATCTGTTCAATTTCTTCTCCTTTTCATCCTTGAAAAGTCTCATGTCATCATAAATTTTTATTTCTTTCTTCTCAATATCTGATATCTTTGTATTAGGGCTCTGCAAGTCATTCATTATGACTCGTAGTTCTACTTCTTTGTCCTTTAACTTCTTTGATATTTCATATGTGTGGTTGTTGGATTGTGTACACTAAATGTACAATGCTTTTCCTCTCTCTAATCATCTTCTCAATTATTTTATGCATACATCCAAATTATCTAAATCATTTTTGATATTCTGGCATACAACTTAAAATACTTGTGCATCATCGGCTGCTTGAGCTTTGACTATTGCAATATCTGATAAATTTGTGAATTCCATGTCAAAATATTTCATTACTTCTTTATCTTTTTCTTGGGGATCAACCTCACTAACTTGACTTGATATCATACTTTGAAGTTTACTGGTTACCTCAATTAGTGCTCCTTCCAAGATTTTTACCTTTTTGTTCTTCCTGATTATCTTATTCAGAGATGAGATCAATTCTATTTGATCATCATCATCAACTTCTTGTCCTAAGCTTGCAAACAATGATTCGATGGGTGGTCTCTATGGAATTTATGCCATCACCTTAGGTTTTTAAATAGTTTCTATGATCTCTTGCTGCATTGCTTGCTCTGCTATCAAATTTTCTTCCTTCTCCACTTCTTTTCTTATTTCTACCATTTCTTCTTTATTCTCTGCTACATCCTTTTACTCATCAATCTCTGTCAAATTTCCAACATCGGCTCCTTGGTCATTGAATGGGTGGTCTTCACTATCTAAGGTGATATTCGTGCCTTCAATGTTGATAGATTCATTTGTAATGTTGATGGAGGGTGGCTAACATAGTAAAAATGAGGAGGATCCAATTAATGATTGTCCAAACTTGTAGCCAAACACCAAAAATGTGGAATAACACAACAAGAGAATGTTTTCAACTAAATTTTCATTAACATGCCTGACTATAAGGCCTTCTAGTTTAGGGTCAAATACAATCACAAAGTATTTCTGCAACCTCTCCCAACTAGTCCAGCTCTAACAATAATAAACAATTGATGGAAACACTAAGGCAGATCTAAACTGGAGTTCACAAGCCTCCAAGAAATCTCCATGTCTCCAAGCATGCAAACCACTAGCTCTGCTATTACAACTATCAGATAATAATCTGATCTTCAAGATATCATAGGATCCAATGCTATCCTTCTTAGCTACTTCCACTGACTGACTCCCTAAACATCTACCCAAACACTCCTTAAATACAATTCCTCAACCACAAGTCGGTTGGAAGGAATAATTAACTCCTAAGTCAAGTCATCTTCTATTACAAACAAATATTAAATACAACAACAGTCAGCTCTAAAATAACCTTACAAACATTTAATTCTCCATGTTAGACTCTAGATCTACATAGGAGAATACAAAGAAAGCTACCAATAATAAAAACACCAAGCCGGCCAACTAAATCTTCAAGAACTCAAGTCGGTAAACCAGAACTATCAAGCACCAGTCAAACAATTGAGCACTAGTGAAACAATAGAGCATGCCAAGAATCACCAAATAAGCACATTGTATGAGCACCACAGGCATTGTCAAGTACAAGTTCCACTGAGCACCAAAGGTTTCATTGAGTTCCTTTAGTGATCAAGCTTTGTTCAATAAATGAGATTGTTGGTTAAAGCTACAATTGAGTAACACATAACCATTTCAACACACCACCATGCAAATTTTACAAGTACCCTAGAATGCCCCTGCATCAGACACCCCAGGTTTGAAAAGATGTTCTCATAGGCTGGAAGGACATCTTCCAGGATTCAGCACATAAACCCAGAGCTAGTTCTTCACATACAAGCCCTTCAAGTCTTCACCTTGCAAACTCTTCCACTTCTGCTTCCTCTATCTTTTCAAATCTTTCTTTGATAACACACATGCTTTTTCTCCATACTGATCCATCCTTTCAGAATTTTTCAACTCATCTCAGCTACCAAAGCTCAGGTTTCTCCTACCAAGTGTTGTATCCAGCAAAGGCATCAAGGAGAGCTTCTTGTTATTCTTCTCAATAGTAAATACATTCTTGACACAGTAATACATAGCTCTATAATCATACTTCCAAAGTCTACCAAGCAATATATGAAAACTATTCATCTCTACAGTATCACACAACACTTGATCCTTATACTAGCCAATCTGAAAATCAACAAGACACTGCTCCCTCACTTCTAGAGCATGAACATCTTGTAGCTAGCCAATCCTATAAGGATAAGGATGTGTCATTCTCTTCAAACCAAGTTTTTGAGCCATGTCCTCATCAAAAAGGTTATCAGTACTACCATTATCCATAATTACATTACAAAGTTTGCCTCTAGACTTGCACTGAGTTCTAAACAAGTTACTCCTCTGACAAGGTTCCTCCATTGCACTAAGAAATGTTCTCTGAACAAGAAAGTTCTTAGATTTAGGTTCATTCTGAATGTTCTCATTCACCATAGCAGTCCTTCGATCACCAAATTTCTTTTGTGTACACTCAAAAGATCTATGTCCTTCTTCACCGCAATTATAACAAGTACCCTTAAAGATAGCCCTACCTGTCTTCTTCTTCGGTTCCACAGGTTTTGGTTCATCTTCAATAGTCAGTTTATCCTTCATTGAGTGATCAATATTTTCCTTCCCTTGGGGATTACTATGTTGTCTCCTCTTCAACTTATCTTTTGCCTTTAGAGCATACTGATAAGAATCCTCAACTAAATCAATCTTCAACATACCAAGCTTATCCTGAATATTGAATCTCAAACCATTCACATACCAAGATACCTTTTCTTTACCAAGTTCTCTATGTCTAGACCAAATAGTCAACATATAGAACTCCTTAGTATAGTCTTCCATAGTCTAATCTTTTTTCTTCAGATTCTCCAACTTCTTAAACAAGTCAATCTCATAGTTGGTAGGTATGAACTTAGCTTTCAATTTAGTCACCATCAACCTCTACTAATTGATCTTCATTTCACCTTCATCTTCTAACATAGGGTAGGGGTGGAGGATCCAATAATGGATGGTCCAAACCTACACCATCTCTTATAACAACAATAACCACAACAAAATACAACAATATAATGCTTCAAAATAGAATTTCATTCAACATGCCCGACTGTGAGGCCTTCTGGGTTTCGGCCTTATACAATGAAATTACAAAGCATTTTAGCAATATCCTAGCTAGTCCAGCTCTAAAATACATCATCAACTAATGGAAATACTAAGGCAGATCCAAACTTGAGCTCGTAAGCCTCCAAGCATGTAAAACACTAGCTTTGCTATTACAATATCAGATAAAACATCTAATCTTCAAGATCTCATAGGATCCAATTATGATTCTACTCTACTCTAATCCCATATTAATCATCTAATACTACCTCCTCTACTGATCTATACCAACCCAAGCTCCAATATATAGCCGGCTAAGCCACAAGTCAGCCAGTCAGGCATTAATTACATTATAGGTCCAGCTTAAGGAGAGATACCAAAACTAAAGACAAAAATAAAAAAACATGTTTCAAGGATAGATTTAGGTCCACATAATATCGAAGAACAAATCTCCAACTGTGAAAGCTCCAATTTCCCCGTACGGAACCGTACAAGGTGAAATACCACATGTTTCATGCAAAACTGGTGGAAAATCAATGCTCGAGGAAAATGGTGATAACTTCCAGATCCAAATGAATTAGGACATGTTCCCTTAGGAAAATGCTCCATATTAGGTCCACTACACTACATTAACTTTGCAAGGAGAGAAACCAAAAACAACAATGGCTAATAAACAAACAACAGACAGGTACAAGAATAGAAAATGTTTTTGGTGATGCAAGATTGCTCAAGACCAAAGATGATCCTGCATTAGACACCCCAGGTAAATAAATAAATGTTCTTATGAACATTTTAATGGAATCAGAATAGATATACCATATCTATTCTTAACCCATATCTCCTCTTGTCCTTTACTCCATTTTGTCATCACTTTATCCATTGTTACACCCAGCAAATCATCTTGTCCTACACTTTTCTCATCTTTTCTTTCTGCAACTGACATAAACTATTTCTGACTGATTTTTCTACTATCAATTACACTATCACTTCGGTGAATCATATCTTCTCTAGACTTACTAACTGTAATAATTTGCCTAAGACACAGAATAAAAGCCAAGATCTAGAAGCTCAAGAGATAGCACAAGAGAGATAGGAAAAATAATCAAATAATTGATTATAGCCAATTGAATTGAATACAAAGTAGGAGTGCCTAAATATATAGGTAATGCAATAAGACTACATGATAAGGAGATGATAATATATCACCCACACAAGGTGGAATCACATGTCCACTAAAGGTGGATTATCCTCCATTGTACATGAAAGTATGAGAAACATGTGCAATAATGAGAGGATGATAATGTGATAAGAGCACTAAAGGTGGATCTCACACACAAAGAGGTATGTGAAGACAACTATCACACCTAAAGTGGAAATTCTCCTAACCATGTACTAAAATGAAATGCAAACTCATAGGTGTCTCAAAGATAAGTAATATGCAAAAGTATTATCCTAAGTAAACTTAAGTAAAGTGTAATTAGTAAATACTTAATTACACCAACACTAACCAATTCGGCACCATCTACATCTCTTTGTGTCACTAGTTTCATCATGTTCTACACTATCCTTGGCAAAAAGACCATCTGCCTCTTAATCTCTATAAATTCCTCAGCTATATCATTCTCTTTTCCTTGCAAACTCAACTTCCTTTCATCCACAGGAATATGTTCATCAACTCTCTACTCCTGATATTTTTAACTATCACAAGAACAACACCTGATAACTCTACATCCACTAGTCCCAACCTCCTACAAAGGTAAAAAATTATGCCTAGATCCACCATGTATTACCACATATGTATTCACATGACCATGAAACAAAACATGCCTATTAAATTTCCAAGGTCTCTTGAGAAACATATGACAAGCATCCATAGGCAATACATCACATAATATTTAATCATGATAAGATCCAATCTAAAAATTAACCAAGCATTGTTCTTCAATCCTAACCTTAGACACATCTTGTATCCAACTAATCTAATAAGGGTTAGGGTGTTTCTTCCTTTCCAAATTCAATTTACTAACCATCTCTTCTGAAATAAAGTTTTCAGAACTACTACCATCAACTATAACACTACATACCTTATTCTTGCACTTACATCTATTTCTGAACAAATTTCTTCTTTGCACTACTTCCTTAGCACATGTAGGCAACCTCCTAGTGATAAGAAATTCACCTTTTTCTGCAACATTCTCAATGTCTTCTTCAGTAGTCACTGCAACTCTTTTTCTAGGACATTGAAAAATTCTATGATCCTCTTCACCACACTAAAAACAAGTACCAGGGAACTCATTTCTCCATCTCCCTCTCTATCCATTATTGTAGTTCTTAGTGACTTGACCACTACCAGATCCTTCATCAGTCTTCTTAGGATTTTCTACCACATTACCTCTAGCAATTGTTTCATTAGTCTTACCAACTCAGTTCCTATTATTTTGTCTTCCTTCAAACCTCTTGTTCAACTTCTCCTAAATTTTTAATGCCATCTGATAAGCATCTTCTATAGTTGTCATCTGAATAGTAAGTAACTCTTCTTGAATACTAGGTCTCAAGCCATAAACATACCTAGCAACCTTCTCTTTATTAGCTTCAAAATGACCAGTCCTAATCAGGATTCTATAAAAATCCTCAGTATACTCATACATTGATTTGTTGTTCTTCTTCAAGGCTTGCATCTTCTTAAACATCTCTAACTCATAATCCACTGGAATGAATTTCTTTTTCAACTTGTCAACCATTCGGTTCCATCTAATGATATTTTATTTTCCTCTCCTACTTGTTTCCAATTGAACTTCTCTCCACAAAATATTTGCATGAGCCTTCAACTTAGTCTTTGCAAATCAAAGTCTATCAAGATATTCTATTTATTCATACTCAAAGTATTCATCTATTTCATTAATCTAATCAATCAACTCTTCTGGCCTTAGGCTTCCAACAAGTGTAGAAACTTCAATCTTAGGTCTTTTCCCAATTTTAGACATAGCCTTTAGGATTCTACTCTCTTCTAGATCCCTGGCTTCTTCTATAGCTTCTTCAAAATGATCTTCTTCCTTAGACTCATCTTCACTATATTCTTTCGATGTATTCTTCTTTCTCAATTCCTTTTGTAGATCTTGCACTTGTTTTTGCAAAGCCCTAAAATCATCAAGATTGAATTCTCCAGCTTGTTCTTCCTCTGAGATCTCATGATCTCTCCTCAGAACCATCTTCAATCCAAGGTCCTGGTGCAAAATGCCTCACCTTAGGTGATCTATCCACACACTCAGGATCTTCAAGCTCTGATACCACTTGATGCAAGGTAGGGGTGGAGGATCCAATGATGGATGGTCCAAATCTACACTAGGTCTTATAACAACAACAACCACATCAGAATACAATAATATAATGCTTCAAAATAGAATTTCATTCAACATGCCTAGCTGTGAGGCCTTCTAGGTTTTGGCCTTATAAAATAAAATTACAAAGCATTTCAACAATCTCCTAGCTAGTCCAACTCTAAAAAAAATCAGTAACTGATGGAAACACTAAGGAAAATCCAAACTTGAGCTCGCAAGCCTCCAAGAAATCTCCTTGTCTCCAAGTATGTAAAACACTAGCTCTGCTATTACAATACCAGATAAAACATTTGATCTTCAAGATCTTGCAGGATCCAATTATGATTCTACTCTACTCTAATCCTATATTACTCATCTAATACTACCTCCTCTACTTCTCAATACCAACCCAAGCTCTAATATAAAGTCGGCTAAGCCACAAGTCAGCCAGTGAGGCATTAATTACATTATAGGTCCAGCCTAAGGAGAGATACCAAAACTAAAGACAAAAATAACAAAACACAATGCAAAGATAGATTTAGGTCCACACAAGATCCAAGAAAAAATCCCCAACCACACAAGCTCCAATTTCCCCATTTGGAACTGTGCAAGGTGAAATACCACACATTTCATGTGAAAGTAGCATAAAATTGATGCTTGAGGAAAATGACAATAACTTCTAGATCCAAATGAATTAGGACGTGCACCCTTAATAGAATGCTCCATATTAGGTCCACTACACTACATTAACTTCACAAGGAAAGAAACCAATAGAAAAAACAACTACTAAACAAACAACATATAGGTACATGAATAGAAAATGTTTTTGGTGATGCAAGATTGCTCAAGACCCAAGATGCTCCTGCATCATCTTCTCTATCTCTTTGTAATTATTTCCACAAAAGAGAAGCATGTCCTTTCAAATTAGTTTGTGCCAATCTTAATCTAAGAGGATCTTCAATTTATTCAAGCTCAAATAAATCTTCTAATTCACCAATCCAATAAATCAAATCCTTGGGTCTCAAAGTACCAGAGAAAGTAGAAACTTCCATTCAATAACTATTACTTAACTGAGCTCTAGATCTATGCAACTGACTAGTTCTATCTTCACCATATCTATCTCTCTGGTCATCTCCACTAGATCTAGTAGCTTCAAAGTCTTCAACAGCTTCCTCATAACCATCTATAGTACCAATATTCCTTGGCATACCAACAACAGCTCTCATGACCTCAGTGATCATGGCATTCTTTATTAATTCCATCTTAGATCTAAAATCAACTTTAACTTTCTCTGTAATCTTTGATTCCACAACATCATAGAGATCTGGAATTGATCTAGGGTCCAATCTTCTCAGAGGCATCCTTAAAGATCTTTGAAAACCCAATGCAATAAGTCACCAACCAAGGTCCTGGTAAAAAATGCCTAAACTCAGAGATCAGTTTACACACTCAATAAATTCAAGCTCTGATACCATTTGATGCAATACAAATAAGGAGGATCTAATTAAGGACTGTCCAAACTTGCAGCCAAACACCAACAATGTGGAATAACACAACAAGAGAATGTTTTCAACTAAATTTTCATTAACATGCCCTACTGTAAGGCCTTCCAGGTTAGGGCCAAATACAATCACAAAGTATTTTTACAACCTCTCCTAGCTAGTACAGCTTTGACAATAATCAACAACTAATGGAAACACTAAGGCAGATCTAAACTTGAGCTCACAAGCCTCCAAGAAATCTCCTTGTCTCTAAGAATGCAAACCACTAGCTCTCCTATTACAATTATTAGATAACAATCTGATCTTCAAGATCTTGTAGGATCCAATGCTATCCTTCTCATCTACATCCACTGATTGACTCCCTAAAAAATTCCCAAACACTCCTTAAATACAATTCCTCAAGCACAAGTTGGCTGGTGCAAGAGCACCTAGGCTAGCCGCCAATGTCTATGTCATTTTGGCTTGTATCTGACATTAGCCAAGTTAGAGGGTTGTGTGTTTGATTTGGACCTTAGAAGGACATTGCAAATTTGGACTAGGTGAGTTAGTGATAGTGCTAAGGTCACCAATTACTATTTGTTAGTTGTTTTTTATTAAACTTAGGCTTAGAAGCTTAGAGATGGATTTGAGTTATTAATGTGTTCTAAACACATGAATGATGTAAGAAAGATGCCTTGAGGCCATAAATAAAGTTGATTTATCGAGATATAGAGGTTAGAGGTCCTAAAATTTAGGATGGTGGCATGAAGGCAAAGATGCCAAATGTTGTTAAAAAGTTGTCATGACAACATTTGCAATAAAGGCAAATGTTGCATGCCACTCGACAACATAGGATCCCCTAGAAGATAGGAGTAGGAGATTAACCAAAAAGGCCTAAAAACATGGAGAATGGCATCTAAGACCATCTCAAGCTTGGATTTTGAGATAGACATCATTGTAACAAGATTTTGAATAGTGAATTTAGCTTTGCAACTCTATTTTAAGAGGAACCTGAGCTTCTCAGTGTGACAATGTTATTTTGTGGATTGAAAGCTTTGATTTAGTGGTGGATTTTTATTTTTGAGTTAGTTTTAAGTGTTTTTCATTTAGTAAGCAAGTTGATTTGAGTTAGTCTAAGGTCTTGAATAAATTGTTTTAGGTTTAGGGAGTTTCCTGGTCCTGTCCTAACCAGTTTGTCATTTCATGGCTCCCCCATGAAATCTAGCCATGGGATCTTCCTAAGGGTAGATGAATATGTTAGGAGAGCCATTGGTCTATACATATTTATAGTTAGAAGTCATGAGGATCTGGGTTTCTATTTTTAATGCCAAGTCCTAGGCGAGCATACAGTGCCCGGTTAGAGGTTTGAAGGTGAAGATTTGAAGATTTCTTGTAGGGTATAATAGTACAGTATGGAAAAAGTATAGTTCCAAGTTTGATATGAACATATTTTGATATGTAAGGAGGATTGAGAGACTATCAATCCATTTGATTGAGATTTGAATGAGAAACCAATGAGGTCCTATAAATTAGGCCTTTTTAGTCCTATTAGACCTAGATAATAGGAACCCTGTGTACAAAGGACCTAGGAGTCTAAAAAATTCAGAATCCTTCATAAAATTCAAAAGGGTATCGAAATGTGAGATTATATTTTCAAGTTGTTTGGAAAGTTTTGGCAGGAATTGGTAAAAGGTCACTGGTAAAGGCTACAAGGAATTAGGCCTAATTAGGCCTCCTAAAGACTAGGTCTTGAACCTAATAGGAAAAGGCTTGAAGGTCCTTCTAAATGGATCCAAATGGAGGTGATATGAATGTAGATGAAGCATTTGAAATCCCTACAATGAATTCCATGATTGGTGATAAGTTGGCACTTAGAGTCTTCTAAGAGTAGAAGTTAGCATTGGAGAACTACATGGTGTTTGTCCTTCAAGGTGAAGCACAAGGAGTGAGGCTCTTGGAGAGGAGATAGATAAGGCCTTAGTTAATCATCTAATCCTTTGGAGATCCTAGAGGAGATTAGGATCCTTGATAGAGACAAGCTAGGTCTCTTAGAAGTTGTGCAAGAAAACCTTGGAACACTCACATCATATTGGTATCAGAGCTTGCTTTGATCAGGCTTGTGGTTGATGTTGCAACATACTGAATCAGTAGGAGAGAATAATTTAGTGGGATTAGTGGAAGATAAAACCATGGTGACTAACACTGAGTTAGCCAAGAAGGTGGAAGACCAAGAAGAGGATAATAGGTTGCTAAGAGAAAGATTGTCTCAAATGGAGCAAATCTTGGGTGAAGTCCAAGACAAAGCTGATAAGGTGAAAGATAAGATAGATCAAAAGGAAGAAAAAGAATCAAGGGAAAAGGAATTGGAATTGGAGGAGGAAGATCCAACCACTAACCCTATTCTTCCTGAAGAACCCTTCTTAAAGGCACTAAAGGCCTTAAGTGGCAAAGCTTTGGAGGGTGTACCACTATTTAGTGGACAAATGGATTCAGATTTAGTCATGGATTGGATTGACAACATAGAGAATCACTTTGAATGTGATGGTATCTCAGAGGCCCAAAAATTTATGTTGGCCAAATCAAGGTTGAGAGGTTCAACACTCACATGGTGGAAGTTTGTGCAAACTAAAACAAAAAAAGAAGGAAAGGGTCTTGTAGTTACATGGAAGGGCATGGTAACTAAGGTGAAGCAGACCTACCTACCTAATGATTATGAAGTTTAGTTACATAGGAGGAGACAAAATATTAGACAAAAAGATTTGGATGTCCAAGCATACACTGAAGAGTTCCAAAAGTTGTGCTTAAGATCAAAAGTGGTTGAGGATGAAAGAATCAAGCTAGCTAGGTATTTGAATGGACTTAAATGGTCTATTCAAGAAGACATGAGCCTTGTGAACTTCAAAACTATCTACCAATGTTATCAAATGGACTTGAAGATAGAGGAGAAAGGGAAAAGAAAGCAAGAACAGACCTCCAAAGGAAGAGGTAAAGGAAGAGATAGTAGAGGACAAAGAGGTGGATATGGTGGAAGGAGTTTAGAATCAAGGGCTCAAGGAGAAGTCAAGTACACTAAGAAACAAGTAGGAAGTTCTAGTAGAGGTGGTAGAGGAAGGAGCTCTAATTCTAGAGGAAGAAGTGGTGGACAAGGAAGAGGCAATTATTTTGCCAATATGAAATGTTATCATTGCAATCAAATGGGACACCCTACCTATAGGTGTCTAGAGAAGGTTAGTACTTCTCAAGGAGGTGATAAGAGAACTAATTTAGTTCATGAGGAGACAAATGTAGTAGAGAAAATTTTTGAAGTACCACTAACATCAGAGGAAGGAGAGAACCTCATGACAAGGAGAACTTTGATCAAGGAGCCGGTTAAAGAAGGACCAAGCCAAAGAAGATCCCTACTTAGGATAAAGTGTAAAATGATGGGTAAAGTATGTAGAGTCATCATTTACTCAAGGTATAATGACAATATTGTGTTAGAGGAAGTAGTCAACAAGCTAAGCATGAAAAGGATACCCTAGACTAATCCTTACAAGGTCACATGGCTAAATAAAGGCCAACATGTGTTAGTAAATGAGAAAGCTTGGGTGGAGTTCTCAATTGGAAGGTATAAGGAAAAAGTTTTGTGTGATGTGTTACCTATGGATGCATGTCATTTTCTCCTAGGTAGACCATGGAAATTTGACCACCAAGCTATGCATGATGGAGTGAAGAACTCCTATTCTTTCAAGAAGGATAATGTGACTTTCAAAATTCAGTCACTGTTAGAGGATGCAAAGGTAAAGAATATAGGTCCTAATGTGCTCATGGTTGGTGAAAAAGAGTTCTTAGAAGCCATGGAAGAGAGTGAAGGAGTTGGCTTTGCATTAGTGTTAAGACCAAGAGAGGTACATGAAGGTAAGACAACCAAGAAGCAATAGTTACCGAAGGAGATACAAAGCATGCTGCTAACTTATGAAGGTATAGTAAGTGATGGACAAACATCAACATTACCCCCTAAAAGAGCCATAAGTCATAGAATAGACTTGATACCTGGAGATACCCTACATAAGGCAGCCTACAAGATGACCCCTCAACAAAATGAGGAAATTGCTAGACAAATACAAGAACTCCTAAACCAAGGTCTCATTAGAAAGAGTATTAGTCCACATGTCATACCCACTATCCTAGCATCTAAGAAAGGAGGAACTTGGAGGCTTTGTAATGATTCAAGGGCTATTAATAGGATAAACATTAGGTATTGGTTCCCTATCCCAAGGATTGAAGACCTAATGGATTTTCTAGGTGAAGCTAAGTACTATAGCAAGATAGACTTGAAGAGTGGCTATCACCAAATTAGGATACATGAAGGAGATGAGTGGAAAACAACCTTCAAAACCAATGAAGGTTTGTATGAATGGCTTGTCATGACATTTGGACTATCTAATTCCCCCTCCACATTCATGAGGCTCATGACTGAAGTCCTCAAAGACTACATTGGAAAATTTTTAGTGGTATATCTTGATGATATATTGATTTATAGCAAGACAAAAGGTGACCATCTCCAACACCTTGAGACTATTTTCAAGAAGTTTCATGATGAGAAGTTGATGATCAACTTGGAGAAGTGTGAATTCATCAAGACATAGATAGTATAACTTGGGTTTGTGTTGTCTCATGGTAATCTGAAAATGGATGTTAGTAAAGTGGAAGCCATCATAAATTAGCCTACTCCAAGGACAAAAATAGAGGTAAGAAGTTTTCATGGCCTTGCTTAATACTATAGGAAGTTTATAAGGCAATTTAGTGTTATTTGTGCTCCTATGTTGGACACCATTAAAGGATGCATCAAGACTAAGTTTTTATGGAATGAGAAAGCTAACAAAAGCTTTGAGTTGTTGAAGGAAAAGATTGCTACCCAACCTATTTTAGTCTTGCCAAGCTTTGAGAAGCTATTCACTATAGAGTGTGATGCTAGCAATGTGGCTATTGGAGCTATTTTAAGCCAAGAGGGTAGACCAATGGCTTTTCATTTAGAGAAGTTGAGTGAATCTAAGAAGATGTATTCTTCTTATAACCTTGAAATGTATGCACTAGTTCAGGCCTTAAGGAAATGGAGGCACTATTTGCTTCCCACGGAGTTCATAGTCTATTCAGACAACCAAGCACTAAGTTTCTTGAACTCTCAAGAGAAATTGAGTCACAAGAACATGAAGTGGGTTGAATAGGAGAGCTCTTACTATTCAAGAGATTTAGTTGAAGAGCATGGGAATAGATCATTTCAAAGATCTATATGCTGATGATGAAGACTTTACAGAAATTTACAAGGTATGTGCTAAATACAAGAATCATTTTCATAGAAAATATGCTGAATACACTTTGCAAAGTGATCTTTTGTTTAAGGGAAATTAGTTATGTGTCCTTAGAGGCTTTATTAGAGAGAATGTGATTTAGGAAAATCACAATGGTGCATTGAGTGGTCACTTTGGGATCACTAAGACTCAAGAACTTGTTCAAAAGTTCTACTATTGGCCAAGAATGAACCTTGATGTTAGAAGGTATGTTGAAGGTTGCATATTGTGTCAAAAGGCCAAAGGAACCTCTTCAAATGTAGGAATATATCAACCATTACCTATTCCCACTAGGCTATGGGAATGCTTGAGCATGGATTTTGTAGTTGGGTTACCCAAGACAAGACAAGGCATGGATAGTGTTTATGTAGTTGTGGATAGATTCAACAAGATGGTGCACTTTGTGCCATGTAAGACAAATAATGATGCTATCCAAATAGCCTCTCTTTTCTTCAAAGAGATAGTAAGAATACATGGGTTTCCTATGAGCATTGTGTCAGATAGAGACACCAAGTTTATGAGTCATTTTTGGAAGACTCTTTGGTAGAGATTGGGCACTAATTTATCATTTGGATCTGCATACCATCCCCAAATTAATGGTCAGACCGAAGTGGTAAATAGAAGCCTTGGAAATATATTAAGGTGCTTGACCAAGGAATATGGTCAACAATGGCATCAATTGATTGGACAAGCTGAGTATGCATATAATGATACTATAAACAGATCAATAGGGAAGAGCCCATTTGAAATAGTATATGGTCTACATCCTAGAGGAGTCTATGAACTAAGAGACTTAAAGGATGGAGTGTAGGGAAGTGGATATGCTGATGACTTTTCTTATGAAATGCATGAGATTCATGACATAGTCAGGAAGACTTTGATAGAGAATACTATGAATCTTAAGACTAAGGTTGATGAGAGTAGAAGAGAAATTTAGTTCAATGTGGGAGACTTGGTGATGGTGCATCTAAACAAGTCAAGACTATAGAAGGGAGTCCCACACAAGCTACAAATGAGGAGTATAGGTCCATGTCCTATCTTGGCAAGGTATGTGAATAATTCTTATAAAGTGGAGCTATCAAAGGATAGTGGACTGTCCCCTATCTTCAATGTTGCGGACCTAGTTCCTTATAAAGAAACACCACCTAATTTAGATCAAAGCCTTAGTGAAGTAATCCAAGATGTGGAAGAACTCAAACTACCTTCTACAACAGTCAATAATGCTGATAGTATACTAGATACTAGAGTCTACAAGAAGACTAGAACCAAGGAGTACAAAGAACACTTGATCAAGATCTTGCTTCATGCGGATTTGAGTATCTGATTCATTTACCTAAGATTAGGGTAAATCATGGACTATTGACTGCTTTGATAGAGAGATTCCATTTTGAGACCTAGACATTCCACTTTCTGACTGGGGAGATCACTTTTACACTAGAGGATGCATACCATATACTACACATTCCCTTCCATTCAGGTCAGTGTCTAGCATATGTGAGTTTGGGGAACTCTGGTTTACTAGCATTCAGACATCTTTTTGGTGATGATACACAACTGACTGGTTCTATTTCTTGGGAGACCTTTGTACATCACTATGGTTAGACCCATAGATTAGATTACATCCTTGTTGGGATGATAGGAGGCATCATTATGTTTGACCATCAGCAGAATAGTCTATTGATGGGCTAGGCACCGATGGTAGCACGTATGATGGAAACTCCTTCTAAGTTAGCCTAGGGTTAGTTTTTATTAGCCCACATGTTCTCTGAGATGCACAAGGTAGTGTATCAGGAGAGAAAGTATTTTTCTGCTGGTGCTTTAGTTCTATAGATCTGGGCATGGGAGCATATCCTAGTTTTGAGATTAGTGTGCTAGTCATAGTGACATCCACAAGAGCCCATTATTTATATTTATGCTAGATATGTCAAACAGGTTCACATGGGCCATGTAGAGTACTAGAGATGGTGCCTTGATGACATGACATTTGTATGATGGAGGCCTTATGTAGATATTGAGCCTTGGCCTACGACATGAGAGCAGTTTAGTTTCTTCTTCTAGAGCCATGTGTTGATTGGACAATCATCCTCTATACTTGAATGATTTATTATTACCAGGGTGTGGTGATAGTATGGATGAGTGTAGGATACACCTCAGGATTATGCCACTTATGCTTGGATAGCCCATGAGCTCAAACTTGGATGGACCGCTAGGATTTCTTATGCCTTGTGTTCATAGGAGTATAGTGGTATTGTTGGTAAGGACTGGGAGTACAAAGCACAGGTTGTTGATGCTAGAGTGACAGATGGCTTTATATCATGGCTGGAAGATCACCCAATCTATAGGTTCTCTGATCCCATAGAGCTGATACCTTCCATGGAGGAGGCTATGGATGTTATTGGAGCTCTGATGAGATAGGGCTTGAGACTCACACAGGCTCCGATTTTGCACCTGACACCTTTGAGGCCGAGAGTGATGGCTCCTCCCTAGAGACCAATAGGGTAGATGAGCCCCCCTCATCCCACTAAGTCTACAATAGATAGGCCTACAAGTGCACAAAGATGGACTAGGGGAGAGGGCAATACTTTAGGTAGTATTGGTACTACTAAGGAGGTACTTGCAGTTGAGAAGATTGTAGGTGGTGATTTTGATCCATTACAAGAGGATACTTTTTTTTGATTTAGGTGATGAGCTGAGACACCATAAGGCATAGAGAGCCGAGACTACAAAGCAGCCAACTATAGATACTAAGATGCTAGCAGTAGATGCTGACCCTAGTGTTCTAGTTACTCCATAGGAGGTCATGAGGAGACTCAGATTATAGGTCAGGGACCTGAAGGTTTGCAGTGCTTGCTGGGAGGAGAGGTTTCTTGAGGCAGATAAACAGCATGCTGAGCTTCATGGTGAGGTTCAAAGATTATAGGTAGAGGTTATTCATTAGACCTCTTGGGCCACATATTATGTTTTTGTGTATTATGCTATTGTTCTGGCTTCTTGAAGAGTTCCTTTGTACTCTCAGTATATGTTAGCATCAGAGGGAGCCAGGGCACCCAGAGCAGAGGTAGTGCCAGATGCACCACCGTCACCTCCACTAGATGGAGAGGATTAGGATGACAGTTGACCTATCTTCTTATTCTAATATTTTTGATCTTTTGATTTTGATATGATTCTAACTTCTGATAGCTCACATGAGCTCATTCTTTTGTACACTGTGCCAGTAGTGCACCCTTGACTATTTTGAGTTTTATGATATATATATATATATATATGAGATCAAGATTTTTGGTTGTGACTTCATTTGTACTTGTCATGTTTTGATTTTATGATGATATCATGTGATGTAAATGCTATGATTAATGTAGAATATATGTATGGACTTATGCAATGCAATGATTTTATTTCATATGTATGGATGTTATGGAAATTTGATTCATTACGGAAAGTGTATGTATGGTAATGTATGTAATGCAATAGATGGAACGAATGCTTATGTAATGTAAATGCAATGATACACATGATATTTTTTGTAGGTATTGATGAAGACAAGGACTCAGTCTTATGTCAAAAAGGATGTTTAACCCAGGATTGTGACTACTTGTGTTTCTATGAGAAGACCTTCGTATGAGATTCAGCTCTTCATTTTCAGTTTAAGTATAGTTTTTAGAAGAATTGTTGAAGATTTTCAAGCAATTTGTGAGATCATGCAATCATGCAAAGTGAAAAATGACATGCAAAATGAAATGCAACCTAAGATCTAGGACCTAGTCCCTGATCATGTGTCGGTCATTTGTCATCATTGAGTTTTTAGGTAATCGGATAAATCAATACAATGCCCACTAGTTATGAAACCATAGACATATGAATATCGATTTGTATGTGTAGGAATCAATACAACACCCACTAGCTATGCAACCATGGACATATGAATATTGATTTTATTTTTAGAATGTCAGATTAGATATAAGCACCAAGGCATAAATGCCAAGATGACCTAAATATCATGTCCATTTTGATATAGCAATTTGTATAAGCATAAAAACATAAATGTTGTGATGACTTGAATATGCCTTGTATTACAAACACATAAAACAATCAAGAGATCATTCTAAATCCAGTGTGAATTACCCGTAGTGACCCTTTATCATTCACATCCTTAGGCAAGATCATGTTTCATAGTAGGAGAAAGAACTTACTCAAAAAGACAATAGTTAGATCAAAATTCTTTTAATTTTCCATGTATCAATGGTCGAGGTACACATGGCCATCCAATTTGAGATAGAGACTCTTACAGACAGACACCATTTCAATCCAGAATTTCCAAAGTTGTTAGATTTTCACATACAAGCAGAAGACAAAGAAAAGATTATGCCCCCAGTCATCACTCTCTAAATCCTATAAAGGACATCATCTAAGAGCTCAAAGGGACACAATATGAAAAAATCTCAATGTGAATCGGTAAGCATACAAGGAGATAAAAGCATGTAAAAGCATAGATTATTTTCAGTTTGTGTTTGATTGCGTTGTTGTAGATGCAAAATCCTTTCTAGAGAGGAGACATACAGACAGAATTAGATGAAGCTTCAAAGGACTCTGACTAGATATGAAACATCTAAGATATAATGGAGGCCATAGGATATGACATTGATTGCCCCCAGGTTTGAAACATTGATAGGATATAGACACTTGAGCCGATTGGTGTACAGACTGACTTATTAAAAACATGAATGTAGAAACAAACTAGGAAATATGTACAAACTAAAGCAAGACTGAAAGCTGGGAAAGACCAAGATTGCACTAATAGATGGAGCATTTTAAACAAGTGGCACCCATTTGCCGGGTTTTCACCATCTTGGCAGAGATTCTATTTTTGCTACCAAGGTGCCTATTTCCAATTTTTCACCAAGGCACTTTTTCTTTTTCTCATTTTTTTGTATTTTTCATTTTTCCAATTTTTTTAATATTTTTGCTATTTTTTTATTTTTTTGTGAATCATCAAGTTGCCTATTGCTAGGTTTTCACCAAGATGTTCATTTTTCAGGACTTTTTCAGATTTTAAAGATTTTTTCAAGACATTTTACCATAGACTAAATGCCTTAGGCATAGAATTTCTTCAGATGGAGAACATTGATTGGTTCTCAGAGTTGTTCTCCTTCAGTTGTTGAGAGTTGATAGGCTCCAGAGCCAAAAGTAGTAGTGATAACAAAGGGACCCAGCCATTTGGGTTCAAACTTCCCCTTGTGTTCTCGATGTGATTGATTTTTAGGATTCTCTCTCAAGACCAGATTGCCAACCTGAAATTCTCTATGTTTGACTTTCTTGTTGTAGCCTCTAGATATTTTTTTCTGATACACTCTGAGATGATCATACACTACTTGTCTACGCTCATCTAGTACTTCAAGTTCTTGCAACCTAGACACTCTGTAGTCATCATTAGTTACTAGAACATGCATTCTGATTCTTAGTGATGGGATTTCAACCTCAATAGGTAGTACCACTTCAGACCCATAAACTAAAGTGAATGGTGTAGCCCTAGTGGTAGTTCTGATACTTGTTCTGTAAGCCTAGAGAGTTGGATTGATCATGAGATTCCAATCTCTTCCTATCTTATTAACTATATGGTGCAAGATTTTTAATAGATTCTTGTTAGAAGTCTTTGCTTGTCCATTCTGTTGGTGTTCAAAATGATGCTTATGCTCCTAGGCTACCAATATACCCTCAGATAGATTTTAGGAATGGTTAGCTCCAAAATGTATAGGGACCTTAGGGTAATTGGACCAACTGTAGGGACAAGACTACCCTCTTCTGCTTTAGGCTTTGCAAAACCAAGGCGGGTGCACCTAACCCAGTGAAAATTATACTTCACACACCAAAGACTGGGTCTAAACAATAGATTGAATAGTAAGAAAGTGCTAAATGCTAACCTCACATTCATTGACTCTCCATTACTATAGGGTAGAACATTACAACCAAAGACTTAAAGTTTAGGAATGGTTCTTAATTTATGTGTTTGAATCATAACAACCTCAATCAATATATGTTAATAAAGAAGTACTCATCTAGGCCAGTGCCTCATCCATTGGGCATAATCTCTTAGACAAACTATACACACACACCAAAGTATATCTGAGACTCAAAGCCATAAACACATTTAAAATCTCCTTTACTACTTATAGAATATCCTTACATAGACAAGAGATAAATCTATGTCCCATCTAGAGCATTATTTCATCTGATCCTAGATCAGAACTCAAGAATGAAGACACATACATAAATTAATATGCAATGAACTAGAAAGTTCAAAATCTATCTGCGATGACATAAAGGAGAGAGAAGAATCATGTATCTACATTAAGTATGAAGAATCCTCAAGTGTATACAATTAGTCCAAGCAAACCATGCTTGTAAATTATAGCTTAGACCTGCAACTTTCTTTCTACTATCAACAAATACTAAAACAAATCATTACAATTCAAACTAAGAAGAGGACTCACAACCAAAAGATTTGAATACCTAACTCCCCATTCCCTCGAATGATCATAAAAATTTCTTTATACCAGGATAACAATACAAGCATAATGATCATTCCCAATTCAAAAATTCAAAACCACCTAACACCACTGAGGAGTTAACATAGACACGACAGGGACCAAGCTGCAGCTGGTTAGCTCAAAATAGTTCAATTTCAATAGTTATCTATTCTTGTACCGGTCCCAAGTACAAAATCATCACAAACCCCCAAGAAATCTAGCCAAAATGACCCCTGCAATACATCTTGAGTACTGCCTCATTTACTTTCTCACAGCAAGACATTCCTCTGCAACTACCCATGGTAGCCTGGACCACACTACAACAATTGACAACCATTTTCACCCACTCTAGCCGCTCAAAAATTGAATTATGGTACTTTCTATTGTTGCAAACCCTCTGCAGAAATTTGAAATTGAATATAAATGGTCATTTTATGGCACCTACAATAGATCAGCGGTCCTTATTTAAAATTGATTCAACTTTAAGTCCTGACCGTCAGATCCTTCCCATTCGCGGGCTTAGTGATTTATCTTTTTAAAAAGAACCTCAGTCACTTTTGGTGAACTGGTGACTGAAGGGTTCCACCAATTCACAAAACACTTTATACTACCACTAAAAAATTTAGAAATTATGTGGCCCTCTTCTGCCGAATTGCTAGACTCTTTAGAATACTGCCAAATCTTCTCACGAATGAGCGAAACCCCTGAAAGTTATCGGAACCACTAAACAAAATTATCCAAACCACCAACAAACTAAGAAACTAACTGGGCCCGCATCTGGAAGATCAACGACCGTCTCATCTTCGCATAGACCTCTGAGATTCTATCAGAACATAAGCCATTCGTCAATTAAGAATCTTACCTTGCTTGAAAGAAAACCGGCTCCACTGACACAATACAGTCAGCAACATGCGGACCAATCAAAACACTCCAAATCAGCTCCACCTGACACCAAGACCATCGCCAAAGATACATTTGAGACAAATGAGATCAATGGCTGGCGTAAGATCTCAAGCCTTTGACAGATTCCATGAGAACTTACACCCGTCATTGGATGGATTACGGATGTCAGGACCCTCTGACCCATTAGAAAATTAGGTCCCACTGACACATGCTGAGTTGTTTACATGTGGACCAATAGGAAAATGCTGACATGGCACACCTGGCAGTTAGGACCCACTGAGAACTTTATACTGCCTAGAAGATCAGATAGCTGGCGCAAGATCTGAAAGGCTCCAAAGATTCTATGCACTTATATGCCAACCATCGATCAGGAATCATCTAATTGAGATACCGGGCCCACCGTGCTTTATAGGATATTTTGACAAATGATAGATGACCACATGAGCCTACCTAGTAGTGGACCCACCTACATTGAAAGGGTTACATCATGGAAATGAATCAATGGCTATCTTAAGTTTGCAAGCCTTTGACATATCTCATGAGAAGATACGCCCACCGTCGGATGAAGATACTGTCTAAGAGGGGCCCAAGGAAATAATGAAATTGAGAACTTAGGAAAAATTAAAACATGACTTAGGGAAATATTAAATCACCGCTGGGCATGCAAACTTAGGAAAAAATAACCAAGGACATAGGAAATATTAAAGGGGACCCCACCAACACATGAAAAACCTAACCGCGCACAAGGTAAAGTGAATTTTTAAAAGGCACATGCGGATAAAAGTTTTAAGTGGGATGAAAAAGAAACACCAAAATAGAAAAGGGCTAGGGTATTTTTAATTTTTTAAATGTCCAATGGCTATACTTTGAAAATTAACAAGGGTTTTAAGCTAGAAATCTAGAAAATACTGTAGAGACCAGAATAAAAAGGGGTAGAACCATGAAATTTTTACTAGTGCTAATAGTAGCTCATATTAGGGGATGCATGCCTCTTGCAGGGATGGTAAGGATTTAGAATCACTGGGAGAGCAGACCAACTCAAAATTTTGACCTAGAAACAAAACATAGACAAACTGAAAATAGGGGAAAACCTAAACTACTGTTCATGGAAAAGATACTTTAGGTGAAGTAAAACTTTAGAAATTTTCCATGAACAGGAAATTCCAAAGTACCACTAGTTAAGTCCTTCAAGACATAAGAATCTGTCCCCCATTTTTTTTCAATAAGATAAGGGCCCAACCAAATTGGATCAAATTTTCCATGCTTCCCCTTATCTTCCAACCTTGCATTCCACATCAAGACAAGGTCATCAATCTCAAAACTCCTTTGAGTAGTCCTTCTATCAAATAAGTTCTTACATTATCTCTGCAATGCCTCATTTCTTTCATGTGCATCCCTCCTTACCTCTTCCAATTGGATCAGTTCATCCATTCTCGCTCTCATCTCATCATTCAAATCTTCATCATATGCTTGAATAAACCAATACATCTATAAATAGTTATTCTGAGGCAATCTATAACTTATTCCATAAAGTAGGTCAAATGGGGCACAACCTATGGCTTTCTTTACAGTTACTCTGTCAGCCCATAATGCCCACCATAACTTTGACTCCCAGGCCTTCTTATTTATGTCCAACACCCACTTGAGAATTTTAATAAGACTTTTATTACTGGATTCAGCTTGGCCATTTCCTTGTGGATGGTATGAGGAAGAAAATGAAATGTGTATCCCATATTGCTGACAAAAATCACTAAACTCCTATGATCTAAAAAACATTGCATTATCAACCACAATTGTCTCTGGGCAACCAAATCTAGTGAGGATATTCTACATCACAAAATCAGTCACAACCCTACTAGTGGCCTTTCTAGTAGGGATAACTTCAACACACTTGGTAAAATAGTCTATTGCCACTAGTATGTACGAATGTCCACCACTAGACATGTTTGGAATTTCACCAATGAAATCCATACCCCACTTCTGGAAAGGAGCTTGAACTGTAATAGGTTTGAGTGGCAAATTTCCATTGAATTTCAACTTCCCAGCAAATCTCTAACATGCATCACATTTTCTTACAAACTGATGGGTATCCTTAAAAATTGTAGGCCACAAAAATCCAAACCTAAGGATCTTGTGGGCTGTGGTCTTTGCCATGTAATGTCCTCCACACACACCTTGGTGCATTTCCTTTAACAGAGCCTCAGACCTCTCATGGTCTATGCATTTTAGCAGTACTCCTTCATTGCTTCTCCACCATAACTTACCATGTATAATAGCATACCTTGCAAATTGCAACTTGATAGTTCTTCTTCTGTTTTCATCCATCTCAAGGGGAAGGACTAATTTCTACAAGTAACCAATGACATCATTGTACCAATCACAACAATCCATATCACAAACATATGACCTTTTTTCTTCTTCTAACATATTTATATGATTTGCAATTAAATTACTTTGTGCCATCAATTTTGCAAGACCTAAGCCTCTTACCAACTTTGTGATCTGGATATCAATATTAAATTCTTGGATCCTTTTGATCCATCTACATCTTCTCCCTGAAACTTCTTGCTGCACCAAAATATCCTTAACTGTAGCACTAGGAACATAAGCAACCACCCTAGCTCCCATAAGGTAACATCTGAAAGCCTCGACTACTTTGACTAAGGCATAAGCCTATTTCTCAGTAATATCATATTTCAATTTTGCTTCTTGTAAGGATTTACTAAAAAATGATAGGGGTTGTTCATATCCCTCTGAATTCTTTTGCAATAAAACTGTTGCAATTGTATGACAAGAAGCAAAAGAAAAAATCTGCATGGGCTTACCATAATCAGGTGTTCTCAAAACATGAGCATCCTTGATGGCCTTTTTGATACTTCTAAAAGATTCATCTGCTTCTTCATTCCATTCAATCTTTGCCTCTTTTTTCAACATCCTAGAGATAGAGATACTGATTTCTGCAAAATTTGTAACAAATCTCCTTAGAAAATTCACCTGCCCAAAGAAAGACTGTATTCCTTTAACATTTCTAGGTGGTGAGAGCTTATCTATAGCCATAACCCTTTCTTAGTCAATTCTTACTCCATCCTTGGACACAATATGTCCTAAGAGCTTGCCTTCCATAACACCAAAAGAACACTTCTTTGGATTCAAAGAAATCCCATACTCCAAAGCCCTGGTAAAAATCCTCTCAAGATGTTCAGAATGTTGATCTTCCTTATCTAAATATGCTATGAGGTCATCCTAATATACCACTAGGAACTTGTTTATGAATTCTACAAAGGCCACATCCATAGCTCTCTGAAAAGTAGCTCTTGCATTTGTCAGACCAAAAGGCATTCTAACATAAACATATGTTCCCCAAGGGGTAGTGAATGCAGTCTTAAATTGTTCTGATTCCTTGACCATGACCTGATTATATTTAGAGAAACCATCCATCATGGACATTAACTCTAATCCAGTAACCTTTTGTAGCATATTCTCCATATTAGGCAAGCCATAATTGTCCTTCAAAGAATTGACATTCAAATTCTTGAAATCAACACATAATCTAATGTCACCATTCTTTTTTCTGACTAGAACCAAATTTGATACCCAAGTAGAATGTCTGAGAGGCTTAATAATGCCAGCATCCATCATCTTTTTAAGTTCATCTTGCATTTTTGGTGCCAAAGTAGGGTTCATGGGCCTTAATTTCTGCCTAAAAGGTTTAGTGCCTTCCTTCAATGGTATCTCATGCTGCAATAAATCTTCTCTATAGGCTTTCAAATCATCATAAGACCATGCAAAGACATGTTTGAATCTTTTGAGAAGATCAATCAGATTATTCCTAGTTCTTTGGGATAAACATTTACCTATGTAAACATTTTTGGGCATTTGACTTGTTCCTAAGTTTACTTCCTCCAAATCATTGACCTTATCAACAAATTTAGAAAGACAAGTCCTTTCCTTATTATCAAATGCCCTCTCAAGAGCAACCAATCCCTTTGGGATTCTATTTGACCTTAATTGCAAAACTTCCCTCCCAAGGAAATTTTCTTTTCCATCTCTGATGTCAACATAAGTGCTGAAATCCATCTCCTGACCATCGAAATGAAATTCACACTGCAAAAATCTTAATATGTCTTGATCATCAGAAAATACTTGCCAATTCTCAATATTATCTGGGATAGAAGGCCTAGACTTACACTCAATTTTGGATATCCCTACAAAGGTAATATCTTCTGGCCTTAAAGCTATGTTTGCTAACAAGTCAGCCATCTTGTTTTGGCTTCTATCCACCCAATCAATACCAAAGGCACTGAAACCTTCAATTTCATCCCAAACAACATTTCTATATTGTTTCAGCCTTTGATTCTTAGATGCATACTTTGATCTAATATGAGAAACTATTAACTCAGAGTCACCAATCACCCTAAGATGTTTGATCCCATGCTTTGATGCTTGTCTCAAACCAATTAGTAGGGCCTCATATTTAGCAACATTATTTGTGCAAGGGAACAAGAGAGTGAAAGAAAATTTAAAAGTCTTACCACTTGGGGATATCAATAGCACTCCTACTCAAACACCTTCCTTAGAACTTGCTCCATCAAAATATAGGGTCCATAATACATTACCTTCTGCCATGTTACTTTTATCATCAGCCATAAAGATAGGCTTGACCTTCTCTTGCATCTCTCTCTCCTAAACTTGGAAAGAACCAATGTCAGTGTCCACAAAACAATTCATATTGTCCTCTTCATCCTCCTCAATCATATGTGGAGTTCTAGCTTCCCTTGAAACTTTCACACTTTCACCTTCAATGCTAAAAGTGGCAAAGGACAAGTCACATTGAATACTTCCTCCCATGGAGGCACTCCACTTTCTAGATAACAACATTCCATATTGAGGGGGAATGTCGACTACAAGAACACTCATAGTTAATTGTTTGTCAAGAAATGAGGCTAATTTATAAGGCAAAGCCTTAATGGTACCAATAACTAGCACCTCTCTTGAGTCCATAGCTTGGTATCTTCCATGAGGTGTATCAACCTTTAGTCCTAGTGACTTCATGATCTCTATGGGCATGACAGTGTTTGATGCTCCAAAATCAATCATGAAATTCTTCAATAATTTTCCATTTATCATAAGGGACAAGAAAAAGGGATCAACTGTCCCTGATGTAGTATTTACAATGTTTGCATCCAAATACCTCTAAGGAATCTCAAAGACAATTTCTTCATTTTTACTGTCAGGTGTGTCATCTAAAGTAGCCACATGCTTGTCACCTCTATTCATTTCTTGGACCTTTATGGAAGAGGCACCATTCACCCAATCCAAGGCCTTGACCTTGTGCTCTTCTATTCTCATCATTTCTAACAATGGAACCTTGATAGTTATTTGTGAAAGCAATTTAGTCATATCAATGGGAACATAAGAATGGTTGCCCATATCTTCCTTAATCTTAGAGATACCTTTATCCTCTTTTTGGACAATCAAGTCAGAGTTACTCTTTTGTACAAATTCATCTTCCTTTTGAGGTATGGGGATAGCTACTTCTGATGTCCTTACTTTACCCTTAGGTATTGTAGTAGGTACAATTTTCTTCTTTACCTTCACTTGATTAGCAACATCAACACAGTTACCTTTTCCCTCAGAGTGTTGTGCACTATTTTCTATCTTCTTGATAAACATACTACCTGGTTTACCAGTTGTATTTCCAACTATCCTGTTCCTCAAATTGTAATTGCTTCTAGCTTGAGTGACCATTTTTGCAGTGATTTGAGCAATTTCCTCATCAGATGGTCTCCTTAAAGAAACCTGCTCCTCTCATTTTACCACACCACATCCAACATCATCAAACTCTTCATCTTCTTCATCCGAGTCAATCTCATCCCCTACATATGAAGAAGTCATTCCACAACCATTCTTATCATATTGCTCTTCTTATTCTTGGTTCTCTTGTAAGTTCAAAGCAATAACACAATACACAAGGTCATGAGGAGATTGACAAGCAACACACCATGGGATATCATCAGTCATATTAACTGAATTTCTTTGCAAAGGATCAAGAATCCTATCATTAGGCCTATCCCTTTTAACTAGAAAAATGGGCTTGCCATCCTTCCACTGAGTATTGTATGGGTAATTCTGCATTCTTGGTTGCCTGCTAAAATTACTTGAAGCTTTTCTATCATTTGTTGCAACCTTATTGTTTCTTTTTTCATCAGGCTTTAGACTCTCTAAAGCACTTAGAATCTGCTTTAGATTGTCCTCCTCCTTAGGCTTAAAATTAGTAGACCTTCCCATTTCTTTCTTGTTTTGCACTTGAGGCCTATAATCCTCTCTTCTCCCTAATTTTCCTAATATTCTTCAATTACTTTCTATGTTGATGGCCAACTTGTAAGCTTCCCCAAGATTTCTAGGGTTCTTATCCCTTAAGAGGTAACCCATCTTTGCATCAAAAGAATTTAAGTATGTCACAAGACACACCCTATCATCTAATCTGATAACTTGCAGTAGCCTATGCATAGCCTTTTGGAATCTTATATTGAATTCAAGGACCTCCTCATTATGATTTTTCTTTATGTTATTGAATTCATTCAAGATAAAACCCTCATTTTTTTTATCTCCATAATGTTCCTTGAAACAATTCTTGAATTCATTCCAAGATCCTATACTAGCATGGGGCAATCCTCTAAAGCAATCCCTAGCATCCTCGAACAGAGATTGTAAAAATAACTTCATTACAACATCATCAGGCTCAACATTATAGTCATCTATTACATCCATAAAATTTTTTAGATGTTCTTCACGTGTAATGACATTGTTTCTAGTAAACTTAGGGAGTTTCTTTCTAATTTCATCAGGAATAACATTAGGATATCTAGGAATACCAAGAAAGATAAGTTGTTTGTACCTTTCATGGCTGGGAACTCCATGTGGTAGATCCATTCCTTGAGATGTAGATGTCCTTGTGTTTGAACCATCAGGAATTTTAGCAGCACCTAGAATACCATTCATTTGAGCTGCAAGGTCACCGTGATTTCCACCTTGCCCCAAGAAAGAAGCAGCAACATTTGAAGGCCCTGAGGTATGCTTGAGAAAATCAATCTTCTTCCTCATTTCTATAGCAGTAGCCTCCAACTCTACCTTCTCTAGTTCTTTAGCCCACATTTCTTTCTCTTTTCTAGCCCTCTCAAGGTCTACATCTAATCTCAACCCTTGATCTAATGGGTTTTCCACATGAATCTATTCACTAATATGCACTCCAATAGTTTTTTGTTTGCCCTTATCTCTAGGCCTAGTTATCTCATGTGTTTTATACACAATAGGTTGTTCCTCTACTCTTTCAGGCTCTGGGACAAAGTTAATTGCCTCCAAATCTAACAACTGCCTCTTTAGCTGATCAAACCTTATCATGGCTTGTCTTACTTTATCTTCTTTATCTTTTTCTCTCTGTTGCCTGATGGCAAGTTGTTCTTGGACCCTTCTTTCCAATTCATAGACCTCTTCAAAGATCACTTCTGATTCTGGGAGAGTAGTCTCAGACTCATCATCTCCCACTTGAATTTCATCCTCATACTGGTTCAATCCCAAATCAACAGCCTCTTCATATTCTGAATTATTTTCTTCTTGACCAAGCTTGATTTGAGTCCCTTGTCTTGTATCTTTCTTATTTCTCCAAGTATGAGAGACATTTCTTCTCTTCTTTCCTCCCCAAGTCTGACTAGGCCTAGAAGTGCTTGGAATACCTTCTTCCATTATATCTTTAGGATGCTCCTTTCTCTGAGACCTAGTAGCTCTATAACTCATTTTATAAAATAAATCCACTGACTAGCACTGCTACAGAGATGTTTGAGTCACCACCCAAGTATATTGGGAATATTACAATACAACTTCCTCACTTTACAAAATACCTAAATGAGCTAGATAAGACAAGGGACAAGAATAACCCTGTTTCTTCCAATGATGACCCACTGGTTACAATAAACTTATGTAACATTTCCCTAATAGAGTCACCATCTTGTTGGTGTTCAAAATGATGCTTATGCTCCTAGGCTGCCAATATACCCTTAGATAGATTTTAGGAATGGTTAGCTCCAAAATGTATAGGGATCTTAGGGTAATTGGACCAACTGTAGGGACAAGACTGCCCTCTTCTACTTTAGGCTCTGCAAAACCAAGGTGGGTGCACCTAACCTAGTGAAAATTATACTTCACACATGAAATATTGGGTCTAAACAATAGATTGAATAGTAAGAAAGTGCTAAATGCTAACCTCACATTCATTGACTCTCCATTACTATAGGGTAGAACATTACAACCAAAGACTTAAAGTTTAGGAATGGTTCTTAATTTATGTGTTTGAATCATAACAACCTCAATCAATATATGTTAATAAAGAAGTACTCATCTAGGCCAGTGCCTCATCCATTGGGCAAAATCTCTTGGACAAACTATACACACACACTAGAGTATATCTGAGATTCAAAGCCATAAACACATTTACAATCTCCTTTACTAATAGAATATCCTTACATAGACAAGAGATAAATCTATGTCCCATCTAGAGCATTATTTCATCTAATCCTAGATCAGAACTCAAGAATGAAGACACTTACATCAATTAATATGGAATGAACTAGAAAGTTCAAAATCTATTTGCGTTGACACAAAGGAGAGAGAAGAATCATGTATCTACATTAAGTATGAAGAATCCTCAAGTGTATACAATTAGTCCAAGCAAACCATGCTTGCAAATTATAGCTTAGACCTATAACTTTCTTTCTACTGTCAACAAATACTAAAACAAATCATTACAATTTAGACTGAGAAGAGGACTCACAACCAAAAGATTTGAATACCTAACTTCCCATTCCCTCGAATGATCATAAAATTTCTTTATACTAGGATAACAATACAAGCATAATGATCATTCCCAATTCAAAAATTCAAAACCACCTAACACCACTGTGGAGTTAACATAGACATGACAGGGACCAAGCCACAGCTGGTCAGCTCAAAATAGTTCAATTTTTATAGCTCTCTAGTCTTGTATCAGTCCCAAGTACATAATCATCACAAAACCCCAAGAAATCTAGCCAAAATGACCCCTGCAACACATCTTGAGTACTGCCTCATTTACTTTCTCATGGAAAGACATTCCTCTGCAACTAACCATGGCAGCCTGGACCACACTGCAGCAGTTGACAACCATTTTCACCCACTCTAGCCACTCAAAAGTTGAATTATGGTACTTTCTATCATTGCAAACCCTCTACAGAAATTTGAAATTGAATATAAATGGTCACTTTATGGAACCTACAACAGATCAGTGGTCCCTATTTAAAACCGATTCAACTTTAAGTCCTCACCATCAGATCGTTCCCATTCGCGGGCTTAGTGATTTATCTTTTTAAAAAGAACCTCAGTCACTTTTGGTGAACTGGTGACTGAAGGGTTCCACCAATTCACAAAACACTTTATACTACCGCTAAAAAATTTAGTGATTACGTGGCCCTCCTTCTCCAAATCACCCTACTCTTTAGAATACTACCAAATCTTCTCACGAATGAGCGAAACCCCTGAAACTTATTGGAACTACTAAACAAAATTATCCAGACTACCAACAAACTAAGAAAATAATTGGGCCCACATCTGGAAGATCAATGACCATCTCATCTTTGCATAGACCTCGAAGATTCTATCAGAACATATGCCATCTGTCGATTAAGAATCTTACCCCGCTTGAAAGAAAACCGGCCCCACTGACACAATACGGTCAGCAACACGTGGACCAATCAAAACACTCTAAATCAGCTCCACCTGACACCAGGACCATCACCAAGGATACATTTGAGACAAATGAGATCAATGGATAGCATAAGATCTCAAGCCTCTAACAGATTCCATGAGAACTTACACCCGTTGTTGGATGGATTATGGATGTCAGGACCCTCTAACCCATCAGAAAATTAGGTCCCACTGACACATGTTGAGTTCTTTACCCATGGACCAATAGGAAAATGCTGACACGGCACACCTGGCAGTTAGGACCCACCAAGAACTTTATACCACCTGGAAGATTAGATGGCTGGCACAAGATCTAGAAGGCTCCAAAGATTCTATGCGCTTATATGCCAACCGTTGATCAGGAATCATCTGATTGAGATACTGGGCCTACCGTGCCTTATAGGATATTTTGACAAATGATAGACCGCCATGTGAGCCTACCTAGTACTGGACCCATCTGCATTGAAAGGGTTATGTCATGGAAATGAATCAACGACCATCTTAAGTTTGCAAGCCTCTGACACATCTCATGAGAAGATATGCCCACCGTCAGATGAAGATACTATCAGAGAGGGGCCCAAGGAAATAATGAAGTCAAGAACTTAGGAAAAATTAAAACATGACTTAGGGAAATATTAAATCACTGCTAGGCATGCAGACTTAGGAAAAAATAATCGAGGACATAGGAAATATTAAAGGGGACCCCACCGACACATGAAAAACCTAACCGTGCACAAGGTAAAGTGAATTTTTAAAAGGCACATGCGGATAAAATTTTTAAGTGGGATGAAAAAGCAACACCGAAATAGAAAAGGGCTAGGGTATTTTGAATTTTTTAAATGTCCAACGGCTATAGTTTGAAAATTAACAAGGGTTTTAAGCCAGAAACCTAGAAAATACTGCAGAGACCAGAATAAAAAGGGGTAGAACCATGAAATTTTTACCAGTGCTAACACATTCCCTTGAGGATAGTAGATAGATGACCAATGTTGTGTAATCTTGAATTTGGCACATAGATCATCCAAGTCTCTATTTTTGAATTGTCCACCATTATCTATGACTATAGAGTGTGGAATACCATACCGACATATGATGTAGTTTAGAATGAACATAGATATTTGTTTTACAATTGCTTGTGTCAAAGGGACTGCTTCTACCCATTTTGTAAAATAATCTGTAGCTGTTATGATATGGGTATGTCCATTAGAAGAATGAGGATGTATGACTCCTATAAGATCAAATGCCCATTGGTGAAAAGGCCATTGTGTAGTAAAGGGAATTAGATCACTCCCTAGAGCATGAATTAAATTACCATGTACTTGGCACTTTTGACAGTTCTTAGCAAACTTGATAGACTCTTTCTCCATTTCTAGCCAATAGTACCTAGCCCTAATAATTTTTTGGGCTAGTGTTAAACCATTCAAATGTGATCCACAAATACCATCATGGACTTCCTCTAATGCATGTTGAGACTCTTCTTGTTCTAAACATCTAAGTAGCATACCATCTAGACCTCATTTGTATAGATCATGACCAATGATAACATATCGGGAGGCATTGCGGATAAGGTACCTCTTTTCATGGCGGTTAAAGGTATCGGGAATGATTTGGTCTTTTAGATAGGAGAATAGTTTTTTATATCTAGATGAATCATGACCTACAACAATGAAAATCATGCAGGTTTCAGGGGAGTCATATGTAGAATAAGATAGTGCTTCCACTAGGAACTCCTAGTGTAGCTCATGTTCAGGGTACTATAATAAAGTAGATAGTGTTGTCATTGCATTGACAACCTTATTCTCTATTCTAGGGATTTGTTCAAATGTGATAGATATGAAGTATTTCTTTAGATCATCTACCATTCTCTTGTATGGAACAATATTTTCATCCTTCATTTGGTACACATCATTGACTTGATGGATTACAAGTTGTGAGTCTCCATGAATGTGTAACTCAATCACTCTCCACTTAATCGCTATTTTCATACCATTTAAAAGGGATTCATATTCAAAAATATTGTTTGTGCAAGGAAATTTGATTATGAATGCCTTAGGAATGGAGTATCCTTGAGGAGTGATAAATAATATGCTTGCTACGGATCCATTTTGTGTATATGAGCCATCAAAGAACAATTGCCATTCTCTAGAAGAAAGATTCACGATAGAGGAATCTGGAAATTCCATTTGCATTGGTGTGTCATTGAACAAAGGTGCATCTGCTAACTAATTAACAATAACTTGACCTTTTATAGCTTTTCTTTCAATATATTCAATGTCAAATTTGTAATACCCCAAAAATGGGCTATAAGTTCATTAACCTCCTATATCATCAAATCATATGAAATTGACATCAAAGTCCTAATCTAAGGCACATCTAAACATCATCAAATCTAATTGATTATCTTAAATTTTGCATCGGGGAATATTCCTAGTAATATTCCTAATTATCTTAATTATCTTTAATTTTATAATTATTTGGCAATAAATCACATTTATCCTAAAGTTTGATTAATTGAATATTTTCATATTTAATTAATTAGATTTAATATTTGCCACTTAATTGTGTAATTAAATTTAATTATATCTATTATTAATTGTATTATTTAATTTTGACAATAAATCTAATATCATATGAATAATTGATTAAATTCTTATTTAATTAATTAAAGCAAGTTGTCATTATTTAATAATATAGTTTTTAATAAAATTTTGATTAAATAATTGATTAACCCATAAATCAATTGTTTTATTTTTAAAAACAGTTAAGTTGGAAATAAATCACTTTATTATTAAATTAATTCATAAATAAAACATGCACAATCATAAAAGCAAACAACTATCAATTATCAATTAAAGCTAAACTCTATTTTGAGTTAAAACTTAGCTTTTGCATGTTTTTGTGAGTTAATTATCTTTTATTTAAAAATAACTCAAAAATCAAGTTGAGTTATTTGAGTGATTTATGGCTTTTTCCCATGCACCTCCAAAGCCCTGGATTTCTATAAATAAAGGCTTCAGCTCTTCACAAATCATCTCATATTTTGCACAATCACGCTGGAGAATTGGAATTGAAGAATCAAAGCTCTTGTGAATCGACATCTTTGTGAGATCAATCTTATTTTTGCATTCATAGTTTTCATATCATTGTTAGAATCTTCATTGTTAGATCATTTAGCATTCATTTCATATCAAGTTTTTCATATTAGCATAGATTCATATCAAGTTTTCATTCTTATTGCATAGAAAATATCAAAAATATAGATTAATTGCATTCAATTTCATATCCATCTTTTGCATTCAAATCCTTCATTTAGGTGTCGTCTAGGTCACTGATCTCGATTACAATCTGAGAACATTAATCTCGCACCTATTAGAAGGCAGTAAATCGCTTGGTTAGATAGCTTTCAATTTTGCACGATTTTGATTATCAATAACCTCTAATGTTTTACTGAGTGTTGTGTTTACAGATCAGGTACAATTTTCACACACACATTTCTGGCGCCCACCGTGGGGCAACCCACCTTTGCATGCTGGTTTTGATTTTTTTGGGAGCTAAAACCCCAAAGTTTCAAAGATTTAATTTTATCTCCCAAACGGCTTGGAATTTTGATCTGAAATTTTTTTTGCAGGTTTGTGACATGTCATGGAAGCTACAGTAAAAAATTTAGAATTTTCTGAGATGTTTTGAATTTTTAATAATTTTTTCTTGAAATTCCGGAAAAAATTAATATTTGACGCAAATCAGCATATTTTTCGAAAATTTTTATATTTTCGGAAAGCTCTTTAAATTATATAGGGGTCCATTCTTTGTGTTTTAAATTTGGACATGATATCATAGCTCAAATAGTCAATTTACAAAAACTGGTCTGTATTGATAAAATGGGTCTCTAGGGCACAAATGAAGAGGTTTTTCTAAAATTTTTGCATTTTTGGAAAGCTCTCTATTTTTTAGCAGGGGTCTCTATTCTGAATTTCTATTTTTGTGGCCAAAATCATATCAAAAAAATTAGATCTTGTTGACTAGGTCAAATGCAGCAAAAAAAATAAAGTTTTGTGATGGGTATGCACTTATTTTTTTTACATGGTTCAATGAATGATATGAGTTGTCATTTGGGTTGATTGCTGGTTATTATTACTGATAATAATTGATTTTTAGAGCTAACCCTATGGTTTTCATAAGTTGAATATATTTTGCATATCTTGTTTGCTTGTTTGCTTGTTGGAGAGTTCGTCACTTGCTTGCATGGAAAAGCTCAACAAAAATTGCTAAAAATCAAGTAAAATCTACTAAGCGCGTTGCAAGGATCCCAGGTATTCTCCTTCATCTAATAATATTTTGATTTGGGACTTAAAATAAATCTCTTATGTGTCAAGCTTGTGTGCATCTTTTCATGCTTTTGATCTATTTCTACACACTTGCATAATTGATACTAGGTTGTGAACCCTTAAGGATTCATTAAGTAGTCTTAGAATACTTGTGATTGATCTTGATTTCTATCTTGGGTTATTGGACTCGCTAATCCGCCGGCCCCTCATTTTCGCCCCGTGGTTGCAATCTCAGCGCCATAAAGGGGAGGGGTCAACAGGACAGAAGCGTTAAATGTTCCACTTGGCAACCCTTTTGTGCTTTTAGGAACTCCCTTGTTTTCTAAGTTGTGGACTCGTTTTTAGCTTGTGTGAGGTGTTAAGTGTTCCACCTTGTGGACTCATCTCATATTCGCTTTAAACGTTAAGTGTTCCTCTTTCTACTTTTTGGATGCTTTTGGTAGATTTGCTTTCGGAACATACATCTGTGCTCACATAGTAATTAGGCCCTATGAACACTATTTGTGATTCTTGAGAGATTGGATTCCTAGCGAAATCCTTCTTGACGATAGAATCCTTGTAGGTAGGGAGGATACTTAGTGCGTTTCACATTCAACTTAGTTAGTGAGTCTTCTCTTATTGATCGACACATTCTCTCTCCGGAGAGGTTGATAGATCATGTGGGGTTGATATCACAAGCTTTGGTGAATCAAAATTGGTTAGTGCGTCTTCTCTTATTGATTGATACATTCTCTCCCCGGAGAGGTTGATAGATCACGTGGAGTTGATATCACAGACCTTGGTGGAACAAAACTTTGTCTTAGCGTGTCGGATTAATCTGCTTGCTTTGTTTGGGTTAAAAGTGAAGAGGTGTCAAAACCTTGAATCTGGAGCCAAGTCCCCTTGTGGTATACTATTGTGAGTCATCTTTAGAGAGGGTTAACCGTAGCAGACAATCCCTTCACAGGGCAAACTGCATTGATGGAACCTCAAGCGGTCATAGCCATTTTCGCCGTGGTAGTGACAGCCGCTATATAAATGTCCTTGTGGAAGAAATCTCCATGGGTATGGTTCATTGTTGGGTTGTCAGATCTCCCTAGCAGCTCTTGAAGATTAAGTTCTCGGACTGTGTCAAAACCCTGGTGCGCCGGGATTGGAGTTCACCCCTTTGAATCATAAAAGTTGCAGAGTCAAACCATTACTAAAAACCCTAGAGAGGCCAATTTTTCATTTTCAGGTATATGTGCGTTATTGCAAAACTTTTTCAGAACATACACAATTAGTACTCTCAGGTATTAGCACAATTTGGTCACTTGATTGTTCATGCGCAAGGTTGCTTTTGCCCTTGTTCATTGTTTTCAGACGTGCTTGGAATCACTTGCTTGCTGTTCTGCGTGCTTATTTATCTACTTGGCTATTAAAAATGATCAAATCTGGTATAACCTTCAAAATCTGGACAATACAATTTGCAAACAATCCAAAACTGAAGACCTTAAATTTTGCAAAAATTGACGTAAAGTTCTTTCTGGAGTCAAAAGTCATTTCAAGAAGTCAAAAGTTGTACGAGTTTTGTCAAGTGTCATTTCAGTATTACCCAATTGTCATATGAGTTTAGCAACTATCATTTCATAGACTACCCACTTTCGTACGAGTCTGCAGAGTGTCGTTTGGAAAAATTTGAGAAAATTGTCAGAAATTGTCAAATTGCAAGATATCCAATGTTTCCAGCCTAGTTCCAGAATCTGTCAAAAATATCATTGTGTCAGGAATAGAGCAATAGCTATTGAGAATCAGTACACATGTCTCAAAGAATCAGTAAACAAGAGGAAGAAGCTCTGATCGCCACTATAATGAAACAGATACATGCTATGCAAGTCCAGCTTGACAAACTTGAGAAAGAGAAGGAATCTAAAAAGTTCTCCATGGAATCTTTATACTCTTTTCCATTTGATAAAGACTTGTACATGTCACCATGCCCCCGAAAAAAATTTGAGCAATATGATACCTCTTCCACAGAGAGTGACACATCTAGCTTTGAAGACTATGATGACTATGATGATAGACAATGTAATGATACCTATGACACCTCTGTTCCTAAGAGTCCTCCTCGTCGTTCGTTCCTACTTACTACAAATGGGCCATCACATTGGATAGATCATGATGGTGATCCATATGATTCTGATTTTGAAAGAGACTTTGATGGCTTTTGTGGACAATACCTTGATGATGATCCATCTACTACTGCTGAGGACTATAAAATACATCGTGCTAGCTTGAAACATGCATACTATAAGGATCTCTCCTCTAAGAACTCTCAGGCTGAAAATAAAGATTACACTCTCAAGCAAGATCATGTTAATGTTGGACCTTTGTCTTGTGATGGTTCCCTTCCATCCCCTACTTCCTCCAATACCCATACATTTCCTAAAGCTTCCGAGTCTTTCAAATCTTTCACAGAACCTTCATCCAACACAAGCCCTGATACTTTGCATGTGGTTCCCTATAGTTATCCCCCAAGGCTACCTCTTAAAGAAACTCAAGCTAACCTTCACTTGGCTGCAAAGACTTTCAATAATGATAAATCTAAAGAGCCTAAGCCTTCATATGCTATAATGCCTACTTCAGCTAGTCCTCCACCATCTCTTCCAAAGTCTTCCATACAATCCCAACATGCTTCCTTGTCCTTAGAAGTGGCTCCATGTCAAGAGGACTCTAAAAATGATGAAGAAAAGAACATAAAGAAAGATCAAGATCAAGAACCCTCCATGTCATCCAATCCTTTTCATGATGTCTCTTATCCACTTCATGGTTCTTTTGATCCTACAGACCCTTTTTCATGCATTCCACCATGTCTTAAGTCTTCACCTAAGCAAGATCAAGCTACTACTTACACTGTTGAGCTTATTGACAATCAAAATAACCTTACTACACTTGCACTTTCCAAAGATGATACTTCCATTAAGGTTGGTAAAAATAGTGTTCCTTCCAATGTTAAGCCTATTGAAAATCAAAAGAAAAATTATGTGCTTGTGCTATCCAAAGATCCTTGTCAAGATCAAAGTCTTCCATCTTCTTATTCTACCACTCCATGTTCATTTCCACTTTCTACTCTTTCTAAGTCTTCGCAAGCTTTGAATGATCCTATCAAAGAAAATGCTCTTATTCAAGATGTCCATGATTCTATTGAAGATCCTAATGCTCACTCTAAAGATGCTGATATCCTTGGTTGTCATATAGATGATGATGAACTTATTGATTATCCTTTTGCATCTTCCACTTCCATCCTTGGACCTCTTCCACCACTACTAAGGGCTTCATGCCTTCCTTCCATCTTGGGTCCTTATGTCCCTTCACTTTCCCCTCCTAACTCTCCTAATTTTCCATCCATCTTGGGTCCTTACATACCTCCATCTCCCATCTTTCCTCAAGATCAACATAGATGCATACCCTTGAATCCTTTTCATCCAACCACCCATCTAAACCAGTCATATCCTCCCTCTTCCACAAATCCCAAGTCTTTTGGAAGTAACTTGAATGTTCAATACAAGAAAAAGAAGCAATACAAGAATCCATCAAAAAAAGAATATCACCATGTCTCCTCTCATAGACATGGAAGCATAAAGTCAAAAGAAATATCTAAGAAAAAAACTACAAGACAAGTATGGGTTCCAAAATCCATCATTCAAGATATTCTCTCTAGATCATCAAAAGGAAATAAAAATCCTAAGGCTATATGGATTCCAAAGTCTCTCATAAGAGAGTCTCATGTTGAACAAAAAGTGAAATTGACATTCAAGCTTCCAAAGGCTTCCACTTCATCTCCTTCCAAAAATATTCTTTCATTCCATGCGCCTAAACCTCAACCTCTGCTATCCATTCGCCATATTCCTTCACGTATTCCTTCATTCACATTTCCTCCACCCTCTCGCCACCCTCCAAGGTGTGTGTTTACATTGATCTTGCCTTCCTTTCCATCTACCCTTTCACAATCCTTCCATTCATTAACCTTCTACCTTCTATCCTTTTTCCTCATTTGCCTATTCCTCCTATCTTCCAACCTCACTCGCTTTACATAAAACCCTATCCTCCATTTTTCTCTTCCATGTTCCTTTCCCTATCAGCATCTTTGAGCATATCATTTTGAATCCTTGGCATATCATGGTTTATCCTTTCAAGGAGCATTATCTAAAAAGCTTGCCTTCTTCTAAAAATAAAAATAAAAAATAAAATAAAAAATTGAAAATGTGCCTTGGTGAAAACCTGGAAACAGGTACCTTGGTAGCAAAAGTAAAGAGAAATAAATTCATCCTATGGTGAAAACCACTCCCTTGTGGCGCCTTGGATAAGTACCATGATGAAAACCTGGCAATCAGGCATTATGCGTAGTTCTTCTACATATTTCATCCATTTCATCTTCTCTCTTTGATCTTGACACTGTTGATCTATACACGAACATTTGGCTATTTTGTGAGTTGTCTGATGATGATCTTGCTTTCAATCCCTTCCTATTTAGCCTTCATATTTATTTTCCTTCATTCATTTTCACCTGTCGCTATCCTTTTCCCCTTTGGTCTTGATCTAATAAAAAAAAGAAAGAAAGAGTAAAACACAGTGCTATGAAGCCTCTTGACATGTCTACTCCTTTGGATTGCATCCTTTCCTGCTCTTGCATCACGCTTTTGTGACTTATCCTATGTTAGCCTTTCATCACTTGTCTAAATGCGCTTTACATAATAATTTTTCCCTAGCTTGGGTATTCTTGAGGAGTTTCCCCTTGAGGATTTCTTCCCTTCATTATCCTTTATTCTCTTGTCTTTCATCTCTTCCACCAGCTTGTCAATCCCTCTTGTTCTCCACATTGCTAGACATTGGGACTGCATGATATGATCTTGGTTGGGAGTTTGCAATGGAAAAAGAGCTACCAATATCAGAATCAGTATCAGAACCAGTATCAGAACAATTATCAGAATTAGTATCAGAATCAGTATCAGAATTAGTATCAGAACCAGTATCAGAACAAGTATCAGAATGGGCCTACAAAATAAGTATCAAAACACCTATTGGGGCTACACCATTTGCTTTAGTTTATGGGTCTGAAGCGGTAGTGCCTATTGAGGTTGAAATCCCATCACTCAGAATTAGACTGCATGGACTTGTCACAGACGATGACTACAGAGTGTCTAGGTTACAAGAACTGGAACTACTAGATGAGCGCAGACAAGTAGCATATGATCATCTTAGAGTGTATCAGAAAAGAATGTCGAGGCTACAACAAGAAAGTCAGACATAGAGAATTTCAAGTTGGCGATCTAGTGTTGAGAGAAAATCCTAAAAATCAATCACATCGAGAACGCAAGGCGAAGTTCGAACCCAATTGGCTGGGTCCCTTTGTAATCACTGCTACTTTTGGCTCTGGTGCCTATCAACTCTCAACAACTGAATGAGAACAGCTCCGAGAACCAATCAACGTTCTCCATCTAAAGAAATTCTATGCCTAAGGCATTCAGTGCTTGGTAAATGTCCTGAAAAAAATCTTAAAAATCGGAAAAAGTCCTGAAAAAATGAACATCTTGGTGAAAACCTAGCAATAGGCGCCTTGATGATTCACAAAAAAATCAAAAAATATCAAAAGTACAAAAAAATTGAAAAAATGAAAAATACAAAAAAATGAAAAAAAGAAAAAAAAAAAAAAGTGCCTTGGTGAAAACCTGGAAACAGGCACCTCGGTAGCAAAAATAGAATCTCTACCAAGATGGTGAAAACTCGGCAAATGGGCACCACTTGTTCCAAAATGCTCCATCTATCAGCACAATCTTGGTCTTTCCCAGCTTTCAGTCTTGCTTTAGTTTGTACATATCTCCCGGTTTGTTTCTGCATATCCTGGTTTCAATAAGTTGGTCTGTACACCAATCAGCTCAAGCGTCTGCATCCTATCAATGTTCACACTTGGGGGCAATCAATGTCATATCCTATGGTCTCCCATGTATCTTAGACGTGTCATATCCACTCAGAGTCCTTTGAAGCTTCAAGTTGAGTCAGTCAGTCAGTCTCATCTCCAGAAAGGATTTTGCATCAACAACAATCAAACATCAAAACTCAACTGAAAACAATCTGTGCTTTTCATGCTTTTATCTCCTTGTATGCTTACTGATTCGCATTGAGATTTTTGCATATTGTGTCCCTTCGAGCTCTTCGATGATGTCTTTTATAGGATTTAGAGAGTGATGACTGAGGGCATAATCTTTTCTTTGTCTTCTGCTTGTATGTGAAAATCTAACATCTTTGGAAATTCTGGATTGAAATGGTGTCTGACTATAAGAGCCTCTATCTCGAATTGGATGGCCATGCGTACCTCGACCATTGATACCCAAAAAAAATTCAAGGAAGTTTGATCTAACTATTGTCTTTTTGAGTGAGTTCTTCCTCCTACTGTGGAACGCAATCTTGCCTAAGGATGTGAACGATAAAGGGTCACTACGGGTAATTCACATTGGATTTAGAATGATCTCTTGACTGTTTGATGTGTTTGTAACGCAAGGCGTACTCAGGTCATCACGACGTGTATGTTTTGATGCTTGTACAAATTGCTATATCAAAATGGACATGATATTCAGGTCATCCTGACATTTGTGCCTTGATGCTTATATCTAATCCAACATTCCGAAAACAAATCAATATTCATATGTCCATGGTTGTATAACCAGTGGGTGTTGTATTGATTCTTGCACATACAAATCAATATTCATATGTCTATGGTTTCATGGCTAGTGGGCATTGTATTGATTTATCCGGTTACCTAAAAGTTCAATGATGATAACAAATCGACACATGATCAGTGACTAGGTCCTAGGTCTTAGGTTGCATTTCATTTTGCATGTCTCATTGCATTTTGCATGTTTACATGATCTCACAATGATTAAATGAACTTCAATGCTTAAATGATTTTTCAAATCGCATCTTCAAGTCTAACAAGAGCTGAATCTCACACGAAGGTTCCTCCAATGAAATAGCAAGTAGAATCCTTTTTCGGGATCAAAATTCAAATCTGAGATCATTCATATTATTAACTACTTGCATATTCGACCTTCAATCATCACAGAAATCTAGTATTCAACTTAACTGATTATCTTACATCACACTATCAAAATTTCAACTTGGTCAACCATGGTCAACTCATGGTCAAACCTAGTCAAACTTGGTCTTTTGGGACCTTCCAACGATGCAGAATGCGTTCTCGGATGTAAATAACCACTTCTCAGATCAATTAACATGCTTCTAAACTATCAACGCTGACTTTTCTTGTCAGATTTCAATTTTAATCCCGAAGGGGGCATGCTATTGCACATCATTCAAAGTCTGTAAATCAAATTCTATCGATCAAGTCTATCAATATCTTTCATCAGTGATCAAGACAAACAATCATGTCTAGTTACTGATTCATCAAAAAAAAAAGACCTCATCGCTCGGGGCAAATCTATCATCACTTGAGGCATATCAGATTCATCGATCCATATCAATCTGGTATTCTCTTAATCTTGTAAACTGTATCAATTTTTGCAACCATCAGATCATAGTGTTCTTTCCTTGGTTCTTTGGCAACTAAAGGATTCGGATGTGATACCTGCTAGTTCTGCTAAGACAATCGAGTCTAGAACGGGTCACTCACTTCTTATCAATCCTAAGGTTCAGAATCAAGCATTTTGACACTTTTTCGCAATCATAGGTTCATTTGCTGCTACAGTTAACATTATCTTTGGTCATTCAAGACTTATTATCTCCATCTTAATTCAATATCAATCAACTCCTATCTCAATATCTTTCAATCGGTTTCTATCTTGAGATCGGTTTATCTTTTGAATCAGTTTCATATCTTTATCAAACACAGACTATCTTTGAACCACTGCGCTTCACACAGTAATTCAAAGAGGGGCAAAATGTAATACCCCAAAAATGGGCTATAAGTTCATTAACCTCCTATATCATCAAATCATATGAAATTGACATCAAAGTCCTAATCTAAGGCACATCTAAACATCATCAAATCTAATTGATTATCTTAAATTTTGCATCGGGGAATATTCCTAGTAATATTCCTAATTATCTTAATTATCTTTAATTTTATAATTATTTGGCAATAAATCACATTTATCCTAAAGTTTGATTAATTGAATATTTTCATATTTAATTAATTAGATTTAATATTTGCCACTTAATTGTGTAATTAAATTTAATTATATCTATTATTAATTGTATTATTTAATTTTGACAATAAATCTAATATCATATGAATAATTGATTAAATTCTTATTTAATTAATTAAAGCAAGTTGTCATTATTTAATAATATAGTTTTTAATAAAATTTTGATTAAATAATTGATTAACCCATAAATCAATTGTTTTATTTTTAAAAACAGTTAAGTTGGAAATAAATCACTTTATTATTAAATTAATTCATAAATAAAACATGCACAATCATAAAAGCAAACAACTATCAATTATCAATTAAAGCTAAACTCTATTTTGAGTTAAAACTTAGCTTTTGCATGTTTTTGTGAGTTAATTATCTTTTATTTAAAAATAACTCAAAAATCAAGTTGAGTTATTTGAGTGATTTATGGCTTTTTCCCATGCACCTCCAAAGCCCTGGATTTCTATAAATAAAGGCTTCAGCTCTTCACAAATCATCTCATATTTTTCACAATCACGCTGGAGAATTGGAATTGAAGAATCAAAGCTCTTGTGAATCGACATCTTTGTGAGATCAATCTTATTTTTGCATTCATAGTTTTCATATCATTGTTAGAATCTTCATTGTTAGATCATTTAGCATTCATTTCATATCAAGTTTTTCATATTAGCATAGATTCATATCAAGTTTTCATTCTTATTGCATAGAAAATATCAAAAATATAGATTAATTGCATTCAATTTCATATCCATCTTTTGCATTCAAATCCTTCATTTAGGTGTCGTCTAGGTCACTGATCTCGATTACAATCTGAGAACATTAATCTCGCACCTATTAGAAGGCAGTAAATCGCTTGGTTAGATAGCTTTCAATTTTGCACGATTTTGATTATCAATAACCTCTAATGTTTTACTGAGTGTTGTGTTTACAGATCAGGTACAATTTTCACACACACAAAATTCACTTAAGAGCATGACCCATTTGGCTAATCTACCCATGAGGGCAGCTTTGCTTAGTAGGTATTTTAGTGGATCAATCTTAGCTACTAAATGGATGGTATGAGACAACATATAATGTCTCAATTTTTGTGATGCAAAGATCATAGATAGACAAGCCTTTTCAATCATAGAATAATTCTTTTTGTATGCCACCAATGTTCTACTGATATAGTATATAGCTCTTTCTTTCTTGTTCTCATCATGTTGTGCAAGAAATGCCCCCAGTGATGTATCTATAGTAGAGACATACAAAATCAAAGGCTTCCCTTGAATGGGAGGCATCAAGATAGGAGGATTTGATAGATATTTCTTCATATGATTAAAATTCTTTTCACATTATTCACTCCATGCAAAAGTCACACCTTTATGTAATGTTTGTGTAAAAGGTTGTCATATGTCTGCAAGCTGTGATATGAAATGCCTGATAGATTGTAGTCTCCCTTGTAATGTCCTCATTTGACTAATATTCTTCGGGGGTTGCATCTCCATTATAGCCTTTACTTTAGTTGGATCAACTTCAATGCCCTTCTTTGAAACTATGTATCCTAAGAGCTTTCCAAAAGTGACACCAAAAGCACACTTCGTAGGATTTAGTCTGAGACTAAATTTTTCCATTCTGTCTAGTATCTTGCTCAAGTCATTTATATTTTTAGCTCTAATCATAGATTTTGGTAAAGTATCATCAACATAATCCTCCATAGTTCAGTGCATCATGTCATGAAAAATAGATGTCATAGCTATCTGATATGTAGCACCAACATTCTTAAGCCCAAATGACATGACATTCCAATAGAAGGTACCCCATGCACATGTAAAAGCAGTTTTCTCTTGATCCTCTGGAGAAATTTTTATTTGATTATATCCAAAAAAACCATCCATTAAAGAATACATCTCAAAACCTGCAGTCATGTCCACTATCATATCAATGTTAGGTAGTGGAAAATCATCCTTAGGGCATGCTTTGTTCACATCTCTAAAATCCATGCACACTCTTATTGATTTGTTTGGTTTTGAAATAGGTACAATATTAGAGATCCATTCAGCATAATCAATAACATAGATGAATCCGGCTTTCAGTAGCTTCTCTAATTCAACTTTTACCAAGAGTGTAACATGTGGATGCATGTTTCTCAATTTTTGTTTAATAGGTTTAACATTTGGAGCTATAGATAAATGGTGCATTATAAGGTCAGGATCCAACCCTGGCATATTTGAATATTTCCATGCAAATTTGATCTTCTTTTCTATTAGGAATGTTGTAAAATTTTTTTTCTCTTCTTCTAATAAAGATTGTGCTAAATGGATCAACTATGGTTCCTCTGCTGTTCCCAAGTTGATAGATTGAGTGGGATCAATTAGAATTGGAGATCTGTCCTATAAATGTTTCAGAAGGACATCAAATATCTCATCCTTAGGTTCCTTAGAAATCTTTTCACCTTCAGATACGTCTTTTATTTTTACTTTTGTAGGTTCTAAGACTGCCACAAAGTGGTTTTCACCCTCAGAACTCTTTTTCTTTTTACTTTTATTCTTATTTTTTTGACTAAGATACTTGATGTCTGACTCCATCATGCTAACACTCAGTTCATTGATGGAAGTCCTCATAGGCTCAATTGCATTGAGGTAGCAAGCAAGGGAATAGTCATTGGGAAAGGTATAAATACCTTGGTTCAGGTTTGTGGATGTTAGGTCAAGAAGGTCAGGGTGTTGGATAGTCAAAGTGGTGAAAGATTAGAAAGAGTGTTTATGGATATGGATCTGTCATCATTGGTCCTAACCTGATGCTTGAGTTCAAAGGTGATATTACAACTTAAGACATTCAATTCATGAATAGGCTCAATGTCATTATGGAAGTCCACTTCAGCCATCAGTGGATTAGACTCGATAAGTTCATCATTTTGCTCTAGACTTACATTGGGTTTAGGTGCATATTGGTGAATAACATCAAAATGTTTCTCTATAATAAGCTCATCTTCTTTTGGAATGGCTCCCCATTCATAGTCATTAGATTCTTCATCTATGCCTCTAGGAAATCTAAGAACATGAGTAAAGTCAGGATGAATACCCCAAGAAGGGTTACCCTCAAATTCTGATTTGAATTCATACTCATGGGAATCTGTCTCAGAAGAACTACCACCTTCCTCTTTGTCTATTTGATTGTCTTCAGGATGAGTTGGTTCTTGTGTTGCAACTATCTCTTATTCTATAGTAGGTTCTTGTGTTTCTACTACATTAATTATTTTTATTGGATCATCTTTAGCATCAAGGAGGTCTTTTATTTCTTTAGGAAAACACTCATAGGGAATGAGTTCTTCAGTGGTTTCTGAACCAGCACTATCAAATTGTTCTATTATTTCTCCCTTTAGTTGATTTGTTGTGGATGGCTCAATCTATTCTAATATATGTGGAGAGTTCTTGCTAAGACATAAAGACTTCTTCTTATATCCTAGACCTATTGTATTCTTGTTTGCTCGGCCATAATGGTCAAGAGGTGACAGAAGACCTTTACCCTATAGTCCTAAAGGTCATTTTGCATTATATCCCATTTTTGTGATCAATTTATCCCATGGTCCATATGACTTAGAAGGGGTCTTGGGAGATTCAACTTCACATTTTTTAACAACTTGAGATTTGGGTTCATCTTTATATAGCCATGCAAACACAACTTCATCCTCTTCAAACTCATGTTTAGATACTTGTTCTGCAACAAAATTTCCTTTATATGCTTTAAGAGGTTCTTTAGACTCTAGTTTGGACTGTTTCAGAGTTTTTCCATAAGACTTAGGCGAGATAGGGATAGATGTCAAAGATAAGACTAGCTCTATAGTATATTTTCCCATACCATTTTCTTTGATCTTAACCTCTTTAGCAATGTCTTCCATCTTGGATGTTGAAACAACATCTAGCTACTTAGTGGAAGATTCTCTATTATTAGGAACAAGTTTATCAACACTCTCTTTTAAGGTATTGCAAGTTGTATATAGATCAGCTGGAATCATCATCTCTACTCCTTCATAAGGAAATTTCAAACACTGATGGTATGTAGAAGGAATAGCTTTCATTTCACATATCCAGGGTCTCCCTAGAAGGATATTGTAAGCCAAAGGTAGATCAAGAACTTGACATATAGTATATCTGATGACAGGACCTACTTTGATAGGTAGGTCAATTGTTCCTTTTGAAGACCTTTCTTGCTCATCATATGCTTTGATAGTTATCTTCTTTCTAGGATCAATGGCCATTTCTAAAAATCTCAATTATGTAATCAAGCTAAAAGAACAAATGTTTAGAATAGCGCCCCCATCTATCAACACATGTTTGACATGATGGTTTTGGATCAAGACTTCAATATGAAAGGGTTGGTTATGTAGATGACTCAAGGAGTTATCATATTCCTCTGAAAAGGAAATATACTATGGAGACGTAAGATGACCAACCATAGTTTGGAATCTGTCTAAATCAAGGTCATTAGGGACATTGGATCCGAGCATAGCTTTGTCTAGAATGTTTCTATGAGTTGGAGATATCTGAGGCAACTCAAACATGGAGATTTTTACATTTGTGTGTTGGAGTTGTTGGACAATACTGTATGAAGTAGGCCTTGTATCTTTAGGATTTGAAGATTTAGATGTAGCCTTCTTGTTAGAAGCAGATGAAAGATTGAAAGGCACCTTAGGGACATTGGATGAATTTGGTATTTGTTCTTGTAGGTGTGTCTGAGCTTGTGATCGAGTAACTGCATTAGCTAATTGATTTTCTCTATCTTTTCTTACAATTGTGATGACATTGCAACACTCAGATAGACATGGTTCAACCATATTGATGACAACATTATTTCCAGAGTATGCATAATTGACTTTAGCACCCATATTAGGCTAAGAAGAAGAATCTTCTTTACCATGTTTAGGAAATGGTTCTGTGAATGTTGTATGATCATTATTTCTCTTATGGTTGTCAATCGTGATGTCTCCATTATCAATTTTGTCTTGTATGTTGTGCTTCAAGCGAACACAGTTATTAGTCTTATGACCTTTATTGCAATGGAATTCACATAAATCATTCTCTCTCCACCATTTTGGTTTAGGTTAAGGATCAAAGACTTTTATCTCAGGCAAGTAGATGATTTTGTTTTCCAATAGAGTTTTCATGGTAGATTCCAAGGATTCTCCAAGAGGAGTGAATTTGCAATTAGGATCTATAGCCCAAGGTTTATAATCGAATGAATTTTTGTTGGACTCTATTGCTTTAGCCTCAGAAGCTTTGATGGCTTGGGTACCAATAGTGAGATTGAAAGTAGGTGCCCTAAATGGGGCACAGATATTATCAACAACACAATTTGTGACAATGCCTTTATTCTTGTTCTAGTTTTTGTTCTTGTCCTTAGAACTAGATCCAGATTCATAATTGTCCTTTTGAAGTGTGATGTCTCCTTTTTTCACAAGTACTTTCTCAAATTCGATCGCATTATCTACCATCTTATCAAAGTATGTATGATTTTGCATTTGCAAAGGGTAGTTGATTTTTGGAACACGATTGTTGATGAAGATTTCCATCTTCTCAGTTTCTGGAATGGGTCTAGCATATAGAGAAAATTTCTTCCTCCATCTCATGAGAAATGTTAGGAATGGTTCACCTGGATGTTGTTTTAGATTGGAGATATCGATCATGGTGACCAGATGTTGAATATTGTAGGAGTATTGTTGATAGAACAGTTTGATTGACTCTCCAAAAGTTTTGATAGTTGGAGGCATTCCAGAGAATGAATGAATTGTTGACCCTCCCAAGGATCGAGGGAAAAGATGCATTAAGTAAGTTGGTTTGTGCATAAACTCCATAGATTGAGTACAAAATTCTTTGACATGATCTTGAGGATCAGAGTTTCCATCATACTTATCATATTTAGGCATCTCCACTCTTTTAGGGAATGGTGGCATGTACAAGTCTTTATCAAATGGAAAAGGGCATAGAGCTTCCATGGAGAACTCCTTAGGTTCCTTTTCTTTTTCAAGTTTGTTAAGTTTGACTTGCATGGCATGCATCTGTTTCATCATAGATGTGATAGGAGTTTCTTCCTCATGTGTAATGATATCTTCCACATTAAATTTTGGAGGAAGTTTAGGTCCTTGATGAGCTAACTCTAGAAAGTATGCTTCTCTATCTTCTTTCAAGAAATGTTTCATCATCCTTTTGAAGTTATCATCATTTTGATATTGGGCAATTTTAGAAGGTGTAGGTTCTTGATCCATACCATGTTGAGATTGATGTCCTTGAGACCCATGATGTGTCCCTCCGTGGGACATATTAGGATTTTTAGGGCACCCTAGATTAGATTGAGTTGGAGTTTGTTGATTACCTCCATGAGTTGATGGGGGGAGTATGTAACCAATTTTCAATCAAAAATTGCGAAGATTGTTGTCTTCGTAAAGACTAGAATTGTAGAGTTTCTCAAGAGTTGGACCTATGTGAGTAAAAAAATTTGCAGTGTTAAGTGCTTCTCCAGATTTCTTATGTGAGGAAGCTCTAGTTTCCACCATTAACCTTGGGTGAAGCAAGAAATCAAGATGAAGACAACTAAAGAATGAATTGATTCAAGAAGATCAAATGATGCAACCTTGTTAAGATTGAAGTGATTAAAGATTAGATCAGATGTAAATGAAGGATACTATGCCATAGTAGTGTGGGTAGATGCCCAACAGATGGCGGGCACGAGCTCACAACACTTAGTCATTTTAGCAAGAAGACTAAATTTGAAGATAATTTTGACAAGGTTTTGACACAAGATGGAAAAGACTCAAATCGATAAATCAGACTCAAAGGCTCACTTGAGGAAAATGAATGAATTTGTTCTTGTTTCTACTCTATTCCTGATGCAATGATTTGTTTGATAGATTCTAGAAATGGGCTGTAAAAAATGAGTCTTTGACAATTTTGACCACTTTCTAGCAATGAAATTTCTCAAATGACTTTCTGTAGGATCGTACAATAGTGGGTATGCTCTAAAATGACTGTTGACAAAACTCATACGACAATTGCAAAGCTCACATGATAGTTGATAGCAGGATTTTGACTTTTGTTTTTGACTGGTGGCAAACCTTGTTCGACACTATAAAAGCTATCATACAACAATAAAAGGGTTCTGAAATGACAATTGCCAAAACTTGTATGACTTTCTGACCTTGTGGGATGAATTTTGACTCTAGAAAGGAATTTTACTTCAGATTTTGCAAATTTTAGCTTTTCAATTTTAGATTGTTCACAAATTTTTCTGTCTAGGTTTGAAGATTATTCTGAGATCATTCATTTTCAGTAACCAAATAGATAAACAAGAACACAAAATAGCAAGCAAGTGATTCCAAGCACGTATAAAAATAATGAAAGGGGGACAAAGAAACCCTACACATGGACAATCAAGTGACTGAATTTGCTAATCCCTATGAGTGCTAATTGTGTATGTTCCAAAATTTTTTTCAATAATGCACATATTCTTATAAAAATGGAAATTTGGCCTCACTAGGGTTTGTAGTAATGGTCTGACTTTGCAACTTTTGTGATTTCAAGAGGGCGAACTCCAATCCAAGCACACCAAGGTTTTGACACAGTGCAAAAATTTAATCAATCAGGAGCTGCTAGGGAGATCTAATAGCCCAACAAGAGACCACACCTTTGAATATTTCCTCCACAAGGACATTTATATAGCGGTTGCTGCTACCACGGTGAAAATGGCTATTACCGCTTGAGGTTTCGTCCATGTGGTTGACCCAGTTAAGGGAATGTCCACTATGGTTAACCCTCTCTAAAGGTGACTCACAAAAGTTACCACATGGAGACTGGTTCCAGATTCAATGATCTAAGTTTCTGATACTACCCAAAAAGGGAGTAGAGCATAGTCCTCTAGCCTTTTCAATTTTAACCAAAATAAAGCAAATAGATTAATCCGACATGCTAAGACCAAGATTATCTCACAAAGATCTATGATGTCAACCACTTATGATCTATCAACCTCTCCGGAGAGAGAATGTATGAATCAAAATTTGAAGACACACAAATGTAGTAGAACATGAGACTCTCTCAGTAACCTCCCTACCTACAAGGGGATCCTTTGTCAAGAAGAGCTTCACATGCATGAACAAGTAGAAGAAGCCCACTCTCTCGAGATCATCCACAAATATTGTTCATAGGGCCTATTTACTATGTGTAACAGATATGTAGAAAGCAAATCTATGTTCATTTTATAGCCCAAAATGAAGTCTATGATATGAAAGCAAGAAAAGTCACACAAGCTTGACATGTGAGAGTTCGTTTTAATCCAAATCAAAATGTTATCAGCTTAAGAAGAATACCTGAATTCCTCACAACATGCTTAGTAGATTTTTACCTATTTTAGCAATTTAGTTTCACTTTTTCCAATCAGATTAAACAAATATCAATAAAAAATAGAATATTTCAATTGTTAGGGTTAGCTGTTAGTCCAAATCTGAAAAACTACCAAAAATTCTGAAATGACAATTGAATCCTAGAGTCAAAACTCGTACGATATTGGGTTACCTCCCAGATGACATTTTGGAAAATCGTACGATAGTGGGTATTTTCTCATACGACAATAGAGCTTCCAAACGATGATGGGTAGATTTTGGCATGATCCTCAAAATCTAAACCTTATCGTATGACAGTGGGTATCTCTTGATACGACTTTCTAACAAAAGTCATATGAAAAATGTACGGACATAAAATAAAAATCATATTTTTAACCAAAAAATGACAAGAAAATGATAGAAATTGAATGGAAACCCATTTCAGGGCCCCATGGTGGGCGCTATAAATGTGTGTGAATTTTGTACCTAGCTATAGACACAACACTTTAGTAAAACATTAGAGGTTAGCCAAAAACCAAAATCTACAATGAAATGGAAACTAAACTAACCAGGCGATTTACTGCCTTCTAGTAGGTGTGAGTATGATACTCTCAAATCAGATCGAGATTAGTGACAATGCAACACCTAAACGAAGGATTTGAATGCAAAATATGAAAGACTATGAATGCAAATTAAGCTATATTTTTGTATTTTCTATGCAATAATATGAAATCTGTATGATTCTAAGCTATATGAATGAAATGGAATGCATATTTAATCTAAGAATGCTATGAATGAGTATGAAATCTATGATATAAAACTATGCAAAAGCTAATGATCAACTATGAAAGATCTCACAAATCGCTTGTCGCAAGTGCTCAATCCTTCAATCACCAATTTTCCAAAGTATTTGTGCAAATTCGAGTGTTGATAATTATGAAGAGCTAAGCCTTGATTTAATAGAAATCTAGGGCTTTGAGGATGCAAGAGAAAAGCCATAAATCACTCTTGATAAACTCAAGTTGATTTTTATTAGGAAATTAAGAATAAATAAACTCATAAAATCATGCAAAAGCAGTTTTTATCTCAAAATAGAGTTTTAGATCAAATTTCAACTCATCATCAAATGTTGAGTTTAATTTTAAAATTGATTTTTAATTTCTAGTTGCCTGCTTTTCTGATTGTGCATGATTTAATTATAAATTAATTAAAAATAAACAAAGTGATTTATTTTCCACTTAACTGATTTTGAATTAAAACAATTGATTTATGGGTTAATCAATTATTAAATCAAACTTTATTCCAATTAAATCATTAAATTTGACAACTTTGATTTTAAATCAATTAAATAAATATTCAATTGATTGTTTCTAGGAATTTTGATTTATGTCAAAATAAAAACAATATTAATTAGGAATAAATACAATTAAATCTAATTAAATAATTAAGTGGCATAATTAAATCTGATTAATTAAATATTTAGAATATTCAATTAATCAAACTTTAGGATAAATAAGATTTATCACCAAATAATTATTAAATAATAGATAATTAGGATAAATTAGGAATATTTCTAGGAATATTCCCTGATGCAGAATTTAGCATAATCAATTAAATTTGATAATGTGCAGATGTGCCTTAGGTTAGGACTTTGATGTCGATTTCGATCAATTTTGAAGATGTAGGAGGTTGATGAGCTTATAGCCCATTTTAGGGGTATTACAAGGAGGAGCTAAGTACTATTCCAAGATAGATCTTAAGAGTGGGTACCATCAAATAAGAATAAAGTGTGGAGATGAGTGGAAGACTCCCAAGCACATTGATGAGATTGATGAATGAAGTATTGAAGGACTTCATTGGAAAATGGGTTGTAGTATACTTGGATGATATTCTAGTATTCAATAGAACCAAGGAGGATCATCTCAGGCATATGCAACTGGTAATACAAAGGTTACATGAAGAGAAGTTGACAATCAATTTAGAAAAGAGTGAGTTCATGAAGCAAGAACTTGTATACTTGGGTTTTTTTTATCTCTGAAGGTAACTTGAAGATGGACATCAGCAAGGTGGAAGCCATTTTGAATTGGCCTACACCTAAGTTAGCCATAGAAGCAAGGAGTTTCCATGGATTCACACAGTTCTACAAAAAATTCATCCGAAAATTTAGTGAAATTAGTGCACCAATCCTAGATACCATAAAGGGCGGTATGAACGAAAAGTTCCAATGGAATGAGTAGGTTGGTGAGGGATTTAAGAATTTGAAGCATAGAATAGCAACTCAACCTATCCTGACACTTCCCAATTTTGACAAGTTGTTTACTATGGAATGTGATGCTAGCCATGTTGCCATCGGTGCAGTTTTGAGTCAAGAGGGAAAGCCAGATGCTTTTCATAGCAAAAAATTGAATGATGAAAAGAGGAAGTATTCCTCATATGATCTAGAACTATATGCACTAGTACAAGCACTAAAGAAGTGGAGGCACTATCTTCAATTTGTGGTCTTTACCGATAACCAGGCATTGAGTTTTCTGAATTCACAAGACAAACTAAGCCATAAGCACATGAAATGGGTGGAGTATATCCAAGCCTACACCTTCACCATTGAACACAAAAAGGGAGTACATAATAAGGTAGTAGATGCATTAATCAAGAGACTTCTCACGGTGCAAGAAATCCAACTAAGAAGCATTGGCATAGAAAATTTTAAAGACCTGTACCTAGTAGATGAAGATTTTTCAGCCATTTATAAGGTATGCCAAGATTTTCAAAATCGCTTTCATAGTGAATACTCTAATTTCACCCTACAATAAGGTCTTCTATTTAGAGGGGGACAACTCTCTATACCAAAAGGTTCAATGAGAGAGAATTTGATACAAGAGAAACATAATGGGTCATTGAGTGGACATTTCGGGGTGCATAAGACTTTAGAATCAGTACAAAGGTACTATTATTGGCCAAGGATGAACAAGGATGTTCAGAAGTATGTAGAGACTTGTATAGTCTATCAAAAGGCCAAGGGGACCTCATCAAATGTAGAATTGTATAAACCACTTCTAATCCTAGACTGACCTTGGGAATGTGTTTGCATGGATTTTTTTGTTGGACTTCCTAAGACTAAACAAGGAATGGATAGTTATTTTGTGATTGTGGATAGATTCAGCAAGATGACTCACTTTGTGCCATGCAAAACCACACATGATGCATGCTATATAGCACATCTTTTCTTTAGAGAAGCAGTAAGGATACATGGGTTACCCTTAAGCATTGTATCAGATAGGGACTCTAAGTTTATGAGTCATTTTTGGAAAACCCTATGGTAGAAGCTCGGTACAAACCTTTCCTTTACCTTAGCTTATCACACATAGACCGACGGTCAGTCTGAAGTAGTGAACTGAAGTTTGGGAAACCTTTTGAGGTGCCTCACAAAAGAATATGGACAATCATGGGATCAGTTTCTTGCACAAGCATAATTTTCTTACAATGATACAGTCAATAGGTCCACTGGAAAAATCCCTTTTGTAATAGTGTATGGGATCCATCCCAGAGGTATATGTGAACTTTGGAATCTTGGAAACAACATGGAGAAGAGTAGTTATGCAAAAGATTTTTCTCAATCCATGAAGGAGGTCCATGATGCTGTGAAGAAGACATTAATGGAGAATACATCTCACACCAAGCAGAAGGTAGATGAAAGGAAAAATGATGTTCAATTTCAAGTAGGAGATTTAGTCATGGTACACCTAAATAAAGCATGATTTCCAAAAGGTGTTTTGAGTAAGCTTCAGATGAGGAAGATAGGCCCCTGTGTAATTTTGGAAAAGTATGGGTCTAATGCCTTGGTGAAAACCTCTCTGAGGCACCCAAGGATGAGATACTTGATACACTTCCTAGTCATTTCCAAGAAAGATCATCAGTGCTGATTGAGCCAACACAACCAGTGAACTTGGGTATGGAAGCTGCACCACAAATTATTCATGTGGCACAATCACTATCTACAGAAGAGAAAGAAGAGTTCACCAATTTCTTTCGAATCAAGAAAATTAATTTTGCATGGACTTACTCTGATATGCCTAGATTGGATCCCAATCTAATCATGCATCATCTATCTATTGCACCAGGCGTTAAGCCTATCAAACAAAAGCTTCGAAAGATGCATCCGCATGTGACACTTTTAGTCAAGGCTGAGTTAGAAAAACTTCTCAAAGTTGGTTTCATTAGAGCCATCGACTATGCAGAGTGTATTTCTAATGTTGTTCCAATTACAAATCATGATAAATCTATCCACATGTGTACAAACTTCAGAGACCTGAATAAAGCATGTCCTAAAGATGACTTTCCATTACCCAATATTGACATGATAGTGGACATGATAGCTGGCTACCAAATGTACTCTCTAATGGATGGCTTTTCTAGTTATAATCAAATAAAAATCACACTAGAAGACCAAGAAAAGAGAGCCTTCACATGTGCTTGGTGAAATTTCTATTGGAATGTCATGCCCTTCAGACTGAAAAATGTTGGAGCTACATATCAAAGGGCTGTTACAACCATCTTTCATGACATGATGCACAAAACAATGGAGGAATATGTGGATGACACTTTGGCTAAAAGCATGCAGTAGAAAATAAATATTGTAGATCTAGGTCCTATACTAGATCGAATGGAATAATTCAAGCTAAGACTCAATCCAAAAAAATGTGCACTTGTTGTCACTTTTGGCAAGCTATTGGGTTATATCATATCTACTAAAGGCATAGAGGTAGATCCTGAGAAAGTTCAAGCTATATGGAAATAACTCCACCAAAGAACATAGTCAAATGAGAGGACTTCAAGGTAGACTACAATCCATTCAGTATTTCATTGCACAACTAGTCAATAAGTCACAACCATTCACCAAGACTCTACATAAAGGTGTGACTTATGAGTGGAACGAAGAATGTGACAAAGGGCTCACTTAAATCAAACAATATCTTTCAAATCCACCAATCTTGATGCCTCCTATTCATGGGAAGCCACTCATCCTTTATATTTCAGCTACAAACACATCTCTGGGTGCTTTTTTGGCTCAAGAAGACCAAAATAACAAGGAAAGAGCCATTTATTACATTAGTAGAACTCTGATCTCTTATGAAATGAACTATTTAGTAATTGAAAAAGCTTGTCTAGCAGTGTTGTTTACTTCATAGAAACTGCAACACTATATGTTGGCTCACACTACAAGACTTATTACTAAAATTGATCCATTAAAGTACTTACTCAGTAAAGCTGCCATTAGAGGTAGATTAGCAAAATGGGTCATGATACTCAATGACTTTGACATTGAGTATGTAGAGAGAAAGGCCATTAAAGGGAAGGAAATTGCAGATCAGTTGGTAGAAGCTCCTCTCAAAGATCATCAGCCCTTGAAAATTGAGTTCCCAGATGATTCTATAGTGCTTCTCACACATCAGACATGGAATATGTTGTTCGATGGATCTTTCACCCAGCAAGGGTTAGGTGCTAAATTACTATTCATCACACCATAGAGACACTCTTTACCAAAGGCTTATAAGATATTGTTCCCTTGCACAAACAACATCATTGAATATGAAGCTTTGATCAATGGTATGAAGATAGTTGTTGAATGGCATGTGGATGAAGTTAAGGTCTTTGGAGACTCACAATTGGTTGTTAATCAAGTTAATGATATCTATCAAACCAAGGATGAAAAATTGGTTCCTTATAAATGGATGGTCGATGACCTAAGAGAATTCTTTGCACACATTACTTTCCAACAACTTCCAAGAGTAGATAATAAAGCAGTTGACGCCATGGATCCTCTTGCCTCCATGCTATAGATGCTAGAAAATGACTTTACACATGAATTCCTGGTTGAGACATTACGCTACCCAGCCTACAATACCCCTAAATCTAAGATGATCTATTCAGTCATTGGACATGATTCATCCTACTACCATCATATCTACTCCTACCTCTAGGACCAAATTATTCCAGACACTTATACCTAGAATGAAAAATGTTACCTAATATGTACTGCTTCATGCTATGTCATTGTAGCTAATGACTTGTATAGGCGAGGTCTAGATGGTACCCTCCTTAGGTGTCTAGAATCCAACGAGTCCAAACATGTGTTAGCCGAGGTGCATGAAGGCATCTGTGGTTCTCATTCGAGAGGCCTAACATTAGCTTGTAAACTTATTAGAGTTGGTTACTATTGGCTGGATATGGAAAAATAAGCTATACAATATGCCAAATCTTGCAAACAGTGTCAGCTTCATGAAAATATGATTCACACTCCCACTAAGGAGCTCATTCCCTTCATTAGTTTTTGGACATTTCAGTAATGGGCCTTTAATTTGGTGGGTTAGATAAATCTGTCTTCCTCAAGAGGACACAAGTTCATTATCACTACCATAGATTATTTTACTAAATGGGTTGAGGCAGTGCCTCTGGCCATAGCTGATGGAAAATCTGTAGCCAGGTTCATACTAAATTACATCATCTGTAGATATGGTGTACCCTCCTTAATAATCATTGAAAATGGGGGGTAGTTCAAGAACAAGGATCTAAATGAGTTATGTACTAAGTTCAGAATCATTCAACATTGGTCCTCGATCTATTATCCCCAGGGTAATGGACAGGTAGAAGCTTCCAACAAGACAATCCTCAAGATCCTACATAGAATAGATCAAAAATCTGGTAGAGATTGGCACCTCCAGATTAATTCGACTTTATGGGCCTATAGAACAAGCATTCAAACACCAATAGGGGCCACACCCTTTGCCTTAGTGTATGGAATGGATGTTGTGTTTCCTATTGAGGTCAAGATTCCTACATTGTAAGTCTCTCTAAAAGGCCTCATTACTAATGAAGACATTAGAATATCTTGGCTACAAGAGATAGAGTTACTGGATGAACGTCAGCAAGTGGTGTTTGATCATCTAAGAGCATACTGAAAAATAATTTCTAAGAGCTACAATAAGAAAGTCAGACCAAGGGAATTCCAAGTGGGTGATCTCATCCTAAGAGAAAACCCCAAGAATCAATATCAGCGGATCCAGAAAGGAAAGTTTGAACCAAACTGGCTTGGTCTGTAAATTATCACTGCAACATTTAGGTCTAGTGCTTACCAACTATCTACTACTGAAGGAGAACAACTCAAAGAGCCAATCAATGCTCTGCACTTGAAAAGATTCTATAGCTGAGACATCTCTGTATGCTCATGTACATACTTTATTTTGAAAAAATCCTAAAAATTGCAAAATCTCTTGAAAAAATTATCATCTTAGTGAAAACCTGGTAAACAAGCACCTTGGTAATACTCATAAAAAATAGAAAAACTCAAAAAATACAAAAAAATTGAAAATTTGAAAAATACAAAAAATTCAAAAAATTTCAAAAGTATAAAAAAATTAAAAAAGAGAAAAATACAAAAAAATTAAAAAAAGAGAAAAGTACAAAAAAATTGAAAAAGAAAAAATGTGCCATTGATGAAAACCTGGTAAACAGGCATCATGGTAGCAAAAATATAATCTTTGCCAAGATGGTGAAAACCTAGTAAACATGTGCCTCTTGTTCCCCAATGCTATACCTATTACAGCATCGCTTGGCTCTTGCTTTCCTGCTTTAGTTTGCTTTCCTGTTTTAGTTTGCTTTCCTATTTTATTTTTCTAGCTCATGCATTCTATTAGCTATTTTTCTTGCAAGGGTAAATAACTAGACCATAAACCTGATCTCTCCCTTTTGGTGCTCTTTTCCTGGCAAGAGAAATGCTAATTAACAAGGATGGAGTCCTTCTTCACTTCGGGCTCCACAGACCTAGGCGGGTGTACCTTACTTCTCTGCTTATGCAAATTGATACAAACTAATACAAACACCTAATAAGAAGACTCACTAATGGATTAAATAGAATAAATATGTCCTGCAACAAGATTCATAACTGAGATGAATCTCTGATATGGGAAGCCTACCCACATGCTACAAACTTCTTTCAAGCTCATCAACAGAAAGGGAAAGTTGATTTAAAAGGTTTCGATTACAAGTCTAGTCAAACCAGTGCCTAATCCTAGGCATGGATTCATGAGATGCATATCAATAGGAAACTTCAAATCTTATACAACTTAAATTCAAACAATGCACCTGGCACACCATTCTTTCTTCCCCCTATTTGGACATCAGATCCTCATGAAACCTCAGATTATCAGCAACAATCTTCAAGACATTACACTCTCCTTGAAAGAAACTCAAAAATTATTACACCATTTACCTTGTAAACAGGTATACAGAGATGCCTTACAAATCAATATACAACAATTTGACAAAGACATGAAGAGACATCAAACAAATATGGGAAAGGATTTTCATTGTACTTCATTGAATCATCCTGAAACTATACATTCAATCATAGCAAACTCAGAATCAGAACTCTGAAATGAAACTAAAAACTTGCATTAATGGAACTCAAACTTGCAGAGATCTGCTCATGCAAAAAGATTGGAACCCTCCAAACTAAAAAGAAAGGAGAATAAGAAGAGAAGGGGGAAACACTAGAAAGAATCACAACTCGACACTTGTCAAACTCTGAACTACTCACTAAATGAGTCATGAAGTCTGGAACCACAAACTTGATCTGCTCTATCCCCTCTGAAAAACACATGAGTCACCGGACATAACAAATCAGATATCTCAAAAATATCTTCCTGGCCCTCTGAAACTTCAACTATCAATAACATGAGCAGATGGCCATCTGTGCAAAATCTAATTCCAGAATCGGAATCCTTGCATTCAGACCTTTCTAGCGGTATATAATAGTCCATAGTTGGGCAAGAAATAAAGCCCCCAGCCCTTAAAATAGTCTCCCATGTCTGCAACTTTTAATATTTGAATTTTTTATATAGTTCAGACTATATAAAAATACATTTATAACTTTGATTTTTTGTCTCTTTGAATATGCACGGGCATGCTCTTTTGAATTTTTAATTCATTTTATGCTTCCACAGGTGCGGGACCCACCTGCCAAGTGGCAACACGTGATTGGTCCAACCTTGCACCCTGTGCCACCTCAGCTCCACCTGAGTGCCCAATCACCACCTTTGCTCCACCTGAGCGCCCACCTGCATCATACTGCCACGTGTCATCTTGTTGCATGATCTCATGGGTTGAAATTGGCCCTTGAGATCATGCGACCATCGTTGATGGTCGTACAGATCTCGAGGTTGAAATTCCTCTTAGTTTTAAAGCATTTAGTATTTTTGTTCAAAATTAGTGGGCCCACCGCCGCATAGAAGCCACTAGACAAGAGGCCCCACCGAGAGCCCTTAGCTTTTCACTTACAATACATTGGAGGTGTTGTTGTACTTAAACATATAAAGGAACCATCATCCAGCAAATGTGGGATAACTCATTATTACGCAACCTCACACATGCGCTGGCCTTTTAAAATCTTGTGCAGGGCACCCATTGCATTTTCCATGAACTTCATTCCTACTGTGAATAGCTCATTCACCTTAATGGTGCATGGGCTTCCTCTATTTAATGTTGGCTTTCATACATACTAGTTCCCTTTCATATATTGTACTGGAAGCAGCTTTTGATTACACAAAGCTCCCATTTGGTGATTGTCTTCCTTAGCGCTAGGCATTTGACACATGTGTAGGGCAGCCTTCATACACTGACTATTGAATCTAGCCACACCTCCTTTATTGCTGAATGCAGGGCTTTTTATGTTGGTTGCACATGCCACATTGAGCACACAATTCCCAGCGTGAGCACCTTGTCTTGTTGGCAGCCACCCATCATATTGTTAATATGGTACTCAAATTTGATACGCTGGACACCATTTGCTGGTATTCCAAAAATGTGAGTGCCTTATCCATTGCAACATGTGCAAGTTCCCAGCATAATCAAATCTGGCCCCATACATTTACTTGAAGCTCCCTTTATAGCATATGAGTAACTCCTCTATCCCTCATGCCTATTTCCAGCTTAGTGCATGAGCTTGCCTGCCTCCTACGCTGGCAGCATTCTATTTCATGCATATACGTAAGACTCCATTATATCCTACACTACCTCTTGTTTTTCCTTATTGCGAGTCCTCATTGGATTGCACAAGTCTGTTTCAAATTTTGGTGTGAGATCTCTGCCCATTCGGTTGGGCTTTGACCTGGCAGCTTCCTATCTTTCTAATGTGAGCTCCTCCATGCACTTGCTATGCGAGTCTCCAACTCCATTTCAAATCCCTATGCGTAAGTCACTGCTGCAATGCATAAGCTCCATGTTGCGCAGGTAGCTCCCCTCTTGATGCATGAGTGTTGTTTGTATTCTCCACATATACTTGTTGAAATCTATGCTCAAGTACAACACCCTTCTCATTGCATAGGCCATTAATGTAAATGCACGAGCCTTATTGTTTTTCATGCTGGTAGCCACATGACATTTAGCGCTGGCATATTTTTTGCAATGCGCTGGTGCTTGTTTAACCTTGGCAATGTTTCATTTCTCAATTTGATACATAGGCTGCACACGTAGCACATGCCCCCTTTGCTTATACATGAGGCTTTCCTTCATTCGAAACCTCTGCCTGCACAACAGGCAAGTCCCTCTCTTTTGTCACTGGAGCTAACTTGCCTTCTCTTTTCTTTATTGGTTTTTCATTCTTCCTTTTAACGCTTGTATGCTTTTCTTTGGAGCTTGTGCAGAAAGAGCTTGGAAGGCCCAATGCAACCATCTCACTTATTAGATTCATGTCTCCCAGGAGATCTATATGCTCTTCATGAAAATGATCAACTTTGGAATGATTTTTCTCAGCATCCTTTTCTACAGCCACATTTTTATGCAGTGTTTGTTTTTGAGAATAGGTAAACAATAGATCCAATTTGTCAATGGCAGCTTCATCAATGAGGAAAACCTTAGTTATCCTTAAGAATGCTGATGAGCCTCTTATTGCATGTAGTTCTAAAATGTGAGAGCAATCTTCCATTATTGCACATGATACCATTGTAGAATCAAAATGACAAGCTGCAATTGTATTCTCTGACTCAACTGCCTTGGTGCACAACAAATCTTATCCAATATTACATGTAGACGACCATTCTCAATAACACCATTATCGTCCATGGTAGTGTCATCCTTCAACACATTTCCTTTATATATTAATCTTTGTCATCCACTTGGGAAAGTATCACCTTGTATTTGTTCAAATTGTATCTTTACATCCATAACCATTTTCATCTTTATCTCTTTCTTTGATCTGTGAAGCTAGTCGGGTCTAGAGTGGGCCCAACTAAAAAAATTTTGAACTCAAACACCCGATCACTGAAATGATCTCAAACACCTTGTTGGCCCTTTGCATACTTTTGAATCCATTTTAAATCAAACCCGGATCATTAAAACATTGAAATTCACATTTTATGCAAAGTGCCAAAATTAGGTCAGAGGGCTCCAAGAGCGGCTTTAAAAACTGACAATTTCACCTGACTGGGTCACACCACTGAATAGGCATGGACATTGATCCACATTCATTCATACTGCAAAATGACATTTCTTGATTGTAACCCAGCTGAAAGATTTTAAACGGCAAACATAGCACTTTCGTTCTGCCTTGCAAAAAATCATGTCAGAAAACAATTTTAATCATCGTGATTGATTTTTAAAGGCAGACAAATGGATTAGCAGGGGGCTGAAATTGGGACTGGGGTTAGTACTCCAGCTTTGCAAGATAATGCAAAAAGAAACTAGTCAAAAGTTATTCACTAGCAAAGTAGGGCATTTGGATTTTTAGGAAAACACACTTTGTAGAACGAGACACATTTTGTGAAAATTGCAAATGGAATGAGCCTGGAAACTTGGTCAAACGGATTGGTCATGGTTCCGGATTTGGCACGGTGGGAGTAAAACATGACTACAACGTGTCTTAATCATTATATTTCTCATCGGATCACACAGGTGTCCTTTTCACACTATCAAAATAGCCCTTAAAACTTTTGAACTTCTGGGTTTCAGCAAAATAGTGAAAATTGCAAACAGATTTGGCTTTGAAAAGTACTGAAATGGATTCACCAAGGGCTAAAAATGGATAGACCAAAAGAGGAACATGCCTAAAATACAAAGCCATCATTAATTCTTCTTGACCAATCACCAGGTATCAGATATAGCTTCACAAACAGGGCCTCCGAGAAACAAATGAACAAGTGCACAAGTGCAAAACTAAGAAAACACCTCCGGAAGGGGATGAATAAATATGGTCAAAACTTATCATAGGGACCTGAAACCTGACACATAGAGAGTATGAAATGTGTACAACAAGACACTAGGCTCATATTTTCATGACACTTATCAGATTTCATATTATTCAACCTCAAAGTGACCCTTCCTGGTGATTTCTACACTTAGCAATTTTCTGATTTTGAGACCCTCTAGGAATGAACTGATGAAAACCCATTTCAACATGCCACTTTAGGACTCAGAATAAACCACTGAAACATATTAAAGGAAATGGAAAAATGTATTTTATGAAACCACCCAGAAAACACCCGGTTCCCACATGCATCCTGAAAGCAAAATAGTACAAATGCATGCTAATGTGTTCCATTCCTAAAAACTTTTAAGGGTACCAACACATTCTCTCTCAGCTATCTTTGAGATTATGCTCGACTCTACATGGATTGAAACTGGTCACACTTGGGGGCACCTTCTTGGTCTAGGGGGCATTGTCCTATCATTTTCAGAGGATTTTCCTTGCATCAGTCACCAGTGGTTCTCACTGTGTCTGCCTACTGATGCCTAGCTATTATTGAGATTTATCTCCTTGAGGATCTCTCATGTATCAGTCACCAGTGGTTCTCACTGTATCTACCTACTGATACCTAGTTATCACTTAGATCTCTCTTCTTGAGGATCCCTTGTACATCAGTCACCAGTGGTTCTCAGTGCGTCTGCCTACTGATGTTGCGTTTGTTCTTAGATCTCTCTTCTTGAGTATCTCTCGTATCTATCACCAGTGGTTCTCACTATGTCTACCTACTAATACTTTGTTAGTACTTTGATTTATCCTTGAGATTGTCTGTTGTGTCAATCACCAGTGGTTCTCACTGTGTCTACCTACTGTCGTTGTTCTGTTTGAGACTTATCACGCTGTATACTTTTGATCTGACATTAATCCACTAAAATTGAAACTGAAAACTAGATTTGAAACTCTCTGAAGCATGATGAGCTTTTCTTTTGTGTGTATACTACTTGAGCATAGTCTATAAAAAATGGGGCAATAGTCTAATGTATATCAAAGTCCATATCTAACTCTTCCCATCGCCATATGGGGGAGGTGGTGGAGGTGGTCCCTATAGTGGTACCTATGGAGGTGGTCTCTGTGGAATAGCCCGTGCCCTAGCATACTCTAAAAATGGTGGAATCTACTCCGCTAAATTTGGCACTACACCCACATACATTGCATAATAATATGCTAACTATGTAGCCTCATATCTCACCTCTAGCTAAGCCCTAGCCAGCACCTCCTGTAGCCCTTTGATCTCTCTCTACCACCCGGGTCTCCTATACGATGACCTATGTGTAGAAGTCATCTCACTCCTTTTGTACCTATTTGATCCTCTCTTGGCTCTTTTGGAGAGCCTCATGTAACTGTGGGACCTACCCTCCCATAGGTGGATCATGTGCCACCTGATCCTACATGTCTGTATCATTACCCTGTGCCCCCTTGTCAGGAGGCAGCTACTGAGATGTGTCCCTAGTCCTCTACCTAGTGGACCTATCTTGGGTTCCACTACCACCAGCACCTATATTTGACCCCATCTATCTCAGAGGAATGGGAGTCTGCTGAGTCCTTAGTCTCAATACCCTCTGTTGCTGCTATTGAGCAACCTACTGTTGTGTAGGCTGCTGCTATGCTGGTACCTGTTGTTGCTACGTAGGCTGCTGCTGCACTACCTATTGTGCCTGCTAGCCCATGCCAATAAGATCTATGAATCTAGGATACAAATGTGCCAAAATGTAATCCTTGTATGCATGTGTCATGCCTACATTGGTCACATCCACCATATAATCCCACCAAGCTGCTGGTATCCATGCATCGATCAAACATCTACCCTAGTCTAACCTAGGCTTCCAACCCTTCTTCATCTCATTGATGAATTAGGCATATGAATAGTACTCTTGGGAAACATCCTATGGTCACCCAAACTGTAGTAAGACTCGTGTGAGTGGGAAGCACTTAATGATAGAAATGGTACGCCCGATCAAAGGACGTGAAAATAACATATACGAGAGCTCCTACCAAGTATCATCCCATATATCTATCACCACCCATGGCTACCAAATCACTGCAACTATGTCATCCAGTAGCCCTTGCCACTGCTCTATCTTATCTAGCACTGGTTGAGTCATCAGACATTGATATCTATATATATACAGGTCTAAGGGCTGCCTAGTATCATGAAATACTGGTCTACATATAGGGAGATGCTCCTAGGCCCATATGTGAAGAACAAAAACTCTTATGGCCATGGTCCGCACACTCTGATACACAATCTCATGCATCTCATGGTACATCTGTGCAAGCATGCACTCACCCCATCCAAATCTCACTGGTGGTTGCTCTAGCATCCGCTATAATGTACATCCCCATTAACACTCTAAACCATGTTGCCCTCTATCCGGCATTAGGTAACAGCTCAAGAATACTATTAGAACCATCGCCAACCTGTGCCCTACTCCATATCGGCCAATCAGCTCATCCCATGAGATGGCTCGACCCATCACTAAATTATCCTGAAAGATGGGCCTCAGTGCCAATGTGCCCACTCTCAGCTAGATGTCATACTCCACATGGGCACTATGGAATGGTATCCTTAAAATCCCATAGATGTCCTCAGGGGTGACTGTCATCTCCCCTACCAGAAAGTGGAAGGTGTTCATCTCTAAGTGGAAATGCTCGACCAATGCACCTAGTAACCCATGATTTACATGAATGTCGGGTATATGATGTAGATAAGTCAAGCCCAATCCATCGATATGGGCACCCTTGACATTGCTCAATCTCTGCACTAGCTCACGTATGACCGGGTGGTGATACCGGAATGTGATATCTAGGAAGTCAACTTGTAAAGCAAGTGATGATATTCGATCATTATCTCAATCATGATGGTTTTTCAAAACAATAACAACAAGTGAGGCTATGCATCTATCCTAAAATAAGACTCTTGGACACTCAAATTGGTTGATTTTATGAAAAATTGGACATAGACTCTAAAATGTTGTAGCAAATTCCCACGCACAGAAACTATTCCCCCTCGTAAAATTTCTTTGCCACGTGAGAGGGTATCCATGTTGATGTGAGAGTTCATCACTGAGGATGAAATCTCGTGCTACATTGCCTGACACCTCACGTGAGCTCACAGAGGAGCCCTGTGCGATGAAACCCTAACCCTCACGAGGAAACCGTTTCCTCATGTGAGAGGTGACCTGGACCAACGCAAGGAAACTATTTCATCACATGACATTGGATGAACTAAGCCCTAAAAAGAATTAAAATCTAACCTAAGTCTCCTAAAAAGTGTTAAAACTTGAAATGCAAGATGTTTGTTTAACTACTTACAGGTGCGTCATACTCTAGTGACCGGTTGTGTCATCAGGAGCACTCAAATCGATGCAAATGCACTAGCACATTCTCCATCTCTCTCAGAGCTCTCAAATTTGTTAAAGACAAAAGTAAATAATGAATTGAAAATGACCCCTCAGGGCCTTATATAACTTTTGACCTAATTTTCAAAAATACTCCATTTTGTGCGAAAACTTCACCCTTGGCTAAATCAACCGCTTTGAATCTATTTTCAGGATCGAAATCAAAATCTAACATCTCTAGATAGCTCAAAATTACATTTTAAATTTCTAGGATCAACATGATCGGACACTTGTGCAGTCAACCTTCTGGTGTTGTTTTCTTGCCAGAATCTTGTCTCATCATCATTTTCTCATGATCTTCAATGTTTTCATCAAAAGTCAACTCTTGTCAATTCTGGTCAACCTTGGTCAAAATTGGTCAATAGGACCTCCAAATCATGCTGAATCAGTTCTGCAACTTCTCAATTCTTCCATGATCTATTCTGAGTTCCTCTAGATCTCTGATTTTATCTATGTCTGCAACCTTTTTCTGTTAATCATCTTTCTGACGTGTCATCTTTTAATTTCGCTCCCGAGGGGGTAGGATGATTGCATCATTGAATCTTGTTGAATCAATTCTTGAATTAGTCTAATCTGAATCAAAAGTCCTCATCACTTGGGGCATATCTTCATTAGGGGCATCTTTGGTCCTCGCATCTTGTCATCTTGTCATCTATCTTTTAGGTATCTGAGCAATCTAACTCGGATCCTCGAGGATCAAGCTTCATTCTAGGGATGGCTCTCAAAATCTCATTAGGTATTGGGGAAATCTAACCCTAATCCCTAAAAGTCAAACTTCATTCTAGAGATGGCTCTCAAAATCTCTTTCTGATCATTATCTGGACAACCTAACCTGGGTCTCAGAGGACTAAGCTTCATGCTAGAGATAGTCCTAAATCTACATCAGCTATCATCTAATCAATGGGTATTAGGGCAATCTAACCTTGACTCCTAAAGATTGAGCCTCATTCTGGGGACAGTCTTCTCTCAAGTGGTAATCCGACTGATGCCTTCACAATCTAACTTAGGCTTCAGAGAATCAAGATTCATTCTGGAGATGGTTCTGCAACTCGATCTGATTGGTGTCTTGGCAATCTAACCTTGACTTCTAAGGGTTAAGCTCTGTTCCAGAGATAATCCTAAAAACCTCATCATCTGTCACATCAGACTATTCTTTGAATCAATGCGTTGCTCGCTTATCAATTCAAAGAGGGGGAAAATGTACTACCCCAAAATTGGCACCTTACAATTCTAATCAATTTTGGTGCATTTCTTCAAATTTCTACATCTTCAAAGTCCTATTGTACTAGGCAATTCTGTCTCCTAATTAACTTTATTTGATTGGGTGTCAAATGCAAAAAACCCTAAATTTGCATTAATCATACACTATATTTAATTCATAAATATTTGACATTTATTGGCTAAATAATCCCTATGATTAATTAATTTAATTCTAAAGTCCTAGTGCTTTTAATTAAATTAATTCCACCCCCTTTAGCTAATACACATCAAAGGAATTAAATGTTATTTAGTTCTTTAAATGAAATACTCCCATTTGGATTTATTAATTCAAATAATGTGAAAAGCCACCCATGTGGCAATATTTCATTTAATTTATTAAATAATTCCTCCAATTTGTCTCACCTTTCTCCATGGAGATGAAGAGTCAGCCATTTCTTTCCAAGAAACTCTTCATCCTTCACCCGGGCTCTTCTATATTATGAGCCTCTTTTTTCCTCATTAAGGAAGGCAATTTTAGAGTACCATAACTATAGCGAATTGTTGTCTCAATTTTCTCATGTTTTCAAGCTTTTCATTGCATATTTAGAATAATTTCCATTGTTAGTATAATTGCATTCTCATCTTTAATGTAATTTGTTTATTAAGTTCTTAGTTTAAATCTCATTGCATTTCAAAATTCTTAGATTAAAATTTTCACTCTCATTCTTAGATTAAATTTGCATTCTCATATTTCTTTCAAGTATATAGCTTAATTTGCATTCTCATATTTCTTTCAAGTATATAGCTTAATTTGCATTCTCATTTCTAGCTAAAATTCAATATCATTCATGCTTAGCTTTGAAAATACTCCATTTTAGTGATTGGTCTATGGTTGTTGGGCTCTCGAATCTAAGAGTAATTCAAACACCCCACCTAAATAGGAGGTGACAGGTCGATTCAATCGATATTGCGAAGTGAATAATTCATATTCATTGTCATAATTCGTTCATTGACCAATGACTATGTCATGGCTATGGCTGAATTAGAGGTCAACGTTTAGACATAAACAATAGCTTATTATATCACCTATGGAGAGTGTCCCAATCACCTCACAATAAGAGATCAGAGGAACTTAAAGTTCAGATAGGCCAAATATGTCATAGTTGATGATATATTGTACAAAAGAGGCTTGGATGGCATGTTTCTTAGATGCGTAGATGAAGATTAGCAAAAGAAGTTTCTCCAATCCTTCCAAAATGAAGCCTATGGTGGACATTTCTCATCTATAGTAACAACTTTCAAGATATTAAGGAACTGCTAGTACTGGCCTGGGATGTTCAAGGATGCATACAAATGGGTAGCACAATGTAAGAAATGTAAGTTATTTTCTGGTAAACCACACTTAGCCACTTTTCCCTTAAGTCCGGTTATCATTGAAGAACCATTCAAGCAATGGGGTTTAGACTTTATAGGACCAATAAAACCCCCATCAAGTGTTGGTCATACCCTCATCTTAACAGCTACAAACTATTTTACTAAATGGGTAGAAGCTATTGTGGTGAGAAGAACTACTTCAGAAGTGGTCTGTTCATTCTTGAAATAAAATATTTTGGTTAGGTTTGGTGTTCCTATGAAAATTGTAGCTGATAAATCACAAAAATTCTCCTCCCAAGAGATGCATATATTCTTCTATGATAATGGAATTCAATTGTCACACTCATCTGACTATTTTCCTCAAGGTAATGGGCAAGCTGAGTCTACCAATAAAAACTTGATCACCATTATGAAGAAGCTGGTGAGTGAAAATTCCAAAGATTGGCACAAAATATTATTTGAGGCTCTTTGGGCCGATTGTACTTCTCCCAAGAGGGTGATAGGTATGACTCTATTTGAATTGGTCTATGGAGTATAATCTCAACTCTCATTTCCTCTAGAGCTTGCAGTAACAAAGTTACAAAAAGTGATTAAGGAGAAAGCTTTCCCGAATGGCTTGGATTAGAGGATCATGTATTTAAGAAAAATCCAAGAAGAAAGGGAAGAGATGGTAAACCGCATCACATTACATCAATCCCAAGTGAAGAATATTTTTCACAGGAGGGAAAGACCTAGAGAGTTCATGGAGAATGACAAAGTTTTACTATAGTATAAGAGGAGGGAACCCCAAGGTGCTCACATCAAATTTGAATCCCTCTGGAAAGGGCCTTTTGAAATCAATGAAGTTCTAGGACCTAATTCATTGAGACTCAGGTATGCCGATGGAACAAAAATGCCCTTGTCTTATAACAGGTAGGATCTAAAGCTATTTGAGCTGTAATTAAGTTTAGTGGTCCTTTGTACATACAATTTTGTCATTCTTTAGGTTAGTTGCATGTTTTTTAGTTTAGTCTAGTGTGAAACCAGAGATCCTAATCCCCAGTCGGAGCCACCTATTACCAGTCAAATAATTTCCATTCTTCTTTTGCCCAACAAATTTTGGCCTTTGTAAAAGTTCAAGTTGTATATTGAACCTTGAACTTTTAACTTGAACTTTTCGGTTCAAAGTTCAAAGTTCAAAACGTATTTTCCCTAAGGGCATCATGTCAAAGTGTTATCACTGTAAGCCAAGTTGATCAATCACAGTCACATGTTTCTTTGTAATTAGTAATTTGAATCTTGAACTTTGAACCTCCTATTTCATGGTTCAAAGTTCACATTTCAATATGCACTTTGATAATTTTTATGTTAAAACCTTTCACGTCGAATCCTTAGTGTCATAGTTCAAAAATTACAGAGCTTGTTGTAAATGTCCTAGGGGTCCACCACAGTTATAAAGTGCATCCATAGATTAAAGCATCATGAATCTTGTATCTTGAACACAATCTTTATGGTTCAAGGTTCATATTTCAAGATGCAATAACTATCGAGATAAGAAGGTGCATGCCAAATCCTTGCATATTAATACTGAAAAGATTGATAAGACCCAAAGAGTGATGCCAGATTAGCTCAGGTGATTTTCTTACTGAAATGGAGCATGTATAACAAGTTGATGGTAGTTATTGTGGTGGAAATATTTATTGCATGGAAGTTTTCCTGAGGTGATGGGAATAGAAACAAAATGTGTATAATTAGTTTCCTTCCCTTTTGTCTCTTCATTCTATTTTACTTGTGTTCTAGAAATGTCTGGGAGAGGTGAGGTAATTTTCCAAGGAGAAAAAGAATGGTGAGTTTTATGGTGAACCTTGGTTCTATCTTTTCTTTAGCTTCTTTTTTTATAAGCAAAGAGCTAGGTTCCTTTCTGCATTTGTCTAGTGTCTGTAGGAATTTTGCAATATTATTTCACCATGTCATCTTCCAAGGTGAAATTTGTAAAGGAGAATAATTTTTATCCTATTAATAGTTGCCTTCTAAAAATGAGAGACACAAAATTGGTTGATGATGATATTTGGGAGATTGTGAAAATGTTGAGGAAAATAGAAGGTGAGCCAATAGTTGCTAGGATTGTTGACAATGGTTTGTTGGAAGTAGCTGGCTTTCTAGAGGTGTTTCCATGTCTTGAATTAGTGATGGAATGTCATAAACAATATAATAAGTCTAAGAAATGTATCAATACTGAAAGTGGTGAGGTGCTGGTAAACATAAACAAAGAGGTGATAATGGTTGTGTTTAGGATTCTGTCAGTAGAAGTTGTTGGATACAATTGTCTGAAGGAGATTGTTGGATTAATTGTGTGTTGTATTTGATGTCACACAAATGTCATATCATTTATTGAGCTTAGTCAGTCAGCAAAGCAGTTCCCAGCATTTACCGAGCTTAGTCAGTCTGCGGACGGTCTTCAGTATCTACCGAGATATTTTGGGCATCAAAGAAAAGTATGGCAGAAAATAGTGTTAACCGAGCTTCCATGGTTATCAAAGGAAAGTTAGTGTTTACCAAGTTCACTCGGTCTCCAAAGGATGTTGCAGAATTCGTAGTGCTTACCGAGTTCTCTCAGTCACCAAAGGAAATCTCTTCGGATTAGTGTTTACCAAGCAAGGTCGACCCAGTGAAGGATTTTGTTATTTTGAGAAATATAGTTTGTTTATTCCAGCCAACTGTTGTAATGATTAGTAATGTTATTAGTGTTGACTTGACAATCTAAATGGACAATCCGAATGGTATATATAGAAGGTCAAGTTGTGAATTAAAAAGTGTGCAAGTGAAAAGAAGGAAAGTGTGAGCAAATTTTGAAGGATGATTAGATATCTTTGAAGAGCAGCAGAGATATATTTGATCAGGAAGGATCTAGTGAAGCAGAACAGAGATCTGTAATCAACAATTTAGTTGCATCATTATTTAGGTCACTTCATTGTTACTTTCTTACCATTGTAGCAGTGATTTCAAAATCTCCTAATCGAGTTGGTTTAATAGCCATTTTGTAAATCCTCTAACAAGGTGACAGTTCTATTGAATTGTTTCAAGACCTCTTACAAGGCCACTCCTAATAGGGTGATTAAATCCTCTAACAAGGTCACACCTAACAATGTGTTTTGTAACCTTTAACCGGGTTGGCTCCTAACAGGGCTCACTTCAGAAGAGTGAAAAATAGTAACTAGTTACATTGGTGGTTTTTCCCATATTGGGTTTCCACATTAAATCTGGTGTCTCTTGTGTTCATGATACTTTCTTTATTCATGTATGTTAATCACTGATGAATGCTTAAGAATAGTTATAATTACTACTCACTGCAATAACCGAGTTTTCAGTATAACAATAGTAAATGATTTAATAAAACATCTAGGGGATCCGTGGTAATATTTTTGTGGTTAAGTGATTCACCCCCTCTCTCAGTTACTCTATCTATATTTCCAACAATTGGTATCAGAGCTTTTGGTGCTTGCAGGAAGGGTTTCAAGGACCTAAGCTAAAGATCAGGATGTCTTATAAGAGAGAAATTCCAAGGCTTAACAGAGATAACTTTTTTGCATGGTAAGGTCTCATGAGACTTCATCTAGCTTCCATTGGTGATTCAGGATGCAAATATATTGATCAAGAATATACAGTTCCTACTAGCACATTAACTATTGAAGACATTGCAGAGAAAAAGAACCATAACACCATGATGATAGACATTGCATCAGCTCTTAGCTATGAATAATTTGATGAGATCAAAGACTACACAACTACTTATGAAATGTGGAACAAGCTGAAGAATATTTATGGTGGTGATGACAATGTGAAGAGAGCCAAAGCAGAAAGCCTAAGAGGACAGTTTGATCAGATGAAGATGAAAGAAGATGAAAACATTGCAAAATATGTTGAAAGGATCAAGGTGAGTGTTAGTGCAATTAGAGCTTCTAGAGGAAAAATTGATGATGAAACTGTTATAAGTAAGGTTCTTAGAACATTGCTTCCTATCTATGCAATAAGAGTATCTGCTATTCAAGAAAGAAGATGTGAACAAAATCACAATATAACTTTGGATGCCTTAGTTGGAAGATTGACAGCTTTTGAATTAGATAACTATGACAACTATGTTCCAACTTCTAAAAATATTGAATCAACATTTGAGGCCAAACTTTCACTTAAGAAGGGCAAGAAAATCCAGTTAGAAAGTGAAGAAGAAATAGAGGAAAGTTCAGATAGTGATCTTGAAGTTATTGAAGTATTACTTGCAAAGAAATATACTAGAGGCTGAGGTAAATACAAAGGTAAAACTCCTTTAATATGTTTTTCATGTGAAGAAATTGGTCATATTGCAGCTAGGTGCCCAAACAAGAAAAGAAAGGATGAGAAGAAAGGTCACAAGTATAATGGCAAGAAGAATTTCAAGTCATTCAAGGATAAATGTAAGAAAACATGTTTTTTGGCTACGGATTCTGATGATAGTGAAGAAGAAATTGTCTTCATTGCTGTAAAAGATGAATCTGATGATGATGAAGATGAGATGGCACTTATCTCTCATATAAGCAAAGATGATACATGGATTATAGACAGTGGATGCTCACATCATATGACTGCTGATAGAACAAAGTTTGAACACCTTGAAGACTATGATGGTGGTAATGTAAGGTTTGGAAACAATGAACCTTGTTGTATAAAAGGAAGAGGATGAATTTCATTAACCAAAGAACTTATATGTGATAATGCATATTGGGTTGAAGGACTAAATCATAATCTTCTAAGTGTAGCACAACTAATCAACATTGGATTCAAGGTTGAATTCATGAATGGCAAAGCAAGACTATTGGATGACAAAGGAAAACTGATTGGTTCAGGAAAACAAACCAAAGGTAACCTATTTTATCTTGATCTTGGTGAATGCTCATGTTTTATTTCTCAAATTGAAGAAAGTTGGTTATGGCACAAAATGTTATGTCATGTAAATTTTGATAATATGGTGAAAATAAGAAAATTCAAGAAAGTAAGAGGTATTCCTACTTTGAAGAAACCTGATGTTGGTCTATGCAAGAATTGTCAGATTGGTAAAATGGGAAAGACTAGATTTAAAAGTAAAAACTATCAGTCTAAAGATATTTTGGATATTGTGCATACTAACTTATGTGGACCTATTGGAATTGAAAGCTATACTAGAGAAAAATTCTTTATTCTCTTTGTTGATGATTACTCTAGAATTATGACTGTTATGTATTTAAGAGAACAATCAGAAGCATTTGAGAAATTCAAATGGTATTTGGCAAGAGTAGAAAAGGAAACAGGAAAAAGAATGAAGTGCTTAAGATCAGACAGAGGTGGTGAATTCATCTCCCATGAATTCAATAATTTCTGCATTGAAAGAGGAATCAAAAGACATGTATCAGCCCCAAGAACTCCTAAGGAGAATGGAATAGTTGAAAGAAGGAATAGATCTATCATGGATTGTGCAAGGACTCTAATGATTGAAAAGAACATTGCTATGAAATACTGGAAGGAAGCTATTAGCACTGTAGTTCATACCTTGAACCGAGTATAGTTGAGGAAAGACACATTCAAAACTCCTTATGAGTTATGGTATGGCTATAAACCCAATGTAAGTTACTTGAAAGTATTTGGTAGTAAATGTTACATCTTAAAAAGAATCTAGAAAAGGAAAATTTGATGTAAAAAGTGATGAAGGAATATTTTTGGGATATTCTTGCAAAAGTAAAGCATATAGATGTCTGAATTTGTCTACTCATAAAATCATAGAAAGTGCACATGTGAAATTTGATGAGTTTGCAGAAAAAACTAAAGAAGAAAGAAAAAATGAACCAGAGGATTACAAAAGATTTGTTTACATTGAACCTGATACATTGCCAGACACATCTGTCAATAAGGAAACTACATCTACCATCCCAGTATAGTAACCGAGTCACAAGAAGAAGTTCAAACCGAGTCACAAGAAACTGAGTCTCAGCCTGAAGCTACCGAGAAAATATCTACTGAGCCCGAGCAAACTGAACCTGAAGATGAAATTCAAGAAAATGACAATATAACTCATTCAAGAGGCAAGGAACCTGTATTGGCCAAGTATGTTAGAAAGCATCATACACTAGATCAGATTATTGGAAACAAATCAGATGGTACTATGACAAGAAGTAAACTGAAAGGTACATGTTTACTTGCTGATTTTGAACCTAGAAATGTTAAAAATGCATTGGGAAATGAAAGCTGGATTGAGGCTATGAATGAAGAAATAGAACAAATAGAGAAAAATAAGACATGGACTCTTGTACCTAGGCCTAAAGACAAAAATGTAATTGGAATGAAATGGGTATTCAGAAACAAGCTGAATGAAGATGGTCAAGTATCTAGAAACAAAGCTAGATTAGTGTGTAAAGGGTATTCTCAAGAAGAAGGTATAGATTATGGAGAGACTTTTGCTCCTGTTGCAAGATTAGAAGGTGTAAGAACTCTACTTGCATATGCAGCACATAAAGGATTTAAGGTATATCAGATGGATGTAAAATCTACATTTCTCAATGGTATTCTTGATGAAGAAGTCTACATTGAGCAACTTGAAGGTTTTGTTGATCCAAACAAAAATGATATGGTCTGCAAGTTACACAAAGCATTGTATGGTCTGAAACAAGCCCCTAGAACATGGTATGAAAGATTACATAACTATCTTATTCAGATTGGTTTCAAAAGAGCTAATGATAACAGTAGTTTATACATCAAAGAAGGACCAGATAATAGAATTGTTTTGGTAGAAATATTTGTGGATGATACTGTGTTTACAGGTAATGATGATCAGTGCAAATAATTTTTAGAGCAAATGAACAAAGAATTTGAAATGTCTATGTTTGGTCAAATAAAGTTTTTTGTTGGTCTTCAAATTTAGCAGAGCAAGAATGGTATCTACATTACTCAGTCTAAATACATCAAGGAAATACTTAAGAAGTTTGGTATGGAAGATGCAAAACTAGTTGGTACACCCATGTGTACAAGACTAAAGCTTACAAAAGATGATGATTCAAAAGAAGTAGATCAGACCTTATACAGATCAATGATTGGAAAATTACAATATGTAGTTCATACAAGGCTTGATATTGCCTTAGCAGTTGGTATTGTAGCAAGATTCTCAGAAAAACCCAGAGAAAATCATATGATGGCAATCAAAAGAATCTTGAGATACTTGAAAGGAACTGAAGATTATGGCTTGTGGTATAAATTTGGAGGCAATCTGGACTTAAAAGTGTTTACTGATGCTGATTGGGCAGGAAACATTGATGATAGAAAGAGTACAAGTGGTGGAGCATTCTTTCTTGGCAAGAGGTTGGTATCTTGGACTAGTAAAAAGCAAAATTGCACATCCCAATCCATAGTAGAAGTAGAATATGTTGCTGCAGTAGTAAATTTCTCTAATATTGTTTGGTTTAAATAGTTATTGGAAGGCATGAAGGTTGAGATCAAAGAACTAGTTGTTATATTTTGTGATAATACAAGTGTAATAAATATTTCAAAGAATCCAGTAATGCATTCCAAAACCAAGCACATTGCTATAAAATATCACTTTGTCAAAGAATTGGTGCAGGACAAGGAAATCAGATTGGAATATATTCATACAAAAGAACAAATTGTAGATATATTAACCAAGCCACTACCTAAGGATGCATTCTTGTATCTAAGAGGTAAGTTAGGGGTCATTCCCCTATCCGAGGCTCACTAAATGAAGTTTTAGTGATGCATCAACCAGAGCATATTGAAGATCAGTTAGTCGATGTAGCTTAGTCAAGGAATCATTGCATATGAATCAGTACTCAAGGTACATTGCTATTCACCTGGTATGTGTTGTCTTTGGCATGTGTTGTCAAAGAGGGAGAGTTTGCTGTCATACTTCAAGAAATTTCTTAAGATTTCTAAGAGGGAGAGTTTTCTTGGAGAGTTTTTAGTTAGAAAGAGAAGTTTGCTGATAGAGGGAGTTCTCATAGATGAGAATCAGAATGAAGCTAAGGATATGTTCCTTACTCTATGTTTTCTATAAAATTTCATTGTGCTATGACATGTGTTTCCATCAATGCCAAAGAGGGAGATTGTTGGATATAATTGTCTGAAGGAGATTTTTGGATTAATTGTGTGTTGTCTTTGATGTCACACAAATGTCATATCATTTATCAAGCTTAGTCAGTTAGCAAAGCAGTTCCCAGCATTTACCAAGCTTAGTCGGTCTGCAGGCAATTTTCAGTATCTATCGAGATATTTCGGGCGTCAAAGAAAAGTATGGTAGAAAATAGTGTTAACCAAGCTTCCATGGTTATCAAAGGAAAGTTAGTGTTTACCAAGTTCACTCGGTCTCCAAAGGATGTTGCAGAATTTACAGTGCTTGCTGAGTTCTCTTGGCCACCAAAGGAAATCTCTTCAGATTAGTGTTTACCGAGCAAGGTCGGCCCAGTGAAGGATTTTGTTATTTTGAGAAATAAAGTTTGTTTATTCCAGTCGACTATTGTAATGATTAGTAATGTTATTAGTGCCAACTTGACAATCTGAATGGACAATCCGAATGGTATATATAGAAGGTCAAGTTGTGAATTAAAAAGTGTGCAAGTGAAAAGAAGGAAAGTGTGAGCAAATTTTGAAGAATGATTAGATATCCTTGAAGAGTAGCAGAGATATATTTGATCAGGAAGGATCTAGTGAAGCAAAACAAAGATCTATAATTAGCAATTTAGTTGCATCATTATTTAGGTCACTTCATTGTTACTTTCTTACCATTGTAGCAGTGATTTCAAAATCTCCTAATCGAGTTGGTTTAATAGCCATTTTGTAAATCCTCTAACAAGGTGATAGTTCTATTGAATTGTTTCAAGACCTCTTACAAGGCCACTCCTAATAAGGTGATTAAATCCTCTAACAAGGTCACACCTAACAGTGTGTTTTGTAACCTTTAACTAGGTTGGCTCCTAACAAGGCTCACTTCAGAAGAGTGAAAAATAGTAACTAGTTACATTGGTGGTTTTTCCCATATTGGGTTTCCATGTTAAATCTTGTGTCTCTTGTGTTCATGATACTTTCTTTATTCATGTATGTTAATCACTGATGAATGCTTAAGAACAATTATAATTAATACTCACTGCAATAACTAAGTTTTCAGTATAACAATAGTAAATGATTTAATAAAACATCTAAGGGATCTGTGGTAATATTTTTGTGGTTAACTGATTCACCCCCGCCCCTCTCAGTTACTCCATCTATATTTCCAATAGAAGTATGTGGAGATTGGAGTATTAAAATAGCTTTGGTTAATTTTGACCAAAATAAGAAGGAATATAGAAACAATATAGCTAGAGATTGGATGTTAAACCCTGAAAAAGGAGGATCCCATTTGCCCAGATCTCTCAGGAAGGATCACATGTTCAGGGAGGTGAGAGACATAACTATAATGTTAAATAGAATAAAGGGTAACCCCATAGATACTAATTGGGAGGACTTGATGTATATTTTTGTGCAAGCCATTTTAGATGTAGGTAACTATGTTGATTGGGCTGAAATAATAGAAGAGAAGTTGCATGAGAGTCTATCTCAACTAGCCTTGATTTCAAATTTCTATATGTCTTCATATCTTTTCTATGTCCTTGCTATTTGTATAATTTGGGATGGATTACCACATGAAGAATGGAAAAGTAACATGACCATTTATGAGTATCATCCCCAATTGCAGAAAAGAAAGAATCCTGTAGGTTTCAAAAGGGTATAAGATACCTCTATGTCTAAGCTTGTCTTTGAGTTAAGAGGGAAAACCAATTCAAGGATGTCTGAGGAATCCATGGAGTTTGTTAAGATATATGGCAATTTTTACATACAATTTCCTACTTTTAGTTACTTGGGGGTTGGAGGTTTCAGTGATGAACCTCTAAAATTACCAAGGTACTGCTTATAAAAATGTGTTTTGCTAGAGGTGGGTAGATAATTGTTGATGATTGAAAGGAAATACATTGTCAAAAGAGAAATTGGCACCTTCTTTCCATTGGAATTGGGGTATTATCACTTTAGGTTAATACATGATTTCTCTTTCCTGACTAATGAATTGAAGGAGATGAATCTTCAACCATACCAGTTTAGGAACTATTATGATAGCAAGGGTTTTGTGGAAAACTATTTTAGAGTTGATGCTATGTTCTTACATCAACTGAAGTTGGAAAAATTTTGGGACGATTCCACAGATGAAGTTGAAGTCCTGAAGAGACTACGCTCTAGATTTTCTTTAAGGAAAGTTGTTACCTTAAAGCTGCTCTTTAACATTAAAAACATAAAAGATGCTACTGAGGATGTGTTGGAATCTAGATGCATGGGGTCAAATGCAGATGTGGCAATTAGGAAAATTGATTGGAAGGAAAGGGAAGAGGAAGATGTGAGGTCTTTAACTGAAGAAGTCTTTAAAAGGACAAAAGAGTGGCTCAAATCTCAATGGAAGAAGAATCAGGGAGCCCCTACAATGAAAATTAGAAGGAGTCAAAGAGTCCCCAAAATTGAACCATCCTTTTTCTCAACTAATAAAATTGAATCATTTCTACTTGCACGTGATACAGGTCCTATAGAAGCTACTAATATTGAAGACTTAGAACTAGCTTCTAACAGTACAGTGAAGTTTACAAGGCACATAGGTAAAAGGAATGAGAAGGTAGATCCATTTTTTGCATTTCTCTTGATTCAAATACAAAGGAGCCCAACATAAATCAATTTAAGAGATTGAAAATAAATAAATCCCAACCATGGATTCAGGATCAACATGAATCGATGGAGATCCAGGTCAGCAGGACCTAATAGCTCTAAATAACTCAAGCACTGACATTTCTCTATAGAATGCAAGCCCAAAAACCCCAAACTGGGTAGACCTATCCATGAGAAAAAAGAGAAATATTGTTCCTACTTCAGTCCTTGTTGGAGATTTGGTTAGTAAGTACCTTGGGAAGTCTCCACAGTCAAAGAAACCAAAGGTAGAGTCCATGTTGGATGTAGACCCTAATACAGGTCACTGGGTTGCTGAAATCTTCAAACCCAATTCTAATAAAGTTAGTGCTAATATTATAAACAAGATTTCAATGTAGAGAAAATAGACCTAGGGGTAGCCTCCAGGGCCGCTGACTTGAAGATTTTGAACTCTATGAACAAAAAGATTAATCACTGGGTGCTAAAGGATGCAGAGGACAAAGTGAAATTGAAATAGGCTCTCTGTGAGATGGCTAAGTATATTTAGCATTTGCAAAATCCTATCACTCAGCCCTTAGCAATAGTTCCCTTGAATCTAGATGTTAAGTCACTAGATAATCAAAAATTTCTTGATCAAGTTCACAAGGACAGGTCTTTATCTAAAGGATTCTTCAGCTAGATGGGAGAAGTTGGTGAAAAGGTCACTCATTTTGCATAGGCTTATGAAGACATAACCAAGAGATCTTCTTCTTTGGTATCTACTATTGAAGCTGACATTAAACTCTGGGAAGGGAAGAGAGATTGCCTAGAGATTAAGATAACTAACCTGGATGAGGCCTTTGTATATGGTATAGATAAGTTTTTAACTAAGAAAACAATATCTGATGTTGATGCCAGTTTATTATTTGTTGCAAAAGTTAATGAAGAATAGTGGTGACCACTCTTTGATTAGGGTATCAAAGAATCAGATAGATAATGAAAGTGTTGGCGTGTGTTGAAGAGGTCCTTAGAAATCATATAGATTACCTCTACAAGCTGGCCAAGAATGAAACTAAGATTGGAGTTGAGGTGGAAAGAATGCAGGAATCCTTTGCAAAGTGAGCACAAGTGTTGAGGGATGCTAAGGAAATGGTAGCTCATGATTTCTTAGTCATATCCTGAGTGAAATCACTTACAATCCTTGGTGATGAACAGATAAAGATGCTAGAAACTAAGTTAGAACAGTTATAGATCTGTAAATGCATTTGGGAGTAGAGGCTCAATTTGGTTTCTTCACTGAACCAAGTGATGCTTGAGAAATTTGTGGCAGCCTTCAAGGAGTGGAGTTCCACACGCAAAGTAGCTGATGTTACCACAAGTAAAGATGTTGAGAAAGACCAATCATTCAACTAATCTCTCATAGAGTAGTTCCAAGTGGTTTTAGGCTTTAGTTTCATTTTGTATTTTAGTAGACAATTAGTTATAAAACTAATCGGGCCCTACATGGATATATATTAAATTTTGAGTGACCTTGAAGGGGTCGGTTCACTGGTTTCAGAAACTTAGTTATCTAATATTTTCTGCAAGTAGTTTCATTGTTGATGGTTTAAGTGAAATGGAACATATGATATAATATCAGTTGGTTTATAGCAGATGATAGTATTTCTTTTGGATTAGTTAGTCTGATTGTTGCATGTTATCTTGATTTCAGTTATAATCAAATTCATGTTGGTATAATCTATATATGTGTTCTATGGTTATTTTCCATCTTTCATCTTTATTTCGGTATCTATTGAATCAGCCATTTTGGGAATGTTGTTTTATTAATCTTAGTCAATTGGCTTAGATGAATGTGAATCTTTCTTGGGACAATAAATCTTTCTAAACTTATTTTATATTGGATGCTTGAGTAGCCTTTCTTACTTTAAGGTCAAAAGTATGTATTTAATTCATTCTTTACAATAAATGGAATGTTAAGATTGATTTTTCTTTAAGGTAGCTTCTCCTTGAAATCGCAGAGAGTATAGTCGTGAGTGACTAACTCAACTATGCTAGTAGTTTTTCCTTCTATTTGGGAAAGAAAGTCAAAGAATATTTGTATGTGATAAGAAGTAAAAAGGAAGCATAGACAATAGCATATGCACTTAATGGATTGATCGATGTCAGTGAGCTCTTAATCAAATCATGGGTCGAGGAAGTGAAGACCTTGGAAAACTCTTTCCAAGATGTCTTAAAGTTGGTGAGTAAGCACTAAGTCCTTTTTGTGCTTAAGTTTTGAAATTTTGAATATACCTTTTCCATTGATGTCAAAGGGAGAGGAAGAGAAAGAAAATAAAATGTAAAGAGTAAAAGGAGGAGAAGAAAAAGATGTAAATAAAAAAAGAGTAGAAAAGAGAAAAAAAGATATGTATAGTTAGTGCTTTAACACTTGGCCATTTTTCTAAGTGTTGCCATTAATGCCAAAGGGAGAGATTTTTGGCAAGTCATGTATTTGAGCACTAGGGATAATTGCATGCATAAAGTTTTTCTACTAGAGTCAAAGTCATCAAAATGACTAAGTCGAGAATCATGGTAATAAGGCACAGTGTTATAGTTTTGGTTAGCGATGGAAATGTGTGGGGTATTATGGCCTGCGAAGTTAGCAAAAGGTATTTTTTGATATGTATATACTTCAGTTAAGAGAGCATAAGTTCTAGTGATTAGATCAGTGAGATTCAGTGATCTGAAGGTATGCAAAGATAGAGAATTAGTATAACAAGACATATGAATAGTTGTAAAGATTAAGGAAAGGTTACTGGATATGGTAACATGCCAAGTTAGGTGAATGAAGTATTTTTCTGACACTTGGGTAATGTAATATTTTCAACATCATACTTACTATTTATGTAATTAATTATTATGTTTTGTATGGTATTTGTGAATCTAACTAGATGACAGATTTTGTATAAGTATAGAATGATTTTGTGGAAGTGAAGATATGTATGTGATGTGATGATGAAACAAGGTTGCAAATCTAAGAGTAGAGAGAAGATGCAAGATCAGTAATAGACAGAGCAATAATTGGAACTATCTAAGAAAGATAAGTGCTTGTATTGTTCACATTTTGGAGAACTCTTTGTGATAGTTTTTTATTGTAAGAGCAATTTGCTCACCACCTTTAACTAGGTGTTTTGTATACCCCTAACAAGGTTTTGTATTCCTCTAACAAGAAAATGTACTATGTAACAATCAGCTCCTAATAGGGCTATATCTCCATGTAATACCTAAAATGTAGTATCTAAGAATACCAAACTAAGCTAGCATTCAAAAAAACAAAGAAAGTAAACACTTATGATAAGACCTACAAAATGAAGACAAAACCAAACAAGAGAATGCAATACCTCAAACCACTAAGTCTCTGAAATGTAGAAGATTTTTCCAATGGATTGAATGTGTGCTCATGAACTATGCTTCAACCTTCAAAGTGTGGGAGGATTTTTGCATAATAAGGATGCTTCAGATGATTTTGGCTCTCAAATGGGCATAATAACTTTGCTTCAATGGTGGATGAAAAATTAAGGAGAAGGAACTTTAATTTAAAGGCAAATGGGAGATGAATGGATGGTCAAGATGCAAACTTGAGGAATGGTTGAGATGCATCCAAGAGAGAGCACATGGATTGTGCTTTCTCAAATGCATGTCACAATGGGGGAGGATGAGAGGAGAGGCCAAATCCTTGAGGGATGTTACCACTTCGGAAGGTCTGAGAGGGGACAAGTGTGTAAGAGATGTTTAAGAGACTATGATTTGGCATTGGAGGATGTGGTGATGTGACATGAGGGTTGACTTGTGATGGCTTAACATTTCTTAATCCTTGGATTATGGTTGTGAAAATGTTTAAGGTGTGATTAGCTTTGGATTAGAGGGTAAGTGGGGGATTAGGAGGATGTGATGGGAGGAGAGAGAATGAGTGGAGGGTTAGATTAGCTAAGCATGGGTTTTTAGCTAATTAAGAAGGACTAGTATGAGTTTTAGAATTAAATATTTTATTTAATTCCAAGTGGGAGGAAAAATGAGGTTTATGAATTAATTTATTTAGATAAGTGTATCCATTTAAATTAATAGAAGAATAGGGATTTAATTAATAATCAGACTATAGGTTTGTCATTTAGATAATTAATTGGACTATAGTTAATTAATTAAATTAATTAACTAGGGGATGACATAAATTAATCAAATAATAATATTTAATTATTAAGATGTCCTAGGAGAAAACTAAATAAGATTACTAAATAATATGATCAAATTTAGGTGTCTACATTTTGCCCCTCTTTGACATAGTATTAAAATAACATTGTTTCAAAGATGTTTTTAGCAATAATAGATGACATTAAAAAATGGACTTGGTAGTAGAAATGCCCCAATTTACAGGCCAGGATGTTAACTGGGTGATGCCCCCTGGAGAGGGCGGTAGGGAAAGAAAAATGGGCTTGGGCGGTGTCTCAAAAGGTTTAAAGGTGAATCAGAAAAAAGATGTCCTACAGGCTAAGAAGGAGGTACGAATGAGGAAAAGAGAGGTGAAAATGGAAATGAGGGATGGGATTGAGCGTGAGGGGAAGAAATGGGGGGGAAAAGGGGGTCCGGGGGTGAAAATTAGGGCTTGAAAGGGCCTTTGTAAAGGCCAAAGGGGTAAAAAATGAAGTCATTTGCACACCGAGAGCCTAGAAATTATGATATTTGAGCTCTGATAAGTGAGGATGAGATGGCACAAAGGGGGTGACCAACTCACCTTTCAGAAATCATGCAAAGTGTATAGCAGAATAGAGGGCCCGACTGATAGGTAGGCTCAAAAATCTAAGCTTTTCATTATGTTTTTCCTGCATTTATGATAGTTTTTAGCTTAGAAACCTGCATTCGTGCGAGCGCATTGTTGGAAGGAACGTGCCCGTGTTAGAAAGTAAAGTCCACCAAGATAACTAAGAGGGGGGGTGAATCAGTTATCTAATATTTATAACTTTTATCAACTTCAACAACATTAAACCATGTAAGCAATATAAGTACCAACCATAGAAAGATATTCATACATAGTAACATAATGACACAAGATATGTTGACTAGGGAACCTCTTGATCAAAGAGTAAACTCCAATGGGAATGATGCCCACAAAAGATGCACTAATATGAATATTCCTTGTGAAAGGATGGACTTTGTTAGGAGTCTTATGAAATACATTTAGTACATATGAATTCCTGTTAGGAGATTTTGTTACAATCTGGGGTTGAGGTTGCACCAAAAGATCAACTTGTTAATGTCTGATACAACCACTAGACTTATAGAAGACACAAGAGGTGGTGAAGCCATGTCATGAATCCTGAGGGGAGTGCTAACCATTTTTCCAACAATCTCTCCCTCAACATTACCCGAGGAGATTTGAACCTGTGACCAAGCTCTGATACCACTTGTTACATGCTAGGGTTGACGTTGCACCAAAAGATCAACCTATTAATGCATATATAATACAACCACTAGACTTATAGAAGACACAGGAGGTAGTGAAGCCATGTCAAAAATCCTGAGGGGAGTGCTGACCATTTTTCTAATAGATTTTGAATCCCTGTTAAGAGTTATGGAAGACAGAAGGACCCACTGCCAAAACAGCTTCAAGGTAAGATCATTGAACACACTGTCCAACTGATCTTTGTATTACTCAATAGAATAATACCAAAATATTACTAAACTCAAAAATATGTTACCTCTTCTCTAACTATGCCAAACCACACTCACTGCTTCACCAGATCTCAATTTCAGATCTGTGTACTTCGCATGTCTTCCTTCACAAATTCTCTTTCACAACTACATTACCTCTTTTCTTCACTTCATGCATGCATCAACACATCCAACCATATTAAAAAAATGAAAAATATTCCTTCCTTTATACGACACTCAAGTAATTACAAATGAGTCGACATCTAATTACAAAATAAAAGTTTCTACACAATACATCAAAATTACACCAAACTGTCAGCTTCCAATTACAATAATTCTTCACTTGTGTGACCTCAAAGTTTGTACTATCACCCACCTCACTAAAAATGCATCTTGAACTTCCATTTAACTACACAAAACCAGATTCCATCCCAATTAGGAGATATCATCTGATTTCCACAAACTGCTACTCAGGAACACTACCTGAATATTGCTTCCACCAAAATGCTCATAACTTCCATGAATAAATGAATTACTATGTGTGCTCTTAACAATTAAAATATAAAATATCAATGATTATATCCTCAACATCACATATCTCTAACTGGAATATCCCACATGTGCTAATCCAAACACTGTCTGCTTCTCTGCAAGTCTCTGGTAGATCACTGTGTTGACATCAATGACAATCATAGTCATGAATGCAACAACAATTGCTACAGAATGGCTACCAAACATTGAACATTCATTCCTAACAATCTCCCCCATTGGCATTGATGGAAACATAGATGAAAAAATATCCAATGTTCCAAAAATCCAATACTACAATACTGCTGCTCTAGAAAAATATTTCAAGTCCTCTTCATCAATCAAATCTTGCTTCATTTTCATGTTCAGATAGTACAAATGGTTTTTTCATGTACACTTCTCCCCCATTGACATCAATGATAGAAATATCATCATCATGTCAACAAAAACTCCAATGTCAAAAGACACTATTCAGAAAATACATTCACTAGAGTCCTCATGACTCAGCTCATATACACATACTCCCCCATAGATGAAGTACCAACATCCAGTCCAGAAGAAAGATAAGGTTCATATACCACTAGACAGATGCAACCAACTACATCACTTCTCAAAACTAGGCTAGGGCATAACCCCAAGCATACCTCTTAGATACTCAAATGTATCCTTAGGCAAAGGCTTTGTAAATATGTCTGCTATCTGCTCCTTTGTACTTATGTACTCAAGTTTGACTTCTTTCTTAGCAACTTTCTCTCTTACTACATGATACTTAATCTCTATATGTTTTGTCTTAGAATGTAATACAGGGTTCTTAGACATACTAATTGTGCTGGTGTTGTCACAATGTATGACAACAGGTTCAAAAAAATTTATTCCAATATCCTTCAGCATTTGCTTCATCCAAATTATCTGGTTACAATTATTTGCTGTGGCTACATATTCTTCTTCTGATGTGCTCTGTGAGATACAATTCTACTTCTTGCTTAGCCAAGAAACCAATCTTCCTCAAAGGAAAAATAATCCACCACCGATGCTCTTCTTATCATCAACACTGCCTCCCCAATCAACATCTATATATGCACATAGGGTAAAATCATCATATTTTTCATGCCACAATCTATAGTCCATTGTGCCTCTTAAATATCTCAGTATCCTCTTTACTGCTGCATAATGTGATTCTCTAGGTTCAGCTTGAAATCTTGCTACAATTCCAACTGAATGTGCTATATTAGGTATTGTATGATTCAAGTACTGTAATCCTCCAATCATAGATATGTATTTCTTCTGCTCAACTGTCAGTGTTTCATCTATGCTAGATAATTTATGTCAAGTTACCATAGGTGTTCCAACTGGTTTACAGTTCTCCATTCCAAATCTTTTCAACAAGTCATTCACGTACTTTGTCTGACTTACAAAGATACCATCATTGTTTTGTGTTATCTGTAATCCCAAAATGTATTTCATTTCACCAATCATACTCATTTCAAATTCAGTCTTCATTTCATTAGAAAATTTTTCACTAGCTTCATCTTCTCCTCCAAAAATAATGGCATCAACAAAAATAACTATAATCAACCAACCGTTTTCAATTTCTTTTGTGTACAGATTACTATCAGCTGTTCCTTTTGTAAATCCCAACTTTAACAAATACTTTTCCAGTCTTGCATACCAAGTTCTAGGTGCTTGCTTTAGTCCATATAAGGCTTTCTTCAGTTTACATACCATGTCTCCTTTTTGAGTCAAAGGAAAACCTTCAGGCTGCTTAATGCAGACTTCTTCTTCCAATTCTCCATTCAGAAATGCTGACTTTACATCCATCTGATATACTTTGAATTTCTTATAAGCTGCATAAGCCAAAAACATTCTTACTACTTCAATTCTTGCTATAGGTGCAAAGGTTTCTTCATAGTCAATTCCTTCTTGCTGTGAGTATCCCTTACATACCAATCTTGCTTTGTTTCTTACTACTTCTCCTTGTTTATTCATCTTGTTTCTGAATACCTATTTAGTTCCAATAGCATTCTTGTCCTTATGTCTAGGAACCAATTACCATGTCTTGTTATTTTCAATCCGATCTAGTTCTTCTTTCATAGCATTAATCCAACTTTCATCTTCACAAGCTTCACTAGTTGTTTTAGGTTCAATTTGAAAAATCAAACATAATTGTTCTTTTTACCTTATTCCAAGTTAGAACTCCTCTTTTAATGCTTCCAATAATTTTCCCAATAGGATGATTTCTTGATAAATTCTTGTTAGCTGTCACTGTCTCAGATCCCACTTCAGGTGTAGGTTCTTCAATGACTTCACTGTGGCTTTTATTCAACAAATCACTGTCAGTCTCATAAAATAATTCAGTAGTTCCAATGTTAGGTTTAGGATGAGCTTCTTCATCTGATTCATAATCAAGCATTCTTTCCTGAATTTTGAACTTTTCATCAACTTTAACATTTGCACTTTCAACAATAGTCTTAGTTATTTTATTGTAACATCTATAGGCTTTTCTTTTCAAAGAATATCTAATAAATATACCTTCATCACTTCTAGGATCAAACTTTCCAATATCATCATCTCTCTTTATATAACATTTGCTTCCAAAAATTCTAAAATACTTAATTGAGGGTGCATGTCCAAACCATAATTCATAGGGTGTCTTGTATGTGTCTGCTCTAATTTGTACTTTGTTCATTGTATACACTACTATGTTCACTTCTTCTCTCCAGAATATCTTCACCAAATCATTCTCAAATAACATAGCTCTTGTTGCTTCAGTCACTGATCTATTTCTTCTTTCTTCAATACCATTTTTTTCAGATTTCCTAGGGGCTGAAAACTGTCTCTTAATGCCATTTTCTTCACAAAAGGTGTTAAATTCTCTAGAAATAAATTCTCCACCTCTATCAGATCTCAAACATTTAATCTTCATTCTAGATTCATTCTCAACTTTATTCTTATTGATCTTAAACTTATCAAATGCTTTAGACTTTTCTTTAAGAAATGCAATCCACATCATTCTTGTAAAATTATCAACAAGAATCATAAAATACCTTTCTCCATAGAATCCTCTAGTCCTGGTAGGACCGCTCAAATCTATATGAACAATCTCCAACTTTTCTATAGATTTAAACTTCTTACTGGGAAAAGAACTTCTCTTCTATTTAGGCATCACACATTCTTTGCAAATCATGTTAGTAGGCTTCATGATTTTAGGCAAATCCCTTACTGTAAGTGTAGTACTCACTTTCATAATGTTGTCAAAGTTTATATGACAAAAACTTCTATGACATAACCAACTATCATCAATCTTAGTAATAAAAAAGGTCATCTTAGTAGGATTCAACTGAAATACATTACCTCTGGTTCTAGATCCAGTTCCAATCAGATTTCCATATTTATCCTTTATCACACAAGTTTTCTCAGTAAACCAAACTTGATATCCCTTATCAACTAACTATCCGACATTAAAATATTATGTTTCAATCCATCCACAAAATAAACATCATCAGTATTAGTCTTTCCATCAAGAGTATAGATCCTATACCTTTAATCAAGCAAGGTGCATTGTTTCCAACTCTAACAACTCCTCCCTCATAATCATTAAACTTTATGAAATTTTTCATGTCTCTAGTCATATGATGTGAACAACCACTATCTATAATCCAATCAGCTTTCTTTTCAACTTGAGAAAGTAAGGCTTTTTCTTCCTTAACATCAGTTTCAAAATTATCTTCTTTAATAGCTACAAATCCTATGTCATCATTATTCTCAGTATCACTTTGACTTAGAGTTCTCTCTACACTAGTTTCAAGATCTTCATCATTAGCATAATAACATTCCTTAGGTCTTCTAGGTTTGAAATTCTTTTTGTACTTTTTAGCTCTCTTAGGACACTTAGATGCAAAATGATCATATTCTTGACAAGTGCAACATTTAAAATTTTTCTTACCGTCTGGTTCTCTCTTCACAAACAAGGCAATACCTTCTTCAGTATTCATGTCTTCTTCATTTCTAGATCTTCTACTACCAAAATAATCTCCTCTCACGCTGATGCTTCTTGACAAAGTAGGGTGAACATTAAGAGCACTGAATGCTATCTACATTCTAAGCAAGTCTCCTAATAACCTCAGGTTCATCTTAGTTGCTTCCAATCTTCCAAGAAGAGTCTCTCTTATAAACTTTGTAGTACAAGGTATAACTTGTTCAATCATCTATGTTGTCTACTTAAATATAGGAGTCAATGTCCTCAGAATTTTCCATATCACTTCATTCTCTGTCTTTGTTCCTCCACAAGATTTTATGCCTATAACAATTTCTGACATTCTACCAATATAGCTTCTAAGACATTCATCTTCCATCATTCTTATATCTTCAAATGCACATATCCAATTATGTAATCTAAATTTATTTGCATGTTCATCACCTTCAAAAGTAGAGTGTAAAACTTTCCAAATTTCATAAGATTTTTTCAAACATTTACCTGACTATACTCATTCTTCAGAAGGGCTATCAAAAGTGCTTCTCTTACAAGTATGTTACACATGAATAGATCTCTCTTATTGCTAGAAAATGTTTCAAGATTGTCCTCTTCAATGATAGTCTTATCATTCTTTGTAATCAACCAATAACCTGGTCCTAAACATAGTAGGTATGTCTTCATCTTTTCTTTCCAGCTGTCAAAATTTACTCCATCAAACTTATGGCTTTCTTTTCTAAAATTTTCCATGGATCTCCTTAAGTTGTTAAACTTCATTTTCAAGGACCTACCGCTCTGATACCAATTGTTAGAAAGTAAAGTCCACCAAGATAACTGAGAGGGGGGGGTGAATTATTTATCTAATAATTATAAATTTTATCAACTTCAACAGCATTAAACCATGTAAGCAATATAATTAATAACCATAGAAAGATATTCGTACATAGTAACACAATGACACAAGATATGTTGACTAGGGAACCTCTTGATCAAAGAGTAAACCCTGGTGGGAATGATGCCCAAAAAAGATGCACTAATATGAATATTCCTTGTGAAAGGATGGACTCTATTAGGAGTCTTATGAAATACATTCAGTACATATGAATCCTTGTTAGGAGATTTTGAATCCCTATTAAAAGATTCTAACCCTGTTAAGAGTTATGGAAGACATAAGGACGCACTACCCAAATAGCTTCAAGGTAAGATCACTAAAAACACTATCCAACTGATCTTTGTATTACTCAAAAAAATAATACCAAAAGATTACTAAACTCAAAAATATGTTACCTCTTCTCTCACTTTGCCAAACTGCACTCACTGCTTCACCAGATCTCAATTTCAGATCTCTATACTTCGGATGTCTTCCTTCACAAATTTTCTTTCACAACTACATTAGCTCTTTTCTTCACTTCATGCATACATCAACACATCCAACCATATTACAACAAGGAAAAACATTCCTTCCTTTATACCACACTCAAGTAATTACAAATGAGTTGGCATCCAGTTACAAAATAAAAGTTTCCACACACTACATCAAAATTACACAAAACTATCAGCTTCCAATTACAATAATTATTCACTCGTGTGACCTCAAAGTTTGTGCTATTACCCACATCACTAGCAATGTGTCTTCAACTTCCCTTTAACTATGCAAAACCAGATTCCATCCTGATTAGGAGATATCATCTGATTTCCACAAACCACTATCAAGAACACTACCTGAATACTACTTCCACCAAAATGCTCATAACTTCCATGAATAAATGAATTAATGTATACACTCTTAACCATAAAAATATAACATATCAATGAGTATATCCTCAACATCACATAGCTCCAACTACAATATCCCACGTGCGCTAATCTAAACACTATCTGCTTCTCTGCAAGTCTCTGGTAGATCACTGTGTTAACATCAATGACAATCATTGTCATGAATGCAACAAAAATTGCTACAAAATGGCTACCAAACATTTAGCATTCATTCCTAATAGCCTGCACCTGCAGAAATGCATTCCCACAAAAGATGTGAGGGGAGGGGGAAAAAGGGATGGCAAAAGATTTTTCACAGGAACACAAAAAAACTTGGGATGGGGGGATACTTTTACGGGACCGCAATCCCACATGAATCTCTTGCGGGAACGCATTCCCACAATAGGGAAGAACGGGGTGCCAAAAATGGCATTCCCATGGGGAAAAGGGGGAAAAAGAAAGTGGCATAGGAATGCGTTCCCGCATCGTTGGGGGATTACAGGAATGCGGGAAGGGGATTCTTTAAAGAAATGTGGGGAGATGGGTCTCTATAGGAACACAGGAAGAAAGAGCTTTCACGGGAATGTGGGAAGAAAGAGCTTTTGCAAGAATGTGGGAAAAAAAATTTAGGTTTTTAGTATAGAAGAAAGGTTGACACATTAGCTTTTCTTGGATGCCATGGTCAATGGATCGACTGAAGAGTCAGGAGTGAGACATGGTGGTCTTGGTGATAGTAGAGCAATTTACTCCAGTAGATTAGGTAGGGGTGGATGTGCTTGGACTAGGGTACTTGGCTCAGATGCTGTGGAGGTAGACTTTCATGGCATTAGTGACAGTGCTCTTTGAGCATTGGCACTCAGAGATAGGGACATTTCATCTTCTGACTAGGGAGATGACCGTGATTCTAGAGGATGTGTTGGAAAAATGGTCAGTGCTCCCCTCAAGATTTATGACATGGATTAACTGCCTCCTATGTCTTCTATAAGTCTAGTGGTTGTATTAGACATTAACAAGTCGATCTTTTGGTGCAATGACAACCACTACTTGTAACAAGTGGTATCAGAGCTTGGTCACAGGTTTGAATCCCCTTAGGTAACACTGAGGGGGAGATTGTTGGAAAAATGGTCAGCACTCCCCTTGGGATTCGTGACATGGCTTAACTACCTCCTATGTCTTTTATAAGTCTAGTGGTTGTATCAAGCATTAATAGGTCAATCTTTTGGTGCAACAGCAACCACTACTTGTAACAGGATGTATATCACATCTTCTGACTACCAGTGTGAGGTGCGCCCATGGTGGTGGGGGTATATACATAGTTGCAAGCAGTGGCCCCACTACTAGGGCTAGGTGTAGCACTAATCTTGGTGCATAGACAACTAGCTCTAGGGAAGCATATGACAATAGTGCTAGTGGCATGATAGGTTAATATTTATGTGTGAAAAATTCTATCATGGTATATTGCCCCAAACATGGGTGGGAGGAGCGTGACATTAGCGCTCATTCTTGGGATAGTGTAGATTGTGGATGCAGGGGTGCTAGCGGCATGGGGGATCTTGATGCTTGCTAAGATGTACCATTATCTACATCAAATAATATACCACAGAGCGGGGACTATGGGGAGGAGCTTTGGTTTTTCCTTTCTCCTATAGGTTTTGGCATGGGAGCATATAGTTGTTCTACATACAACCTTTAAGTTGAGTGGATAGGTAGGTAGAGGAGCCAGTGGCATATAGTTGGTGGATCTAGTGACATACCAGGGTAGTGGGGACATAGAATTTTGGAGAGAGACATTAGATGGGATCTGAGATGGGATCACATGGTGACCGTACCTAGGTCACACAGTCTAGGTAGAGGATGCATGGGAGCTACCATACACCATGATACTGACATTTCTGATAGGGCAGTGGGATTACATTGTAGAGTAGTATAGGCTAGATAGGACTTCATGATAGTTTAGGTATAGATAAGATGTACCAGGGCCTACTCAATGGTATCAATGTGCAATGCAGGAGAGAGTGATGGAGTTTAGGCTACCCCAGGACAGGGTGGGGTTGTTGGCTGAGTATCAGGCCATGCAACCATTCTAGTGGGATTAGGTTGGTGGGGTGGTGGATCTAGGGACTACACCAGCATATGATGCATGGTTTCATCCACCTAGGGTAGTAGGGAGATTGAGGTTGCTAGATGAAGAGGGAGTTGCAACACCTGTGTATAGGGGCCCGGGGAGAAGAGGAAGGAGGAGCAAGGGGAGGATTGGAGGTGGGGATAGAGGAGGTGAAGGAGATGGAGGAGATGGAGGAGCTAGAGGAGGGGATGAGATGGATGTGGATGGAGGAGATGGGGGACAAGTACCTATAGAGCCACTACCACCACCAGGATCACCACCATTAGCGACAGGGGCAAGACCATCCAGCGGAGGAGGAGATGACATAGCAGGGCACCTAGACTCACTACAGGCTGCATATGATAGGAAAAGCTAGATAATCTGAGATGTGTAGGGTGAGTGGGATGGTCTAAGAGGGGAGAGAGACCTCTTGGTGGGAGAGAGGGACAACCTAATTTTGGAGAGAGATAGTTTGATTATGCACCCAATGCAATCCATATAAGAGGGGCTAATGATGGTGGATGAGAGGGAGCGGCTACGGTAGGAGAGGGATGCTATAATGGTGGAGAGGGATAGTCTATAGGTAGAGAGAGATGGTCTATGGTCGGATCAGGACTGACTATAGGGGGAGAGGGACACCACCACAAGGGGGTCACATGAGTGGTTAGGGGAGGTATCTCACCTCTAGTGATAGCTCATGAGGCTAAGTGAGTAGATTGGGTGGTATCGGGGGATGTATTACACATCAATGCCTCAAGATTGGGCTCAACATTATAGGTTCCCAATTTTCCCATTGGTCACATGGTCAGGGGCTAGCGGAGGTTTAGTCTTAGGGGCTGGTAGTGGCCAGAGGATAGGGGGTAGCACGCCTACGGTTGGTTCATCTCATAGGTCAAGTCAGAGCCCTCGGTCGGGGCATACACAAAGTCAGTAGTGATCAATTGGCAGTTTTGTGTAGATGATAGAGGCATCAGGAGGGACAAGGATGAATGTGGACATAGGGGTTGTCCAGGTGTCTATAGAGCTACAGAACATAGGTATACATGGCACAGTGGGTAGACCGATAGTCTTATAGGTACCAGTAGAGGTAGACCCCTTGGATGGGGATTTTTATATGCAGCCTCCCTCAGGAGAGGCAGATAGGTAGTGATATGCTATGGTTTTGATTTATTATGTATCATAATTATTCATTGATGGAGGGCATAGTCCCTATTGTATATGTATATATGTATGCTGATGGACATGGATTTTGAGACAAACATTTATTCTTTCATGCTTTGGGTTGGGACATATACTTTATTATTTGTGATGATTTATATATATATGATGATTTGGGGTGGGATATGATGTGTAATGGATGAATGTATTGATGCATATGATGTACTAACATGAATGATGCAGGATTTGATGTGATTTTCTATATGTTGTGAGACTGACATGTGATACAAGATGCGAGGTGATTAATGCTATATGTGCTATGATTATTTATATGAGATGCATGTGCTGGTGATTTTTTGATGTAGGATATGATGTAAATGTTTTTAGATGTATGATGTATGTATGGTTATGATCACATGGGATTTTTATCAATGTTTTAATATGCTTTAACAACGCAAGATGAAAAATGACTTAACTATATCATCTTAAAATGGAAGCACTTTCATGTTAAGAGAATTTAGCCTCTGAGTAAATGGGTCCTTGGCTTTGATCTAGCTTTTTCCCCACTTTCCACTTCTTTTCTGCACTTAATTCCTTCATTCTAGGTGAAATTAAGGTTAGAATCCTGAGGATTCTCCTTAATTTCCCTCTTCTATGGCTCTATTTTATAGGTAGGAATAAAAAGTAGGTCCTCTTGGCCTTCATCAAGTTCATCATAGGATATTTTTCCTCCCCTTGGAACTCTACCCTATTCTGACATCATTTCCAGGTCTCCAGGCACTCACGAGACCTCCTGTTTCTGATTCTGGCATCTTTGGACTGAGACCCTGAAATCTATGACCTTAAGTTAAAAGTCAACCTAAAAGGGCCAATGAAAACCTAGGGGTTCAAATATGACCTTTTCCCTAACCTAGGTTGGGTTTGAGCTTGTCCTTGACCTTGGGTTCAACTTTCAAGGTTCTGTGATCTCCGGATGTTGGGTTTTAGAAAGAATTGTTTTCCCGCTTTCGGGTTGACTATTTTGGTCTCTGAAATGGTAAAATATTAAATTATATTTAATTTAGGTCCATTCCTAAAGGGTTTAGGCCTAATTGGAATTTAATTCCCTAAGGTGGCCCCTCTAGAGGATTGTGCCCTAGATCGCTATAAAAGGAAGCCTTCCTCTCTCATTTTCACATCCAATCCTCCATGATCAAGAGTGAGATCTCTCCATCAAGTTTTGCAATCTCCTCTCTCAAGCTCTCAAGGTGATCAAACAAGAATCCATTCAACCAAGCATCCATTCAAGCATTCAAGTCCTCTTCTCTATCCAAGTTCTCCATTGAAGATCAAGGATTCAAGCATTCAAGCCTTTGAAGGGATTTGGTTCAAGCATTCAAGATTCATCATTCAAATGCTAGATCTAGCCATCATGATGGTGTGATCTTCCTTCAAGATCCTTTTTTTCATCTTCAAGATCCATTCATTCTTCCCTCAAGGTGGATTCCAAGCATACAACCATGAAGGTTTGATTTACATTTATTGATGTTATGTTCAAGATTTCATATTAACATACTTGATTACATTTCAAATACAATTTGCATATATATTGAATATCATAGCTTCATTGTTAGATCTACTTCTACTACTTGCTAGAATTCTCCATTTTAATTTCAATATTAAGGTTGATTCCAAACCGGGGTTTGACCAAGGCAAACCCCTCAAACAAACAACAAAAACCCTCTTTTTCTTGTAGGTACAAGTGTGGAATTTTAGATCTGAGAGTAGATTTGGATACCTTTTTCAGTGAACTTCTGAGATCTACAAACAAGGTCAAAATTGACCTTCAAATAAAGAATGTAGCCTTTGACCTTTTATGAGGGTCAAAGACTGCCTGCTGTCAAAAAGACAAAAGATTTATGGGTATTCTTCATCTCGGCATTTCCAAACCGGGATAGATTGCAGAATTGCCCGAAAGTACACACAAACATCATAAATTGGCATTTTCCATATTTGCCCTATTTTAAGGTTAGTATTTTATTTTCAATTATTTCATATTTCAAGCACAACTCCTTTATAGGGAAATATAAGGTTTTCTTCCTCTTTCATATTCTCCATAGATTGATTCAATTGTGCATTAATCTTTTGGTTGATCAATTTGGATCTTTCCTTTGGGAATTTGAATTTAGAATTAGATCTCATATTTCCCCCATACATTACATTCAATAGAGGTGATTCCATTTTACCTCTATTCATTTTGGTGAACTCGACAAGCTTACTGTCTTTCTTTTTGGTGTTAGATCATTTATTTTCTTGCCTTAAGATTATATTTCTTTTATGCTCTTGCATTTACATTTCAAAAATAAAATAAAAATTGCAAAATTTCTTTAAAAATACAAAAATATTTACAGTTTCATGCTTTTAGTATTTCTTTGTATTCAACATGTATGATTCTTGTTTTGAGTACTTTGATGAGGCTTTTATTGTTCAAGAGGATAGATCCCTTAATGAGGTACATGGCAGTGCGGATGAAAATTGTTTGAATGAGATTTCGATTGATACTATTCCTATTTCATCTTCCTCTACAACCTCTTCAATTGACCTTTACAAAGATAAGTTAGGGATTGATGTTAATTCTTCTCCTAATATATGTCTTTTCTATGAGCCTATTTAACAATACAATTTACCTTCTTTCCCCTTTAGGGATCAGGCTTTAATGATTTATGACACTCCTACAATGCACTTAATGGATAGGGATGATAATCCTCATATTTGGGATGAACCTTTGGATTTGGATGTTGATTACTCTCTTCCTCATGAAACCATTGCGAATAATCCTCCTATTTGGGATGAACCTTTGAATTTGGATATTGATTACTCTCTTCCTCATGAAACCATTATGGATAATCCTCCTATTTGGGATGAAGCTTTGGATTTGGATGTTGATTACTCTCTTCCTCATGAAACCATTTTGGATGAACCTTTGGATTTTGATGTTGATTACTCTCTTCCTCATGAAACCATTGTGGATAATTCTAATTTTTGGGATGAACCCTTGGATAAATACATTGATTTATTGCCTCCTTGTGAAGAATTTTTGATACAAAAGGATGACATATTCTCTAGAACACACTCCCCTTATGCAAAAGAAGATGAAATTATAGATCCTTCACCTCAATTTAGGATTCCTTCTAGTGATGAGGAATTAGCAGAGAAAGATATGAATTCCCTTTTATTCTCTTCCTCTTAGTGGTGATCTTATGGGAAATCAAGATCCTACCTTACAACCTTCTTACCATAATATTACTTATATCTATTCAAATCCTTTTCCAACTGTGGTTCCAAGAGTTCCTCTAGTTGTGTCTTCCATTCATATCACTTCCTACACTTTTACCAGTGTTCCTAATCTTCCTAATCCTAATCTGATTCCTAATTCTCCATCTGCTATTCCTAGTTCTTCCCACACTTATGTTGAGGTTCAAACTATGGTTCATGGTATAGATGTGCAAATATTCTTCAAAGTACCTTCCCCTTATTATCCGTTCCATAAAGATAAAAGGAAAGAAATTTCTCCTTTGAGATTTATTCATAATTTTACCCCTCACTCTGATATAACATAGATCTTTTCTCCTCTAGACTGGGGGGCAAGAGATATACTTCTTCCTATCTTCTAGAATCCATTATGTTCCTTCTTTGATCTTAATTAGTTATTCTTTCATTTATCTCAATGGTTTTTATTATGATAGCTTTTCATCCATTACTCTCTTCTATTATTCAAGATATCTTTTCTAGGACATGTGTTTTGCAAAGGTGTCCCTTGCCTTTCATCCCTAGGGGGCAAGGCTCTTTTTTTTCTCTCTCTTTGTCTAGGGAACTACTTTCCTTAGCTTAGTGGTATTTGTTTATATTGCAATATTTCATCATATTGATAGATGTTTTAACTATGGATAACCTTCTTATATGAGAAGTTTTTATCCTAAGTTGTCACTTCTTCTCTATGTTGCAAATTATGTTCTTTATAAACTCTTACCCTTTCTTTGGTGTTAGAGTTGTTTCCCTCATTACAAAGATTCATCTTCCTCTTCTTTGCAGGGGGCTTGATGATTGAATCTTTGTTCCCATTGTTGAAAGATGATATTTTATCTAAAGTACTCCTCTTTGGTGGGGGTCTTGTTGATAAGATCTCTTTCTTTGAGGATCCTTTTTCCATGAGTGACATATCCTTTTCACGATTATCTATACTCTTGGATGTAGGGGTCAATATCCCTTGCTAAGAATATGGTGTACATTGTTGTAAATAGGATACTTGCATTTTGAAGTAGGTATCCTCTTCCATCTTTGTTCCTACACTTGGGGGGCAAGGATGCTATTTCCTTCTTTTCTATCTTTCTGGGATTCACCTCTTTCCTTGGTTAAGAAATATCTATCTATTATGTGATATCCAATCATACATGAAAATTTTGGTTTGCATTGAGGATCTTTGTGTTTGATCACAACCTATTTTGTTGTTTGATATTGGGTTTCCATGGTTGATATATCTCTCACCTTGGAAACTGAATAGTGTGCTATCCCTCATAAGGGTTACTTTTTTTCACTTCTTGCATGATATCTCTTTGCATTCATCGCTTCCATGGCCTCATAGGAGATGTGACCTTCTTGGCTTGGACTGGGTGTTGTTTATGGATATTGTCTTGATGTTGAAGAAGGCTTTATCCTTGATCTTTCCTTTCCTTCACATGTCAAAATAGTATGTTTTTTCCATATTAAGGAGGGGGGCATATATATGGTCTCCCTTGTACTATATTTTTTTTATTTATTTACATGCTAAATCTTGGAAGGTAACACACATAAGTTGCTAAAACCTAAAAAGACACGCATTTATATGCTAAATCTTAGAAGGTAACACACATAAGTTGCTAAATCCTAAGGAGACACGCATTTTTCAAAATTTTCAATATGCTAAATCTTGGAAGGTAACACACATAAGTTGGTAAATCCTGAAAAGACACACATTTTCAATATGCTAAATCTTCTAAAGGTAATACACATAAGTTGCTAAATTTTGAGGAGACACACATTTTCATATTCATAGTGATACAAGAAGGCAGATCTATGGATATTCCAAAAGCCGTCAGAAGATGCATTACAATTACAAGCATAGTTTATGGGTGAACCTATTGGGCTCTCCCTCCAGGGTGATTCATGGTAAGGTGGGCATCTTACTAGGTGAGGTAATCACTTTCTCCTTTCTCTCTTTTCTCTTTCATGCTAGTAGGACTGGATCATGAAGCTATGTTATTTATAGTGTTGTTCTTGTCTTTCTTACATAATCATTTATGCTTTTATGATAGCTTTCCAAATATGATATTAGTATGAGAAATATTTTTTAGCAAGGTTTTTTATGATAATTGATTTGGGTTGTTTAGTGCTAACCCTTGTTCTTTTGGCACCCTCATGCTTGTATGATTGAGTTAGAATCCTTAGTCTAGGGGTTTGTGTCCTTAGCTAAGTGTTATTTTATCTCTTTGCAAATCCACTTGGATCTCCTCTTTCTTCTCCTTTACCAAGAGTTTTCATCGAGTCCATACTCTTGCTAAAGTGGGGGCTTAATGTATCATCTTAAAATGGAAGCACTTCCATATTAAGAGCATTTATCCCTCTATCAAGTTTTTCAATCTCCTCTCTCAAGCTCTCAAGGTGATCAAGCAAGCATCCATTCAACCAAGCATCCATTCAAGCATTCAAGTCCTCTTCTCTATCCAAGTTCTCCATTGAAGATCAAGGATTCAAGCATTCAAGCCTTTGAAGGGATTTGGTTCAAGCATTCAAGATTCATTAATCAAACCCTAGATCTAGCCATCATGATGGTGTGATATTCCTTCAAGATCCTTTTGTTAATATTAAAGATCCATTCATTCTTCTCTCAAGGTGGATTACATTTCAAATACAATTTGCATATCTATTGATTATCATAGCTTCATTGTTAGATCTACTTCTACTACTTGCTAGCATTCTCCATTTCAATTTCAATATTGAGGTTGATTCCAAACCAGGGTTTGACCAAGGTAAACCCCTCAAAAAAAAATAAAAAACCTCTTTTTCTTGTAGGTACAGGTGCAAAATTTTAGATCTGAGAGTAGATTTGGATACCCTTTTCAGCAAACTTCCAAGATCTATGAACAAGGTCAAAATCGACCTTCAAATAAAGAATGTATCCTTTGACCTTTTATGAGGGTCAAATACTACCTGCTGTCAGAAAGACAAAATATTTTTAGGTTTTCTTCGTCTCGGCGTTTCTAGTCCAAGACATATTGTAGAATTGCCCAAAAGTACACACAAACATCAGAAATTGGCATTTCCCAAATTTTCCCTATTTTGAGGTTAGTATTTTCTTTACAATTATTTCAAATTTCAAGCACAACTCCTTTATAAAGAAATATAAGGTTTTCTTCCTCTTTCATATTCTCCATAGATTGATTCAATTGTGCATTAACCTTTTGGTTGATCAATTTGGATCTCTTCTTTTGGGAATTTGAATTTAGAATTAGATCTCATATTTCCTTCCATATCATTCATTAATAGGATGAACACTATTCTATCTTATTCATTAACAATGCAAGATAAAAAATAAACCTAAAATGATAATGAATCTAAGATGTCTTAATAGATGAACCTAAAATGAATCTAAAATGAAAGGCAATGGATGCAACTAAAATGATTTAACTATGTAAGATAAAAATGAACCTAAATGAAAATGAATGCTGATGAAAGATGAATCGAAAATGAACCCCAATTAATGCAAGATTGAATCTAAAGTGACTTGAGATGAATCAAAAAAATGAATCTAACAATGCAAGATTAAAATGAATCTAAAATGACAATGAAATGAATCTAACAATGCAAGATGAGAAATGATATGAAATGGATTAACAATGCAAGATGACAATGGTATGAAATGGATCTAACAATGCAAGATGAAAATGGACTTAGGATGGGGTGTAAGATGCAAGGTAATGAAATGAGATGGGATAATGCAACCTAGGATAGTGGTATGAAATGTGATGTATCTAGGAAGGTGAAAGAGAAAATATAAATGCATAGGAGAGGTTTAAGGCAAGGTGTGAGGATGGGGTGTTTACAACATATCATTGTCTGAATGACCCCTCATTGAGGGAGAAGGAGGTTGGTGTGGAGGAGATGACAAATAGGGGGGCTTTGCACAATCACAATCCAAGGGTCAAGAACGTGAGGTGACTGAAGGGGGATAAGTTTGCAACATGACAGAGTGTTTGTGGGGGAAATATGAGTGAAAATGGGATTTGAGGATGATGTTCTTGGGGGATTTTTTGTAGGATGATGTTTTGATAGTGGATAGGGATGATATGAGCTTGTGTTCAGATGATTGATAGGACAAAGGATGTTTAGTGAAGCTTGAGCATGGGGTATTCCACAGGGGAACACTGCCATGTAGTTTGAGCACTTACTTTGATATAGCAACAAAAGGTAATAACCAAAGTTACTAGGAACTTGAGGTCATGTCACTAGGATTGCATAGGACTGACATGAAAAATACATGCAAGGATTTCCCCAGCATCACGCATGCACCTGGAAGGGAGCACGGTGGAAATGATGCGGGGGAAATCCACAAACAAACAACATTTCCCAATTGCACTAAATAACCCATAAGATCACCTATGAATCATGAAAGGGTCATGTTTGACTGACTCACAAGAAGAAATTAAAGATCACAAAAGACCTTGCCTCAAAAAGATGCCTCTCATCACAGTGCACCAAGATATAAAAGATCGTGGTGACCTTGAGTAGAATAGTCAACTGAAACCTCAAAGTCAACTGAAAAATTCAAGAAAACTTTCATGAAAACCAAGTGATAAGACCAAAAAGACATCCTTTTCCAAAAGAGATCAACTGACTATGGAGGTTGTGATTAGGTCAGACATGGAGGAAGGATGCATCCTACAAGGACCTGTTGGTGGGTTTTGACTGCATTTGGAATTATTGATGGGAAAATAGAGAACCTTTGGAGAATCATAGCGATGTGGGATGCTTGTTGAGGGAACATTACTGATATTGTGGTCATTTTGGGCCATGCATTTTGTGATCAGGAGTACTGCTGGACAGGACAAGACAATATGTACAAACTAAAGACACTATATACAGTGGATATTTATAGAAGCTTAGGAAGTGGGATGATGGGTCTCATCTATTTGCACAATGAGAATGACACCTTGGAAAAAAGGGATGGGTGAAATGGGATGTCAAGTGGTGGTGAATGGATTCTAATGGAGGGGAAATAGGAGTTTGATAGATAATGATACGGTCCACTATGTATGGCACTTGTTTGCCTAGTTTTCACCAACATACTTGTCCAAGGTGCTTGAATTACTAAGTTTTCACCATTGGATGATTATTTCTCTTTAATCTTTTCATTTTTTGATTTTTTTGATTCATCAAGGTGCCTGTTTGCGAGGTTTTCACCAGGATAATGATTTTTTTCAGGGCATTTTGCTATTTTTAGGATTATTTTTTCAAGACTTTTTTTATGATTTTTACAATTTTTTTCAGGATCATTTCATGATTCAATCATAGAACGGCTTCAGATGTATGATATTGATGGGATCATTAAGGGCCTCACCTTTAGGTGTAGACAATTGCTAAGCTCCAGATTTGAAGCAAGTTGTCACCATGTAGGGACCTAACCAAGTAGGCTCAAACTTTCTTTTTTTCTCACGATTAGCTTGTACTTTTTGATTTTCCTTTGGGACTAGGTCTCCCACTTGGAACTGTCAAGGGTGCACCTTGTTATTGAAGATCCTCTTGAGATGATTTTGATACATGATCATGTGATCATAGGCCTATCGCCTCTTTTCATCTAGCAAGTCTAGCTGGGTAAGGCACGTCGCGTGGTAGTCTTCATCTATGATGTTGTTCTTCATGGACATGCGCAATGAAGGGATTTCAACCTTGATTGGTAGAATAGCTTCAACACCATATACCAAGGAGTATGGAGTGGTGCCTATGGGGGTACAGAATGAGGTGTGATAGGCCCAAAGGGTAGGATTGATTCACAAATGCTAGTCACGACCATAATCATTGACAACTTTCTGTAGGATTTTAAGGATGGTTTTGTTAGTTGCCTCAGCTTGGTCATTTCCTTGTAAAAAATATGGGCTAGAAAAGTGTTGGAGGATGTGGAACTGGTCATAGAGTCCTTTGACATGCTATTTTTCAAATGGTGAGCCATGGTTTGTGAAGATGGTGGAGGGAATGCCGAAGCAGAAAATGATGTGGTAGAGGATGAACTTGGATATTTTGACACCTGTGGTTGGTTGAGTGGGATTTACTCAACCCACTTCATGAAGTATTCAGTAGCTATTATGATGTACTTTTGTTTGTAAGAGGAATGGGGTGTGATCATGCCAACAAGGTCAAAACCCCAGCACAAAAAGGGCCATGGAGGTGCAATGGGCTATAGGTCTTGCGCTGGTGCATTAATCAAATTGGCATGATGTTGACACCATAGGCACTTCTTTACAAACTCGCAGGCGTCATGCTCCATCGTTAGCCAGTAATACCCAACTCTAAGCAGCTACTTTGCAAGGATGATGTTGCTTGTGTGGGAACCGCAAATACTAGTGTGAACCTCCTATAAGGCCAAGGCAGCCTTGTTCAAGTCTAAACATCAGAAGAGGACGTTATGGTACCCATGACGATATAGGGTATTAGCTACAAGAGTGTAGCGGGATGATTTGCGAATGAGGTTCTTGCATTGGGTGTTTGTGAGGTGAGGAGATATGATACCATTTTTTAGGTAAGCATCAATATCATGGTACCATGGGGATAGGAGACCAACCAAGATGCATACCATATCAGTGTCAGCATTCTCGTAAGTAGGCATGTGTAGCTACTCAACTAGAAACTCATATTGCATAGCATCATGGGGCATTTCCAACAGTGAGCTGATGGTTGCCATAGTGTATGTTGCCTTGTTTTGGAGTCTTGGGACTTGTGTGAATTGTATGTAGATGAAGTGTTCTTTGAGTTTATCTACAAGCACTTTATAGGGTAGTAGCTTGTCATCTTTTGTCTAATATTTTTCGAGAACCTGTTTGATGATTAATTGGGAATCCACGAAGACTTGTAGCTCTATGATATTCCAATGGATAGTTGTTCTAAGACTTGTGATGAGGGCCTCATATTTTGAAATGTTGTTTGTGCACATGAATCCTAATTTGAAGGATTTTGGGATGTAGTCACCTTGGGGAGTTACAAAAAGTATCCTTGCCCCTGATCCATGTGACGTATACGAGCCATCAAAATATAACTTCTACTGGGGTTGTTCCTTGACCATACAAAGGTGCTCATCTGGGAATTACATTACTAGAGGGTATGCATCAATTAAGGGAGCTTCCGCAAGCTAATCAATAATAACTTGTCCCTTGATGGATTTTCAATCAACATACTAGATGTCAAATTCACTAAGAAGCATTACCCACTTTTCCATCCATCTTGTGAGAGCGGTCTTTGAAAGTAAGTATTTAAGAGGGTCAAACTTTGAGATCAATTTTAGTGTGTGATTGAGCATATAGTGGCAAAGCTTTTGAGTGGAAAAGACCACCGCTAAGAAATTATTTTCCATCAAGGAGTAGTTCAACTCATATCCAACCAGTGTATGGCTGATATAGTAAATGGCCCTCTCTTTTCCATCATTGTCTAGCTAGGTTAGGAGTGCCCCAACACTGTGGTAGTTGCGGATATGTACAAAATGAGGGGCCTTCCTAGCATTGGTGGTACAAGAATAGGTGCATTTTCTAGGTACTCTTTGAGGTTCTTGAAACTACACTGACAGATGGGATCCCACTTGAAGGTAGTATCCTTTCTCAATAGGTGTGCAAATGGTTGGCACTTATCTACTAATTGGGAGATGAATCTCTAGATTGATCACAACTTTCCCTACAGGCTTCTCAACTGTCTAATTATTCTAGGAGGAGGCATTTCCATGATGGCTTTTACCTTCTTGGGGTCGATATCTATGCCTCATCTGGATATGATGAATCCTACGAGCTTCCCAGATGTTGCATCGAAGATGCATTTATTTGGATTCAACCTCAGACCATACTTATGTAGGTGGTCGAACAAATCTTCAAGGACATCAAAGTTTTCGCATCATGTTCTAGATTTTTCTAGAATGTCATCTACATAGTATTCCAAAATTTTATGGATCATGTCATGGAAGATTACGGTCATCACTCTTTGATAGGTAGCTCTTGCATTTTTAAGCCCAAATGGCATCATGTTATAGAAAAATGTGCCCCATGGCATGGTGAACATTGTCTTGTGTTGGTCTACTTTGGCTATTCTGATCTAATTATACCTTGAAAAACCATCCATTAGTGATACCATCTCATGACTGGCAATGAGATCTATGATCATATCAATGTTGGGAAGCGGGAAATCATCCTCCAGACATGCCTTGTTGAGATCCTTGAAGTCAGTGAAAATTCTTATGTCACCCGAAGGTTTGACTATGGGTACTATGTTGGAGATCTAGTCTGAGTAGTCGATGGCTCTAATGATCTTAGCCTAGAGAAGCTTCTCGAGTTCCACTTTTACTAACAAGGCCACTTTTGGATGCATTCTTCTTATCTTCTTCTTGATTGGCTTGGTGTTGGGATCTACTACCAGATGATGGACAACAAGATTTGGGTCAAGTCTGAGCATGTGAGAATATGACCATGAAAAGTTAATGATGGATTATTGCAAGAGAGCTTCGAGAGCTGACTCTTCTACTTCATTCAGAGATGCTACGATGTAGGTGATTCATGGGATTTCCACTATGTCCAGATTGATTGGTTTGGTTTCTTCAATGGTCATGGATGACTATTCTGACCGGTAGTCTTGGATAGGTGGAAGAGGTAAGTCTCCATCTTCTAGCACCTCAGAGAGGTTTTCACTATCGGATACGCCCTTTATTTTTACTATTTTTGAATCAAGATGTGCCCCAAAGGGTTTTTCATAGGAGGATTCTTTATTTTCTTTTTGATTTTTAATTTTGTGGCTAGAGACTTCCTCTTCCCCAAAATATCCCTTTGGGTTGAGCTGATACACTTCGGCTGATTCCTGCCCCCATTCTGATTGTTGATCTGTGGTGCCCATGAATCTTAGGAGTGCTTCGTCACTTTGAAACTCATCAATATATACCACGCTTGGTTGGTCCCAGTCTATGAGGTCAAGGTGAATGAGGGGGAGGTTAATGAGATTGATGGTGAGTTGGTGAAAGATAGAATTGTCAAGGAAGGTTTTGTCATCTAAGATATCATTGTAGGACTATTTTTCCTCTTCTTTCATAATGTCTTCGACTTCCATGAGTTCATCTTGGATATTCAAAAGGGTTACATTGGGAAAATTGGTGCCCCCAGTCATGACATCAGGTCCTTGTATGTGTAGGTGAGGGGGATCAAAGTCGAGGCCTCAATTTTGTGGATTCTTAGAGGCCTCCATGGGGTCCTTCAGTCTAGACTCATTGAGTCCTAGACCATGTCCTTAATAATCCCATTGTTTAGTGGCCCATTTGTGTGGTATAGGATATTTTTTGTTGAAGTACCCAAGGAACTCAGTATCGGGAGGTGGAGGATCCTTATACAACTATTGATTAATATCAGGTGCCAACTCTTGGCCATTCAAAATTCCATTAGAGATGAAAGTAGATGAGCCCATATTTTTGATCTTGGGGCCTTCTTGAGGTGCCTTGGTTTGACAGCATGACCGTCCTTATGTATGTGGGTCTAGGGGGAGAGCCCCTACTACAAAGGCATTGATAAGATTGTATTCTCTGTAGCCCTTGTTGTTGATCTTGACGAAGGAGAGGGAAGAGGCTAGGATTGTTTCTGGATCGCAGTGGGATCAAGAAGAACTGGGGATAGATGTTTTGACATTGATTCCAGGACAATGAGTGGAGTGGGGAAATGAGGCTTCAATCACACAGTAGTATGAAAAAGGTTGTGGATCGACATGGATGGTGATTTTAGTGCCTTCATATGGGAAATTGGTGCACTAATGATAGGTAGAGGGAACTTCTTGGATGGAGTGGATCCATGGACAACCCAGGAGGATGATCCAAGCTCGTTCTTAATGTTATGGGCATACTAGGCCACAAATTTTTCTGAAAGCTCCGAGAACATGGAGATAGACCCATATGGCATTTTGTAGAACCATTCAATGGTAGACCCTCCCATACTCTTGGGAAAGAGGTGCATGAGGTATATATCATTGAATGCAACCTCTTGGTATGCCATATAGAATTCCTTGATATGGCTGACTGGATCTCCCTTCCCTTGATACTTATCAAACTTGGGTGTTTCAAAATGCTTGGAGAAGGGTAGTACTATGATTGATCTATTGAATGGACATGGAAAAACTTCCTCAAACTTGAAATTTCTACCCTCAGTACCAGCCTTGAGTTCTTTGAGGGAATTCCTCAACTCTTCCCATTTTGATTTGACAGGTGTTGGGGTGGGTACTCCCATTGAGAATGGATCTGATGGTTTGGGTGAATATGGGGGTATATGTGGAGGATATGGTGAGCTTGGATAGGGGGATTTCTCAATGGAAAAGGCCATCTAAAATAGATTCTTGCTAGCTTCTTGGGTGATGTATTATTGATGTAAGGTTGGGGCTTGCTACTGGGTGGGATATGGCATGGCTTGCTACTGCGGGCTGAGAGGATTAACTTGCAGTACTAGGAAGTATAGTTGTTGTGGGGGGAGTTGGTAGAATGGTTGTTGTTGGGACTATTGATGCACTTTGCCAACATAGGAGGGGTGCATACATGCATTGCTGAGAGGGGGGATGGTAGCTTGGGTGTGCACTATGGGTAGTTGTATGAAGGGGTTAGTGGGATGGGTAGACCCGAGTTGATTTGATTGTGGAGGAGCAATTTGTTGAGCGATTGGTGGCATAGAAAGATAGTTGGTGAATGTGGGTGGAGGTGTGGCAAATGAAGATGGGGTTGGTTGCTACACTACTTGTGGGAAGGTTTGTTGCTGATGGGATTTTTGGTAAAGTTAGCCATGTGTGTGTATGCCCATGGAATTCATTTGTGCTTGGCCAAGGCTCCAGGCAGTGCCAACCCCTACTGTGGGCTATGATGTAGAGTTTGCTACAAATGTTGGTGGGATAGTGGGATTTTGTTATGAAAGTAGAGGATCCTAGGATGTCATAGGCAGCATTCATGTTGTGAAGGTGACTTTTTGGGTCTATGTACTGGCAGCAAATGCGAGAGGGGGAACTTGCGTGGATTGAGATTGTGTGATGCACTGGGCAGATGTAGGTGGTGTGGTTTTTATTACTCCTTTTGAAAGGGGTGTTGATGCAACGGGAGGTGGTGTTTCTTGGGTACATGCTTGGGTGGATGCTTGTGATTGAGTGGCTACCTGCGAGGAGGTAGGTGGGGGTAGTGAGCCCATAATGGAAATTGGGGTGCTTGTGGGGATTATTGTACCAGGTTGTAAGAGATGCGGGATGGGTGACATTGTATGGGATACTTGCTGATTTGGGTCATGGATTTGTTGGATGACAAAGGGGTCGATGTTGGCGTAAATATGGATGGGTTTTGTGGGATCAAAAGGGTTTAACTATGGTGGAATGGGAGTACCCTCTTGGGCATAGTTTTCCAAGATGGAAAGACAATTTTGTGCAATGATCACGCTTACCATTTGTGCGTGTCATGGAAGACACATGAAAGCTTCCATGGAGTTGGTGGTAGGTGTCTCATTGGGATCTTCCCACACATTCTAAATTATGGGTGGCTGGGGATCATACATTACCATCATACTCGCAAGATTTTTTGCGTTTGTTGAACTAGTGGCTTGGTTGGGATCCATTCCTTTCCTTTTCTTTGATCGTGTCTCAAGAGGAATGAAAATGCAAAATGCCTAAGATGGGAAGGATGCATATGTATCAAAAGGGATGCTTGGATGAAGATTTTGGATCTACATGAAGCTAATGATAGCCTAGATGTAGGATTATGGATGATGAAGGAATTTGATGATGGGTTCCTTAAGGGATCATGATGAGATACCTTTCCTAATGTGGGATCAAAATGCATGGGATTGTCATCCTTGGATAAAATTGTGATCTTTGAATGATGGGATCCTTACTAGTGTGAACCAATCTCTGGATTGAGATGATGAGGTTTGCAAGAGAAAGTACTAGCTACCCTAGACAAGGTTTAGTCAAATGGGTGTGGCTAAGATTTTGATTCTAAGGATGAGGTTTGGGAAGCTCAAGATGAGTCCTTGGATGTGATGAGGATTTAGGATGATGATTCTGAGATTTGGATAGGGGATGATGCTATATGATTCTACCTAAAGGATGATGCAAATGTTCCTATGGGACTATCTAAGGATGTTGAGAAAACTTCATAGTTTTGGAGAAGGGCGGAGATTGTGCCTACTAGTCTTCACTCTCTAGTCTAAAAAATTGACAGTCAACTTCGATTCGAAAGGCAAACTTCTTGATCTATGCATTGTATTCTATATTATCCAATCTGGCTTGATACTTCTCATCTTCTTAGGCTGCAGTGATAATGGGTTGGTAATCCTTGAGCTTTCTTTTGGCAACCTTCTTCTCTCAATGCACATAGGGTGTTGGTAACTTAGCTTTCTTGTGTTTCATAGGTTTGGTCATAGGTCAAAAGAATATCTTTGGTTCTCTTGATATAGGAGTATATCAAGCTAGGAAGTGACTATGGTGAGTATACCTTGGCTTGGTTTCTAACAAACTGGACTTTGTTTTTAGGATAGTGTTGACAAACAATCCTCACAAGAGACAAAGAAAACTTGTGGGGAAAATAGGCAGATGATCTCTTTGGCAAAAGGACTTTAGTAACTCTGATTTTGTGTATGTTCAAATAATGTTTCCACTAGGTCTAATTACTTTTGAGAACACATACAAGCAATTTCTACCTATAAGACAGGCTAGTATCATAACCTTTGCCCACAACTTGATATCCCAAAAGAGGAATTCATATGGTGAGTAATCTTTAGGTGACCCAAGAAACCACTTGGGTCAGTCCTTGCATAAATATTATGATACTTTTGGGAGTAGATCAGGTAGGCTTCTGATTAATGGCTTTTAGTAAGATCTATGGCGTCCCCCCAATCAGTTTGTATGCATGTGACTCACTTAAGAGCCTAGTTGACCATGTTGAAATCATAGGGATATTCACCTACCTTGAGCTACCATCAACATGCCTCGCTTGAGCTTGAGGGGATAAGGTGAGAGTTTCCTCAACACCTTATTTATATATCGATCAGGGAATTACTAGTTTGAGGTCATTCTCTAAAGAGGAAGCACTTCTCTCTAGATAGGCCTCACTAGAAGTGTTGTCAATCAGACTTGATCTTTCTCTTCACCCAAGATCCATAAAGGCAAGGGGACAGGATACAGATAAAAGTGGATTGATTCCATGTCACTTACTTTAAGAAGGTTTTGTAAAGAATTTAAAAGCTTTAAGGACGTGTTGAAAAACACTCCTTCAAACATGCCAAGAAGTATTCATTTCCAAATTGAACTAACTAGTTCAGGCTAAGTGTTTTCTATTCTAGAACATCAAACACTCATTTTTAACATGCAAGGTTCTTTTTGAAAAGTAAATGGCAATGCTTGGAAAATAGAAATTGCTTTGTAAAAACAAGAAAAAGTTCTTACTACTTTTAGCATTCAAGATTTTGTTTGATCAATTTTAAACACCAAATCAAAATATTTTCATTGCATAGATTGATTATCCCTTAGGCATTCAAGATTGATTTTTTGTTGATTTTAAGCACCAAAAGTAATGTGTGATGTTTGTCTTGTTCAATTTTAACCTTTGTTTATTTTATGCCCAAATCAAAATGATGAAGTGTTGTGTAGGCATACACTGTTCTTTTTAACGCACCAAATGAAAGTGAGTAAATTTTGTATTTAAAAATTTTAAACCCACATTCCCGCAAAAACCTACAATCCTATAATAGAAAAACTGCGTTCCCACAAAACCATACAGGCATTCCCGCGGGATTGTTAGAATAAACAAAACTGATAGAGATTAATAAATGTTGGATAGGGGATGATACCTACGGATGCGTTCCCATAGTCAATAGCATTCTTCTGGAGTCAACAGTCAATCTCACATTGTAGGAATGAAGGCAGAACTTCAAAAATTGTTAGCAGTGCCTTATGACTTACAAAAGTCCACAAGCGAACCCGCCTAGTCACACAGTGTTCCCGCGGAGTCAACAGTCAATCCCACGTTGCAAGAATGAAGGTAGAAAGTTAAAAAAACAAGTTAACAAGGCCTTATGACTTACAAAAGTCCACAAGCGAACCCACCTCGTCAAATAGTGTTCCCGCATTGCAGGAATGTGATCCCGCAAAATGGCTACAGAGAACCGACTGGTAAACTAAGATAGAGAGCAAGAAAATGACAAGATATCAAAAGTTTCTCTATGTGAATGCATTCCCACAGTCCATACAGGCCTTCCCGTGACCAAACAAGCATTCCTACGAGAAAAAATGTGTTCCCGCAAAAATTTGTGATTTTAAATATTGTCCCTATGTAAAATCTAAGAGAGAGAATGTCAGTGCAAATGTGTCTTCTTCGGCCTCCAACCTACAAAATACCCAAAAAACCGTTGCAAAGCACTCAAACAACAAAAAACTTTAGTATTTGGGTTAGTTTTGCAAAGAAAAAATGAGAAAGATGAAGAGAAATGACCATTGAAGTGGGTCCCACGGGGCATGCCAAAATGTAATACCTAAAATATAGTGTCTAAGAATACCAAACTAAGATAGCATTCAACAAAACAAAGAAAGTAAACACTTATGATAAGACCTACAAAATGAAGACAAATCCAAACAAGACAATGCAAAACCTCAAACCCCAAAGTCTCCAAAATGTAGAAGATTTGTCCAATGGATTGGATGTGTGCTCATGAACTATGCTTCAAGCTTCAAAGTTTGGGAGGATTTTAGCATAATAAGAATGCTTTGGATGATTTTGGCTCTCAAATGGCCATAGTAACTTTTCTTCAATGGTGGATGAAAAATGAAGGAGAAGGAGCTTCAATTTAAACACAAATGAGAGATAAATGGACGGTCAAGATGCAAACTTGAGGAATGGTTGAGATGCATCTAGGATAGAGCACATGGATTTTCCTTTCTCAAATGCATAGCATTATGACAAGTGTCACAATGGGGGAGGATGACAGGAGAGGCCAAATCCTTGAGGGATGTGACCACTTTGGAAGGTGTGATAGGGGACAAGTGTGTAAGAGATGTGTAAGAGACTTTATAATTTGGGATTGGAGGATGTGGTGATGTGACATGCAGATTGACTTGTGATGACTTAGCATTTCTTAATCCTTGGATTATGGTTGTGCAAATGTTTAAGGGGTGATTAGCTTTGGATTAGAGGGTAAGTGAGGGATTGGGAGGATGTGATGGGAGGAGAGAGAATGAGTGGAGGGTTAGACTAGCTAAGCATGAGTTTTTAGCTAATTAAGAAGGACTAGTGTGGGTTTTAGAATTAAATATTTTATTTAATTCTAAGTGGGAGGGAAAAGGGGGTTTATGATTTAATTTATTTAGATAAGTGTATCCATTTAAATTAATAGAAGAATAGGAATTTAATTAATTATCAGACTATAGATTTGTCATTTAGATAATTAATTGGACTAGAGGATGACATAAATTAATCAAATAATAATATTTAATTAATAAGATGTCCTAGGAGAAAACTAAATAAGATTACTAAATAATGTGATCAAATTTAGGTGTCTGCACTCCTAACAGGGATGTAATATTTTAGTGCATAGTTGTGGGTACCATCCCCACCGGGGTTTTCCTTTGGCCAGGGTTTTCTTGAGAATAAATCACAGTGTCATGAGTTATGTGTTATGTTTTAATGTTATTTTCATTTCAGAATTATTATGGTTTATTTATAATTGGTTGAGGTTTAAATTAAAGTGCAGTAATATTTATTCACTCCCCCCTCTCAGTATTACCTAATCCAAACAGTTGGATGTACTCCCCTTGTACTCATGTAAACAAGATTGAGACTAAGATGACCCTACAAGTGCCTAAAAAGGTGGAGTCTTTCTTAGCAAGATTGAAACAACGAGACCCTAAATATGAAAAAGCATAGGAAGTAAAAAATAGCCAAGTCTTCCCTCTCTTTGGATTGAAGGAAGATTTTGATTATAGTGGGATGGAGTAGCCGGGTTTTCTTGTTCCTCGCTTGGGTCATTCCCAAAAGATTTCTCTCTTGTCAAGACCTCTAAAGGTAAATGCAAGAATGTAAATATGGATAGCTAATGGAGGTCAAGATTTCTGATTTTCCACAAGGAAAAGAGCATACTCTCGTACTCCATAGTTTTTCACAAACACATCAAGCACATGTTCATTTACCCAAGATTTCTTTTACAAGTGAAAAACTAAGTAGGTCAAGATTTCTTATTAATCCTCTAGGAGGTGAAGAGTATACTCTCCTACTACTCAACTAATCACAAGAAAATAAGTCTTTCTAATTAAAACTAGGTGCCTAGAAAACCAAACCTATGAATGTACAAGGTTTAGTTGTGTCTCCAAGGAAGCCTGCAAAACCAATGAATGAGTAGTCTCAAAATGTCTTAATCTTGGTCAATCATTCTGAAAAACCACTTTTAGAAGGTATAAAATATCAAAGACTTTCAAGAAATCCCAATCATGCATTGAACTATGTGCAAATAAAGTGCAAGTTTATCACAATTTTTATGTTTTTTGCTTTTGACCTAGTAAATAAGATCTAATTGTTGGACTACAACTAATTTGGAATTTGATTGAAGAATCTATGATTAAAGATCACTGAGGAGTTGCTAATTAGATATGTAATATGATTAAATCAGTATTATGTTGTCATAGATGTCAACTAGCTTGACAACACTTATCTTGTAAGTTACTATACCGAGACATCTGAAAGAAAGGTGAAAGAGATGAAGAACAGAGAAATCTACATGAGGAAAGATGTACATGACAGATGAGGATAAGGAACACATTGAGTAACTTGTTGATGAGTCAATGACTTGATGATATTGACTTTATTATGTTGCATTCATCTATGATGAAGTATAGAGCTGAAAGACACAAAGTAGTGTTGTTGGTAAATGAAGCAATTCTAGTATACATCGATGGAGTGTAGTGTATACCGATCATAGTATTAACCAAGTAGTGTTTACCAACGCATTTATTTGTTAACCGAGCAAAACATAATGAACTAAATGATTAGTTTAGCCGATAAGATTGATGAGCTGTAAAGTACCTTGATTTTAGTGATAATAGATAATGTTTTTTATAAAGATCGATGGCTAAAAAAATTAAAAGGAAGATCTAACAAAGAAGATTGAAACGTGTTATTGACACATCAACCGAGAATGTTTGAAGTGGTAAAATCTATGAATGTGGTTAAGCGGCAAAATCTGATGGAGGAGAAGAAAATGATTTACTCATCTATATAAGAGAGCATAATTTCATTATGGAAAGATGCTGGAAGAAGTAGAAACTATAGGAATATCACGTGAACAAGGTTTTCATGCATTCTAATCATACTGGTTAAGTAAGAACCGAGCTATAGAATAATTACCAAGCTACAAAGAGCAATTACCGATGGACATTCAGTTGATATAGTATTGAATCTGAAGTGAAATATTGATCAGAAGGATTTGTATGGACTGAATATTGATCTGTAATCTATAATTGAAGTTTTATTAAGGCAGGTCATTTACTATTACATATTTAACCATTGTAAACAGTCAAAATATCTTAACAGAGTGGACTCTGAAAGTCTTATGATGTATCATTCATAGAATGAACATTGTTATCCTGTCAACCCCATAGTGAATGCTGGTTGGATGATAACTTCTAGTCTAAAATCCTCTAACAAGGTCACACCTGACAGTGTGTTTGTAAACCTTTAACAGGGTTGGGTCTTAACCAACCTCACTTCGGAAGAGTGAACAATTTTTGGGTTGCTGGTCCCAAGTGGTTTTTCCCTTTACAGGGTTTCCACGTTAAATCTCTTGTGTTATGTGTTGATTGTGATATTTGTTTGCTATCATACTTTAGATGTTACATGTTAGATTTGATCAGTAAATGTTAAGGTATTACACTGGTAATCGGTAAAAGCACGGACAGTGAAAGTAATTATTGTTTACCAAGGAGCAAAAATTGTAGAAGTTGTTTTGAATTATACATTTTGTTTTGGGACACTGGATAACTAATTCCCCCCCCGTCTTAGTTATTCAAACACTAATTTGTTTGATATAATTCAAGCCCCAAGAATAGAAATACAAAGAAGAGAACCCTATTAAAAATTTGAGAGATTTTTTAAAATGTAAATTTTTTAGGAATTTTCCTTAATTTGTGCCCTAGAGACCCATTTTACCAAAATAGACCAGTTATCACAAATTTACTATTTTAGCCATGTTCTTGCATCTGAATTAAAAAAACAAAGAAGTAACCCCCTAGATAATTCTCATACCTTTACAAAAATGTAATTATTTTCAAAAAATTCTCTAATTTTTTACTAGAAATAAATTTTCATGAAAAATCAATAAAAAATTATAATTCATGAAAAAATGATCAGAAAATATGATTTCAAGCTGCGACACCTTTGATCCTTTCCCAACTTGCAAAAAATTTTTTAGATGAAAATACCAAGCCATTTTGAAGAGATAACCAAATCTTTAAAAAATTTAGGGTTTTTGCCTTCAACTCAACCTGCACAAGGGTTAGCCTTAAAAACCAAAGTGAGTATCCAAAATGCATGGGTTAGTCCCACTGTGGTCACAAAAATGTGAGCCAAAAAATATGTTCACTTCTATAAACCCTTATATCAAAGAGATCCAATGAGTTTGGAGTCTTAGAAGGCAGCTTATAGCTTCCTATCCATAGTGTGCAAGAATCATGTAGATAAAGATGCAAGATGCACTATAGAATGGAAGACTCAAGTAGATATCAAACTATGAGAGTGAAAGTATCTAAGATCTCCATGATGAATGGAAACACAAAGTAATCTAAGATGAGATGTAAGAGATGCAAAATTAAGCTAAGATGAAATGCAATATTGTAAGAAAAGTAAATCTAAGCTAACAAGATAAAAGATTAATATCCATGCTAATTAGAATAGATTAACTAAGCTAAATGAAATAAATTAAATAACAAATCTAAGCTAAATGATGATGCCATGCTTCAAGATACAACATGAGCTAAGATGCAAGGATGAGCCAAGATGCCAAGATGCCAAGATTTTAAGAAGATCAAAAATCTAAGAAGTTGGAAGAATTTTCTAGAATGACCAAGAATGAGGAGAGAGCTTCCTTTTAAAGAAATTATAAATGAGCAGATGGTCAAGATTAAGAGGCAAAAAAATGAGCAATGGTGGAGATTAAGTCTTGGTTGATCCATGTGCTCATGTCTTTAAGAGGCAAAAAGAAAAGCCTAAGATTAAGAGGCAAAACAATGAGTGGTTGAGATAAAGAGGCAAAGACCTTTTTCAAAAGCCAAAAGATTCCATCTCATTGGAAAGTGCACTTTTCTTTTTGTTTTTCTTTTAGTTTTATTATTTTATTTTAGAAAAAGTGATTTTCATGTGCACTTAGGATAAAGGGGTTTTTATTATTTAATTAAAAGGGAGCATGTTCTTTTAATTAAATAAATATTTAAGAAAGTGGTCAAACTTTAAGATATAATCAAATAAATTATTAATTAATTAAGTAGAATTGATTTGATGCAAAGCAATGGTTTAATATTTTAATTTTATTTTTCATAAAGAGAGCTTATAGCTTAATAGATGTCAAACTTTAGGATATAATCAAATAAATCATTAATTAATTAAGTATAATTGATTTGATGCAAAGCAATGGTCTTAATATTTTATTTTTATTTTTCATAAAGAGGGCTTTAGTTTACTAGACTAAAATTGGGTGATTACATTTACCCCTCTTTGAGTCAGTGTGAGAGAAAGCACATAAAGTCCAAGAAAATGACAAAAAATAAAAATTCATATGAAATGATGAACTGTCCTAAGAGACACTATCTCTAAACTTGATCAAATGAAGCACAACAATGTAGCAAGAGTTTTAATGCATAGTTTGATATGAAGCGATGAAACTAAACATTGAGATTGAGGTTGAAAGATAAGACAATACTAAAACTGATATGATGCGATGAGAACTGACATGTTCAATATTAGATTAAAGTGACTTGAAGAATCTCAACTTGATGTGAAGCGATGAAGATGAGATGCCCCTAGTGCTGATAGCATGGTCAATTTGTAGCTTTGAAAGATTGATGATAGATTATTCATGCACCCTCAATATCAAAATTGAAATTATGTTGAGGAGAAGTAGAAATGAGATTAGTTTGATCAACTCAAGATTAGATAGGGTCCAAGATGATTTATGATCAATTTAGAGAGATTAGAAAAGCATTTGGACTAAGTTTGACCACTAAGCGATGAAAATTTACCTCAATTTGAATAAGTTTGACCAGAAATGTATATGATGAAGGGTGCTCCCCTTAATACCACAAGCACATAACAGAAATAGAGAAACAACAACAATAATATGCAAGAACAGAAAATTGGCTTCTTATTATCTCCACAAATGTGGAATTACAAACTTTTAGAATTACAATATGCAAAGCCACATGGGCATTCCCTTATAATATTCTGTAGGACAAAGCCTCGAATCAATACCTAGATCTACTAGCCAGAACTACCCTAGACAACACTATGGACCTTTATATAGGCAATTTCCACCACTCGAGAAGGTTCTAGAAATTTAGCCCTTAGGGCCGACCAAACTTAGAATTATTTTATTTTACAATTTATTACATCAAATTCAGCTCAAAATGAGTTTTGAAACCAAAACAATAATTTTGAAGAAAAATTATTTTTCACCATTTCAGGTGACGCAACTTCCGAAGACCATAAGTCATCGCCCATTGACCCGATTGGCTATTATACCCAATTCTAGAAATGCCATGAAGCACTTTATAGGCTTGACCCACACAAAGCATCCATCACCCAAATTTTCAACCTCATCCGGGTCCTCTAAAGCCTTCAAAACTAAGTTCAAAGTTTCTGTACCCTGCTGCCAATACCAAAAATCTTCAATATCTTCAAAACTACATCTGATCTAGCCATGAAACTTTGCTAGCAGGCTGATATGATTGAGATGAACCTCCATATGTAAAATCAGACATTCCAAGATTGTAAGACCAACTTACTAAAAATAGAAAGTTTCCATAAATAGCAACTCTATACAAGATAGCCCTTATTGAATACAAAAATAGAAATATTTTTGGGTGATGCAAGATTGCTCTTACACCCAAGATGCTCCTGCATCAGACACCCGAGGTAATTTGAGAAGTGATCCTATCACGACTCAGGTGTGCAGAGGAAAACCAAGATAGTTAACCTCCTCCTTTGTTAGCCATGATGAATCTTCAACAAGTCATCCTTTCCATTTGACCAAATACTCTTCATATGTCCTGTTCCTTGTGCTTCTGCCAACACAACTATCTAGTATGTCTTCAATCTCCTTGCTATCAGAACTGGTTGTTGGAATACTCCACTGTGCTGTTGCAACCGCATCTGCAACACTTCTTTCATGATACTCTATCAAATCTGAAATGTTAAACACTGGTGAAATATTCAGCTCAGTAGGCAATTCTACCTCATATGCATTTCCTGAATCATCCTTCTTCAGTATCTTACATGGCCCCAACTTCTTCATTTTCAACTTGTTATATGTACCAACCAGAAATTGCTCCTTCCGCAAATTAACCATGACTTCATCTCCAACCTGAAATTCCTTATGCCTCCTTTTCTCATCTACCTTAGCCTTATACTGTGCATTCATCTTGGTAATATGCTTCCTTACCTCCTCATGGATGTTCTTCAAATGTTCTGCAAAATCCTTAGCTTCAACACTACTTATTTTTCCTTTATCTATCTTTCTCAATTCAGATGCATTTCTTGGACTACTTCCATATACAATCTAGAATGGTGATTTACCAGTGCTCTTGTTGATAGAATTATTGTATGCAAATTTTGCCTGTGGTAAAATCAAATCCCATCCTGTTGGCTTATCTCCAACCAAACATCTTAGTATATTTCTCAAACTTTTATTCACCACCTCTGTCTATCCATCAGTCTATGGATGATGTGATGAACTGAACTTCAAATTTGTCTTCAAATTTTTCCACAATGTCTACCAGAAATATCCAACAAATTTAGTATCTCGATCTGAAACTATGGTCTTTGGAAAACCATGTAGTCTCACCACTTCTCTGAAAAACAATTCTACTATATGAACAACATCATTAGTCTTCTTACAGGGAATGAAATGTGCCATCTTCAAAAATCTGTCAACTACCATAAAAATTGAATCGTGTCCCCGCTAAGTCCTCGGTAAACCAAGAACAAAGTCCATACTGATATCCTCCCAAGGCTTCTCTGGCATAGGTAATGGCTGATATAACCCTGTATTCTGCTTCACTCCCTTCGCTATCTGACATACTCTACAACTCTGTACAAAATTTTTGACATCTTGCTGCAACTGTGGCCAATAATAATTCTCACCAACCAAAGCAAGGGTTTTATCATGACCACAATGTCCAGCCAATCCTCCACTATGCTTCTCTTTGATGAGATTCTCCCTCATAGAACTTCTTGGAATGCACAACTGACTCCCTCTAAATAGCATATCATCCTGGAGGATGAAATCCAGCCATTTCATCCTATCTAGAGTAACAGGTTCTGTACAAGCTTTTCAAGTTTCACCAAAATCAAGATCCTCTGGATACAAATTTTTGAGTTCATTGAACCCAACCACCTCAATTTGCATCTCTATCAACAATAGTTTCCTTTTGCTAAGACCATCCACAACCCTATTAGACTTTCCACTCCTGTGTTTCAAAACAAATGTATAACTCTACAAAAACTCAACCCATTTCAAATGCCTCTGATTCAACTTTCCTTGACTATTCAGATATTGCAAAGCTTGATGATCAGTATACAAAACAAACTCTTTAAGAAGAAGATAATTTCTCCACTTCTTTAATGCCTGAACTATAGCATAAAATTTCTGATCATAGACAAAATATTTTCTCTTGGCATCATTTAACTTCTCACTGAAATAAGCAACAGGTTTACCTTCTTGGCTCATAACAGCTCCTATTGCAGTACCACTAGAATCACAATCTACTTGAAACACCTTATTAAAATCTGGAAGTGCTAAAATAGGTTGTTCTGTAACTTTTTTTTTCAACAATTGAAAACTCTTTTCTGCCCCATTAGTCCATTTAAACTCTTTTCTATCCCCTCTCATTATTTCAGTCAAGGGTCCACAAATACTACTAAAATTTCTGATAAAATTTCTGTAAAAGCTAGCCAAACCATGAAAAGATCTTACCTCAGTAGCACTCCTTAGAGTAGGCCATTCAAGGATAGCCTGTACCTTCTCTAGGTCCATTTTTAGACCTTCTGCTGAAACTACAAATCCCAAATACACTAACTCTTTCTTCACAAAACTGCACTTCTTCAAATTAATCAACAATTTCTTATCTCTTAACTTCTCAAACACCATATGAATATGCATCATATGTTCCTCCAATGTCTTTCTAAAGATCAAAATATCATGTAGGTACACAATGACAAACTTACCCAGAAATTCTTTCAGAACCTCGTTCATGAGCCGCTTGAAAGTGCTCGGTGCATTGGTTAGCCCAAAAGGCATGACTAACCACTCATACAGTTCTTCCTTTGTCTTGAAGGCAGTCTTCCATTCATCTCATTCTCTGATCTAAATCTGGTGATATCCACTCTTCAGATCTATCTTTGAGAAATACACAGCTCCACTCAAACAATCCATAATATCATCCATTCATGGCAATGGAAACCTGTACTTGATTGTGATCTTGTTTATTTCTCTGGAATCTGTACACATCCTCCACTCTCCATTCTTCTTTGGTGCTAATACCGCTGGTACAACACAGGGACTCAGACTCTCTCAAATCAACCCCTTCTGCAATAACTTGTGTACTTGTCTATTCAACTCTTCACTTTCTACTGGTGTCATTCTGTGTGCTGCCTTGTTTGGAAAACTAGCTCCTGGAATCAAATCCATCTGATGACTGATCTTCCTTACGAGTGGTAATCCATCAGGTACATTATCAGATACAATATCTTGAAACTCATTCAAAAAATCTGTAACCTCTACAGGTATATCCTCTACTTCTTCTTTACTAGCTTTTGAAATTAAAGCAAAACACACATGCTCATGCCTCATACCATCTAGGAATTTTCTTCCATCAACAAAAGTTATTCTTGCATTACCACATACCTTTTCTTCAGTCTCCTTCAATGGCTTTAGCTTATGTCGCACTCCATCCTTTGTTAGGGAATAGGTATTCATATGACCATCATGTACAACACATCTGTCAAACTACCACGGTCTACCCAACAACATACGACATGCATCCATAGATATTATATCACATAGTACCTCATCTTGGTACCCACCGATCTTGAACTTTATCAGGCACTATTCACTGACCATGACCTTGTGGTCATCCTGCACCCAGGCAATCTGATATGGATGTGGGTGTTTCTATCTCTTGAGCTTCAACTTTGTCACCATCTCTTCTAACACCAAATTGTTAGTGCTTCCACTATCGATAATCACATCACAACATTTACCCTCACACTTGCATCTAGTGCAAAATAGGCTCCTCCTTTGTTTAGGTTCATTCTCACTGCTCAGCAAGACTCTTCTGTTAATTAGTGTTTCTCCTCTTTCGGCATCTTCAAAATTTGATGATCTAGCATCTTCATCTACATGTGCAACTCTGGCCTAGCCTTCATTTCTCCTATCTATTGTGCCTTGGCACTAAGGACATTCAAATGCCCTATGACCTTCTTCTCTACAGTGAAAACATGTTCCATGAAAGCCTCCTCTTCCAGATCCTTGTCCTCTTCCTCTTCCTCTCTAATCTCTATTATTCTGATCCTAGAAATGATTTGAATTATTTCCTCTCTGATTCTAGCTGCTACTAGCCTCATCCTTCTTTTTTGGATCTTCATTTTGGCCACCATATGACCGTCCACTAGATCTTCCACCACGACCTCTTTCATTTTGTCTGCTCTCAAACTTCTTGTTCAGCTTTTCCTCTACTTTTAGGGTAAACTAGTATGCCTCCTCAATAATGTTCATTCAAACCAGATTCAACTCCTCCTGAATGCTTGGCCTTAACCCATTAAGGTATCAGGCAACTTTCTCCTTATCAGCTTCTACATGGCCTATTCTGATGAGGAGTCGATAGAACTCCTCTGTATACTCTTGAACAGATCTTCTTGCTTGCTTCAAACTTTGCATTTTCTTTAGTAGGTCAAGCTCATAATCAACAGGAATGAACTGTCACTTCAATTTATCCACCATTCGATCCCATCTTGTGATTTTATCTTTCCCTCTTCTCTTTCGCTCCAATTGAATCTCCTGCCACCAAATCTTCGCATGACCTTTCAATCTAGCCTTCGCAAATTTGACCCTATCAAGATCCTCAACATCTTCATACTCAAAATATTCCTCACATTCATTGATCCAGTCGATCAATTCCTCTGGGTTAAGATTTTCAGAAAATGTAGGAACCTCAATCTTAGGTCTTTTTCCAATCTTGAAAATTGCCCGAAAAAGTCTTTCTTCCTCCTGGTTCATAATTTCAGCTTCTCCTTCTTGATATTCTTCTTCGGATTCATCCTCGCTTTCATCTCTGACATTAAAATTCATTCCTCTACGAATCTCTTCTTGCAATGCTCGCACTTGTCTCTGCAGCTCTCTAACCTCAGGTGTCACAGCACCAGCTCTTCCGCCATGTTCTCTTTGTGGAGGCATTTTCACGATGCGCACTGAAACCCTAACCATGGTCCTGGTGCAAACTGCCTCACAATCGATGATCTATTTACACACTCAAGAACTCCTGCTCTGATACCACTTGATGAAGGGTGCTCCCCTTAATACCACAAGCACATAATAGAAATAGAGAAACAACAACAATAATATGCAAGAACAGAAAATTGGCTTCTTACTATCTCCACAAATGTGGAATTACAAACTTTCAAAATTACAATATGCAAAGCCACATGGGCATTCCCTTACAATATTCTGTAGGACAAAACCTCAAATCAATACCCAGATCTACTACCCAGAACTGCCCTAGACAACACTACGGGCCTTCTTTATATAGGCAATTTCCACCGCCCGAGAAGGTTCTAAAAATTTAGCCCTTAGGGCCAACCAAACTTAGAATTATTTTATTTTACAATTTATTACATCAAAGTCAGCTCAAAATGAGTTTTGAAACCTAAACAGAAATTTTGATGAAAAATTATTTTTCGCCATTTCAGGTGACCCAACTTCCGAAGACCATAAGTCATCGCCCGTTGACCCGATTGGCTATTATAAACCCATTCTAAAAATGCCACGAAGTGCTCTACAGGCTTGACCTGCGCAAAGCACCCATCACCCAAATTTTCAAGCTCATCTGGGGCCTCTAAATCCTTCAAAACTGAGTTCGAAGTTTCTGTACCCCGCTGCCAATACCGAAAATCTTCAATATCTTCAAAACTACACCTGATCTAGCCATGAAACTTTGCTGGCAGGCTGATATGACTGAGATGAACCTCCATATGTAAAATCAAACATTCCAAGATCGTAAGACTAACTTACTAAAAATAGAAAGTTTCCATAAATAGCAACTCTGCACAAGATAGCCCTTATGAAATACAAAAATAGAAATATTTTTGGGTGATGCAAGATTACTCTTACACCTAGGATGCTCCTGCATCAGTATAGCATTAGAATTAGGTGAAAACAAGCGATTATGAAGAAATATGATCAATTTTTTCCTTAAAGGATGCAAAGATAAGCCTCAAAAGAACAACAAAATGAACTCAGATTTCAATATTGATCCTAAAAATGAATTAAGGAAACTAAAAAAGGATGACCAAATTTGTTCGATAATGATGAGATGAAGACTCTCTCCTTACTCAATGCAATATGAAAAGAATAAGATGCAACCTAGGATGAAAATAAAAGTACAAAATGTAGCGATCTTACTCGGTCCTTATTTTCATCATCGAGCCTTATTAAGGGACATCGCAAGATCATACAACTGTCACTAGTACAAGTGTAACTATGAAGATATGAATATGATCTATATCGGATAGAATGTAGGAAACTAACATATGCATCAAAGACATAAATTTCAAGATAACTTAGGTTAATTTTCCAGTTAATATTGCAAGATTACACCAACATCAAAGTATAAGCACCAAGATAACCATGAGTAGTACAGTCTTGCATAAAACAAACATAATGAAAATAGTCAAGGATATAGTTTAGACTCACCTAAGTATTCAAATAAATCAAGTCAAGGCATATCTGGCATTCCAATCATGATGCATGCACTTATCATAGACACTTGATGCATCAAACATATAGGATCATCAAAACCATACCCACAAGAAGTCAAAGAAAATATGCCCCATGCCCCTAGTCCTCTATTTAAGTGACATCCCAGAGAGACTAAATAGGGAACATCAGTTAAAATAATCAATAATAGATAACATACAAATAAAATATCATTAAGCATAGCTATTTCATTTTAGTTTAAGCTCAGTGTAAAGATTGTCACTGATATTTCTAAGACTTATTCCTTCAATTACGATATAAATATATGAATTGGATTGCTAACAAGGTGTTAGCTCAAGATAAGTTATCTAACAAGTGTTTATAAACACTTGATGTTCAAATGGGGTAGTGTTGAGAAATAGTGGTGTGTCCTAGAGACAATGATGGCATGGAATTGCCACCTAATGAGACTTAGACAGAGACCGGTTCTAGACCATTGAAACAAGTGTTGCGAAAGTCAACTAGTTCATGGCCAGAGCCACAAGATGATAGATGGAGAAAAAAGGTACAAGTAGCACCTATTTCTAGGTTTTCACCACTTGGAGGGACTATTTTTGCTACCATGATGCCTATTTTCAAGTTTTTGCCAAGGCACTTTTTTTTTCTTTTTTCTTTTTTGATTTTTTGTCTTTTTTCTTTTTCTTTTTTTTTAATACATCAAAGCGCTTGTTTTCTAGGTTTTCACTAAGATGATCATTTTTAAGGAATTTTTGTGATTTTCTTAGGACCATATATTATTTTTTTTGAATTTTTTTAGGATCATATACTATGTACAAGAGCTCTAGACGAATAGAATGTCATGCATAGAGCTTGTTTAGGTGGATAGTATTGATAGGCTCATGGAGCTATTCTCCCTCTGGGGTTGAGAGTTGATAAGCATTGAATCCAAAAGCAGTTGTAATTATATAAGGACCCAACCAGTTAGGCTCAAACTTTCCTTTCTCTACATCATCCTATTGATTCTTAGGATTCTCTCTTCAAACTAGATCACCAACCTCAAAATCTCTATGGTGTACTTTCTTGTTGTAGCTTTTTGACATTCTTTTATGATATATTCTCATGTGATTGAACGTGGCTTGTCTACATTCATCCAATAGTTCTAGTTCTTGGATGCGTGATATGCAATAGTCTTCATCTATTACAAGCCCTTTTAGGGAAACTCGAAGTGAATTTATTTCTACCTCGATAGGTAAGACAACTTCAATCCCATAGACAAGGGGAAAAGGTGTAGCTCTCATTGGTGTGCATATGCTTGTTCTATAATCCCATAAAGAAGGATTGATTTGAAGATGCCAATCCATTCTAGAATTACTAATAGTCTTGTGCAAGATTTTCAGAATAGTCTTATTTGATGTTTCAACTTGTCCATTTCCTTGAGGATAATAGATGGATGACCAATGTTGTTTGATCTTAAATCTCCTAAATAATTGTTTTAGGTCTTTATTCTTGAATTTTCATCCATTATCAGTAACTATAGAGGATGGTAGACCATAGCGACAAATTATGTAGTTTAGGATAAACATGGACACCTATTTTCCTATAGCAGTAAAAAGTGGTACAACTTCAACCCACTTAGTGAGATAGTCAGTAGAAGTGATGATGAATTTATGTCCTCTTAATGAGTTCAGATATATCTGACCTACTAAGTGAAAGGCTCATTGCTGAAAAGGCCAATGTGTGATAGATGGAATAAGCTCCCTACCTAGAGCATGTATCAGATTTCCATGCATTTGACACTTCTTAGAGGATTTAGCATATTAGATAGCATCATTTCGCATAGTAGGCCAGTAGTAACCAGCCCTAAGTAGTTTTTGAGCTAGCACAAGGCCATTAGAGTGAGACTAGCATATGCCCTCATGGACTTCAGATAATGCACATTCAGATTCATCTCTCTCTAGACATATAAAAAGTGTTTCATCTAGACCCCTTCTAAACAAGTCACCAGAAATGATGGTATAGTGGGAGGAATTACAAATAAGTTGGAATTTTTTCATTATGGGTAAGGTTATCATGTATAATTTGATCATGTAGGAAGGGTAAGTGCACAAAGATGGGGGACCAAAAATGGGGTATAAGATGCCACTTTTTTTCTATAATCGGAAAACTCTACACTTCAACAAGAAATTGAAGATATTTAGACTCAAAATTTTAAGATGCGACAAGAACAAGAGTTGTAATACTCTGAATCTAGTTCCTAAACTACTAATTTATTTTGAAAATGGTGTAGATTTTAAGGCCCTCAAAAAGGGGGAGCACAAAAAGTGGTCCTATTTTTTGTGAAAAAACATAACATAGCGTCTGGTGTGCTCCCTCTAAAATGTTAACTTTTTTTTTGAATTTTTTCAATCACTCTAGTGAGAAGTTAGCTAACACCACGTAGTTTATCCCAGATTTTTTTTCTAATTTTTTGATGGATGTATAATTTTTGATGAATTTATGAAGTGCACGCATATTGAAAACATGAAATTTTTGTTTTCTCCCCCTAGAAATCATTTAAAACTAATAAAAAATTAATTTTTCTTTTTTTTTTAAAGTGTGTAGAATGGAGTCTAGTTTCTAAAAATGTAACTTGTTGCAAAATTCGATGAATGAGCAAAAATCTATGCTCAAAATACTACACATTGATTTTTTACAAAAAAAGGACATACACACAAAAGAAATTAGAGATGAAAAACTTAACATAATCAGAATTCAAAATAAATTATATGCTTAGATAGCTAAGAGAGAGATGTACAATATCACATCGTCTGATTTTTACGTTATTGAACCATGAGTAAACCTGACGAAGAGCACACAAAAAAAGTTGTCATTTTTTTGTATGTCTACTGGAAAACACGTCTCAAGCCTATTTGAATCCTCCAAGCCTTTGGGTTGGATCTCCAAGGAAAATCCAAGCCTTAGGATTGGTAAATTCGAATGCCTTACCAAGCGCATGCACCCTATAGGCCATGTGCACTATAGAAATCTATGACTTCCATAGGGCAAGCGCGCTATAGGGTGTGCACCCTATAGCACGTGTGCACTATTTAAGTCATAGATTTCAATTGTGAGGAGAAATAGTCAGAGTGAGAGGAAGAGATCTCTCTCTCTCTCTCTAGTTTTGCATAGGGGGCATGTGCTATAGGCACACGCCCTATAGCATTTGCATGCTATATAAGTATATGGCCTCCATTTTTGTGTTTTTGCATAGGGCGCACATGCTATAGCGCATGCACGCTAAGTAAGACTAAAAAAAACCGGTCTTATGTGTTAAAGATCTTATGAAAGAGGCCCACTTTTTTTGTATACTGTCTGGTTTCTGCATTTTATCTGACAAATATTCACTTTTCATGGTCTTGAAGGTGACAAAGAAGCATATTATATCAATTTGCACCATCTTTTTGTTTAAAAATCAACATCAAATTGTGAAAGTCAATCATTCTTCACTAAAATTTATCGATTGAGGTAAGTTTTTTAATATTTTATATGTTAAATGTGAATAAATAGTCTTTTGGTTTATAATTGGTATGATATAGACTTGTTGAATACATAGTTTGATATAATTTTAATAAAGTTATTGTAATCAATTCATATGTAGAAATCATCATCATGTTGAGGAAACAAGAAAAGACTTTAACACTAGAAGAGCATGAAAGAGAGAAAGAGAAGAAAAGGGAAATAATGAGACAACTCCGTGAACAAAAAAATTGGATACCATAGAAGAAGATTTTTCTTTGGATGAGGACCATGAAACATCAATACAAAGTAAGAGAGAATTGGAATTGGAAACAAAAAGACAATGAATGAGAAACTTGCATGCTACAAGACAATTGAATTATGAAGATGTAGGCACACCATTGTATCATGTTGAAGGCACACCATTGTCTACTTTTGAAGGTGTGGGCACACCCTTGTATCATGTTGAAGGCACACCATCGTCTACATCCCAAGGTGTACACACCCCCTTGTTTCATGTTGAAGGCACACCATTTTCTACATCCCAAAGTGGAGGTACACAATTGTATCATGTTGAAGGCACACCATTATCTACATCCTAAGGTGTAGGCACAACATCATGTCATGTTGAAGGCACTCAAGATGGTATGCAATTCACACATAATGTTTTTGATGCTCCTAAAATTATTTATAGAAAGCCAAAATATTTGATTGATATTGATACTAACATTTTACAAGCAATGCCTGAAAAGATTCCCAAGCATACTTGTCAAAGAAATGCTAGTTGTATTTGGAGATCATTTTTTGAGAATTTAAACATGACAGGAAGATGTCAACTATTTGTTGAAATGATGAGAAATATGAAATTTAGGCCCATCATGAAGATTCTTGGGCTAAGAATGATGGATGAGTCAAGTGAAAAATTTATTGTAAAGAATCTAATGACTACATATGAGAGTGTGGGTTCTACATCATGCACGAAAGATAGTAATGTCACATGACATGTACTTAAATCAACAATAGTAAGCTCTCAAATGAAGAAATCTTGAATCATTAGAAAGGAAAGAAAAATATTGAAAATAAGTAGAAAGTCTCTAATGAGAGCCCTTAGAAGGCGTCAAAGAGTGGAAGATCCAAATAGCAATGAGTTATGGGCATTTTCCAATAGACTATTGTGAAAAGATAAAGCAATTGTTCAAGCTTTGAAATCCTTGATTGAATATTTTTGGAAGAATAACACACGGGTATCTCCTAATCAAAGAGATGTTGTAAGGAGGATTGGTAGTCGAATTCGTGTTCCACATCCAAAACATTTTTTAGATTCAACTCAGACACAATTCTTTGCAAAATTTACGCATATGTATCCTCAAATTAAATTAGTCAAAGATATTTTTAAATGTGTAAACCTTTTTATGTCAAGATAAATCACACACACACAACTTGTTGTTGTGGGGTACATATTGAATTTTCTAACCATTTTGAAGTTTATAAGAATATATGTGTAGATTTGCACTCTAACAATATTTTGCAGGATTGTAACATAAATGTCCCACCTAGATCTTCAAGGGAATTAATATCTACCATTTTATGTGAAAGAGTGGATGGTCAACAATTTTACAAGTTCTCTTGCTTTAATGGTACATGCATAGATTGTGGAGGTTTGCGACATTTGCCAATTTGTCAACATATGAAGATTACGCATGAAATCGATAATGAAATAGTGGAATTTGGAAAATATAAGACCATGACATACAATATAAAAGATGGAAAAGAGGCTAAAATATGTGATTTAGTAATTGAAAAAATTCGAGTGTATTAGTTCATGGACATTTTTTGTCAAAAAATTATTTATGACTATGCAACGCATACACATAGAGTGTGATGGTTGGATATGCAATTCAAGTTGTGCAAGGACACATTCCCACTTGATACCATTATTTTAGTTGTGGACTTTGCATAGAACTACACATTACAACCACAGAATGAGGTGCAAGAAAAGTATTACAGCTCTCAACAGGTTGCTATATTTGTTCATATAGCATTCATGCATTCACCTGACGGTACAGAGGAGAACAAGAAGATATTAAGGGAGTATCATTTTTATATTAGTGATCATCGATCACATTCTACAGAGTTTGTACATGGTTTCTTTCAACTATTTTATGGTCATTTGGCTAACAGGGGCATAAAATATCATCGACATATCATATGGTCAGATAATTGTGCATCACAATTCAAGAATTCTTTGATGTTTTATTGGTTGTATAGGATGCATAAGATTACTAAAATTCAATATAATAGAGGCCGATCATGGAAAGGGAGAGCACAATGGTGCAGGTGCATGTATTAAAAGAGCCTTAGCACGTGAAGAATTAAAGTACAAAGAACAAGAAACATTGTCAAATACAGGATGTATTGTCCAGTGGTGTAATGCTACAATGGGTCTAGGTAATGAAGGTGAGTCTATAGTTCATAGATTTTTTTGGTTGATGGATGAAACTAACATTGAACCATATGAGGATTGTTGTACACTGACAGGATCGAGTGAGATACACTCTTTTAGAAAATGTAATGCAAGTTCATGGATTATCCACACACAACATATAGTGTGCTTTTGTTCATCATGTGTAGATAAAGATTGGGATGGGTGTGAGTCAAAGGAATGGGTTGACGAATGGTATACATGTATTTTGAGTCCACTTGCCTCCTATCATCCCCATGAATCACTACAACTGACAGAAATGGAATCATCCATTAACTATGATCGCTTATCTAATCTAGTACAACCAGGTAAATTTTCCACATACTTGATAATCTCAAATTTAGTACTTTATCATAAATATTCAATAAACTAATATCCTCATTATTTTTGTATCCTTACAGGCCATGTTTTTTTCTGTTATTGCACCTGAAGAATATGAAGAAGGGATAGATTATTATTTGTGTCATTGTGTTGAGGCAAAAAAGAAATTGGATCACTCGGTTATTAATGGTGAAGAATTAGAATACCCTATAGGAGCAGTGGTTTTAACTAGTACATGGCTTAAATGGTATGCTATGAAGAACCCTATGTTGTGGTTGTTTGAGGATTAGGAGACACATAGAAAGGTTCTTCATTATTCAAACCTCGTCATTGCATCAAATGTCCACTTGATCAGATATGGGGGAAGACTGCATAATAAAACTCTTTGGAAGGTTTGTGAGTTAGACCACGAGGAAATACTTGAGACAATCAAGGGTAGGGAAGATCCAATTGGTTCATTGGACTAAATGGAGATACAAAATATTGTAATGTCAAATTTATATAGCACTATAAATTGGGTGGGCTGTAAATTGCTCATGCATTACCCTGTATGTATAATGGGAAGTTTGTAAGATTTAATGACAACCTTTCTCTTCTATTTTTTGGGGCAATACCAGAGGTTTTCTCTATTCAGCTCTTTCGTCTAGTGCTCCTAATGAGCTGAGTTGTAAAAATATTTCTCATTATTAATAAAAAAAACTTTATGATGTTATGCCAATGACTTGTAGGCACATAATACTTGGAAGGTCGTGGAAGTGTTAATATGATTTAGAAAAATAGAGAGGGGGGGTGAATCAGTTGTTCTCAGGTCCTGATGTATAAAACAATCTCATAAACTTATCCTTCAATTAGATCCAAAACCAAAACAAACTCAGTCATCACTAATTCAATAATAGAAACATCTAACAATGCAGTCCACTACCTACCTGTAGCTTAACTTGTAAAACATAGCAATGTTCAGATCTAAACATTCACATAAGTATAAACACTAGGTTTTATAGTGGAAACCTAATTTGAGAAAAACCACTTTGTAACATTCTACTATTATTTTCACTCTTCTGAAGTGAGCTCGAAAAAAAAGCCAATCCTGTCAAAGGTTACAATACACACTATCAAATGTGACCTAGTTAAAGGATTTCAATCACCCTATTAAAAGTGAGCCTAGTCATAGGACTTACATACACTCCATTAGAATGCAACCTTGTTCAAAGGACTTAACATATGACTATTAGGTCAACCTCTATTAAAAGGATTTTAATTGTTACAATGGTTAGAAAGTAGCAGCACTATTATCTGAAAAATATACAACTCACTTTGCAAATATCAGATCTGATTCCATACACTAATGATGGTTTACTGACTTTGAAACTTTGCCATTTCCATCTCTGATCTACTCAAAACTTTTCTTCAAGCAATCACCACCATTCTCCTTCAGCCTTTTCTACTTAGTTAGTCAATAAAACTTTTCTCTTCCAGCATTCTCTATTCACCATGTACACACATATCACAATGTTCAAGTTCCCTTATATTTTCCTCAATTAGGTTAACTCATCTTTTTCCACTCAATCTCATTCGTAGATCTTAGGGTTAGGTCAGATTCATTGAATCTACCTGCTTTATGTTCTTCGGCTCTTTTTCTAGAATCATCTCAAATCTCTTAAAGATTTACAATAAAACATTTTACAATGCATTTAATGCTTCCAAACAATCAATAAATAAAGTCAAGATGTTTTACATAATCCAAGAATTCAACAATGTCGGCTCCAAAATTAAATTCTCTTCAAATATAAAATTGCTAATGCTCGGTCAATATTATGATTGTTCACTCGGTCTTCATTTAGATCACTCGATCAATACTAAAACTATCTCCTCAGCTTGCACTATCTTCCTCGACAATTTATTGGTGCTCGGTCGACACTATAATTTTCTCAGCATATACTACTCAGTCGACACTAACATTACTTGGCTTAAACATGATTTTTCCATTCTTTGCTCGGTTAAGCCTACCAGTTTAGTCTTCAGTCTTACTAAGATAAATAATACATTATCTCATCATAGTGCAACATAGTCAAGTACACTTTGTAGTATCAAGATAACTCAACCTTTCCTTAGGTGCTATTGTTACCAACCTTGCTTAGCCCCTTAGCAACACTCAAATAGATATAGTACTTTCCTAAGTAGAAACAGTCTTACCAATTAAGGTTTTTCATAAATGACAATACAATAATTGTTTCAATTTAGTTTCCAATAATCTCCCTCTTTGGCATTGATGGCAACACCATATGATATCATCCAAATAACACATGGATTGCCAACCAATCCAAAATCTTATCTGTTCATCAGAAACTTATTTATAATATCCTTAGCTTCATTCTAATTCAGAATCCTATAAGCCTCACTCCTGTGACCATCAAAAGTATTCAAATCTCCCTCTATCCTGATTCTACATTTCAGCTCATTAATTCTTAGTTTTTAGTATCATGTGTTATCATATCAGTACATTCTCCCTCTTTGACAAAAAATGCCAAAGCAACAACTAAAACTTACATCCATCAGATGTAAATAATATCTATGCAGCTCTGTGTTTCTCCCTTTGTCATCTTTCTTATGACTGATTTCTTGTCCTTGCTTCTCTTCACAACTCTAGGCCAGCCCTAAAGTGTGACAATCTCTTGCATCAATTTGTCAAATGTTCTGCTGTAACACATTTGATGTAGTGCTCCTAGCTTGTCTAGGTAGCCTCAGTTAGGGGAAGAACCCCTAATTGACTTCTCAAATATTCATGAGCTTCTCTGGGTAAAGCTTTAGTGAATATGTATGCTAGTTGTTCTTTTGTATTCACATATTCCATTCGGACTTCTTTGTCTTGTACTAATTCTCTCAAATAGTGATACTTGATGGCAATGGGTTTGGTCTTAGTGTGCATCACTAGATTCTTATAAATATTGATAGCACTTGTGTTGTCATAGAAAATAACAATAGATTTAGCGATTTCTTCTTTCATGCCTATCAACAATTGTTTTATCCATACCAAGTTTGAACAGTTCACTGCAGCAACAACATACTCGGCCTCGGCAGTAAATTGGGAAATGCAATTTTGTTTCTTGCTTGTCCAGGAGACTAATCTCTATCCAAGAAAGAAAGCTCCACCACTTGTACTCTTTCTATCATCTACATTTCTTGCCCAATTAGCATTTGTATAAACTCAGAGTTCAAATTTGTCATCCTTCTTATAATATAGACCATAGTCAGCAGTTCCTTTCAAGTATCTCATAATTCTTTTCACGGCCATCATATGTGTTTCCTTTGGATTAGAAGAGAATCTTGCCACAATCCCAATAGCTAATGCAATATCTGGTCTATTGTGTACATCATACTACAATTTTCCAATCATAGATCTGTACAGAGTTTGATTCACTTTTGCAGCATCATCATTCTTAGATAGCTTTAGTCTAGTAACCATAGGAGTTCCTAATGGTTTAGCATCTTCCATCCCAAAATTTTTTAGTATTTCATTAACATACTTAGACTGTGTAATGAAAATTCCATTCTTCCTCTGATATACTTGTAAGCCAACAAAGAATTTGATCTCACCAAACATACTCATTTCAAAATTAGTTTGCATTTTGTTTGAGAAAATTTTGCAGAATGCATCTTGTCCACCAAAAATAATGTCATCAACAAAAATTTTTGCCAACAAAATACCTTTACCTTCTTCATCCTTCATGTACAGATTGCTTGTGTCATTTGTTCTTGAAAATCCAATCTGTATCAAGTAGTTGTGCAACCTCTCATACCATGCTCTAGGTGCTTGCTTCAATCCATACAATGCTTTGTTTAGTTTGCACACCATGTGTCTTCTGTGTGGATCAATAAAACCTTCTGGTGGTTCTATGTAAACTTCTTCTTCTAGTATACCATTAAAAAATGCAAACTTGACATCCATTTGATATACCTTGAAATCTTTATAAGAAACATATGCAAGCAGAGTTCTTACTCCTAATCTAGCTACAGGGGAAAATGTCTCCCCATAATCTATTCCTTCTTCTTGTGCATAGCCTTTGCATACTAGCCTAACTTTGTTCCTAGTGATTTCACCATTTTCATTCATCTTATTTTGAAATACCCACTTTGTTCCTATAACATTCTTGTTTTCAGGTCTCGACACCAGAGTCCAAGTATCATTCTTCTCAATCTGGTCAATATCTTCATTCATTGCTTGTATCTAGTCTTCATTCTCCAATGCTTCTCTAGTTGTCTTCGGTTCAAATTCACATAGTAGACATGTTGGATCCTTAGTCTTACTTCTGGTCTAGATTCCAGTATCTTTGTCTCCAATTATCTATTCAGGCTTATGATGTCTTCTCACATATTTTGCTAAAATAGGTTTAGTTTTTCTCTCCTCTATTTCATCATGTCTTCAATAAGATTGTCAAATTCAACTTCAAAATGCTCGACAACCTCTTCCTGATACTCAACAAAATTTTCTTGTAGTTTGGCATGTTCTTGTTCTCTCTCGGCAGTGTTTTCCTGATGCTCGGTAGCTTCGGTCTGTTGCTCAGCATTGCTTACCTGAGACTCGGCATCAGGTGCAAGTTGATTACTTGCCTCTTCCTCTTCTTCAATGTACACAAAAGATCTATAATCTTCTGGTTCTCTTTTACTGTCAACTTCAGTTCTTTCTACATACTCATCAATTTTTACATTCACACTTTCCACAATTTTGTTAGTGTTAGAGTTTAAACACTTATAAGCTTTAGTTTTTATGGAGTACCCTAGGAATATGCCTTCATCACTCTTAGCATCAAACTTTCCATTCCTAGAGTCTTTTCATATATAGAACTTACTTCCAAAGATTCTAACATATTTAACACTTGGTGCATGTCCATGCCATAATTCATAAGGTGTCAGATTTGTACCTTTCTTGATCTGTACTCAGTTAAGAGTGTAGACAGTAGTGCTTATAGCTTCTTTCCAATATCTCTATGCCACATTCTTTTCAATCATCAATGTCCTTGCACAATCCAAGATAGATCTATTTCTCCTTTCTACTATACCATTATGTGGAGGTGTTCTAGGTGCAGACATCTGTCTTTTAATTCCTCTATCATTGCAAAATAGATTAAATTCATTTGATGTAAATTCTCCACCTTGGTCAGATCTAAGACATTTCAGGTTCCCACTTGTCTCCTTTTCAACCTTAGCCAAATACCACTTAAAATATTGAAAAGCTTCATATTTTTCTTTTAAAAACATCACATGTATCACCCTAGTATGATCATCAACAAATAAGATAAAATATCTAGCACCATAGTAACTTTGTACACACATAGGTCCAAAAAGGTTAGTATGAACCAAATCTAAAATGTTTTCAGAAGTAAAGGATTTGGTCTTGAAACTTGACTTTGTCATTTTTCCTAATTGGCATTCCTTGCACATCACATTCTTAGGTTTCTTCAATCTAGGTAGACCTCTTACCTTTTTCTTCTTACTTATCTCTACCAGATTGTCAAAGTTAACATGACACAGCCTTTTATGCCATAACCAAATATCATCAAGTTGTGCAATCAAACATGTTTCTTTAGATAGGTCAAGATAGAACAAATTACCTCTAGTCTGATCTCCACTTCCAATCAGTTCTCCAGTAGCATTAAATATTTTAGCTTTCTTGTGATGAAATTCCACTCGGTAACCAATTTTGTTAAGCTGAGCAACACTTAGCAAATTGTAATTAAGACCTTGAACCCAATATGCATTTTCACAAGATATCTTATCAGTTAGTTTAATCAAACCTTTTCCTCTAATAGGACATGGTGCATTATTACCAAATTTTACACTTTTACCTCTGTAATGATGTAAAGTCTCAAACTTATTTTTGTCACCAATCATGTGATGTGAATAGCCACTGTCAATAATCCATTTATCATTCTTCTTCACATAGGATATTAATGCAATTTTCTCATCCTCATCAGATTCATCTTTCATTGCCACATAAACTACCTCAATTTCACAATCATCACTATCAGTGTCAGTCTCTTTTTCAGCAATGTAACAAGATTTCTTACCTTTTCCCTTGTAGTCTTTGTTCCATCGATAGCTTCTGTCATCTTTTTTGTCTTTATGTTTGCTTTTCCTTTCATCATCTTTATCCTTCCTATCAAGACATCTAGCAGCTATATGACCAACTTTATTACATGCAAAACATATAATAGGGAGTTTACCTTTATACTCTCCTTTTCCCCTTCTCAGTTTTCTAGCCATAAGAGCTTCTAGATCTTCTAGGTCTTCATCAGAAGTGTGACTATCACTTTTACTATTACTATCACTTTCACTTTCACTGATGCATCTTTCTTTTTCTTTCTTTGGCTTGTTCAGAACTAGCTATGACTTAAAAGTAGATTCCAAGGTAAGCACATTAGTAGAGTTACATCTAGATTCCTAAATAGCTGAGATCTTAATAGCATATATAGGACATAGGGTTCTTAATACTTTCCCAATTATAGTTTCATCATCAATAGTCCCATTAGCTCCTCTAATAGCATTCACAACTTCTTTTATTTTGCTACAATAGTGTGCAATGTTTTCACCTTCTTGCATTCTCATTTCATCAAAGTTACCTCTAAGACTCTCAGCCTTTGCTTTTAGCACATTCAAGTCACCACCATAGATCCTTGCAAGAGTATCCCACATATCCTTTGTAGTTGTGTAGTCCTTAATGTCCTCAAATTCTAGATAGCTTAGGGCAGATGCAATTTCCAACATTGCCTGATTATGTTCTTTCTTAGCTCTCATTTCTTCGGTAGTCAAAGGTGCAACAGGTGAGACATAGCTATTCTCAATGTAGTACTTTGCAGAGTCACCAATACTAGCTAGATCTAGCTTCATCAAGATTTTCCATGCAGAGAAATTTTCTTTGTTCAGCTTCAGTACCTCCTTCTTATACATCCTGATCATTTGCTTCAAGCCCCTTTAAACTTGATATCTTTCAACACTAATAATAAGAAACTTAGCTCTGATACCAATTATTAATATGATTTATAACAATAGAGAGGGGGGGTGAATTAGTTGTTCTCAGGTCCTGATGTATAAAACAATCTCATAAACTTATCCTTCAATTAGATCCAAAACCAAAACAAACTCAGTCATCACTGATTCAATAATAGAAACATCTAACAATGCAGTCCACTACCTAGCTATAACTTAACTTGTAAAACATCAAAATGTTTAGATTGTTAGGAATGAATGCTGAAGCCTTTTGGTAGTCATTCTGTAGCAGTGGTTGTTGCATTCATGACTATGATTGTCATTGATGTCAACATAGTGATATTCTAGAGTTTAGCAGAGCAGCAGGCACAGTTTTGTTTTGCACACATGTTATATTATAGATTGAGTTATACATAGTTGATGATATGTTCTTTGGTGTGTTATTAGCCTATGGTTAAGAGCACAAAAAGAAATTAATTTATTCATGAAAGTTATAAGCATTTTGGTGGAAGCAGTGTTTTGGCAGTATTCCTGTGTAGCAGTTTTTGGTAATCGGAGGATATCTCCTAATCGGGATAGAATCTAATTCTGCACAGTTAAAGAGAAGTTTGAGACTCATTTTTTGTGATGTGGTTCATAGTGCAAGCTTTGAGGTCACATGATTGGGAAGTTATTGTATATGGAAGCTGACAGTTTTATGTAATTCTGATATAGCGTGTTGAAATTATTATTTTGTATTTGCATGCCAACTCATTTTTAATTATTTGAGTGTGGTATAAAGGAAGGAATTTTTTCCTTGTTATGAGAGGATTTTAATAGTTGTGATATGAAATTATGAAAGTTATGATGCAAATGTATGCATGAAGTGAAGAAAAGAGCTAATTCAGTGATGAAGGAAGACTTGCGAAGTACAGAGATCTGGATTTGTGATCTTGTGTAGTAGAGAGTGTGGTTTTGGCATAGTGTGAAGGAGGTAACATATTTCATATTATTCTATTGAATAATCCTAAGATCTGTTGGATAGTGAGTTCAGAGATCTTGCCTTGAAGCTGTTTGGGTAGTGGGTCCTTCTGTCTTCCATAACTCCTAACAGGGTTAGAATCTTTTAACAGAGATTCAAAATCTCCTAACAAAGATTTATATGTACTGAATGTATTTCATAAGACTCCTAACAGGGTCCATCCTCTAACAAGGAACTTTCATATTAGTACATCATTTTGTGGGCATCATTCCCACCAGGGTTTACTCTTTGATCAAGAGGTTCCCTAGTTAACATATCTTGTGTTATTGTGTCATTGTGTATGATTATCCTTCTATGGTTGGTTACTGCATTAATTATATGGTTTAAAGCTATTGAAGTTGATATTGAAGTTAATGATGATAAATGGTTTAATTATTAGATAACTAATTCAGCCCCCCCCCTCTCTCAGTTATCTTGGTGGTCTTTACTTTCTAACAATTGGTATCAGAGCGGCAGGTCCTTGAAAGAGAAGTTTAACAACTTAAGGAGATGCATGGAAAATTTTAGGAAAGAAAGGCCTAAGTTTGATGGAGTAAATTTTGACAGCTAGAAAGAAAAGATGAAGACACGTCTCTTGTGTTTAGGACTAGGTTATTGGTTGATTACAAAAAATGAAAGGACTATAATTAAAGAAGAAAATCTTGAGACAAGTTGTAAAGATGAGGTAGATCTATTTATGTGTAATATACTTGCAAGAGAAGCACTTTTATCAGCACTTTTTGAGAATGAATATAGTCAGGTAAAAGGTTTAACTAAATCTCATGATATTTGGAAAGCTTTACATTCTACTTTTGAAGGTGATGAACATGCAAAGAAAGATAGGTTACATAGTTGGATTTTTGCATTTGAAGACATAAGAATGATGGAAGATGAATCTATTAGAAGCTATATTGGTAGGATGTCAGAAATTGTTGCAGGAATAAAGTCTTGTGGAGGTGAAAAGATAGAGAATGAAGTAATATGGAAGATTTTGAGAACATTGACACCGATATTCAAGAAGACTACACAAATGATCGAACAAGTGATACCTTGTACACCAAACTTTTCAAGAGAGACTCTTCTTGGAAGATTGGAAGCATTAGAGATGAATTTGAGATTATCAGGAGAACTACCTAGAGTGGAGACAACATTCAGTGTTCTCAGCATCAGACTGACTTTGTCTAGAAGTACAAGTGTGAATGGAGATTATGCCAGCAGTAGCATATCCAAATCTAATGATGATAAGAAGATTGAAGAAGGTATTGCCTTGCTTGTGAAAAGAGAACCAGATGGTAAGAAATTTTTTTAATGTTGGACATGTCAAGAATGTGGTCATTTTGCATCTAAGTGTCCTAAGAGAGTTAAGAAGTATAGGAACAATTTTAAATCTAGAAGATCTAAAGAATGTTATTATGAAAATGATGAAGAAATTGAAGCAGGAATTGAAAGACATTTGAGTGACAGTGATAATGATAACTTTGATGACATAGGATTTGTAGCAATTAAGGAAGAAAATTCTAAATCTGATATTAAAGAAGAAAAACCTTTAGTTTCCCAAGTTGAAAAGAAAGCTGATTGGATTATAGACAGTGGTTTTTCACATCATATGACTGGTGATAAAGGAAAATTCATAAAGTTTAAAAATTATGATGGAGGAGTTGTTAGAGTTGGTAACAATGCACCTTGTTTGATTAAAGGTATAGGATCTATTACTCTTGATGGAAAGACTAATACTGATGATGTTTACTTTGTTGATAGATTGAAACATAATCTTTTGAGTGTTGGACAGTTAGTGGATAAAGGATATCAAGTTTGGTTTACTGAGAAAACTTGTGTGATTAAGGATAAAGATGGAAATCTAATTGGAACTAGATCTAGAACTAGAGGTAATGTATTTCAATTGAACCCTACTGAGATGACATGCTTGATGACTAAGATTGATGACAGCTGGTTATGGCATAGAAGGTTTTGTCATATAAACTTTGATAATATTGTGAAAGTGAGTTCTACACTTGCAGTAAGAGACTTACCTAAGATTATGAAGCCTACTAACATGATTTTCAAGGAATGTGTGATGGCTAAGCAGAAAAGGAGTTCATTTCCTAGCAAGAAGTTCACATCTACAAAAAAGTTGGAGATTGTTCATACAGACTTGAGCGGTCCTACTAAGACTAGAGGATTCTATGGAGAAAGGTATTTTATGATTCTTGTTGATGATTTTACAAGAATAATGTGGATTGCATTTTTGAAAGAAAAATTTGAAGCATTTGATAAGTTTAAGGTCATGAAGAATAAAGTTGAGAATGAATCGAGAATGAGGATTAAATGTTTGAGATCCGATAGAGGTGGATAATTTACATCTAAAGAGTTTAACACTTTTTGTGAAGTGAATGGTATTAAGAGATAGTTATCAGCCCCTAGAACACCTGAACAAAATGGTATTGCAGAAAGAACAAACAGATCATTAATTGAAGCAGCTAGAGCTATGTTATTTGAAGGTGATTTGGCAAATACATTTTGGAGAGAAGCAGTGAATACAACAGTATATACAATAAACAAAGTACAAATCAAAGTAGACACAAACAAGACACCTTATGAATTATGGTTTGGACATGCACCCTCAGTTAAGTATTTTAGAATTTTTGGACGCAAATCTTATATTAAGAGAGATGATGATATAGGAAAGTTTGATCCTAGAAGAGATGAAGGAATTTTTCTTGGATATTCTTTGAAAAGAAAAGCATATAGATGTTACAATAAGAGAACTAAAAATATTGTTGAAAGTGCAAATGTAAAAGTTGATGAGAAGTTTAAAATTTAGGAAAGAATGCTTGATTATGAATCTGATGAAGGAACTAACCCTCAGCCTAACATTGAAACTACTGAACAATTTTTTGAGAGTGACAGTGAATTGTTAAATGAAAGTCATGCTGAAGAAAACAAAGAAGAATCTAGAGAAGAATCTATAGTTGAAGAAAGATAAGTGACTATGACACCTAACAAGTATATATCAAGACATCATCCTGTTGAGCAAGTTATTGGAAGTTTGGACAGAGGAGTTATGACTAGAAAGAAGGTACATTTATGTTTGATTTCTCAAATTGAACCTAAGTCTACTACTGAAGCTTGTGAAGATGAACATTGGATTAAAGCTATGAAAGAAGAATTGGATCAGATTAAAAAGAACAAGACATGGGAATTGGTCCCTAGACCTAAAGACAAAAATGTGATTGGAACTAAATGGGTATTCAGGAACAAGATGAATGAACAAGAATTAATTAGAAACAAAGAAAGATTGGTATGTAAGGGATACTCACAGCAAGAAGGAATTGACTATGAAGAGACTTTTGCCCCTGTGGCAAGACTTGAAGCAGTAAGAATATTTTTGGCTTATGCAGCATTTAAGAAATTCAAAGTGTATCAGATGGATGTGAAGTCAACATTTCTGAATGGTGAATTAGAGGAAGAAGTCTACATTGAGCAGCCTGAAGGTTTTCCTTTGACTCAAGAAGGAGACATGGTATGTAAGCTAAAGAAAGCATTGTATGGACTAAAGCAAGCACCTAAAACTTGGTATGCTAGATTAGATAAATATTTGTTAAAATTGGGATTTACAAAAGGAACAGCTGATAGTAACTTATACACAAAAGAAATTGAGAATGGATTGTTAGTTTTGGTTATTTTTGTTGATGACATTATTTTTGGAGGAGAAGATGAAGCTAGTGACAAATTTGCTGATGAAATGAAGACAAAATTTGAAATGAGTATGATTGGAGAAATAAAATACTTTTTGGGATTACAAATAACACAAAACAAAGATGGTATCTTTATAAGTCAGACAAAGTACTTGAATGATTTGTTGAAAAGATTCAGTATGGAGAATTGTAAACTAGTTGGAACACCTATGGTTACAGGACATAAACTATCTAGTAAAGATGAGACACCAGAAGTTGAACAAAAGAAATACAGATCTATGATTGGTGGATTACAGTACTTGACACACACTAGACTAGATATACAACATTCAGTTGGGATGGTAGCAAGATTTCAAGCTGAACCTAGAGAGTCACATTATGTAACAGTAAAAATGATATTGAGATATCTTAGAGGCACAATGGACTATGGACTATGGTATGAAAATTCTGATGATTTTACCCTATGTGCGTATACTGATGCTGATTGGGGAGGCAGTGTTGATGACAAGAAAAGAACCAGTGGTGGAGCCTTTTTTCTTGGAGGAAGATTAGTTTCTTGGTTGAGAAAAAAGAAAAATTGTATCTCACAGAGTACAGAAGAAGCAGAATATGTAGCAGCAGCAAACAATTGTAATCAGATAATATGGATGAAGAAAATGTTGATGGACATTGGGATCAAGTTTGATGAGCCTATTGTCATATATTATGAAAATACATGTACAGTTAGTATGTCTAAGAATCTAGTTTTACATTCTAAAACAAAGCATATAGAGATCAAGTATCATGTTGTAAGAGAGAAAGTTGCAGATAAAGAAGTCAAACTAGAGTACATAAGCACAAAGGAGAAGATAGTAGATATATTTACTAAGCCTTTGCCTAAGGATACCTTTTTGTATCTAAGAGGTATGCTTGGGGTTATGCCCCAACCTACTTTTGAGTAATGATGCAGTTGGTTGCATCCGTCCAATGGTTTATGGCCCTATCTATTTTCTAGATTGGATGTGGGTACTTCCTCTATGGGGGAGTATGTGTATCTGAGCTAAGTCATTAAGGACTCTTGTGAATGTATTTTCTGAATAGTGTCTTTTGATATTGAGCTATTATTTGACATAGTGATAGAATTTCTGTCATTGATGTCAATGGGGGAGAGAATCATGAAAAAAATTGAGGAAACATTGAGGAACTACATTTGTTGAGAGATTGAATAGGATAACGAAGCAAGATTTGATTGATGATGAGTAGTAGTGCAGTTGAGCAACAATGATTGGATTTTTGGAACATTGGATGTTTTTTCATCTATGTTGCCATCAATGCCAATGGGGGAGATTTTTAGGAATGAATGTTGAAGCCTTTTGGCAGTCATTCTATAGTAGTGGTTGTTGCATTCATGACTATGATTGTCATTGATGTCAACACAGTGATATTTTGGAGTTTAGTAGAGAAGCAGGCACAGTTTTGTTTTGCACACATGTTATATTGTAGATTGAGTTATGCAAAATTGATGATATGTTATTTGGTGTGTTATTATCCTATGGTTAAGAGCACAAAAATAAATTAATTTATTCATGAAAGTTATAAGCATTTTGGTGGAAGTAGTGATCTGGTAGTATTCCTGTGTAGCGATTTTTGGTAATCAGAGGATATCTCCTAACTGGGATGGAATCTGATTCTACATAGTTAAAGGGAAGTTTGAGACTCATTTTTGGTGATGTGGTTCATAGCACAAACTTTGAGGTCACACAATTGGAAAGTTATTGTATCTGGAAGCCGACAGTTTTATGTAATTCTGATATAGCATGTTAAAATTATTATTTTGTATTTGCATGCCAACTCATTTGTAATTATTTGAGTGTGGTATAAAGGAAAGAATTTTTTCCTTATTATGAGAGAATTTTAATAGTTGTGATATGAAATTATGAAAGTTGTGATGTGAATGTATGCATGAAGTGAAGAAAAGAGCTAATTCAGTGATGAAGACTTCCGAAGTACAGAGATCTGGATTTGTGATCTTGTGTAGTAGAGAGTGTGGTTTTGGCATAGTGTGAAGGAGGTAACATATTTCATATTATTCTATTGAATAATCCTAAGATTTGTTGGATAGTGAGTTCAGAGATCTTGCCTTGAAGCTGTTTGGGCAGTGGGTCCTTCTGTCTTCCATAACTCCTAATAGGGTTAGAATCTTTTAACAGAGATTCAAAATCTCCTAATAGAGATTCATATGTACTGAATGTATTTCATAAGACTCCTAACAGGGTCCATCCTCTAACAAAGAACTTTCATATTAGTACATCATTTTGTGGGCATCATTCCCACTGAGGTTTACTCTTTGATCAAGAGGTTCCCTAGTTAACATATCTTGTGTTATTGTGTCATTGTGTATGATTATCCTTCTATGGTTGGTTACTGCATTAATTATATGGTTTAAAGCTATTGAAGTTGATATTGAAGTTAATGATGATAAATGGTTTAATTATCAAATACCTAATTCACCCCCCCCCCCCTCTCAGTTATCTTGGTGGTCTTTACTTTCTAACACAGATCTAAACATTCACACAAGTATAAACACCAAGTTTTATAGTGGAAACCCAATTTTGGAAAAACCACTTTGTAACATGCTACTATTATATTCACTCTTCTGAAGTGAGATCGGTAAAAAAGCCAACCCTGTCAAAGGTTACAATACACACTATCAAATGTGACCTGGTTAAAGGATTTCAATCACCCTGTTAAAAGTGAGCCTAGTCATAGGACTTACATACACTCCATTAGAATGCAACCTTGTTCAAAGGATTTAACATATGACTGTTAGGTCAACCTCTATTAAAAGGATTTTAATGGTTACAATGGTTAGAAAGTAGTAGTAGTATTATCTAAAAAATATACAACTCACTTTGAAAATATCAGATCCAATTCTGTACACTAATGCTAGTTTATTGACTTTGAAACTTTTCCATTTCCATCTCTAATCTGCTCAGAACTTTTGTTCAAGAAATCACCACCATTCTCCTTCAGCCTTTTCTGCCTAGCCAGTCAATAAAACTTTCCTCTTCCAACATTCTATGTTCACCATATACACACGTATCACAATGTTCAGGTTCCCTTATATTTTCCTCAATTAGGTTAACTCATCTTTTTCCACTCAATCTCATTCGTAGATCTTAGGGTTAGGTCAGATTCATTGAATCTACCCACTTTATGTTCTTTGGCTCCTTTTTAGAATCATCTCAAATCTCTTAAAGATTTACAATAAAACATTTTACAATGCATTTAATGCTTCCAAACAATCAATCAATAAAGTCAACATGTTTTATATAATCAAAGAATTCAACAATGTCAGCTCCAAAATTAAATTCTATTCAAATATAAAATTGTTGATGCTGGGTTAATACTGTGATTGTTCACTCGGTCTTCATGTAGATCACTCGATCAATACTAAAATTATCTCCTCGGCTTGCACTATCTTCCTCGGTAATTTACTTGTACTCTGTTGACACTATAATTTGCTTGGCATATACTACTCAGTCAACACTAACATTACTTAGCTTAAACATGATTTTTCTATTCTTTGCTCAGTTAAGCCTACCAGTTTAGTCTTCAGTCTTACTAAGGTAAACAATACATTATCTCATCATAGTGCAACATAGTCAAGTACACTTTGTAGTATCAAGATAACTCAACCTTTCCTTAGGTGCTATTGTTACCAACCTTGCTTAGCCCCTTAGCAACACTCAAATAGATATAGTACTTTCCTAAGTAGCAACAGTCTTACCAATTAAGTTTTGACATCAATGATAATACAACAATTGTTTCAATTTAGTTCCCGACAGGAAGAGCCTTAAGGAACCAACTCAATTCAAGGATGTACTATCTCATTTCCTTTCCAACTTCTCCCTCTCTGAAATGGAAGGTTTACATTTTGGTTTATCCAGATTAATAAATTTTCTTCCATTACTAGGTTTTACCTTCTTCCCTTGCAGCTGTTCTATTTCTTGTTTCACACATTTTCCCTTTTCAGGTCCAGATGCCTTTGCTGGAAAATTGGTGATAAAATCATTGCATAAGACTTGTATTTTCTTATTCATATGTGATGGAAATATATTATGCACTTGTCCTTCTTTAAAATAATTTTAAGGACTATATTCTTTGACAACAGGGAAAATATGGACATTAAGTTAAAAAAAAAATTCTATCATCTACCCACTCAAAAATGTAGGCATCTCCATCCTCAAGATTATTGGCAATTGAAAAATATCTCCATCCATGAATCAAGGAAGCTTCAGAGAGATCTTTGAGGAATTGTACAGGCCATTCCCTTCTATTAGGATCCATAAGAGTCACAATTGTTCTTTCTCTTGGTAATTTGAGTTTATCTACAAATGTGTTCGGTGTTGTCTGTAGAACAAATTTTCACATAAAATAAGCAACATTACCTTGAGAAACATTTAAACAATGTTATTAAAAAACACATAACAAAACATAGAAACCCAAAATATCCTTTAGAAAATAATAGATTGGCTTCTTGAATCCTTGTCAAACAAATTTGCAGTGTATAGGAGACTGTAATATAATAGAGATTGTTGAATATCACCCCAGACCTAAAGATAGTATTTCTAAATACAAGCAGGCATAGAGAGAGGCCAGGGAATCTTACAAGCCTAAAATATCGGTATACACTATATGGCCTCATAATTACTAAGCCAAAGGGGTTTTCTGATTCAAAAGACTTAGCAGACTTCGCATGTTGATATACAAAAATTTCTCAGCACATGCCCAAAAACTTAATTCTAGTGCTTGTACTACATAATTTGACACCCCATCATTCACCAAACTCTCTCACTAGAAAACCTTGGTTCCTAAGGTCATAAATTGATGAAGGGTGCTCCCCTTAATACCACAAATACATAACGAAAATAGAGAAACAACAACAATAATATGCAAGAACAGAAAATTGGCTTCTTATTATCTCCACAAATGTGGAATTACAAACTTTTAGAATTACAATATGCAAAGCCACATGGGCATTCCCTTACAATATTCTGTAGGACAAAGCCTCGAATCTATACCCAGATCTACTACCTAGAACTGCCCTAGACAACACTACGGGCCTTCTTTATATAGGCAATTTCCACAGCCCGAGAAGGTTCTAGAAATTTAGCCCTTAGGGCCGACCAAACTTAGAATTATTTTATTTTACAATTTATTACATCAAAGTCGGCTCAAAATGAGTTTTGAAACCCAAACAAAAATTTTGAAGAAAAATTATTTTCCGCCATTTCAGGTGACCCAACTTCTGAAGACCATAAGTCATCGCCCGTTGACCCGATTGGCTATTATAACCCCATTCTGGAAACACCACAAAGCACTCTATAGGATTGACCTACGCAAAGCACCCATCACCCAAATTTTCAACCTCATCTGAGGCCTGTAAAGCCTTCAAAATGGAGTTCAAAGTTTTTGTACCCTGCTACCAATACCGAAAATCTTCAATATCTTCAAAACTACACCTGATCTTGCCATGAAACTTTGCTGGCAGGCTGATATGAATGAGATGAACCTCCATATGTAAAATCAGACATTCTAAGATCGTAAGACCAACTTACTAAAAATAGCAAGTTTCCATAAATAGCAACTCTGTACAAGATAGCCCTTATTGAATACAAAAATAGAAATATTTTTGGGTGATGCAAGATTGCTCTTACACCCAGGATGCTCTAGCATCAGACACCCGAGGTAATTTGAGAAGTGACCCTATCATGAATCAGGTGTGCAGAGGAAAACCAAGATGGTTAACCTCCTCCTTTGTTAGCCATGACAAATATTCAACAGGTCATCCTTTCCATTTGACCAAAGACTCTTCATATGTCCTGTTCCTTGTGCTTTTGCCAACACGACTGTCCAGTATGTCTTCAATCTCCTTGATATTTGAACTGGTTACTGGAATACTCCACTGTGCTGCTGCGATCTCATCTTCAACACTTCCTTCATGATACTCTATCAAATCTGAAATGTTAAACACTGGTGAAATATTCAGCTCAGTAGGCAATTCTACCTCATATGCATTTCCTGAATCATGCTTCTTCAGTATCTTACATGGCCCAAAATTCTTTATTTTTAACTTGTTATATGTACCAACCGGAAATCACTCCTTCTGCAAATGAACCATGACTTCATCTCCAACCTGAAATTCCTTATGCCTCCTTTTCTCATCTGCCTTAGCCTTATATTGCACATTCATCTTGGTAATATGCTTCCTCACCTCCTCATGGATGTTCTTCAAATGTTCTGCAAAATCCTCAGCTTTAGCACTACTTATTTCTCCTTTATCTATCTTTCTCAACTTAGATGCATTTCTTGGACTACTTCCATATACAATCTGGAATGGTGATTTACTAGTGCTTCTATTGACAGAATTATTGTATGCAAATTATGCCTGTGGTAAAATCAAATCCCATCCTATTGGCTTATCTCCAACCAAACATCTCAGCAAATTTCCCAAACTTCTATTCACCACCTCTGTTTGTCCATCAGTCTATGGATGATGTGATGAACTGAACTTCAAATTTGTCTTCAACTTCTTCCACAATGTCTGCCAGAAATATCCAACAAACTTAGTATCTCGATCTGAAACTATGGTCTTTGGAAAACCATGTAGTCTCACAACTTCTCTGAAAAACAATTCTGCTACATGAACAGCATCATTAGTCTTCTTGCAAGGAATGAAATGTGTCATCTTCAAAAATCTGTCATCTACTACAAAAATTGAATCATGTCCCCTCTGTGTCCTCGGTAAACCAAGAACAAAGTCCATACTGATATCCTCCCAAGGCTTCTCTGGTACAGGTAATGGCTGATACAACCCTATATTCTACTTCACTCCTTTTGCCATCTGACATACTCTGCAACTCTGTACAAACTTCTTCACATCTTGCTACAATTGTGGCCAAAAATAATTCTCACCAACCAAAGCAAGGGTTTTATCATGACCAAAATGTCAAGCCAATCCTCCACTATGCTTCTCCTTGATGAGATTCTCCCTCATAGAACTTCATGGAATGCACAACTAACTCCCTCTGAATAGCATATCATCTTGGATGATAAAATCCAGCCATTGCGTCCTGTCTAGAGTAACAGGCTCTTTACAAACTTTCCAAGGTCCACCAAAATTAGGATCCTCTGGATACAAATTCTTGAGTTCCTTGAACCCAACCACCTCAATCTGCATCTCTGTCAGCAATAGTTTCCTTCTACTAAGAGCATCTGCAACCCTGTTAGACTTTCCACTTCTGTGTTTTAAAATAAATGTATAACTCTGTAAAAACTCAACCCATTTCAAATGCCTTTGATTCAACTTTCCTTGACTATTCAAATATTGCAAAGCTTGATGATCAGTATATAAGACAAACTCTTTAGGAAGCAGATAATGTCTCCACTTCTTTAATGCCTAAACTATAGCATAAAATTCCTAATCATAGACAAAATATTTTCTCTTGGCATCACTTAACTTCTCACTGAAATAAGCAACAGGTTTACCTTCTTGGCTCATAACAGCTCCTATTGTAGTACCACTAGCATCACAGTCTACTTGAAACACCTTATTAAAATCTAGAAGTGCTAAAATAGGTTGTTTTGTAACTTTTTGTTTCAACAATTGAAAACTCTTTTCTGCCCCATTAGTCCACTTAAACTCTTTTCTATCCCCTCTCATTGTCTCAGTCAAGGGACCACAAATACTGCTAAAATTTTTGATAAACTTTTTGTAAAAACTAGCTAGACCATGAAAAGATCTTACCTCAGAAGCATTCCTTGGAGTAGGCCATTCAAGGATAGCTTGTACCTTCTCTGGGTCCATTTTTAGACCTTCTACTGAAACTACAAATCCCAAATACACTAACTCTTTCTTCACAAAAATGCACTTCTTCAAGTTAATTAATAATTTCTCATCTCTCAGTTTCCCAAACACCATACGAATATGCATCATATGCTCCTCCAATGTCTTGCTAAAGATCAAAATATCATCTAGGTAAACAATGACAAACTTACTTAGAAATTCTTTTAGAACCTCATTCATGAGCCGCATGAAAGTGCTCGGTGCATTGGTTAACCCAAAAGGCATGACCAACCACTCATACAGTCCTTCCTTTGTTTTGAAGGTAGTTTTCCATTCATCTCCTTCTCTGATCCGAATCTGGTGATATCCACTCTTCAGATCTATCCTTGAGAAATACACAGCTCCACTCAAACAGTCCATAATATCATCCATTCCTGGCAATGGAAACCTATACTTGATTGTGATCTTGTTTATTGCTCTGGAATCTATACACATCCTCCATTCTCCATTCTTCTTTGGTGCTAATACTTTTGGTACAGCACATGGACTCAGGCTCTCCCAAATCAATCCCTTCTGTAACAACTCATGTACTTGTCTGTTCAAATCTTCACTTTCTACTGGTGTCATTCTGTGTGCTGTCTTGTTTGGCAAACTGGCTCCTAGAATCAAATCCATCTGATGACTGATCTTCCTTACTGGTGGTAATCCATCAGGTACATTATCAGATACAATATCTTGAAACTCATTCAACAAATCTGCAACCTCTACAGGTACATCCTCTACTTTTTCTTTACTAGCTTTAGAATTAAAGCAAAACACACATGCTCATGCCTCATACCATCTAGGAATTTTCTTCCATCTACAAAAGTTATTCTTGCATTACCACATACCTTTTCTTCAGTCTCCTTCAATGGCTTTAGCTTATGTCGCACTCCATCCTTTGTTAGGGAATAGGTATTCGCACAACCATCATGTACAACATATTTTTCAAACTACCATGGTCTACCCAACAACATATGACATGCATCCATAGATATTATATCACATAGTACCTCATCTTGGTACCCACCGATCTTGAACTTTACCACTGTTCACTGACCATGACCTTGTGGTCATCCTGCACCCAGGCAATCCGATATGGATGTGGGTGTTTCTATCTCTTGAGCTTCAACTTTGTCACCATCTCTTCTGACACCAAATTGTTAGTACTTTCACTATTGATAATCACATCACAGCATTTACCCTCACACTTGCATCTAGTGCAAAACAGGCTCCTCCTTTGTTCAGGTTCATTCTCACCACTCAGCAGGACTCTTCTGTTAATTAGCATTTCTCCTCTTTCAGCATCTTCAGAATTTGATGATCTAGCATCTTCATCTACATGTGCAACTTTGTCCTGGCCTTCATTTCTCTTGTCTATTCTGCCTTGGCACTGAGGACATTCAAATGCCCTATGACCTTCTTCTCCACAGTGAAAACATGTTCCACGGAAGCCTCCTCTTCCTAAACCTTGTCCTCTTCCTCTTCCTCTCTGATCTCTATTATTCTAATCTTGGAAATAATTGGAATTATTTCCTCTCTAATTCTGGCTGTTACTGGCCTCATCCTTCTTTTTCGAATCTTCATTTCGGCCACCATATGATCATCCACCAGATCTTCCACCATGACCTCTTCCATTTTGTCTACTCTCAAACTTCTTATTCAGCTTTTCCTCTACTTTTAGGGCAAACTGGTATGCCTCCTTAATAGTGTTCATTCAAACCAGATTCAACTCCTCCTGAATGCTTGGCCTTAACCCATTAAGGTATCAGGCAACTTTCTCCTTATCAGCTTCAGCATGGCCTGTTCTGATGAGGAGTCGATAGAACTCCTCTGTATACTCCTGAATAGATCTTCCTGCTTGCTTCAAACTTTGCATTTTCTTTAGTAGGTCAAGCTCATAATCAACAGGAATGAATTGTCACTTCAATTTATCCACCATCTGATCCCATCTTGTGATTTTATCTTTCCCTCTTCTATTTTTCTCCAATTGAATTTCTTTCCACCAGATCTTCGCATGACCTTTCAGTCTGGCCTTCGCAAATTCGACCCTATCAGGATCCTCAACATCTTCATACTCAAAAAATTCCTCACATTCATTGATCTAGTCGATCAATTACTCTAGGTTAAGATTTCTAGAAAATGTAGGAACCTCAATCTTAGGTCTTTTCCCAATCTTGGAAATCACCCGAAAAAGTCTTTCTTCCTCCTGGTTCACAATTTTAGCTTCTCCTTCTTGATATTCTTCTTCAGCTTCATCCTCACTTTCATCTCTGACATTAAGATTCATTCCTCTATGAATCTCTTCTTGCAATGCTTGCACTTGTCTCTATAACTCTCTAACCTCAGGTGTCACAGCACCAGCTCTTCCGCCACGTTCTCTTCATGGAGGCATTTTCATGATGCACGCTGAAACCCTAACCATGGTCCTGGTGCAAACTACCTCAGAGTTAGTGATCTATTTACACACTCAAGAACTCTTTCTCTGATACCACTTGATGAAGGGTGCTCCCCTTAATACCACAAACACATAACGAAAATAGAGAAACAACAACAATAATATGCAAGAAGAGAAAATTGGCTTCTTATTATCTCCACAAATGTGGAATTACAAACTTTTAGAATTAAAATATGCAAAGCCACATGGGCATTCCCTTACAATATTCTATAGGACAAAGCCTCAAATCAATACCCAGATCTACTACCCAGAACTACCCTAGACAACACTACGGGCCTTCTTTATATAGGCAATTTCCACCGCCCGAGAAGGTTCTAGAAATTTAGCCCTTAGGGCCGACCAAACTTAGAATTATTTTATTTTACAATTTATTACATCAAAGTCAGCTCAAAATAAGTTTTGAAACCCAAACAGAAATTTTGAAGAAAAATTATTTTCTGCTATTTCAGGTGACCCAACTTCCAAAGACCATAAGTCATCGCCCGTTGACCCGATTGGCTATTATAACCCCATTCTGCAAATGCCACAAAGTTCTCTACAGGCTTGACCCATGCAAAGCACCCATCACCCAAATTCTCAACCTCATTTGGGGCCTCTAAAGCCTTCAAAATTGAGGTCAAAGTTTCTGTACCCTGCTGCCAATACCGAAAATCTTCAATATCTTCAAAACTACACCTGATCTAGCCATGAAACTTTGCTGCCAGGCTGATATGACTGAGATGAACCTCCATATGTAAAATCATACATTCTAAGATCGTAAGACCAACTTACTAAAAATAGAAAGTTTCCATAAATAGCAACTCTGCACAAGATAGCCCTTATTGAATACAAAAATAGAAATATTTTTGGGTGATGCAAGATTGCTCTTACACCCACGATGCTTCTGCATCATAAACCTAGGGTCTATTCAAGAAGACCTCCACAAACCTCTCCAGATCAATCCAATGGTTCTAACACACCATATTGGATATGAACATTCATGTTCCTTCACCAAAAACCTCTACCCTTAAGTGCATTCACTCCCATGCCCAGCATTGTCCACAACACCAGTCTATTCCTTCACCTCCTTAGCAAATAAAATAATGATTTAGATGCATGGAAATGTAAATAATAAACACAACAATGTATTTACTTTACTACCCTATCCAAAACATGTTCCAGTCAAGGATATAAAATTTTTGTTTCATTGACTGTACACCTAGAGCCTCCAATATGTCAAATCAGCCTTTTTCTCTCGATCCTTCCAAACAACTAAAGGAAATCTTGATTGTTTTAGATACCCTTTTGGGTTCTATAAATCCTACCCAAACCCCAAGATAGACTCCTTTGGACCATCTAGTAGATCCAATACCTTAGCAGTCACCAACCACACTTAATTCCATCACCATTACAAAGTAACTCATAGATATATTCACTCCCCAACATCCCAACCAAAATTTTTTTTTTCATAAGGTTTAAAAACAAAAAAAATTCAAGTTTTTAAGGTCTCAACACCCACGCATTCTTCTAGCCACCAAACCCTTGTTTCTAGGGTCACACAACTAGGGCCTACACAAATGGAACCTTACAACTTCTTCCAAATCAAACCAGTTGATCAAACACATCAGTATGGATTCCAGACTCCATAATCCACCATAAAAACATCCACTCTTAAGGATTTACACTCACCAAAATGACTGGTGCCAAAATAGGGCTCTCCCAATCACTGACTGTGACCCCAAATCCAGTCACTGTCAAGAACACCAGTAATTTCCTCTAGAAAGATAAATAATAACCAAGGAAAATTCCTTACATCATAGACCAATCCAAATCATATTTTATGAAAATATTTTAATTCACCGGTCTTAGATTTCACTCTGAGCTGAAGTGTCCCTCAAGGTCCCTTCAACATGAAATTGATGATCTTTACGGGGTCATATCTCGATGTAAGAATGCATAGTGTTTCTCAGTTGACATGGAAAACATTGTGTATCTTTCAAACCATCTTTCGAAGCATCAAACCATCTATTCTAATAGCTCCAAATCGCTAGGTAAACACTAGTGAGAACCTTGTTTGGCACACTAAGTCCTTTGAACACCATCAATGACTCCAGGGTGATGTGTCCCTCAAGGTCCCTCCAGCATGAAATCAATGATCTTTACAGGGTCATATCCTAGAGCTCATGTGAGGTAGCACCGAGACAATAGGTAGTACGGGACTATGTTTTCGGGGCGTACAATAGCCTGTCTTAGTTTTCAAAAATTCAATTTCATTTAAATTTGGCAACACATTCTCATTCGATGTCAGAACTCAAAGTGTTCCTTAGTTTAGATAACCAACATTGCGTATCTTTCAAACCATTGGTCATAGCATCAAATTGTTTGTTCCAATAGCTTTGAATGGCTGGGTAAACACTAGGGGCAACCTCATTTTCCACACAGTCATTCAAACACCGCCGATGACTCTGGGCTGAAGTGTCCCTCAAGGTCCCTTCAAGATGAAATCAATGATCTTAATGGGGTCATATCTTGGAGCTCATACATGGCAGCATCGAGACATTAGGTGCTACAGGACCATTTTGTCAGGGCCTATAATAGCCTATCTTGGTTTTCAGAGATTCAATTTTGTTTAAATTTGGCAACATATTCTTAGTCAATGTCAGAACTCAAAGTGTTCCTCAGTTCAAATAGCCAACATTGTGTATCTTTCAAACCATCAGTTGTAGCATCAAATCATCTATTCCAATAGCTCCAAATGGTCGGGTAAATCTTAGGGGCAACCTTTTTTTCCACACATAGTTTCTCAAATGCCACCGATGACTCCAGGTCAAAGTGTCCCTCAAGGTCCCTTCAGCATGAAATCAATGATCTTTACTGGGTCATATCTCAGAGCTCGTGCAAGGTAGCATCGATCCATCAGGTGGTATGAGACCATGTTGTTGGGGCCTACTATTTTGGTCCCACAACCATGCTCCCCTAATAGCCTTTCTATCCTGAGGGGCCCCCCTTCTTGCTTTTTGCTTGTTTCATTTCTTATTCTTGGTCTCTCTTGTCCTTAATTATCTATCAGTTTTTTGCCTTTTTAGCCTTGTTGAGCTTTCGCACTTTTGGATGTCCGAAAGTGCAAAAAGGCCGAAGGAGCAAGGAGTTAAAATGCCACCCTATTTTTAACCTTTTCGGCCCTGGCACCACTTTCGGACTTGTCAGAGGTCCGACCCCTTGTGGGAGTTAGCCTTTTGGAGTTTCAGCCTTTTCGGTGGTCTGACACCCCCTGAAAGGCCAAAAGGTTGATCGCCTGGGGTGATGACGTTAGCCACTAGGGTATCCTATATAAGGAGTGAAGGGTTTTAAAACCCTCACTTTCATGCTCACTCCTCCGTCTCCAGCCAGTTTTCTCATCGCTCATCACCTTTTCACTGTCTTGGTCTCTTATCCTCGCTAGTCACCCTCGAGTTCATCGTCTTCTAGGTTGGTGTCCTTTCCCCCCATTTCTTTTGTTTATGTTTTAGGTCTTAGATTAGGGTCCTTGCTTTTGGCCTTTTTGGCCTGTCTTAGTTTTAAGGTTTGTGTCTTTTTTGGCTTTTTTAGCCTTGTCTTTAGGTCTAGGTTGTTTGGAGTCAGCCTTTTGGGCCTTGGGGATCATCAAGGTAGTTGCCTTGCATCCCCTTGACAAGTTTGTGGTCAAACTTGTCATCAGACTTGTTTTCGAGTTTGACTGAGAAACCCTAGTTTTGGACCTTTGGGGTCTAAAACTTTCAAGAAACTTGCAACAGAAATTCTCCAAGTGTTGAGGGTACCTTTCAACATTTTGGTGTTGTCACACACCAAAACATTCATACCTCTGAAGTGCTGAAAGTAGACCATCTTGCCCAAAGTACTCAAGTGCACCTTTAGCATTTTCGACCTTTTCGACCTTATTGCACATCAAAGATATATCGATCCCCAAATCATCGAACTCTTCAAGATGCTACCAGAAACCCCTCCTTAGCCTTTTCGGCCTTTTTAGCCTTGTCGACATACGGGGGTTCCTCACCTATGATTTTCTAAAAGAGCCTAGAGTATTTTCAGCAGTGTAGCCTCTTTTAGCATTTTTAGCTTTTTCGGCTTTTCAGAGGTCCGACACCCCCGAAAGTCTGAAAGGTTGAAATCACCTTTTGTGGCCCCCTTTTGAATTTAAATTGGTAATGTGCTTTATTTCTTGAGTTTTTTCTCCTGTCATGTTGCTGATTCATGTCTTTTCCTTTCTGTAGATATGGTTGAAAAGGTAGTAGCGTCACCAGCAATGAAATATCAATTCAAAGGCTATCATCCACCTTCCAAAGTGACCAACTTGCACACAGGCATAACAGACACAAGCATTGAGAATGTAAGATGGAATGAATACCTAAATAAATGTGCTCAGCTGATAGGACACTCAGAGGAATGCACTTCATTAGTCCACTACTCTCTAGTGAATGTGGTAGCTCACCCAGTTTCCATCCAATCAGCAGACCTAATCAACACATTGACCAATAACTATGTGCCTGATGAGCGCATGGTAAGGAACAACATTGGTGAAGTGGTCTTGGACCTAAGGCCTGACAATATTGAGGATGTCTTCCATCTACCCAAAGGGGTTGACAAGTTCTTTAATTTCAACATCAACAAGGGAATGAAGTTCTACAATAAAGACATACAAAGGGCTCACAACATTGTCAATAATGAGTACCTAATGCAGCTGTTACCCAAGAAAAAATTGGATAGGATTGATATGAGAAGAGGGTATATGTAATAAGATATCTAGGCAGCTATAATAATGATCAACAGGGTATACGGGCTGCCTAAGTCCTCTCAACTAGAGCCATGGATGATTTTCCTAATCCAAAAGATAAGAGAAAGGCAGACAAGGTTTGATTGGGCTGCCATCCTAAGTGACCAACTTGATGAACAATTGATTTGGGTTAATACAGACCCCCATTTCTACATGACATCTTATGTTGTGTATCTACTAGCTATGCAGGCAGTATATCTAGGATTGACTAAAGTTGGGGTGATGGGTGAATAGAACACATGGCCATTTACCTTGTATCCTCACCTAGTGAGGAAAGAATTCTACACACACAATAGCCTGGATTTTAGAATAGTCAATAATTCTTTCACTTTCACCATCATACACTCCATTGAGGGAGACTATGCCAAAAGATTATCTACAGAAGCAGTAGCTAAAGTAAAGGCCATTAGGGCATTCTACATACAATTTCAAACCTTCACTTACATTCGGATGGCAGGAAGCACCTTGGTGCCCAAAAAATTACCAAGATACCCTCCTGACAGGGTAGTTCTCCTAGAGATAGCAAGGAAAATATCTGATGCTCATGAACATATCAAGCACAAGAAGAAGCATTGTTGGGATTTTCCTATTTCCATCGGCCCCTACTATGTACCAAACATGAAAGTCTGTAAGTCTTTGGCTGGAGAATGGGATGAATTCCCATTGTCAACCTACAACCTGTTAAGGCCTCAATTTGATCCCATTGGTACATATAGCCACATAATGGGGAGGCACTATGTTCATGAGCTAGACATGGAAGACCATTGGGCAAACTGTGTTGATGATTATGAGGTAAGGGTCTATGATTATTATTGAATGAGTCTAGAGCTAGCACAGGGCACTCTTTCATTGAGGATTCCACAAAAGGCAGTAGTTGCTAACTCAGACAAAATTTTGGATTCTATCTATAACATAGATAAGGTGTACACAAGGGCTATCCTGAATGCAGAGGTAGATCAAGATGAAAATGATAGTATGGATTTCAAAGCCTAACATGTGGTTAAGCTGACTAAATCTTAGATTTCTCATCCTTTCACAATGCAATCGGTCCCCATGAAACAACTCCCAGAGAAGCCCTCTTGAGAAAAGAAGAAGAAGGTAGAGAAGGTACTGAGACCATAGTTCAAAGAGGTTGCTCCTCTAAAGCTAGAAACTGTATATCGGCATGAGCACCCCACTACATATGGTCTGGCCACACACTCCAAAAAGATGAAAACCAGGATGACCAAAAGTATTGCACCACCAAAAGCACCTTCAGCCAGTGATCATGATTCACCAAGCTTGGAAAAGAAAACAAAGTTCAAGATCATAGGACCCAAGCCATCTGGAGTAATCAAGGGTCATGTATACAAGAGAAAGAGGGGCTCAACACTCACACAAATGGATACCCTAATAGAGGATGATGAAGATGAATTAGACGAAGTCCCTCTCAGTAAGAGAACCTAGTCTATGGGATTCATGAAGAAGAGGAGAATAATGGACAATGATCATGAGAACATGGGAGGGGCTACTCAGGATGAGCCAATAAATCTAGATGCTTTCGGTGATGATGAGTTTGACCTCACAAATTTTGCAAGGCTACATGGTTTTAAAGAGTCTGAGCAACAAGTTCCTATGTAGTTTACAAGTCTTTTTAGTGGCATAGGAGAGGACACCTAATGGGAATCTCAAGAGTAAGTTGATGTTGAGATGGTTGAGGCCCAAAAGGAGACTACAAAGCCATTAAAGGACTCTTCTATTGGGGTCACTCCTAAAGAAGATTTAGTTGCAAAGGTCCCATTGGATTCATCCATTTGACCTTCACCTCCATGTCAACATCCAACTCCACCTACAATTCCACTTCAAGAGCCTCCCACTGCCCCACTTTCCACTCCAGTATGAACCACTCCATTGCCTCAGCAACCTTCTTCATCCAATGTTCCCCTTTCAACTCCACCTCCACCTACCCAATCAACCACTCCCCTTTTGTCTCCTATGCCTCCCTCTTTCAATATTCCTCCCCAGGTTCATGTGCCCTTACCACAGGTCCACAGTGAATTAGTGCCTCAGAGCTTACAGGAGCTGGATAAAGAAGCAGAAGTCACTGGCAAAGAGAAGATGGAAGAAGCTCATACAGGATCTGAGGACCTAGATGACAAGGGAGAATCATAGGTAGAAGAAGAGCCAGATACTAAGGAAGAAAAGTAGTAAACAGCTATGAAGGAACAAATGGCTGATGAGTAGTAGATGACTGATGAGGAGAAACATACATGGGAGAAAGATGAAAAGAACACTGGTAATGAACAGGAATCAAGAGAAGAAGAGGAGAGCCAAGAGGAAATAGAAACCAAGCACCTAGAAACTTCCTCTACATTGGCTGCTCCGTATGAGCCAATAACTACTTTCTCCAAGACCACTTGGCTCACTAAAGAGGTACAACCAAGAGTCAGAGTGTACACAAATGATGAGGCTGATATGACCGTGTTAGGGTGTACCTTCCACCAAACAACATCAATTCCCTGAGCAAGAACCATGTCTTATGTAACACAAGACCAAATAGGTAGGTGGAAAGCATAGGTGGTTGTTCCCACAATGGATGTCAGTGCAAATGAGATCACTCTGGATGACTATGTGTTGGAGGAGATAGACTTGGGAGAGAAAACCAAGGAAGGTAGAAAAACCTTGGCTACTTTGGGTTTGAAGCATGCTTTAAGCTTCATGGATAAAGAGGAAGAAAGGATAAAAGCTCTGGTAGAGCAAAATGAATCTATGAAGAAATTCATTTTGAAGACAGTAGTTCAAATTGACCCAGATAACCCTGAGGCCTCATTAAAGACAATTTTGGAGAAGAAGGGGGATATAGATACAAATGTTCCACATTCTTTTGTATAGGCTTGTACTAAGTGGAAGCTTGATTTTGAATAGTTTGCTAGCTTATCCCTCAGGAGGATCCTAAGGCCCTTTTGAAACTCTTTGGCAGGAATAAATTCCTTAATAGAAATTATGAGTGAGGAAAATGGTGTAGAGGAAACTATCCTTAATTGGCAAAAGGTGTTGGATGAGCTGAAAATGATAAGGAAACAATGCTTCCAGGTTTTGATGAAGATATATGAAGGATCATAATTGGATAATTTTGAAGAGTGGATCCAAGAGATTTCTATAGAATTGGCCATATTTGAAAAGGTTCTCAAGAGGTTAAACAAGAGAAGGGATGATAGTACGCTTTTTGCAAAGAAGTTGCAAGAGTTCTTTGAAGGCCTAGACCTACATCTGTTTGATGAAGATGATGAGAAGACCATGTATTTGATAAATGACATCATCAATTAGTACTTAGGGATATTTTAGGGGGTGAAGACTAAAGAAGACCTCCACCAGATGTTTTACTAGAAGCAGGAAATTCAAAAAGTACTATCTCATGAAGAAGAAATAAAAGCTTTTGCAAAGGAGTTGATTGACTTTTGAGATAGGCAGCAAGAGATCCTTCAAGGGATTAAGATGTCAAATTTTGATGAGGTTCTATGGATAGGTTCAAGAAAGCACATCCAGAAGTGCCTCCCGGCCAGTAAGCCTCTAGTCTAAGATGTGCCAAATTTTGTGTACAGAAAATCCAGTTTTGAACAGCCATTTTTGCAGAGCCTAATTTTTGGCATTTCAGCCATGTGGGTTTTTTGGCCTCTGACAAGTCCGCAAGTCCAAAATTTTGGAGATGAAGGACTTGGTACTTAGTCAATTTTGGGTCTTGAGTTTTTCAAACCAACTGTCGGGATTTGGGTTTTTTTGGCACATCCGAAAGGTAGCTCCAGTTATCTCAGAGATCATTTTCCAGTCATCTGGGCTTTCTTTTTCAGATCATTTGTGCATGATTTTGGGATCTCTTCTAGTTGGGTCCACGTAGAGAAGCTAGAGCCAAGGATCAAGGGCAGAAACATGGAGATTATCAAGTACATGCATGAGTTCTAGCTCCATTTTTGAGTTATCTAATGCATAATTTATGAAAATCTTTGTAATGCATGAGTTTTAATTCCATGCTATGATAGTTTAGCTAAGCTTTAGAAGTAGTTTCTTTAATGCAAGCTATAGTTAGATTTACTTTCAAGATTTAGTTCTAGAAAAACCCTAGCTGTGAAAATAAGTGCCCAGCTCTATAAATTGTAATAAAATGATGTAATGAGGGTTGACTTGATGATTAATATAATAGATACAATTGGTGCTTCATTAATGGTGTGATTTATCTACTGTCTATGTGAAATTTATGAATGTGTGAATTGCTCATTCTTTTATTTCAAAGAGTCAATTGGTTGTTTAATGATTTTAAGTCTGCGATCTTTTAGTTCGGTGTTTGCTGGTATTGCATTGCTGTGTTGTGATGAATTTTTGAGAATATTATTCTTTGGTGCTTGAAGATTAACTTGTCTCACATGTGCACACATCTAGGGTGGCTTCATGATTTGATGAGTTCTAGCTTATTATAAGTTTGCATTTGTTCAATTCTGTTGATGATTGCATCCATTCAGCTGAAGATTGTGACATGATCTGATCTTTGTTTTGTGGGTTTCTCCATCTTCTTGGTTATTTAATTCGCATGGTGGTGTGATGCTCACATATGTCCAATAGGTTTCTTTCAGCAAATTCATTTAAAATCTCTTGTTACCCTACATCTTCTAACCCTCTTTGCAAATTATTTTTAGTAGATTAATTAAACTAGCATTGCTTTATTCTTAAATTTGAAAATTGTATCAAAAAAGAGAGAACTTTTGGTTTCTTAAAGTTTGTTTTTTAGTTTCCCTTGAGAGAAGAACCAGCAAAGGCCTCCTTGTTAAAAAATTCACATTTGTCTTCCATTGAGCTATCCAAGTGGTTGAGACCCAACCAGAAGGAACCTTGAGATTGATTCCATTAGTCTTCCAAGAGGGGAAGTTGCTCACGCAAATTCCTAGCCATTGTCTTCATGTAAAAATGACACTCAACAGAAGTGGTGCTAGAAGGAGGGCCCTCAAAAGGGACACCCCAGAATATTGGATCATTTTCTCCTGAGATATTTCAACAAGTCCTTAGATCTTCACCCAACAAAGGGGAGTTCCTTGAACTTACAGAGTTTCATAGACCTCGTAGCAGAAAAACAAAGCACAGAGAGGATACTTTGGATCATCTGAATTTTCCTCCAATTCCAACCATTGTTGCCCCACCTGCTGCTCCTCCACCACCAGCCCCAATGGCATTTTTTGTAAATTCTCAAAGTTCACCACTGAACTTACAAGGATAGCTCCATTAGCTTCCCAAAAATATAGAAAAGTTATGTCCATGTTTCATCTATGGAGAATCCAAGATAGTGGAAGAATGTGTTCATGCATTCAAGGAATTATGCAATCGAAAAGAGATTGCTCATCAAGACGTCATGTGCTGCCTCTTCCTCTACACATTGGGGGAGTTTTCATATAATTGGTATTTGAATCTACCTTGAGTATCCATTGCTACCTGGGGGGAATTTGAAACAAAGTTCCTAAATCAATTCAAATTATATGTGGATCTAGCAACTCTTCATCACCAGTTCATCTTGGTGAGAAAAGACCTCAATGAATTGATAGCTATGTTCAATCATCATTTTTACAAGATGTACTAGAAGCTTGAAGCTCCATACACTATACTAGTTGGCACTACCATACAAGTCTACTTGCACACCTTAGACCCATTAACATCTATATTCTTGAAAAGGCTGCCTCCAAGAGATATTGACACTTTGGAGAAGCTGTGCAATGAAGTTATCTTGTTCACCCAACAAATGGACCCACAAGCGGGTGGGAATTATGGTATCCCACCAACATTGGGGAACACTATAGTGACTAATCCATTCCCAGCAAACAATCAACTTCCAATACAACAAACCCCAAGGATCAATCCGGTACCGGCTCCATATGTTGCTGCCCCACCTTTGGCCATCACATACCCAGGATATGACACACAAAGGGCTGCCTTGTGTGAACAAAAGGTCATTGTCCCAAACAAACTAGATCAAGCTCTAGTAAATGAGTTAGATGCACCATGAAGAAGACGCTATCCCAGTTGACCAGAGAGATCACTCAGATGAAGCTCAACCCAACTTTGAATCAAGGAAACTATCCACGGCCAGCTGTTGTCTTGAATACCTACTCTCAAAATCAGAATCGTAATTATGGCAATTACAGCAACCATAATAATAACAATGGAGGAGGTTATGGGAATGGCTCTTGAGAAAAATAATTTGGGAAACAAAGGACAAATAGGACATGGAACACATGTCCAAATAATGGTAGTATTCCCATGGATAATGCCAATTTCTTCAGTTCATCAGAAGTCAGCTATACCCAAGGTCCCAACATGCATCAACTAGATTATGAATATAGGGGGGAGTCTGACAATCAAAAAAATTTGGATCCTGAGAGTTCCCAGGCCCATTTCAGTGCCATGGTTTTTGAGTCATACGATCCAAGTATGGACATAACTCTGGTCAAAAATGCTTCAGAGGAAGAGTTCATCTTCCCATTCAATCAAGAAAACCAATCAGAGTATTCTAAAGTCCATACTTTCCAGAACAACAACAGAAATACCTATAACTTGAGAATCAAAAGAGAGCCTTTGATAGATGGCATTCCTCCAGGGATGCAGCCCACTCCGCCTAACCCAAAGGCCAACAAAAATCCTATGCCCCCGAGGGGGTCTAGTTCCACTATTATTCAGACAACGCAACCTCGACCTACAATGTTGAAAAACCTAGTCTGGGCCAATGAAAAATATAGAGCAATAGAGGGACTGAAGAAAGTTAGAAAAAATATGTCAATTTATGATATGCTACAAAGTTTTCCCAGTATAAGAGAGGCTCTCCTGAAGTCCTTGGATCAATCCAAATCAGCCTCATCCAGAAATAATACCAGGAATGTATCTAATGTAAATGCCATAGAGACAATGTTGACTATGTTCAAAGATAGGGTAGAAGTGCCCTCGTTCCTACTTAGCCTCAAAATATTTGGAAGGAACTTGCACAATTATTTAATTGATTCAGGAGCTTCATGTAATGTGATGCCATTATCCATATGCCAAAAGCTAGGGATGAACCCCCAACCAACCAACAGGGTAGTAATCCAACTCGATAAAACCAAGGTCAAAGTTATCGGGGTCCTGAAAGATACAAACATACAACTGACAGCTGACCCTAGGATCCAAGATTGCATTAATATACATGTGGTGAACATCCCATAAACTTATGGCATGCTGCTCAACCCAGAATGGACCTGATCTTTGAGAGGGTGGTTCTCCATGGACTTTACCCAACTTTGGTTGTCATGGAAAGGGCACAATAACTAGATTAAGGTAGATGCAGAACCCAAGCTCAAACAAATGATAACTAAGTACAACACCCCAAATGAGGTTTTATTCTCACAAGTTGACCTGGGGGTGTACCATTTTGACAAGGCATTCACATTCCATCTCAAGGAAGAAGAAGACTCAAGCAATAGCACTATTTAGGGGTTAATGAATGTCTACATCCTTGAAGACATTCTCATAGAATTCATAAATGGTATGATAAAGAATATGAGACATCTGGGCTAAGATGTTGATCCCAACATACTAATGCTACCTGAGTACTGTCATCTTCATCGAATGAATCACTTAGAGTTTACATTCCAAGACTGCCAAGAAGCAATGGCCCAAGTTATGAACCAGATATCGGACGTATCCAAACCTCCCAAGAATACAGTGACATGTTTGAGTGAGGATGAATCTCCCCTCAGTGAACAACCTTAGAGTCCCATGACCGAATTCTTTATACAAGAGGAGTGGAGCTCTTCTGATCACGGTTGTCTACCTCTGTGCCATGAGGTTTGGCACGATGTCAAGAAAAAACAAAAGATGAAGTGGGTTCCACTTTCAAAAAGAGAAATTTTGGATGAGGGAAAGTCAGAAAATCCAAGTAAAGAAGGCCTGTCATCACTCGTGGCCCCCATGGAACCCCAGACTGAGGCACCTATGCTGAAAGTAATCCTAAAACCCCAAGTCAAAACATCTTCCAACAAAAATCATTCAGTATGGAAACTTCAGTTTGATGGCTCTAAGTGCAAGCTGGGAGCAAGAGCTGGGATCAAATTATTCAACCCTCATGGGGGTTCATACTATGTTGCCTACTGGTTGCAATTCTACTACACTAACAATGTCACCGAGTATGAGGCTCTAGTCTGGGGTCTCCTCCTAACACACGAGAAGAAAGTGAAAGAAATAGTAGTGGAAGGTGACTCACAATTGATAGTTTGGTAGATCAAGAGCCAGTATTCCTGCACCAACAAATGATTGGTCTCATACCACAACCACATCTAGGACCTAATCAAAGATTTTGAAGCCTTTAACATTCAAAGTGTTCCAAGAAGAAAGAATATTGTTGCCGACACTTTAGTGGTATCGACAAGTTCCCTACAGCCGCTAGAGAAATCCAAATTGAAGAAGTTCTCCATGGAACTAGTGGTTGTGCCTGTTGTCCCTAACAACATCAAAAACTTCTAGGTATTTCAAGATGATCAACAAATATTGGAATTCATTATGAACGTAGGGATCTTTGACAAGCAGAGCATTGATGAAGAAGAGGATGAAATAGAAGAGTCAGATGACTTGGGGATTTTGAACTTGAAAACAAATTCCATTCCGAAAGGTATGGTAGCTCTAGAGAGGATTTTTGATAAATATGAACATGCTCGAGAAAGGGGGAAAACACTAGTAGTGGGTGGAGATGATTGTGAGCTCGACAACTTGGGTACGCAACTCGAAACTAGGGAAGTCTGTATAGGCAAAGTTGGCACACCAGAGGAAAAGAAATAGATGGTCGAGTTACTCACTGAATACAAAGACATCATAGCATGGTGCTATGAGGATTTGAAAACCTATGACCCTAGCTTTATTTTCCACAACATTCCACTGAACCTAGATGCTAAACCTTTCCACTAGAGACAAAGACCAGTGAACCCCGTGATCAAGCCAGTGATTCAAAAAGAGGTGCAGAAGTTGCTTGACACCAAGATAATTTTTCCCATTCGACATTCAACTTGGGTCGCCAATCTTGTCCCTATGAGGAAGAAAAGTGGAGAGGTTTGGCTTTGTGTGGACTTTAGAAATTTGAACAGGTCCTCTCAAAAGGAAAACTATCCTTTTCCTTCTCTTCATGAAGTGTTACAGGTGGTCAACGGTTCCTAAATGATGTCCTTTCTAGATGGCTACTCAAGGTACAACCAAGTCATGGAAAAGGAAGAGGATCGCCTGAAGATAGCCTTCACCACAAAATGGGGGACATTTGCCCATCACCGCATGTCATTCAGTCTAATCAATGCAGGAGCCACTTTCTAATGATCTATGGATGAGGCATTCAATGGTCTGGTTAATAAATGCATTGTTATATATATGGATGATCTCACAGTTTTCTCTAGGAGCCGGGTAGACCACATTGAATATTTACGAAAGGTCTTGAAGAGGTGTCGATGTTATGGGATTTCTTTAAATCCTAAGAAGTGTGTCTTTGGGGTGACTCAAGGAAAGCTTCTCGGGCACATCATATCCAAGATAGGTATCTTAATTGACCTAAAGAGGGTCAAAGTTATCCTCAAATTGGTTCCACCAAATAGCAGGAAAGAATTGAAGTCCTTTTTTGGGAAAATCAACTTTGTTAAGAAGTTCATCAGTGGGTTTGCAGAAATAGTGTGTCCTTTAAATGATATGTCAAGAAGAAGGATGCTAAAATTGAATGGAGCACCTCAGCTAAGGAGGCCTTTGAAGAAATCAAGATGTCCATTGCCACTGCTCCAGTCTTGGTCAGCCCTGATTATCTTCTACCCTTTAAAGTCTACTTGTTTGCTTCAGAACATTCATGTGCAGGAATCCTCACGTAGAAGAAAGAGGGTGAAGACAAATAGATGATTGCTTTCATGAGCTATCCATTGAAGAATGTAGAACTCAAATATCCTAATTTTGATAAACAATCTTTTTCCTTGGTGAAGGTTGTCAAAAAATTTAGACACTACATACTTTGGAGTAAGGTCGTTGCTATTGTTCCAAATCCAACAGTCAAATCCTTACTGATGCAAAATGAACTTGGAGAATGAAGAGGCAAATGGATGGAAATATTATAAGAATTTGACATTGAGATCCAACCAATGAAATTGGTGAGAGGTCAAGGCCTCACCAATATGATGGATGAAACAGAACAAGATTTGGTGTGCTAGGTGTACACCAATGAAGGAATAGTCACTGACATATGGTATCAAGACATAGATTACTACTTGCTGCAAAATTGTTACCCAAATGGATTGAATGGTTCCTAGTAGAGAGCACTTAAGAATAAGAGCAGTTCATACATGTTGAAAAATGGGAAGCTCTACAAATGCAATTATGATGAATTGTACCTATGATGTTTAGATCGAACAAAAGCTGAACAGGTTCTCACAAAATTTCATGATAAGTATGGTACTAGGCATGGATCAGTAGAAGCTATATCTTATTAGATACTGAGATCTGGCTATTACTGGCTAACTTTACTCAAAGATACTCATGAGCATGTGCATTCTTGCCATGTTTTCCAAACTAGTGCCATTCAAGAAAAACATCTGATGATGCCCTGATAACTAATATACGAAGTGCGTCCATTCGCCCAATGGGGGCTAGATTTTGTGGGGATGATCAATCCTCCATCCTTTACTAACCACTGATATATCTTGACTATAATTGATTACTGCACATGCTAGACAGAGGCACAGGTTATGAAAAATTGTACCACTGAGGTGATCACCAAATTCCTAGAAGAGTTCATCATCATGAGGTTTGGCATGCCTTTTTTCTTGGTATGTGATAATGCCCCCTACTTTTCATCTGCAAGTCTCATTCAATGGGCCTTTGAGAACTAGGTAATTCTAAAATTCTCATCCAATTACTACCTGCAAGGGAATGGAGTTGCTAAGTCAACCAACATGAACCTAACAACAGTAATCAAATGTCTTTTGGATGACAATCCCAGAGACTAGCACACCCAGTTGAAATATGCTCTATGCATAGATCGTGTTAGAGTCAAGAATGCCTTAGGGACCTCTCCCTACCAATTAGTTTACAGTGTGCAGCCCATCTTTCTGATGAACCTGAAAATACCAATCTTGAGATTCATGGATCAATACGTTGAGGGTGAGGATCGGGTGTAGATTCACCTCATGAATTTGTTGAACCTTGAAGAAAAATGAACTATGGCCTTGGAACACGTAGCCAAACACCAAGTTGTTGTCAAGCGATGGTTCAACAAAAGAGAAACCATAAAAGCCTTCTGAATTTCTGATTTGATCTTTGTTTTGTGGATTTCTTCATCTTCTTGGTTATTTAATTCACATGGTGGTGTGATGCTAGCATATGTCCAATAGGTTTCTTTCAAAAAATTCATTTAAAATCTCTTGTTACCCTACATCTTCTAACCCTCTTTGCAAATTATTTTTAGTAGATTAATTAAACTACCATTGCTTTATTCTTAAATCTGAAAATCATATCAAAAGAGAGAGAACTTTTGGGTTCTTAAAGTTTGTTTTGCAATTTCCTTTGAGAGAAGAACCAACAAAGGCCTCCTTGTTAACAAATTCACATTTTTCTTCCCTTGATCTATCCAAGCGGTTGAGACCTAGCTAGAAGGAACCTTGAGATTGATTCCATCAGTCTTCCAAGAGGGGAAGTTGCTCATGTAAATTCCTAGCCATTGTCTTCATGTAAAAATGATGCTCAACACCTACAATAGCATGTCTCAGTTTTCATAGATTCAAGTTCATTTAAATTTAGAAACACATTCTCGGTCGATGTCAGAACTCAAAGTGTTCCTTAGTTCAAACAACCAACATTGTGTATCTTTCAAACTGTCAGCCGTAGCATTGAACCATCTATTCCAACAACTCTAAATGGCTAGGTAAAAACTAGGGGCAACCTCATTTGACACACATAGTTGTTTGAACACCACTGACAACTTCAGGCTGAAGTGTCCCTCAAGGTTTGTTCAACATGAAATCATAAATCTTTATGAGGTCATATCTCAGAGCTTGTGCAAGGTAGCATCGAGCCACCAGGTGCTACGGGACCATGTTTCTAGGGCCTACAATAACCTATATTGGTTTTCAGAGATTCAAGTTTGTTTAAATTTGGAAACACATTCTTGGTCAATGTTAGAACTCAAAGTGTTCCTCAGTTTAAATGGTCAACATTGTGTATCTTTCAAACTATTGGTCATAGCATCGAATCATCTATTCCAACAGCTCTGAAAGGCTGGGTAAACACTGGGGGAAACCTTTCTTACCACACACAATCATTCGAATGTCATCGATGACTCTGAGTCAAAGTGTCCCTCAAGGTCCCTTCAACATGAAATCATCAATATTTATGGGGTCATATCTCAAAGCTTGTGGAAGGTAGCATCGAGCCGTTAGGTGCTACGAGACCATGTTGCTGGGGCCTATAATATCCTGTCTCAATTTTTAGATATTCAAGTTTGTTTAAATTTGGCAACACATTCTCGGTCGATGTTAAAACTCAAAGTGTTCCTCAATTCAAACAACCAACATTGCGTATCTTTCAAACCATCAAATTGTAGCATCAAACCATTTGTTCCAATAGCTCTAAAATATCAAGTAAATGCTAGAGGCAACCTCATTTGGCACACACAGTCATTCAAATGCCACTGACAGCTCTAGGCCAAAGTGTCCCTCAAGGTTCATTCAACATGAAATTGACAATCTTTACGGGGTCATATCTCAGAGATTGTGTGAGGTAGCATCGATCTGTTAGGTGATACAGGACCATGTTGTCAAAGCCTACAATAGCCTGTCTCAATTTTCAGATATTCAAGTTCATTTAAATTTGGAAACACATTCTCGATCGATGTCAGAACTCAAATTATTCCTCAGTTCAAATGGTCAACATTCTGTATCTTTCAAACCATCATTCATAGCATCAAACCATCTATTCCAATAGCTCCGAATGGTCAGGTAAATGCTAGTGGCAACATTGTTTTCCACACACATTCATTCAAATGTCGCTGATGACTCTAGGTTGAAGTGTCCCTCAAGGTCTGTTCAGCATGAAATTGATGATGTTTACACACTCATATCTCAGAGCTAGTACAAAGTAGTATTAAGTAATTAGGTGCTACGGGACCCTATTGCCAAAGCCTACAATAGCCTATCTTGGTTTTCAGACATTCAAGTTCGTTTAAATTTGGCAACACATTCTCGATCGATCTCAAATTTCAAAGTGTTCCTTAGTTAAAATGACCAACATTGTGTATCTTTCAAACCATCATTCATAGCATCGAACTGTCTATTCCAATAGGTTTGAATGGCTAGGTAAATGCTAGGGTCAACCTCATTTGACACACACATTCATTCAAACGCCACCGGCAACTTCGGGTCAAATTTTCCCTCAAGGTCTGTTCAACATGAAATCAATGATCTTTATGGGGTCATATCTTGGAGCTCATACAAGGTAGCATCAAGCCATCAGATACCATGGGACCATGTTGCCGAAGCCTACAAAAGCTAGTCTTAGTTTTTAGAGATTCAAGTTCGTCTAAATTTGGCAACACATTCTTAGTTGATGTCAAAACTCAAAGTGTTCCTCAGTTCAAACGGACAACATTGTGTATCTTTCAAACCATCATTTGTAGCATCGAACCATCTATTCCAATAGCTCCAAATGGACAGGTAAACGCTAGTGGAAACCTCATTTTCCACACATAATCTTTCAAAAGCTACTGACAACTCTGGGCTGAAGTGCCTCTCAAGGTTCATTTAGCATGAAATCGATGATCTTTATGCGGTCATATCTTAGAGCTCATGTGAGGTAGAATCAAGATGTTAGGTGCTACGAGACAATGTTGCCAAAGCCTACAATAACCTATCTCAATTTTTAGAGATTCAAGTTTGTTTAAATTTGGCAACACATTCTCGGTCAATGTCAGAACTCAAAGTGTTCCTCAGTTCAAATGGCCAACATTGTGTATCTTTCAAATCGTCATTCATAGCATCAAACCATCTATTCCAACAGCTTCGAATGGCTGGGTAAACACTAGGGGAAACCTCATTTGTCACAAACAGTCATTCAAATGTCGTCGATGACTCTGGGCTGAAGTGTCCCTCAAGGTTCGTTCAACATGAAATTGGTGATCTTTATAGGGTCATATCTCAGAACTCGTGTGAGGTAGCATCAAGCCATTAGAAGCTACGATACTATGTTGCCCAAGCCTACAATAGCTTGTCTTGATTTTTAGATATTCAAGTTCATTTAAATTTGGCAACACATTCTCGGTCGATGTCAGAACTCAAAGTGTTGCTCAATTCAAATGGCCAACATTGCGTATCTTTCCAACCGTCGGTCATAGCATCAAACCATCTATTCCAATAGCTCTAAATGGCTGGGTAAACTCTAGGGGAAACCTTGTTTGCCACACACAATCGTTTGAACACCAGTGATGACTCCATGCCGAAGTGTCCCTCAAGGTTCATTTAGCATGAAATCAATGATCTTTACAGGGTCATATCTTGGACCTTGTGTGAGGTAGCATCGATCTGTTAGGTGCTACAAGACTGTGTTGTCGGGGCCTACAATAGCCTACCTTGGTTTTTAGAGATTCAAGTTTATTTAAATTTGGTAACACATTCTCGGTCGATGTCAGAACTCAAAGTGTTCCTCTGTTCAAATAGCTAACATTGTGTATCTTTCAAACCGTCGGTCGTAGCATCTAACCATTTATTCCAATAGCTCTGAATGGCCAGGTAAACACTAGTGGAAACCTTTTTTTCCACACACAGTCATTCGAACATCACCAACAACTTTGGGCTGAAGTGTCCCTCAAGGTCCCTTTCCCATGAAATTGGTGATCTTTACGGGGTCATACCTCAGAGCTCATGTGAGGAAGCATTGAGATGTTGGGTGCTACACGACCATGTTGTTGGGGCCTACAATAGCCTATGTCAGTTTTCAGAGATTCAATTTTATTTAAATTTGGCAACACATTCTCGGTCGATGTCAGAACTCAGTGTTCCCCAGTTCAAATGACCAACATTGTGTATCTTTCAATCCATCAGTTGTAGCATCAAACCATTTGTTCCAGTAGCTTTGAATGGCTGGCTAAATGCTACTGAAAACCTTGTTTGGCACACATAGTCGTTCGAATGTCGCTGACCACTCCATGGCGAGGAGGATGAGTGCAAATATGTATTTAGATGCAAAAGGGCTTGTGGTCCATTTTGAAATTTGATCATGTATTTGGATCATGGAATGTTATTTGGATCATGTATTGATCATATTGTAACCCAATCTTAAATGTAAGCCTTAATGGCACTGATAATCCTAAAAGGTACCTATGGGTCACTAGGAATGGTTATGTATTGATCTTATATTTAATCAGTATGCCTGACAAATAGAGACTTAGTAGTAAAAGCATAAGGTTGCACATCCACATTCACCCTAGTAATCTTATTAATAAAATAGCTCTTTTCAACATTAGGGTACCCACATATCAAAATAGGCCTGGTATTGGGGTCAATAGACAACAACCTTGCCATATTCTGCCTCACCTATTTGAGGTCATGTCTTTATATTGTGACTATCCCATGGAATAGGGAACACACCAATGAATATAAATGTTTGATTCCATGTGACCTTGGATAGGCTGTGACTTAGAAATATTGCCTTATATTATATTTATACATTTCTGCATTCATTTCATTACTTTTATTATTATTATAGTGAAAGGAGTTGAAGGTAAGCATCAGTCATGGCTGCAAGTGACCCAATGATTGGAGAGGGTAGATGATGGATGGTAAGGTCCTTTGGGATGTATTAGAAGGTGTTGGGACTGGTGTTAAGGTTGGGTGTTTCAGGGAAGGGTATTTTCTACAAAACCCTTTGTTTCTAGCCCAAATAGTGAGAGTTTATTGAATGAGAGTGTAGATGGGTGAGTATGGGAAAACCAAGTTGAAAATTGGTTTTCTTTTATCCTTTATCAAGACTTTTTGGGGTTGTGGAGTCGTGGAAGTGAGTGGTTCTAGGAGTTGCTTTGTTAGGTGAGGCTAATTAAGCCTAGTTGAAGGGTTAGGGGGTGAAGGAAGTCTTCACCAGTAAAAGAGTTAAAGTCTAAGATTGATATCAATTTAGTAACTCAAAAAATGGTACTATAAAATGTAAAAACATTTCTAGGTTGCTTGGGGAGTTTGAGATTAAATTGCTGATTTCAGTGTTGGAAGGGCTACTAGGCAGCCCTAGAAAGGCTATAGAAGAGGAAGGGTGAAAGATGAGTTGATTGGATTGAATGGAAAGTTGTAACATGGAAAATATAACATGTTTAGATGATCTAAGGTGTTAGGATCAAGGTGTGAAGTCTATTTTGAGTTTTGGTGTGGTGGAGGCACTAGGTGCACTAGGTGGCCTAAGATAGAGTTGATGCTAGAGGGCATTGGAACAAGGAAACAAGGAAGTGAATTTGAGTAGTATGGTTGTGGGAGTGATTTAAAAATTCAAAGAAATCAACTAGATCCTTGAGTGGGGTTAATTCCTTGAGTGGATTCCAAGTTGTTTGTAGAATCCTTGAGTTGAGTTAGTCTCCTTAGGGTGATAGTGAATGTTGTCGAGTTAGTCTCCTTAGGGTGATAGTAACAATATACATCAATAAACATACAAGCATAACTATAAGGCATGGGAAATTTAAAAAGCATAAGACATCCACATAAAAATAAATTAGTATACATTAATACACCAAACACATGAATTTCATACCTAAAACATAAAAAAAAAATATTCGTAGGGCATGAAGCCAAATATATATGTCCAATAATGTCATACATTGAATATATTCAATACAGTTAAATTGGCTTCCTCAAAGCCAAATGGATGTACAACATATCACTTATACATTATACAAAAAATATGTCCACTAATTCCATATAGGCATACAATCTATATCCCTAATCTAGTCCTTTCCTGCTAGGGGAAGAAAACAAATCCTGAGTTATCTTCGAGCATTGTGTCGATGGAGATGTAGTGGATGCTGTAGTCATTCGAGTGTGCTCACTCGCCCTTCTCTCTAGACTCTTCTGTAGCTCGAGATGATAAAAAGAAATTTAAGCATCAATAACTAATATACATCAAAATTGAATTATACAATGACATAAAAAAATATTTGCTTACTGCTAACAAATAGTCACTATGTACATCCACCAAAGGTGGATGCTGATGATCTGGAGTAATAAGTCCCTACAACAATGATCAAAATAATAATTAAAATACATACATGAATATCATTATAAAATTCAATACAAACTATTAAAATAACAATTAAAATTAAGTGATCTCTTTCATACCTTAGTCAATGCTTCAGAGCTAGCTATTGCTGCAGTTACTCCATGATCCAAAGTATCACAAATAGAAGGAGGAGTCTCTGATGTCAATAATTGAAAATGAAACAACAAAAGTATTATGCAATTATCAAGATTACATATATTTTTTACAACCCTACTAATGAGTAAATGATACCTTTATGAAGGTTCCACCGCGTCCTTTGGTGTGTGGTGTCGATGTCAAAGCTCCAACAATCAACTAGTGCATATGTACATGGAAAATTATAAGATAATCATTCATATAAGAATGTACTACTGACATGTTAATTATAATGCATTATTACATATATACCTATGGACTCAATGATGATGTCACAAAGCCAGGTGAAAGAATGTGATCATTGTGCCTCTGGATTTTGATCATAATTTGTCTAGTAATTTAGTTATTCATTCATTCATTAATTAAATATAATCAAGTAAATCAAATTAACATGCAAATAAAGATACCTCAAGGAAAGTGGCACGATGCCCTTCACTATCTGTTGTGAACATTGATGGTTCACCAATGAACATCTAATGCACATGCACAATAAGTTATGATACAATTATTCATATAACTACATAATAATCAAATATATTAAATAAAATGTTTTATTCAATACATACTTGTGGGATTGACGATGATGTGTAGAAGGGGATAGGAGGATCATTTCCACTGCCACCGCCACCGGCACTCTTGCCCTGAAATTTGATCATAATCAATAGATAATAAATTAATTAGTTATTCTTTTATAAATAAAATATGATCAAAGTAATTTAATGAACTTGGAAATATTTACCTCTATGTCAATGCCAAATGCCATATCTAGAAAATCATCAGTCATCAGTCCAGAATCCTCTTCCTCTCTCTCAGCAGTACCAAATGTGCACAAGGATCCACATGAGCGACAAATATGCCCCCTCAAAGATTGACCATGGTCACCCTCAACTAAAAGAGTGGCACACTGAATGAGAGTCTCTGTCAGAGCACTAATCATGCCTAGTGTGTCTGCCTCTACATGTTCCTTCACAACAGAAGGAATAGTAACATGATCTACCTATGGCTTGCCAATAGGAACCCTAGGTGTGTTAGGGTCATGATGTCCCCCCGCTCTATCAAATGATGACCCCCCTCCTCTACCCTGAGAATCTAGATAGTCAAAATAATTTATTACCTCCTTGAGTACAAACTTGCAATAGAGTTTCCTCAAGAAATATATAGGAACCTCATGATTGTTACATGGAGGGGAATCAAAGACCATCCACCATCTCTCCCAAAAGTTGTTTTTAATCTCTTCATTTAAGCACCAATGAATTGGGAACCTCCTTGTTGTAGTTTTAAGAGTATCTGCATCCCCTGGTTTTTTAAAGAGTTTGCAAATGTCATCTTTTGTGATTTTTTTTTTTTTTTTATGTCTTCATAAGATAATTTATTTGCATAATATTGTTTTTGTTCTTCTCTTTTATCCTGCCATAAATTAATTTTCCCATTAACCAAGCTTACGTGGGTCAAGATTGCTTCCAATGAGTTTGCAAGTCTTTCCCTTCTAGGATTTGTACCAATAGAATTTTTTAACCTCTTAATTAAAGATTCTAATTCTTTTTTCCCTCTTTCAATTTGATTCATCAAATTTTCTTGTGTTCCAAGAGGAGGTTTCTCGATTGGTGGAGACAATTGAGGTTCATTTTCTTGGTTATTTTCTTCATTTGTTTCTTCATTCATTTCTTCATGAGGAGACGAAGGTTTTGGTGGAGGGTTTGGTTGAGGGAGATTATTTCTTCCTGGCAATTAAAAAAAACTAGATTTTAAAATCTTAATTACGTGCATAAAATTTAAGAAAATAAATTTCAAGAAAATAAATTTTAACAAAACTAAAATTGATGGATGAATGAATGAAAAAAATTACCTCTTCTTCCGGATCGAGCTTGATGACATCATGGAGCCATTTTTTATACAAATTGATGGATGAATGAATGAAAAATATGAATTCAACAAGTCCAAACAAGATTGTGTACGCACTTGGGAAGGCTCTTTTTTCTACAAACGTAGGTTTGTGGAAAGCAAAATGAGCTTTCCCAACTGCAGCAAACACTAAATAGTGTTTTTTACAAAGTGTGTGCGTGCTATAGGGTGCACACGCTTTGTAAAAACACTTTTTAGTATTTTACAAAGCGTGTGCACACTACAGGGTGCATGGACTTTGTAAAAACACTTTTTAGTGTTTTACAAAGCACATGCTCCCTATAGGGCACATGTGCTTTATTGTGTACACACTATGGTTGATGGGGGACCAAAAAGCAAAGTGGCATCTTTTTGGTCCCCCATCTTTGTGCATATACTCAGAAATAATATATTTTAGCATAGTGAGAGGATTCATGACCAACAATGGTACAAACAATGTGGTTATCAGGAGAGTCATATGCAAGGAACCATAACTCTTCCACAAGAATTCATATTGAGATTCATGTTCTTGTGACTGTAGAATGGAAGAAAGTGTATCCATAACATAAATAAATTTGTTCTCAACTCTAGGAATCTGTTGGAAGGTCAAAAAGACAAAGTAGTTCTTAAGATCATCAACCATTTTTTTATAGGGCACCATCTTCTCATCCTTGGTTTGATATTCATTATTTGGTTAAAACTGTAAGAATTTTCTATATTAACCAAGAATGAGGAGACAACTTCCTTTTAAATAAATTAGAAGTGAGTGGACGGTCAAGATTAAGAGGCAAAAGAATGACAAATGGTGGGGATTAAGTCTTCATTGATCCATGTGCTCATGCCTTTAAGAGGCAAAAAGAAAAGGCTAAGATAAAGGGGAAAAACAATGAGTGGTTGAGATAAAGAGGCAAAAGCCTTTTTCAAAACTCAAAAGATTCCATCTCATTGGAAAGTGCACTTTCCTTTTTATTTTATTTTTATTATTTTATTTTAGAAAAGTGATTTTCATGTGCACTTAGGATAAATTGGTTTTTATTATTTAATTAAAAGGGAACATGTTCTTTTAATTAAATAAAGATAGAAGAAAGTGGCCAAACTTTATGATATAATCAAATAAATGATTAATTAATTAAGCATAATTGATTTGATGCAAATCAATGGTCTAATATTTTAATTTAAATCTTAATTCATGAACCATACAAGTAGCACATAGATTATAAAGCATACACATGAGTTCACTTAAGTCATGCTTATAGCCAATACACATGACTTTAGGTTATGAAGAATGTACTTGAATATACATGAATATACTTAAGGCATAGATCCTACACATGAATACATACACACAAGCATATTTACATACTAAAAATGAACAAATGAACACATAATTAACAAATTGGATCAAATATCAAGTTTCATATATATCAAAATGAACAATAATTTTGTAAATATTTACAAAATCAACATATCTAGATACAATTTGGCATACACCATCTCAAAATGTGTCATATGGCATCTCAAAATAAGAATTTCAACTACAACTATTTCTAGGACATCTTATTCTATTGGTGGATCATCAAAATGTAGCCTCTTTGAAGTACTATTTGGCTCTGATGGATCCTGCATTCAAACACAAAAGTGAAACCGAAAGTTAGATTACTTAATTTACATGGTTTCTCCAAATAAAAAATAAAAATTCAAAATCATAGTCAACAATAATAAATAAATAAATTTAAAATTGAACTCTCATGTACCTCGCCTCTTTGTCTCCTCATGCAGACAGGAGACCTAATATATGTCCTTGGTAGCAAAGGGACAATGCCACCATTGTCGACTCTGACCTGTATATGTTTGTGAACATGAGATTGATCTACGAGTTATAGCATTTAATGTTAAATCCTTGGTAGCAAATATATGTTTACAAAACAATTGAATTAACATTAAAAATTACTTGTGTCAAACTTTCTTTAGGAAATGTCGGTTGAGTTATCAGTGATACAAAACCTTGTGGTTGTACCTCCCTCAAACTAGGGGTGGCCTACAAAAGTCAAACAGATACTTCAAACAATCATGACTTAATCATATTATATATACTTGATAATAAAATACAAACAAATAACTTTAGAAATATATGTACCATGGGGATATCACTGCAAATTGAGATGATTGTGACTCTATCATGGTGAAAGTGTCTCACAACATCATCAGACACCACCCTCTGTCAAATAAACCATGTAAATTAAAATTGAGTATGCAAAAATGACAAGTATACATGTATGCATAAACAATCTAAAATAATTAATTGCATTCCCCTTGTCAATGCCAGACACCTGAACCCCCTCACGTTTTACCCATTGGCAACTGGTGACACGTGCATTAGTATGTAATAAGATGATCATAAAAATTAGAAAACACATGTATATACTATTATAATAAAAGGAAACCAATGATTACATTAAAATGTATGTACCATGGAAGTGTCAATGGCATATGAAATGGCTAAAAGCATGGACCCCTCCACCTGTGCCATCTCCTCCTCTATCATCAATTGAACATAAATGGAACACAAAAAAACATAAGTGGGAAATCATTATAATAAAATTCTACTAAAAATATGAACGTTTAAAATTAAATACAATGTAACAAGTGAGTTGTTTAATCTTACTGTTGTTAGGAATGAATGCTAAATGTTTGGCAGTTATTCAATAGCAATTGTTGTTGCATTCATGACTATGATTGTCATTGATGTCAACACAGTGATTTATCAAAGAATTGTAGAGAAGCAGACAGAGTTTGGATTAGCGCATGTGGGTTATTGCAGTTGGAGCTATGCGATGTTGAGGATATACTCTTTGATATGTTATATGTATATGGTTAAGAGTGCAAATAGTAATATATTTATTCATGGAAGCTATGATCATTTTGGTGGAAGTAGTATTCAGGTAGTGTTCCTGAGTAGCGGTTTGTAGAAATCAGATGATATCTCCTAATTGGGATGGAATCTAGTTTTGTGCAGTTAAAGGGAAGTTGAAGACACATTGATAGTGATGTGGATGACAGTGCAGACTTTGAGGTCGCATGAGTGAAGATTTATTGTATTTGGAAGCCAACAGTTTTGTGTAATTTTGATGTAGCGTGTGGAAACTTTTATGTTGTAATTGTATGCTGACTCATTAATAATTATTTGAGAGTGGTATAAAGGAAAGAATGTATTTCCTTGTTGTAATGATGTTGTAATGTAGTTTTGATATGGATGTAGTGGTTCTGTGTGATGTTGTATGCATGAAGTGAAGAAAAGAGCTAAGTATGAAAGTGAATATGTGAAGGAAGACATGCGAAGTACAGAGATCTAAAATTGAGATCTGATGTAATAGTGAGTGTGGTTTGGCATATTCAAAGAAGAGGTAACATATTATTCTATTGAGTAATGAAAATATAGTTTTGATAGTGTGTTCAGTGATCTTACCCTAAAGTTGTTTGGGCAGTGGGTCCTTCTGTCTTCCATAACTCTTAACAAGGTTAGAATCTTTTAATAGGGATTCAAAATCTCCTAACAGGGATTCATATGTACTGAATGTATTTCATAACACTCCTAATAGATTCCATCCTTTCATAAGGAATATTCATATTAGTGCATCTTTTGTGGGCATCATTCCCATTGTGGTTTACTCTTTGATCAAGAGGTTCCCTAGTCAACATATTTTGTGTCATTGTGTTATTGTGTATGAATATCTTTCTATGGTTGGTAATTACATTGCTTATATGGTTTAATTATATTGAAGATGATAAAATTTATAATTATCTGATAACCAATTCACCCCCCCCTTCTCATTTATCTTGGTGGACTTTACTTTCTAACAATTGGTATCCAAGTGGCATGTCCTTGAAAAAGAATTTTAACAGCTTAAGGAGATCCATGGAGAATTTCAGGAAAGAAAGCCTTAAGTTTGATTGAGTAAATTTTGACAGCTTGAAAGAAAAGATGGAGACACACCTACTATGTTTAGGACTAGGTTATTGGTTGATTACAAAGAATGATAAGACTATCATTGAAGAGGAAAATCTTGAAACATGTACTACTGATGAGAGAGATCTATTCATGTGTAACATACTTTCAAGATAAGCACTTTTGACAACACTTCTAGAGAATGAGTATAGTCAAGTAAAATGTTTGAAAAAATATCATGAAATTTGGAAAGCTTTACACTCTACTTTTGAAGGTGATGAACATGCAAAAAGAGTTAGATTACATAATTGGATATGTGCATTTGAAGATATAAGAATGTTGGAAGATGAATCTATTAGAAGCTATATTGGTAGAATGTCAAAAATTATTATAGGTATAAAATCTTGTGGAGGAACAAAGACAAAGAATGAAGTGATATGGAAAATTATGAGGACATTGACTCATGTATTTAGGCAGACAACACAGATGATTGAACAAGTTATACCTTGTACTACAAACTTTACAAGAGAGACTCTTCTTGGAAGATTGGAAGCAGCAAAAATGAACCTGATATTATCAGGAGACTTACCTAGAATGGAGACAGCATTCAGTGCTCTTTGTGTTTTCCCTACTTGGTCAAGAAGCATTAGTGTGAGAAGAGATTATGCTGGCAGTAGTAGATCTATAAATGAAGAAGACAAGAAGATTGAAGAAGGCATTGCCTTGCTTGTGAAAAGAGAACTAGACGGTAAGAAAATATTTAAATGTTGGACTTTCAAGAATATGGTTATTTTCCATCTAAGTGTCCTAAGAGAGTTAAAAAGTATAGGAACAATTTCAAACCTAGAAGATCTAAGGAATGTTATTATGCTAATGATGAAGATCTTGAAGCTAGTATAGAAAGAACTTTAAGTGAAAGTGATACTGAGAATAATGATGAAATAGGATTTGTAGCAATTAAAGAGGAGAATTCTGAAATTGATGTTAAGGAAGAAAAATCCTTAGTTTCTCAAGTTGAAAAGAAAGCTAATTGCATTATAGACAGTGGTTGTTCACATCATATGGCTGGAGACATGAAAAAGTTCATAAGGTTTAATGAATATGATGGAGGAGTTGTTAGAGTTGGAAACAATGCACCTTGTTTGATTAAAGGTATAGGATCTATTACTCTTGATGGAAAGACTAATACTGATGATGTTTATTTTGTGGATGGATTGAAACATAATCTTTTGAGTGTTGGATAGTTAGTTGATAAGGGATATCAAGTTTGGTTTATTGAGAAAACTTGTGTGATAAAGGATAAAGATGGAAATCTAATTCGAACTAGATCTAGAACCAGAGGTAATGTATTTCAGTTGAATCCTACTGAGATGACATGTTTGATTACTAAGATTGATGACAGTTGGTTATGGCATAGAAGGTTTTCTCATATAAACTTTGATAACATTGTGAAAGTAAGTACTACACTTGCAGTAAGAGATTTGCCTAAGATTATGAAGCCTACTAACATGATTTGCAAAGAATGTGTAATGGATAAATAGAAGAGAAGTTCTTTTCCCAGTAAGAAGTTTACATCTACAGAGAAGCTAGAGATTGTTCATATAGATTTGAGCAGTCCTACCAGGACTAGAGGATTCTATGGAGAAAGGTATTTTATGATTCTTGTTGATGATTTTACAAGAATGATGTGGATTGCATTTCTTAAAGAAAAATCTGAAGCATTTGATAAGTTTGAGATTGTTAAGAATAAATTTGAGAATGAATCTAGAATGAAGATTAAATTTTTGAGATTTGATAGAGGTGGAGAATTTACTTCTAGAGAGTTTAACATCTTTTGTGAAGAAAATGGCATTAAAAGACAGTATTCAGCCCATAGAACACCTGAAGAAAATGGCATTGCAGAAAGAAGGAACAGATCAGTGACTGAAGCAACAAGAGCTATGTTGTTTGAAAATTATTTGGCAAAGATATTCTGGAGAGAAGAAATGAACACAACAGTGTATACAATGAACAGAGTACAAATCAGAGCAGACAGAGACAAGACACCTTATGAATTATGGTTTGTACATGCACCTTCAGTTAAGTATTTTAGAATTTTTGGAAGCAAATGTTATATAAAGAGAGATGATGATATTGGAAAGTTTGATCCTATAAGTGATGAAGGTATATTTCTTGGATATTCTTTGAAATACAAAGCATATAGATGGTACAATAAAAGAACTAAGACTATTGTTGAAAGCACAAATGTTAAAGTTGATGAAAAGTTCAAAATTCAGGAAAGAATGCTTGATTATGAATCAGATGAAGAAGCTCACCCTAAACCTAACACTGGATCTACTAAATTATTTTATGAAACTAACAATGATTTGTTGAATGAAAGCCACAGTGAAGTCATTGAAGAGCCTACATCTGAAGAGAGATCTGAGATAGTGACACCTAGCAAGAGTTTGTTAAGAAATCATCCTATTGAAAAAATTATTGGGAGCATCAAAAGAGGAGTTCTAACTCTAAATAAGGTACAAGAACGGTTATGTTTGATTTCTCAAATGGAACCTAAGACTACTAGTGAAGCTTGTGAAAATGAAAGCTGGACTAATGCTATGAAAGAAGAACTAGATCAGATTGAAAAGAACAAGACATGAGAATTGGTCCCTAGACCTAAAGACAAGAATGTTATTGGAACTAAATGGGTATTTAGAAACAAGATGAATGAACAAGGAGAAGTAGTAAGAAACAAAGAAATATTGGTATGTAAGGGTTACTCATAGCAAGAAGGAATTGATTATGAAGAAACCTTTGCACTTGTTGCAAGAATTGAAGCAGTAAGAATGTTTTTGGCTTATGTAGCTTACAAGAAATTCAAAGTATATCAGATGGATATGAAGTCAACATTTCTGAATGGAGAGTTGGAAGAAGAATTCTACATTGAATAGCCTAAAGGTTTTCCTTTGACTCAAGAAGGAGACATGGTATGTAAACTGAAGAAAGATTTGTATGGACTTAAGCAAGCACCTAGAACTTGGTATGCAAGACTGGATAAGTATTTGTTAAAATTGGGATTTACAAAAGGAATAGCTGATAGCAATCTGTACACAAAAGAAATTGAAAATGGTTTGTTGGTTATAGTTATTTTTGTTGATGACATTATCTTTGGAGGAGAAGATGAAGCTAGTGATAAATTTGCTGATGAAATGAAGACTGAATTTGAAATGAGTATGATTGGTGAAATGAAATACTTTTTGAGATTATAGATAACACAAAACAATGATGGTATCTTTGTAAGTCAGACAAATTAAGTACCTGAATGACTTGTTGAAAAGATTTGGAATGGAGAATTGTAAACCAGTTGGAACACCGATGGTGACCGGACATAACTTATCTAGCACAAATGAGAGTCCTGCAGTAGAATAGAAGAAATACAGATCTATGATTGGAGGATTGCGGTATTTGACTCATACAAGACCTGATATAGCACATTCAGTTGGAATTGTAGCAAGATTTCAAGCTAAACCTAGAGAATCACATTATGCAGCAGTAAAGAGGATACTGAGATATTTAAGAGGTACAATGGACTATGGATTATGGTATGAAAAATTTGATGATTTTACCCTATGTGCATATACAGATGTTGATTGGGGAGGTGGTGTTGATGATAAGAAAAGCACCAGTGGTGGAACATTTTTCCTTGGAGGAAGATTGGTTTCTTAGCTAAGCAAGAAGCATAATTGTATCTCACAAAGAACAATAGAAGCATAATATGTAGCAGTAGCAAACAATTGTAACCAGATAATTTGGATGAAGCAAATGCTGAAGGATATTGGAATAAAAATTTTTGAACCTGTTGTCATACATTGTGACAACACCAGCACAGTTAGTATGTCTAAGAATCCTATATTACATTCTAAGACAAAGCATATAGAGATTAAGTATCATGTTGTAAGAGAGAAAGTTGCTGAGAAAGAAGTCAGACTTGAGTACATAAGTACAAAGGAGTAGATAGTAGATATATTCACAAAGCCTTTTCCTAAGGATACATTTGAGTATGTGAGAGGTATGCTTAGGGTTATGCCCTAGCCTACTTTTGAAAAGTGATGCAGTTGGTTGCATCCGTCCAGTGGTATATGAGCCCTATCTTTCTTCTAGACTAGATGTTGGTACTTCCTCTATGGGGGAGTATGTGTATCTGAGTTGAGTCATGAGGACTCTAGTAAATGTATTTTCTAAAAAGTGTCTTTTGACATTGAGTTGTTGTTGACATAGTGATGAAATTTCTATCATTGATGTCAATGGGGGAGAAGTATACATGAAAACCATTTGAAACATATGTTGGAGAGAACTGAATAGGATAACGAAGCAAGATTTGATTGATGAAGAGGATTTGGAGAAGCAGTGTTGCAGTATTGGATTTTTGGAACATTGGAAGTTTTTCATCTATGTTGCCATCAATACCAATGGGGAAGATTGTTAGGAATGAATGCTAAATTTTTGGAAGCCATTCTATAGCAGTTTTTGTTGCATTCATGACTATGATTGTCATTGATGTCAACACAGTGATTTACCGAAGACTTGCAAAGAAGCAGATAGAGTTTGGATTAGTGCATGTGGATTATTGTAGTTGGAGCTATGAGATGTTGAGGATATACTCTTTGATATGTTATATGTCTATGGTTAAGTGCATAGACAATAATTCATTTATTCATGGAAGTTATGATCACTTTGGTGGAAGCAGTATTCAGGCAGTGTTCCTAAGTAGCGGTTTGTGGAAATCAGATGATATCTCCTAATCGGGATGGAATCTGGTTTTGTACAATTAAAGGGAAGTTGAAGACACATTGATAGTGACATGGATGATGGTGTAGACTTTGAGGTCACACGAGTGAAGATTTATTGTATTTGGAAGCTAACAGTTTTGTGTAATTTTGATGTAGCATGTGGAAACTTTTATGTTGTAATTGTATGCCAACTCATTTGTAATTATTTGAGTGTGGTATAAAGGAAAGAATGTATTTCCTTTTTGTAATGATGTTTTAATGTAGTTGTGATATGGATGTAGTAGTTGTGTGTGATGCTGTATGCATGAAGTGAAGAAAAGAGCTAAGTATGTAAGCGAATATGTGAAGGAAGACATGCGAAGTACAAAGATCTGAAATTGAGATCTAATGTAACAGTGAGTGTGGTTTGGCATAGTCAGAGAAGAGGTAACATATTATTCTATTGAGTAATGCAAATATTATTTGGACAGTGTGTTCAGTGATCTTACCCTGAAGTTGTTTGGGTAGTGGGTCCTTCTGTCTTCCATAACTCTTAACAGGGTTAGAATCTTTTAACAGGGATTCAAAATCTCCTAACAGGGATTCATATGTATTGAATATATTTCATAAAACTCCTAACAGAGTCCATCCTTTCACTTGGAATATTCATATTAGTGCATCTTTTGTGGGCATCATTCCCATCGGGGTATACTCTTTGATCAAGAGGTTCCCTAGTCAACATATCTTGTGTCATTGTGTTACTGTGTATGAATATCTTTCTATGGTTGGTAATTACATTTCTTATATATGGTTTAATGTTGTTGAAGATGATAAAAGTTATAATTATCTGATAACTAATTCACCCCCCCCCCCTCACTTATCTTGGTGGACATTACTTTCTAACAACTGTAACGATAGGAGTCCATTAATTTGTATCCCCCTAATGCACATCTTCATGAGGTGCTTCAATTCCTGTAGTGTGTTGTGTAGTATCGTCCACCTCGAAGACATAGATATAGATATAGATATAGATATAGATATAGATATAGATATAGATATAGATATATATATATATAGATATATATATATATATATATATATATATATATATATATATATATATATATATATATATATATATATATATATATATATATATATATATATATATATATATATATATATATATATATATATATATATATGCATCACTATCATTCAGGGGACCCAAACACATATTCTTGTACATAATGATGTGTGGGGCACACAAACATGTGAGCTCATAGAGGATGTGGAAAGGACAGAAGCATCAACATGAGGAGACAACAATGTCACACTCTACGTAACCAGTAGATCACTCAAAGTGTGAATGGCTCGAATAGTTTGTGAGTCAACCTCAGTAGTAATATCAGGATGTTGCACTGTAGAAGGTGAAATCTTAGGAGAAGGACATACACTCGGTGTGCCCATGGTCTGTCCAGATGAGCGCCTAAGCCTACACCCTGGTTCGGTCTCATGCTCCAATAACTTACCTTGTGACCGAGCACAAATTCAGCATACAATTTTCTTATGAAATAGAATAGAACATCCAAATTATTGTGGGGTGGTCTATCAAAAACCATCCACTAGCAGTCCCAAAAGTTGTCACGTATTGCATCATTTGTGCACCATTTAATTGAAAACTTGGGTTTTTTAGGGTCCACTTTTAAACTAGTTTTGGGATCCACAAAAAGATTACATATGTTATGTTTTTTTATATTTAGGTTCATAACTTGATCATAGTCAAGCCCATTGTCAAAATTAGCATGCATGGAATCGTGCCAAAAAAGTGCAACATTATGTTACTCTGTAAGTTTCTCCATGTTTTCAATAATCGAGTTCAATGTGGAAAACATGGGGTACAATGTGGGGATATTAGAATATCTGGTTTGATATCCACTAAGATGATTTAGATTGTCTCCTATGAGATCCTCTAAATGTCAAGGGTCTGAGACTGGTTGGTCTTCTGAAGGTGGGAGATTATTTCGAGGTGGTTATGGATTATTTGCAGGATCATTGGGAGGGTTTTCTGATTGGTTTGAGTCCACATCTGATTACAATTAAAACCAAAATAGACAATTATAATCAATTTTAAAAAATAATAAAGAATGCCATTTAAACCCTACTTTTTAAATTAAAAAAATACAAATTTCTATTAAAAAACAAAAAAAACTTAAAAATTTAACTTACCTTTCAATCTAGAGAAAATCCGATATCAGATTGTTTCTAATATTGAGTACTCTTTGGCTGTGTTCATCATTTTCACAATGAAAATGTTGAATGCGGTCGTAGGCTACAAATATATTTTACAGGTGAAAATTGAATATCTGATATAAAATCAGATATATGATACTATCGGATATTTGATTAGGCTTGTGCTTAGGATTTTGGCTTGGCCAGGTGGATTGACATCCAGGCCCAGTAAAAAGTTAACAAACTATTTAGTGCACTTTTAGATGAGTGAAAATTTTATTTTTTCACATCGCCACTTTTTGGCATACCATGATCCTCCACATACCCACATCTAAGAAGTGTTTCATCCAGACCCCTCCTAAACAAGTCACTTGAAATGATGGTATAGCAAGAGGCATTACAAATAAGTTGGCATTTTTCATTACGGGTAAGGTTATTAGGTATAATTTGATCACGTGGGAAAGAATAGATTTTAGCATAGTGGGAGGATTCATAACTAACAATGGTACAAATAACGCAGTTATCAGGAGATTCATATGAGAGGAACCATAACTCTTCCACAAGGAATTCATATCGAGATTCATGTTCTTGTGACTATAGAATGGAAGCAAGTGTAGCCATAGCATCAACATATTTGTTCTCAGTTCTAGGAATCTATTGGAAGGTCACAAAGGAAAATTAGTTCTTAAGATCATCAACCATTTTTTTATAGGGCATTAGCTTATCATCCTTGGTTTGATATTCATTATTTGGTTAAAGCTATAAGAATCTTCCAGATTAACCTAGAATCAGGAGAGAGCTTCCTTTTAAAGAAATTAGAAGTGAGTAGATGATAAAGATTAAGAAGCAAAAGAATGCGCAATGGTGGAGATTAATTCTTGGTTGATCCATGTACTCATTTCCTTAAGAGGCAAAAAGAAAAGGCTAAGATTAAGGGGCAAAACAATGAGTGGTTCAAATAAAGAGGCAAAAGCCTTTTTCAAAAGTCAAAAGATTTCATCTCATTGGAAAGTGCATTTTTCTTTTTCTTTTTATTTATTTTAATTTTAATTATTTTATTTTGGAAAAGTGTTTTTCATGTGCACTTAGGATAAATGGGTTTTTATTATTTAATTAAAAGGGATTATGTTCTATTAAATAAACATAGAAGAAAGTGGTCAAACTTTAGGATATAATCAAATAAATGATTAATTAATTAATCATAATTGATTTTATTTAAAGCAGTGGTCTAATATTTTAATTTAATTTTTCATAAAGAGGGCTTATAGTTTACTAGACCAAAATTGGCGATATTTTGACTTTTTATGGGTTCCATTCATGAATAGTTTTCCTATATTGTGTTCATTTCTCAGGCAAGTTTCACACTTTTGGAGACTGAACGACCTTCATTTGGACCCTTTTCTCCTTTATTGTATCCATCCCCAAAGGTGATCCCCTTGGAAGGAAAGTTTCCAAAGACTTATTGAGGTCTCATTATGAACTTGTAAGGTGTTTTAAAAGATTTGGCCCATTGTCCATGCAATATAGAAATAATTTTCAAAATGTTCCTTCTCATTTCCCCCATTAAGGAGTGAAGAGCTAGCTTTTGAAACCCTAGAGGATGTTTCATAGGGAACACAAGGTTCCACTCTTGTAAAACTTCCTAACTGCCCTTATTTAGGCATGACCCTCTTAGGGATCAATAGTAGTTTTTAGAACACCCAATAGGACTTTGTTCTTTACTCATTTCCAAAAGTTGGCGCCCTCTTTGGAAAAGTAAAAATTAAGGAGCTATCTAAAAATCACTCTATGTTGTTGTATAATAAAATTTATGTGTAAAATAGAGGCTATTCTATAAACCTCATAGATCAAAATTACTAGCATAACTCCATCATGGAGCATTTTAGTTGGAGATATGATGAACCCTTGCGACTTGTGGCATCTCATATTTACTCTATTCTTATTACTGATGAACCTCATGAGGATTAGGCTTGGGATATCCTACATGATTTTTAGCAAGTGGTGGAGGATATTGATGTAGAATTTTGCTGGTATGGTCATCCAAACCTAGGTCATAATTATGTTCAGGTTGCACTCCAAGCTAGAGATGTCAGTTGGTCAATTTTCTCTTCAAATTTGGCATCTTCTATTTTCTAAGAACAAAGGATCAACTACCACCCATGCCCTTCTCCATAAACATCTCTCACTATACAAAGGATGCCCAATCATTTGGAGAAAGTGATCACTCAAAGATGACGAAGCCCCATCTCCCATCAAATCAGATAAGGTTGAGGACTTGAGTGAACTAACAGAGTATCAAGGCCTAGAGCATGAAGTAGAAGACCTAGATGAGTGGGATGATGTATAATTCTATGATGATCCATATATTTTTTTATCCCTTAAACAAAAACTATTTTTAGAGGACAACATGATCCTCAAAAGGAGGACATCATAGAGACAATAGCCTCCATGTCCAATAATGTAGAAAATGAGACACTATATTGGAGCCTCATAAAATATTATTTTCTACCATCACATGGATGTCCCATCAGAAACATAATAGAACCCCTTATTGACCAACCCACGTTGGTTGTCTCCATGTCAACACATGAGGTCAGTACTTAAAGAAATATTTTGATTTTCCTATCACTAGGAAGTGACCCCACCATGTACATTCGTGTTATTTTTCCTAGTGAATAAAAAATAAAGGACTACATCCATCTACTTCCCTTATTCTCTCACCAAAATATAAGAAGTTTTACCATGCAAAATAAGTTGGATATACAAGGAAGATACTTTTAAAATCTATTTAATTGGACATTCTAACACATTTAGTAGTAGGTAAGAATAGATTAGGTAGGATGATTACATTTAGAAAAAGTTTTACTATGCAAGGTCCCCATTATAGGTGGGTTCCCCCTATATAGTTTGATATCCCTAAGTGCATTCTTCACTTCCCTCCAGTTGAGAAGGCACCACTCTTCTTGTAGTGGTATCTTTAACATAGAATTAGATCAACTTGAAACTTTCATTCAATTAGCACCCATGAAGACTAAAAATAGGGGTTTTACACTTGAAAACTACTTATAGAAAAAAAAAATCACTCCTATCTATCAAAGAACATAAGCCTAAAAAAATATACATATACATATCCACTTATTTGAATTTGAAATCTACAACATTACCTACCCAAAAGGGAAATATCTAAAAAGAAACATAACAGAGTTAAACAACAAAGCCATGAACTAAAGTAGAACTTTAGGGTCCACCAAGGGTTAAGAGGATTTTTGACATGATCACATCATCCATTAAAGTCAGAACTATTAGGAGCTCCAAGTTTTCACTTGATCAGTAAGATTAATTCCATCATAAAGAACTAGATTTTGAATTCTAAAACACCACTCATCATTGCAAATAAGATTATAGGAACAAACACAAGAGATAACTAGAAATTCTCATTGATTTGAATTGTAAGTTATGTATTTATCATAGAATATCAAATTTGAATATAAGTCTTTAATCAAGTTAGCATTAGATTAAAATAAAGGACATAAATCCATTAATTAAAAAAATATAACAAGTTTTTGAGGTTTTATCAAAGCATTAAAAGGTAATATTTTATACTCATCAATAGAGGAATGCAAAGCAATCTTGCAAACTATTACATTTTCTCTATCATGTCACAACTCAAAACATCAAAATATTCATACTTATCCATTTTCATTTGCACATAAATTGAACACTCTTCAAAACTTTGAATAAGAGCTAAGACATCTAGATGCACCTTCTATAATCATCTCTAGCAATATCTATATCAATTTAACAATACATATGTACTTGATTGATGCTATATAGCTCAAGAACAAACAAGAACACTACTTGATGCATCTTCCAAACCATTTTTTATATTAGTGACAACAAGTTTGGCATCAATAAAACTTTAATATTCATATTTTCAATAGAAAGGGCAAGCCATCGAGACCAATTGATAGGATTTGAAAGCTCTTCGTCAAAGTTTCCTACACAAGTCAAGGACTATATTATAGCTAAAGGTTAACAACATAATTCTAGTGCATCATGTATGGATAAGATACAAAGGACTATACCAAATGGTGCAAGGCAATAGAACAAAAAAGTAGAAATGAAACCAAGCTAGCTGTGAATAATACGAAGTATGAATAAATTGAAATACAACAAGCTTAAAGGTAAAAGACAAGTAATAATATCCCACAACCCTTTAAGGAGACTCTTAGTATACCACTTTGATCCCCTCCTTAAACCTATACACAGGGAAATAATAAAAATATTGTGGTTGTTTAGTTTAAAGGCCTACCTCAAAGTCATGCTCCTATTTTACTATTTGCACCTCCACAAATAGCTAAGACAAATATGATCAATAATGAATACAAGAATAAAAGACAAATATACTAAGATATACTTGTTAAAAAATAAACAGAGTGAGTTCTAGGTGAGAGATAACTCCCCTATGAAGCCAAGAAGTCAAAAATTGCTAGGGTAAAGGTGAGAATATGTTGGGGTGCAATGAAAATAGTATAGAAGCGATATAATGTGACCAAAGAGGTATAATTTTTTTTGAAGAGAGTGTCCAAATGATCAAGAATTTGCAAAGATAGCTTAAGAGATTATCCAAGTAACCAAGAAGATATATAATGATGCTAAACAGATGGTTTAAACTAGCTCACATGAATCCTAGCATCTTTGACTTGCCAAAGGAAGTGTTACACTACTAGGGACAACATGTCTAATGCTCCATCAACCACCTTCTATCTATAACTTCATGTGTACACTATGTGGATACCTCTTTAGTGTACATTTTCCCTGAATCAAAAGAGTTCATGGGGTAAGGAGTTTTAGACCAAAATAAATGATTAGGCAAGATAGATGAAATGGAGATTTGATTTCAGTAAATCAAAGGCACCATATGATGTGGAATTGCACAAGGTGTAATTTATGATATTATACTACCTTCTACAAATTTCTCCTTGCATGGATTCCTCCTATCATGTGATCCTTTTTATTAATGACATGCAATTGTTGTACTAACATGCAACAACCTTTTGCATTAAATTGTGTAATTTATCAAACATGTATCTTTTTTCAACCTTGCAACTTATTTAAAAGCATGTGACAACATCTTTCTTGATATTTGATTCTATTCCTATATTTAATTATTTTATCTTGCTTGCAATTTTTCTTACTTAGATAACCTTGTGTCCACAATCTTCTTGGTCTTATCCAACCTCCTCTAATCTCATTTTATTCTCAAGATTTTGCAAGCTCCAATTCTTCACGATCTTCTTCCCTAATAAAATTTTGCAAATTTAAAACTAGACAAAAACCACAAATTACATTTAACACAAAAATGTATTTTATGTGTTCACTTTCTCATACATGATGATTCACCTCAATATAGAGGTTTTTATTATAACTTGCATAAATAGTATAAGAAGGTATTTTTTATAGAGATTGCAACCTTGAAAAACCATTGTTCATTGCAACATAAAAAAGGAAACTTCTAAGACTAAAAAACATGCTAATATGCATGCTTTTTAAGAAAACTAGAAACAACCCATGGTAGTGAAGACATGCAAATTGGCTCATTCACATTAAAGTTAGGAACAAAAATATGGTCTCAATCTACTTTATTAGTGATAACTCAAAATAGAAAAAAAAGTAATCTATAACACAAATATATGAGGTAAAAAATCAATAATTTTATTTAGATAGATTAAAGTCATTTGAAAAAAATTAAGTAATGTTAGATTAGGATCTTCAAATTTAAAATGAGGTCAAAATACATCAAATAAAGACCCATCAAGAAAATTTATTTGTATTGAAAATATTCTTAATAGAGAAAATAAATTAAGATTAAAATGTAATAAATATGCAATATTATTTGAAAGAGAAAATAAATTAAGATCAAGATGTGATGTTAAATACATAACTTCAACTCTAGTCAATAATGCATAATGAAATACCAAGATGATTACTTGTACATAAATCTACAAGAATTCAACTCTACCATGCCAACACTAGATAAATGTAGAAAGATATTGGATTATGAAATTATTGTCATAGTACAAACTTTTGGGATAGCTCATTGACTCCAAACTCAAAATTTTAAGAGGTGGAAATATTTTTCAAGTCTATTATGTGGACCATTAGATAATATGTTTATTTGATTATTTATAATGGTTATTTATTGAAACACTGTATTCATCATTATTACAATTTGTACAAAGTCATTCATTTTTCAATATAATTTTTTCTTTGTACTATCATATCATTAGAAGCATATGACATTTTGTTTGGGAAACCTTATTTTTACTAGTTTCATGGAATTTCTAGAGTTAACTTAAGAAATATTAATCATCTAGATAGTACCAAAAAATTTCTAGATGAATTTTTTTTTTAAGGTTTACCTTATGTTAAATAATTAGAAAGAAAATGATTAGTCAAAATAACAATATATTTAATTATTGGTGGTTAGATTTGAATGGAAGAAAGAAATTCTAATAGTTTACATAATAAATTTTAAAATATATAAAATGCAAATTATAAATTCTTCTAAGGTTTTCTTTGTTGGTGTATTATCTAAGAACAATAATCTTCAAACCAAAATAAACCTTCACAATCAAGAGAGAAGCAACATAGAGGTGCTATTTGACTAATAAGAGTAATAATGAAAATGAGATATTATACAATGCAGACAAGCAACTTGCAAATATAAGCAAGGTGCGCGATGAAGTATGAAATAACTATCTATAACCTATACAATGTAGACAAACAACTTGCATATATAAGCAAGGTGCATGGTGAAGTACGAGATAACTATCTATAGCCAAAATCAAATGCATAATGCACAATATGAAATGCCAAGCGACTAAAAGTTAATAATGAGATATGGCCCCATTATAAGAACTTTTAGATGTCACCTAGGACTAAGTAAACTTAAGTCATGTGAATGAGAACAAAACCACATTTACACCAACATTCTCAAGCTTTCCTAGAACTCTAGTGTAGCTTAATAGTGTAAGCATTGACTTGATTTGAGAGTGCTTGTAATAGTATTTTACTCCAAAATATTCAACAAATAATGAATAAATACTATTAAAAAATATCAATAAGATACACACTATCTCATTTCTTTGCATTATAATAATCTTCTTATATTTATATTAAATAGTAATAATACGTTAAAAAAATACATTCATTACACATCTTATAATAAAATCGAAATAAAGAATCACTATCTATATACGTGAACACAAAACATAGTAAAACATCTTTAAAAAATAAATTTCATTAATACAAAATCGCAATAAAAAACCATTGTCTATTTCAAGGCTACGCCCTAGTATTTTTAAGTACCATGGTTTTTGAACTTCTGCCCATATAACTCTCCCGAGTCACTATTAAGTTAATATAATTATTTACTAATTTCTATAAATTAAAAAAATCACAATAAAAAACTATTGTCTATCTCCATTAATACAAAACATATTGTAAGACCTATTTTTCAAAATTCTTTACCAAAATAAATGGTAAAATAAATCATAATTCAGAATACCATCAAGTCCCATTGATTCTTCAAATGAATCAAAAACTAAATTACACTCGTAACAATATTCTTATCCACGAGAAAGATATCATGTTCCCCTTTGACATGTTCATTCGTCGTCTATTTGGATGGCATATTCATCTGCACTGGGATGAGAATGTTTGTTTGATATTTTACAAGCAATTATGATTTCCTAAATATGATGATAACTGAACGTTTCAAAAGCATTACACACTCAAACAATCATGGCAATCAGTGGGAATCCTAAACGACTTTGACATAACGAGTAAGTCCTGTGCTTTTTTAATAAGTTGACAAACGATGCACATGAGCCCAACACAGCTTTGGGGCAGTGGTGAAGTACAAACACATGAATACCAGGAAAAAGTGATATTTGCACTGGAATGCAATATGCTCTCAAATTAAGGAAAATGAAAAAGTAAACCACATAAACTTGTTTGCTTTTCTTACGTAGATAAACAAGCACAAACAGTTCTCCATAGACTATGACACCAGTAATGATGAAAGCTTTAGCGAAGCAGTTTAGTCAACTGCACATCAAATACACAGCAATTATGCTCACAACAGTGAAAGCATTGTGGTTACATCAGAATGTTGGTTGAATTATTAAAAATGCTGTCGTGAGCTCTGTGTAAGAGATTACACAGAGAAAAAGATTCATTCTCATTGTATTCCACCCATTGGTGATACAAGAAAAACAGATGGGAATCTTTAGTTTTGTAACAGTAATTGTGATGATGGTAATGTGAGAGAATCAGTTTCAACAATTTAACTTTTCTTGTAGAAAAACAGATAAAACAAAGTTGGATGTCATGCTGATAGCTATAGCCATTACCATTGTACTCCAAAGTGTTTGAAAGTGTGGTTGCTATTTTTAATGAAATTACACTAATAATGCAATACAATAGGTATACCCATCAAGAACAGTTCAATGGAATTTTGGATAGTGACGATACAAAGAAGTTTAGGAAAACAAAATTTCTAGAGCTTGGAAGAAAATGGAAATTTGAAGAAAACTTCTAGTAGCTGAGAATAAGCTACTGGTGAGATGTGAGTGAAAACTATTTGGCATGTATACCATTTGTATCGCATCAAACAAAACATCTGAGAGCTCCAATCTTTGTAATGGCCGCTGGTACAGGTAGTAATCTTCTCTAGCATCTATCACAAGAAAACATGTTAAAGACAAATGAGTCGCCATCATTAATGACAATGGAAGGTTATTCACACAAAACCAAATGAGGGAGGAGTTCTTGTGTTAGATTTGCACTTGCAGACAGATTTTCCTTTTGCAAAACTGATGTACAGAATTTCTGTTGGCTGTTTGAAGTAGACTGTGTTAAATTGGCCTGTGATCAAGAATGTGCATGGAATTGAAGGGATTGAGGCGTTGGCGTTTATTTCCAGGCGGTGATTCCTCTGAATTTGGCCTCTCCATGACAGCTTTGAGAGCGTCTTGAATGCAGGTAAGAGAGGGTGGAGGAAGGGCGGGATTATTGTTATTATCATGGTGATAATGATGATTAGGATTATGGTGCTGATCCAGGAGCAATACGTTGTTTACTCTGCCGCCAAGCGTGGTGATTTCGGCTTTGAGAGTGCGCAAATTAAGGGTTGTGAGAGCTTTGATGAGATCTGATAAAAGATCTGGACGATCGTCGCAGCAAACGGAGGCCTTTATCAGTGTTTTGTCCTCGGGATCGGAATCTACTGTAACTTCGTCTGCTTCGGTTGGCACAGCGCTTCCTTCAGCAATTTCTGCGGCTTGCCGTTTTAGGTCTTTTACATGATCTATCACCTCTGCCAGCAATGAAGCCTTGTCCGTCTGCATATCAAACAACAATAACCGTCAGGCTTTAAATCGATGTAAAGTTTAAAGATATTTAGTAGCAGAATTTCTCGCTTAGCATTTTAAAGAGTAATTTTGTAGATTTGGCTTTCGAAGTCTCGGCAGAAATGGCGCGTTTCAAATATTCCATTTGAAAGCTGAGATGAATAATGGCGACTGCAAGAGTAATGATCAAAGTGAGAATTTGCTGAGCATTTAAAGAGTAATTTCGCAAATTTGGCTTTCCGAGTCTCGGCAGAAATGGCGCCATTCAAATATGAAAGCTGTGGTAAATAATGGCGACTGTAAGACTAATTATTAAGCATAATAAAGCTTCAGGGATTGGTACATTTTCGGAAGAGGCAGAAACATAAAAATTGAATTTTTTCCTGCAATTCGGAGGTTAATAATGATATCTGTACTATTATTCTTGTGGAGTACGAAACCAGTTTCTTGAAGGATTTTTAGATTCGGATACTCAAGGATTTAAATTTTGAAAACAATTGGATGCTGAGTTTTGAAGTAAATAACGACAACTGCAACGTTCGACACAAAAACTAAAGAACAAAGACTGAAAAGTTACGCGCTTGCTGACGGATGCTAAACAACAGAAATACAAGAAGGGATGGAAAATCAGCTCAGAAGATGATCCATTTAGCCAGAAAGCGTTTGCTTTCAACCCTTGGATAATTTCTGACGTTCATTTGGAAAGATCGCACAGGCAAAAGTCAACGAAGCATTTGAAATTATTTTTGATCTCAGGATCAGGTAATTTCCTCGACTTTTTGAACCGGCGGGACAAGGAAATTTTATAACGTTACGAACAATCAATTTCTCTCGAATGATGTTTTTGCTTCCAGGTTTGTACGACTCTCTGACCTAAATATTCGAAGATGCAAACGGAACAAAAAAATTATATAATATGTTCCATATTTCCATGTCCGTGCGTGATAATACTAGAGCCTGACACGAATGTTTTCATGTTCAGCACTGGAGATACTGAATGTTTGAGTATGTTCAGAGCATAGCAGACAAACGATTCAGGTTCATTCAGATTCATTCGCCGCACATTTTCAGAGGACCTAGGGACTCCTGTAAATTATAGGTTTGCTAAAGAAGGCCGAGTTATAATTTCGATAAATTTGCCTCTTAGCAGACAATCTAGGAACCTATAAAGTTGAAAAGCTTCGGGAAGTTGAAGCTGTGAAGTTTAGCCTCGGAAATAGAGAAAACAGACTGCAAAATCTGCAACTTAATATAGTCCGTTGAAATAGTTAACCGTACAAATAAATGTTTTCAACGGCTTCTCACTTTGAAACTATAACGGTAAAAACGCAAATATTGCTGCAAAGTTTATCTGTTTTCCCTTATTTACTTTGCATTCTTCGCCTATCTTTCTAAGTATATACAAGGTTGCGGGAGAGTTAAAGGCTGAGAAAAAAAATATAAAATATATTTTAACAGTGAATTTACGAAGCCCTGGACATCATTAGGGAATCGCAGAAAGCTCTGAGGTGAGTACGCTACTAAAAGTTGTCTTTTTCCTTGCATTTTTAGTGTTTGTTAAAGGTTAATAAATTTGCAGGCTTTACAAACAAAAAATGTTCTTACTTCAGCCTTTTGTTTATGCGCGTCTAATGAGCTTCAAAGGTTATAGCAATGATATTTGCATTCAAAGCTCAAAAATTTAGCAAACTTGTATATTTAGCTGGAGAATCCATTCAAAAAATTAAGCAAACATTTCAAAGAAACTCAAAGCTGGACAAACTCACTGGTTTAGGGAAAGCTTTGAGGCAAACGGCCAGGTTATCACTTCTGGACATAAAAAAAATTTCTAGAAAGATTAGAGAGGAAGGAAACGATGGATTTGCTATCATTTTGCATGCATGTTTTGAGTAGTTTATACCCTGCTAATATTCGCAGGCTTGCAAGAAATTTAGGTATCGAGCAGTGGTAAAATTCTTCTCATTTCTACTTCTTTTAAGGCATCTAAATCCCTGAAAAATGTACAGGACGTGTCAAAGTTGAGACTAGAAAACAAAAAATCGCTCACCTATAATATATTTACTTGTGCTTTGAAGAACTTGATGTGAATTTGCTTACCTTAGTAGTGCTTGGGAGCATGGTGCGCAGAGTAGCGAGATGAGTATTGATCCTCTCGCGTCGCCGGCGTTCTGCTTCACTATGGCTCTTTGAAGCCGCCAATGCCTTGGCGTCAATGATTTCCTGTGCCGTCATTTTCACGTTGGACATTTCTCCGGGAAGGTTGAGGCCATGGCAATAGCCATCCATGAGCATTCCAGAGGGACCGTTGGACAAAAGCATAGGAGAGGACTCATGATGATCGTGAAGCGCAACACCGCTTTTTCTTCCATATACAGAGCTTTGTCGCAGGCGATCGTAAGGAATCTGCAAAGGACCGCCATGAAACCCTGAAAAAGAAGATGATGAAGAAGAAGGCGCTTCGTTATTTGGAGCCATGCAGGAAAGCAGCGGGGGATTTGACCATTGGACCGGCGGCACCACGGTCCACGGCATAGAGAAAGGAGTGCCTTGAACTCCGTTAGTATTATTATTATTTCCGTAGCCAGACATTGACGAAGTCGAGCTCGTGGATTCCGCCTGAAGTTGACGAATATAATTTCTTCTGTTCTCTACGTCTGTCTTTACAGCCTCGAATATTTTGCCGCACATTATCGGCGGCATTCAAACCCTAAAATTTTGCAATTGTAGTTGAGCGAAGGAGGGCGATGACACAAAGCAGATAGATCTGAAAACACTCCTGCGACTCGAACTCTTGATTTCTCTGTGCAAAGAGTGAAGCGGACATCCATTCCGCAGCTGCCCTTCACAGACACATTAATAGAAACTTTTCCGCTTCACATCTACGCCATTTCCACCGCCTAGACACAAGAAGCATGAATAAACATCAAAGCCTTAGCATTAAATGAAACATTTAATTTCAATAAACATCAAATCTTCCTTCACAGTAAAAACGTTCTCAAATAGATAATCCAGTAAATCTACCGGTCTATAAAACGCTTACAAAATGCAAAGAAGCTCTGAAGAAACTGAGCATTCAAGCTCATCCTAAGGCTACAAATTCAACAAACTTCAAAATGCGTTGAAACTGAGAAGAAACAGAATTTACCTCGAAGCAATTTGCAGATGCATAACTTTACGCAGCTTTAAGGCCTCTGATGAAAAAGCAGGTAAAAAGTATTTCAGCTGTATCTATTCTATCTATCAAGATACAGATACGGAGTTTTCTTTGCATTCGCACATCTCCTAGAATCTTCTGCCCTTCAAATCTACCCCATTTCCACCGCCTAAACCATCAGAAAAGCAGGAAAAAAGAAAAGCAAATAGCCTCGGTATCAATATCTCGTAAAAACATCATTTTTTCGGCAAAGCAAAATTAGCAAACCCTCTTTATCCCAACGCTCCGATTCATCCAACTTCCCAGCCCGAGCCCCCCCGATTTAAGAAAAAAAGCTTCAAAATGCAGCGTCATAATACTTACCTGGACAACTAAATTCCGAAACCGCTAACAAATCCGGGTCACCCGAATATTGTTTCCTTAAAGACAGCTCTTTTCGCGGCTCGCACGAGGATCAGAAACAAACACAACAAAAGCAAATCCGCACCGATAAATTGCTCTCGAAGCCTCCCGGGGCTCGATCTCGTGACCTCGCGCTTATTTACTCGGTTCTTTCCAAAACAAAACTTCTTCGCCCGCCCTTCAACCAACTAATGCCGGCACTTCTTCTACCATCGGTTACACTCATCATCATCATCAACAACACTAGATCCCCGAAATATTCTTCCAACTCTCTCCAAAACTGAGATTTTTAATTCATGGGTACTTGCCAATGAAACGTGTCGATTCCACCATAGCTGTAAAAACCATAAAACCATCCCAAAAAAACTCAAAAACTCAAAATCTACTCAGTAAACAGATTGACGAGCACTACAAACCCCTCGGACTCCACTAGATTCTTTATTTTAAGGGCAGATGGCATGCGCAAAAGAAAACGAGAAGATTATTTCCATTATTACCATTAATTCCTCTGTCTGAAACACTGATTAATTTCCTCCTAAATACCTGCGATTACACCGCCGAGGAATAACTAATTTCAAAGACAGCGACTTTATTTTCCAAAACGGCCGTCAGGTCGAGCGTCAATACGGTTCAACGGCGCCGACTTTTTCACTTTCGCATTCTTTTCCGCCGGCCGCACCAGAGCATTTTTATAAAGATTTTCCACAAATGTTTTTTAACATTTTTTTCTAGCCTTTTAGCCACCTTTTTATTTTGACTTAGAAATAAAAAAATTCCATGCCTTTTGCTATTTCTAGGGAATTGATAAAGGTTGTTTGGTTCATTCATGTTCATGAACCCTTGTAATCTTTTAGAGTTTTATTCAGCTAAGGTCTCTTTACAAGTCAATGTAACATAAGACTTAACGTGGGGTGGACCTCTCTTCACTTTGTTCTTTGCACTAGTCTTAGGGTTTTGTTTAAAGTCAAGTGAATAGTGGAAGGACTTTGGGCCTTCATTCTATCACATCATTTGTTTTTGTTTGTTGTCAACTTGTGTAGTCCCCATCATGCTTAAGTTTGGTTTGATACATTTTAGAGACAAAGCCTAGTGGAAGACCTTTATTATTGTTCCATGTAATGAACCTTCTAAATCATAGATTCATTGATTAACCTCATAATCACATAGCCCAATGTACAATAGCTTCAATTATCAAACTAATAAATGAAACTTCAAAATTCCTACCATGTGGGCCTCTGTGGCTTCCCCTCATCAACAAAGCCCTAAAGTTGCATTTCTTCCTATACTACGTGGTATGTGCCTAGTGTACATGGAAGATTTGGGCTTAGAATCCCATTTGGGAATGATGTACATCTGTTGTTTCTTGTTCTATCATTTGAGAATTTGGTGGGCTACCAAAATATACCAATTTATTCGTTGTTTTTCTCAATTGGTAGGTGGGTAATAATATTAAGAAGAAGTATTTAATATTTATGTATTTAAATTAATATAAATATTTTAGATATATCTATTTAAAAGACGTTAAGCGATATCAGTCTTGAGGAGTCTATCTATTTTCAATTTTTCTACTTGTCATCTCGATAATTGATTTTATTTTTCCTTCAGTAATTTTCTTCCATTTGCTATTTATTTAATTATTTTAGATTGAAATGTTATGACTCCTTGCTATCTCGATTCATAAATGTATGACTTTTAGTTAAACATTTTATTGTGTCAGCTTTTTATTTGTTTGATTTAACAATTTTTTAGACATTATGATCTGAGTTATGTCTGTCGGTGTAATAATATATTTTTATACTTATATGTAGTGATTTTTTATTTATTCTTAAATTTCATGATGATTATTTGATAAAAATTTATTCAAATTTGATGTTTGAGTCTACATCATCAAATATATCACATCATTCTATTTTTGTTGAGGTGTTAGAAAGGTATTTTAGTTATGCATCATGTCATCTTTTATTGGTATGTTAATAGGGTGTCATGTATGATTTGTTATTTTTGGGTATAATGAACACATTTCATTTAATTATAAGTAATAAGGGTCAACAATAGCAACCTCAAAGTCATAATTAATAGTGTTATACTATGAAAGATACAGTCCCTTCATAATCGATGATAATGAAATAATAATGCTTTTAAAATTTGTTATACAATCATATCCACAAGTAATATTATTTCAATATTATACTATTAAAAATATTAGATTTCATAACTACAAATATTAGCTAAGTTATTAAATCCTTTCTAATTGTTATTAACAATAAAGTATAAGTAAATTTAACAAAGACAATACCAATAAAAATAAGACAATATTATAAAGTTATATTTCATTGAACACTTTTTACTATATTTAAGTTATTTTTTGTATCTCATTTTTAACAACACTTTATAGACACACATACTAGTTGAACTATTAAATCCTTTCTTATAATTGCTATGTTATACTAAGAATAAATTTTACAAATAAAATACCAACAAAAAGAAGAAAATATTAAAAATTTATATTTTATTACTACATTTTTTACCATAGAATTATTTTTATATCTTATTTTTTTCAAATGCTTTGTTGCATTGACACATACTAATTGAAGTCGTAGATCATTTCTCATGATCGTTATGTTATGGTAACAAAGACAATACCAACAAAAAGAAGAAAATATAAAACATGACCATCATCGCCATTAATGAGATGATAGCAATAATATTTTCACAATTCATAGATACAATTTAGAATACTGCACAACATAATTGTATGATAACTTTAACATTAATATTTTCAATCAAATTCCAAAATTTATCATTAAAATAGAAAAAAATTAAATTTTAAATTATCTAAAATACTTGTTAATATTTGTATGTACCAGACAAACACCCTTTGATAAATAAATGTTAAAATTCAATATCCTTTTGATAAAGATTATTGGTTTGAGTTTTTAGAGTGAGCAAGCCAAGTTAGGTTATAGGAAAGCAGTTGAGAAAGGTATAGATGAAGAAAGGTCCTTATCAAAGGAGGCAATTCAAAAGGATTCCTGGAAAAAGACACAAAGCTTTGTAATATATTATTCTTAGTCTTGTGCGTTTGTTTGTTTTCTTCCCATAAAATACCCTCACTCATTTTGTCCGAGTTGAAAAACAAATGGGATATATTAGCTAAGGACATGGTACATAAGAATTAGAAAAAGGTACATGTGTCGAACTCTTAAAACCTATTTATTAAGTCAATGTACCATATCGGAAAAGTATAGTGTTAATATTAAAAAAGTGCATTTAATATAAATGACATAATATGACATAATAATTGCCATGCGTTCTCCTCATGAGCACACTTATCTCAAAACATAAGATATTCTCAACCATAAAGAGAACATTGATTATAACAATCCTTATCCGTGGATATATATGCACCCACACATAATGAATAATAATTTTATATTGGAAAATTAATTTAATGTTATAGTGGAAAAAATAAATTAATTTTATATTTATATATCAAAAGTGTAATTTATAGTGGTAAAGTGAGAATCGTGTATATTTAAAAGATAAGAACATATCATTCTTGAGGCATATATTTTATTTATATAGAAAATCTCGTAAAAGATAAATATCTAAGAAGATACTTCATGACGTAAATTTATTTAAGATAAGCATGCTTGTTATTTTATAATGTAACATCCAAACATGACGAATAAATATATTTTTATATACAATTAAAACAAAGAAGTGGTTGTTTATAGAACAAAAATGAATATATAAGGTTATTTTTTAGTCATTTGCAAAGGTTGATGTCACTTTGTTCTAGTTTTACATCAAAAAAGACTAGATTAAAAGTGTTGGGAGTTAAGGTATCTCAACCTTAGTATTTCCTAGCATTAATTAATTTATTTGATGTATTCCATCAATGCTTATATTGTAATTTATTGCACATCTTACATTGTCATCTTATGTGGCATGACATGGTGAGTTGTCATTATACAGGGAAGTGACAGTAGATGTGACAAGGATGTTTTGGCCTCCACACAATGAAATATGCATCTAACTTTATGGTAAAGCTATTTTGACATGTGTGGGAACCTTAGGTAGTTTGTAAGAAGTTGTAATGATTTATGACAAGTTATGATGTGTAAGAACCTAACTCTAGGATAAAATAGACAAGTGTAAAGAGGTACCTTTGCATGGACAAAGTGGGCACCCAAGTTGGGTTATGACGAGTTGTAATAAGACCAACTATTAGTAGTCACTTTAATGAGTCTTTCTTATAGTTGTAAGTTTTGTCAATTATGACATTTTATGATAGTTGATAGGTATATAAGAACACTTTTCATACCTTATAATAATAGTTTTTGGGCACCCATGTTTGGAGATATGTTTAGTGGGATAAAGAAATGAATCACAAGTGTCATTTGTATTTTTATAAGTGGTTGAGAAATATGCCAATTCATTTTCCAAGACGACCCTTCTCTTTTGAGTTTGCCTCCTTGCTTGGTTTCTCTATAAATTGGAAGTCTTGGAGATCTTATCCTATCAAATCTTACGAGAAATTTTTGTAGATGAAGTTGAGCTGCCAAAACCATTTTGAGTGTAGGATTAATCATAGAATATTCTTGTTTAAGAAACTCAGTGTTGTCATTGTACTGTAAATGCTTTATTCACATATATTACAAGGTGTTATGTTTTTGGAGTTCGGGGGTTTTCTTTCAAAGGGTTTTCCCCACCCATATTGATTGTGTTCATTATGTTAATCTTTATGCATGTTAATTATCTCTCTATATTTGTTTCTTTTACTATAGTAGTTAATATTTCTAGAAAAAAAATTGCAAAATCTCTCCTACTAGGTTAGTGTTTGGCAACATTTTTCTCACTTTTCTTCCTCATTTGAGTGGGAATCTTTTGCATATTATTTTTCAAAATCTTGTTACAAGAAGAAAATGGAAAGAACATCCCAAAAAGTTGAGATATAGAAGTTCAACGGTAGAAAATTTAAATTATGGAAGTTGAAAATAGAGGATACACTTGTAAAATCGAGATCTATGGACTAGGATATTTGGAGTAAAGAATGTTAACATGGTTGAGGATGTTTAGAATATGATGAATTATAAAGGTAAATGATTCATAAGGTTCTATTTAGTAGACTCCATTACGTTAAATTTCCATGAATAGAAAATGGAAAAATATTTTGGAAGAAGCATAAATATGATTATTAGGCTAAATCCCTCATAAACAAGATTTTTCCTATAAGGAAAATAAATTCTATGAAGGTGGAAGATGGAGGATCCATTGGAAATTATCTCAATACATTCAAAATAAGACTTTCTCAATTGAGTTTTATTGGTGACAAGATTGAGGAATCTGAGAGCAAGTGCACCAAGATGGTGAACAAAAGGGGGTTATAAGTGGTCACTTATTTTCTAAAATTAGCTAAGCCCAAAGATGAAAGATAAATTTGAGACTTGTGATACCAAAAGAGAAAGAATTGTAGTACTCTAAATATAATTTCTAAAAAACTATTCTTTTAAAAAATGGATAAGATTAAGGGGGTCAAATCTTGTGCACACCAAAACTTGTTCCTACTTTTTCAACAAAAAATAACATAGTGTCTGATATGTGGGTCAAAAAGGATATAATTTCATTTAGTATTTTGAAAAACCGTTTGGTAGAAAGACAGTTAAGAGTGGGTACTAGAAGTTGTGTACTTTTTTGTAATTTTTTGTTGAGTGTTTCTAATGATTTTTCAAAGTGGACATATCGTAAAAATCAGATATGTATTTTGTGCATCAAATGACTTGCACCAAACTAATAAAAATTTGATTTTTTTTTTAAATTGTAAGAATGAAGTGTAGAACAATATAATATATATTTTATTTCAAATTCAGACAAGTAGGATAAAAGTTATTAAAAAAATTATACACGTATGTTTATGAGAAGTTAGGAGACATTGTAAAAGAATTTAATTATTAATATGTTAATGTTGTTCAATTTTTTTTAAAATATAGTTAGAAAGATTAGGAGATATGTGAAATTAAGGTGATAATTTTCAATAAATACCCACTTAATAATTTGTAAACCCAATGACAATGAAGTTGAGAAACCAGATTGGAAGAGAAAAACATGCCAAAAGGAGAGAAATGAAGCTCTCAAGAAAATACTTGTCACCCAAGCCTAAACATGTATCTGTAAAATATTGTATGCACTTTTAATTCAAAAATTGAGATCACATTTTTATACATAAAAAATGTGATCACAATTTAAAACCCATTCACATTTTTTCAACATAAAGTCATGTGTATGTGTATGTGTATGTGTATGTGTTGATGAACTACAACTTATTGAATAGGTCTGAATGACTTGAAGATCAGTGATTAGAGATCACCGAGTTACTGAAATGATATGTAAGATAATTAAATCAGTCATTATGTTGTCATTGATGTCAACTAGTTTTGACAGTAATTATCATGTAAGTTACAAACATCTAAACATCTATAAAAAGAGAGAAAAGATGAAGAACTAAGATATCTACATGGAGAAAGATGGATATGACAAATCAGTATAAGGAATACTTTGGGTAACTTATTGATGAGTCTATGATCTCATATTGTTGACTTAATTGTGTTGCATCAATCTTTTATGAAGAAGGTAGCAAAATTGTACAAGACAATGTGGTTGGTAAATCAAGACTTCAGTATACACCGAGCCAATGTAGTGTATACTAAGTGACAACATTAAATGAGCTTGTATTTGCTGACGTATTTCTTTTTTAACCGAGTGTGGATAAAAGTATTAAATGCTTAGTTTAGCCAACAGAAAATGATGAGTTGGAAATTGTTATGATTCCGAGATTGAGGATAAAGTTTGTTATGAGATCCGGGTGTATGCACAAAGATGGGGGACCAAAAAGGTGCCACTTTGCCTTTTGGTTGCCCATCAAGCCATAGTGCATACGCACTAAAGGGCGTGTGCCCAATGGCTTGGGTTGCCCAAGCCTAAGGCTTGGACAATGCAAAGCATACTGAATGCGCCCTATTGGTCGCACACAGTTTGAAAAACACTTTTTAGTGTTTTTCAAAGCGCATGCGCCCTATAGTGCGCACACGCTTTGAAAAAAGTATATTTATTGCTTGCTGCGGGTTGGAAAGCTTATTTTGCTTTCCTCAAACCCACGTTTGCAGCTAAGAAGGGCTTCCCAAGCACGTACACAATCTTTCTTAGGCTTGGAATCTATTTTTTTTATTGATTCATCCATCAAATGGCTCCACTACATCGTCAAGTTCGATCTAGAAGAAGAGGTAAGTCTTTTTACAACCCATGCCTCTTATTTGTTTTAAAATTTCAGTTTTGTAGCAATTTGTTTTGTTGAAATTTGTTTTTGTTTAAATTTGTGTGAAATGAAGATTTTAAAATCTAGTTTTTTTAATTGCCAGGAAGAAATAATCTCCCTCAACCAAACCCTCCACCAAACCCTTTGTCTCCTCATGAAGAAACAAATGAAGAAAATGAACCTCAATTGCCTCCACCAATCGAGAAACCTCCTCCTAGAACACAAGAAAATTTGATGAACCAAATTGAAAGAGGGCAAAAAGAATTAGAATCTTTAATCACAAGGTTAAAAGATTCTAGTGGTACAAATCCTAGAAGGGAAAGACTTGCAAAATCATTGGAAGCAATCTTGACCCATGTAAGCTCGGTTAGTGGGAAAATTAATTTATGGTGGGATAAAAGAGAAGAAAAAACATAATATTATGCAAATAAATTATCTTATGCAGACATAAAAAAGAAAAAAATCACAAAAGATGACATTTGCAAGCTATTTTAAAAACTAGGGGACACAAATACTCTTAGAACTACAACAAGGAGGTTCCCAATTCATTGGTGCTTAAATGAAGATATTAAAAACAATTTTTGGGAGAGATGGTGGATGGTCTTTGACTCGCCTCCTTGTAACAATCATGAGGTTCCAATATATTTCTTGAGGAAACTCTATTGCGAGTTTGTACTTAAAGAGGTGCCAAATTATTTTGACTATCTAGATTCTCAGGGTAGAGGAGGGGGCTCAGCATTTGATCAAGCGGGGGCACATTGTGACCCTAACACACCTAGGGTTCCTAATGGAAAGCCACAGATGGATCATGTTACTATTCCTTTCATTGTGAAGGAACATGTAGAGGTGGACACAATAGGCACAATTAGTACTTTGTGTACAGACTCTCATTCAGTGTGCCACTCCTTTAGTTGAGGGTGACCATGGTCAATCCTTGAGGGGGCATATTTTTTGATCATGTGGATCCTTGTGCACATTTGGTACTAGCAAGAGAGAGGAAGAGTATCCTGGAATGATGACTGATAGTTTTCTAAATATGACATTTGGCATTGACACACAGGTAAATATTTCCAAGTTCATTACATTGCTTTGATCATATTTCATTTATAAAAGAATAACTAATTAATTTAGTATCTATTGATTATGATGAAAATTAAGGGCAATAGTGTTAGTGGCAGTGGCAATGATCCTCATGTCCCCTTCTACACATCATCGTCAATTCCACAAGTATGTATCGAATAAAACATTTTAATTAATATATTTGATTATTATGTAATTATATGAATAATTGTATCATAACTAATTGTATCATAACTTACATGTGCATTAGATGTTCACTAGTGGACCATCGATGTTCACAATAGACAGCAAAGGGCATCATTCCACTTTCCTTGAGGTATCTTTATTTGTATGCTAATTTGATTTACTTGATTATATTTAATTAATAAATGAATGAATAACTAAATTACTAGATAAATTATGATCAAAATCCAAAGGCACGACGATCACATTCTTTCTCCTGGCTTTGTGATGTCACCATTGAGTCCACAGGTATATATGTAATAATGCATTATAATTAACATGTTAGTAGTACGTTCTTATATGAATGGTTATCTTGTAATTTTCCATGTACATGTGCACTAGTTGAATGTTGGAGCTTCGACATTGACACCACACACCAGAGGACGTGGTGGAACCTTCATGGAGGTATCATTTACTCATTAGTAGGGTTGTAAAAAATATAATGTAATCTTGATAACTGCATAATACTTTTTTTGTTTCATTTTTTGTTATTGACATCAAAGACTCCTCCTTCTATCCATGATACTTTGGATTGTGGAGTAGCTGCAGCAGTAGCTAGTTCTAAAGCACTGACTGAGGTATGAAAGAGATCACTTAATTTTAATTGTTATTTTAACAGTTTGTATTTAATTTTATAATGATATTCATGTATGTATTTTAATTATTATTTTGATCATTGTTGTAGGGACTTATTACTCCAAATCACTAGCATGCACCTTTGGTGGATGAACATAGTAACTATTTGCTAGCGGTAAGCGAATATTCAATTTTATGTCATTGTATAATTCAATTTTGGTATATATTAGTTATTGATGCTTAAATTTTTTTTATCAGCTCGAGCTATAGAAGAATCTAGACAGGAGAACGAGTGAGCACACTTGGAAGACTACAACATCCACTTCATCTCCATTGAAGTGACGATTGAAGACAACTCAGGATTTATTTTCTTCCCCTGGTGAGAAAGGACTAGATTAGGGATATGGATTGTATGCCTATATGGCATTAGTGGACATATTTTTTTATATTGTATAAGTGATACGTTGTACATCCATTTGGCTTTGAGGAAGCCAATTTAAGTGTATTGAATATATTCAATGTATGACATTATTGGACATATATATTTGGCTTCATGCCCTACGAATATTTTTTTTTTATGTTTTATGTATGCAATTCATGTGTTTGGTGTATTGATGTATACTAATTTATGTTTATGTGGATGTCTTATGCTTTGTAAATTTCCCATGCCTTATAGTTATGCTTGTATGTTTATTGATGTATATTGTTACTGTCACCTTAAGGAGACTAACTCGACAACATTCACTAGTATCACCCTAAGGAGACTAACTCAACTCGAGGATTCTACAAATAACTTGGAATCCACTCAAGGAATTAACCTCACTCAAAGATCTAGTTGAGTTCTCTAACTTTTTAAGTCACTCACACAACCATACTACTCAAATTCACTTCCTTGTTTTCTTGTTCCAATGCCTTCTAGCATCAAATATATCCTAGGCCACCTAGTGCACCCAGTGCCTCCACCACACCAAAACTCAAACCAAACTTCACATGCTGATCCTAACACTGTAGATCATCTCAAAATGCTATATTTTCCATGTTACAACTTCCCATTCAACCCAATCAACTCATCTTTCACCCTTCCTCTTCTATAGCCCTTCTAGGCTTGCCTAGTAGTCCTTCCAACACTGAAATTAGCAATTTACTCTCAAACTCCCCAAACAACCTGGCAATGTTTTTACATTTTCTAGTACCCTTTTCAGAGTTACTAAACTAATATCAATATCAGACTTTAAATCTTTGACTGGTCAAGACTTTCTTCACCCCCTAACCCTTAAACTAGGCCTAATTAGCCTCACCTAACAAAGCAACTCCTAGAACCACTCACTTCCAGGACTCCAGAACCCAAAATAGTCTTGATAAAGGATAAAAGAAAACCAATTTTCAACTTATTTTTCCCATAATCATCCATCTACACCCATTCAATAAACCCTCACTATTTGGGTTAGAAACCAAGGGTTTTGTAGAAAATACCGTTCCCTGCAACACCCAACCTCAACACCAATCCCAACACCTTCTAATACATCCAAAAGGACCTTCCCATCCATCATCTACCCTCTCCAATCATCAGGTCACTTCCAGCCATGACTAGTGCTTACCTTCAACTCCTTTCACTATGATTTCACCAACTCGGGAGATTGTCCCTTCTCACCTTTTATTCAACTTCCCTACATTCAAAGATAGATCTAATACATACAATACGTCAATTAAAATCTCCCACCAAACCATAGTTAACACAGAGGTGGGAGTGCCTTACATATTATGGAGGATTCAAACCTTTAACCTGTTGACTGTGCTACAAATTCCAGTCATTGTCCTCAATAACAGTTAATTCCTTGACTATAAATAATAAAAAAAGTAATGAAATGAATGCAAAAATGTATAAATATAATATAAGGAAATATTTCTATGTCACAACCTATCCAAGATCACATGGAATCAAACATTTATATTCATCGGTGTGTTCCCTGTTCCATGGGACAGTCACAATATAAAGACATGACCTCGAACATGTGAGGCAGCATATGGCAAGGTTGTCATCTATTCACCCCAATACAAGGCCTATTTTGATCTGTGGGTACCCTAATGTTGGAAAGAGTTCTTTTATTAATAATATTACTAGGGAGGATGTGGATGTCCAACCTTATGCTTTTACTATTAAGTCTCTGTTTGTTAGGCATACTAATTATAAGTACTTGAGGTATCAGGTTATTGATGTGTGCTAAAAATTTGTCACACTTCTATGAGTCATTAAATTCAAGATTACTCAAGAATGAGGTCTCAAATGGTGACTCATAGCTTTCTATTCATGGATTGCAAGGGTTTGTAATGGAGACCCTCAAATTAGACCTAGTTTGTGCCCATGCAAGTACACCATAAAACAAGAGATTCAAAGAGGAAAAGCAAGAATGCTAGTCTCCATGATCATCAAGTATGCATGCAAATGAGAATGAAATCTATTTTATATGATAACAATGCATGAAAGCAAACTAATCTATGAAAGGAAATGCTTATGAAAGATTATTCTATGAAAGGAAATATGAATCTAATCTAATATGCAAATGCAAGATTAATCTAAATGGATTGTCATGAAAGCATGAGAGAAGAAGACAAGAAAAGAGAAGTTGCAATATCCAAGCTCAAGTGCTCAAGAATCTTCTCCAAATTTTCTCTCCAAACCTCCAACATAACAATACTAAAATCTTCTATATATGAAAAAGAGAAGGAGAGGGCTCCTTATAAAGAATCTTGGATGGTCAAGATTAAGAGGCAAAAAGAAATGAGCAATGGTAGAGATTAAATCTTGGTTGATCCATGTGCTCAAGATTCTTTAAGAGGCAAAATGATGAAAAAGGCCCACCACTTAAAAGTATGTGCATTTAAAGTGGAGAGAAAAAAGATTTTTATTTATTTATTATTTATTTTATTTCCTTTTTCAACATAAAGAGATATTTTAAGTGGAGATTTTATTAAAAGAGGAATTTTATTTAAATAAGATGATTTATTTAATTAAAAGGGAAGTTTTCTTTTAATTAAATAAGGCTTAAGATAAAATTATCAAACGTTAGAAAATATTGAAATAATTGAATTAATTGTGATTTGATCAAGGAAATTGATTTGAAAATATTGCAAAGCATTGATTCAAGAAATTGATAAATTGAAGAATGGGGCCCAAAGTCTAGGCGGCCATTTTAGGGTGCATACATTTGCCCCTCTTTGGGTAATGTGTGATCTTCATGGGAACACATGTAGTCAAAGAATGAAGTTGAAATGTGAGATCGATTTGGGATCACAAAACAATCTAGATGTGTGATCGACAGACAGGAACACATCAAGACAAAGATAAGTTGATTGAAAAAAAGACAAGGCCAACACCCCTGTAAATAGGTAATTGTCAAGTCTCAAGCAAGGTTTGATTGATAGGTTTGATAAAGATGAATAAGGATTGAAGTTTGATAGGTACTGCCCCCTCGTGATCGAAATCGAAATGTGATAGAGGAGAAATAATAAATTGATAAATTTGATCAAATCGAACTAAAGATAAGGTTCTTGATGTAAGATGAAAGATATAAGGATCATAGAACCAAGGTAGATCATCAAGGAAGATTATGCCCCAAGGTTGAATTAGAAGAAAAGAAATGGGGTGAAAGCGAATGGAAGATCAAAGTTTGAAAGAGGTGAAAAGAAATGGAGAGAAGAAAGAGAATTTGCCTCAAGAAAGAGAATGCCTCAAAATCAATCAACTATTTAAGATATGAAATTTCGATTGAGATCATGAAAGAAGATAAGGAAATGGAGATCAAAACGTGACCATAGTTGATTAAAAGTCTAAAAGAAAGATGAAGGAAAACCCTCTCAAACTCATAATGCAGCCTAAAAATGCAAATTAACATGAAGTCTAATAATGCAAGCTACATGAAAATGCAAATGTGTACTTACAATAGAGAAATTGCAACATAGGATCTTGTGTTCATCATTCATCAGAGAATGTTAAGGAACTTATTTTCATCATTGGGCCATTATTAACGGACATCGAAAAATCACACAATCATCACTAGTCACAAGCTCAACTATGAAGATATGAATGCGATTTATATCGGATTAGAATGTGGAAAGATTATAACATAAGCATCAAAGACATAAAGGTCAAGATGACTTCGATGTTAGCTTACCCAATTTAATGTAGAAAAACCACACTCACATCAAGGCATAGATGTCAGGATGACCATAAGAGCGGTTGTGCAAAAACAGTCAAGGATGATGCCTCAAATCTCCTAAGGGAACAACAAGAGACACTCAAGAGGTTCAAGACCGCACCCACAAGCAAAAAGAAAATAAAAACATGCCCCATGCCCCAAGTCATCTAACTATGCATCTTGAAGAGACTTATTAGACAAGGACACTTAATGAAAATCAATAACAGTTAGCACACAAAGAAAAGATCATGACATAGCTCAAGCATTAAGTGTTGTGTTTAAAAATTTAAGTGTGTTAACTGATACTGAGTTTCGAGGATAAGGATCGAATGCTTGCAAGCAAATAAGATCACATGACAAAACTAGGTAAGACCAAACTGATAAGTGTTGAAAAACACTCGACGCCAGGGGTTGTTTTGAAAAACATAGTTGGGGTGGTGTTGAAAAACACCATTTGTGAGGTGTCCTAAAGACTAACGCATCTAAGAGACCAAAGCTAACATAGTTATGTCCCCTAGACAAAGACAAAGACCAATTCCAAACCAAGGCAACAAGGAAAAGGCATGATGGAGAAAGACTAAGTGTCGAGGACGAGTGCAAAGAAACAAGGGTGCAAAGGCCTCAAGTAGCGCCCGTTTTCAAGTTTTCACCACTTGGATTTTATTGCAAATATTTCCTTCTTTTTTTATTTTTTTATTTTTTATTTTTTATTTTTTTTAAATTCAATACTTTTTATAATTTTTTTGTATTTTTGCTACCAAGGCGCCTGTTTCCAGGTTTTCACCAAGGTACTTTTTCTATTGTTTTAAATTTTTGAATTTTTGATTTATTTTTTGGTATTTTTGAAATATATAATTTGTTTTGAGATATATCAAAGCACCTATTGCTAGGTTTTCACTAAGATGATCATTTTTTAGGACATTTTCCAATTTTTAGAATTTTTGACAATATATCATTTTTTGGGATCTTTTTGGGATCAATAAGTATGAACAAAGGATGCCCCCAGATAGAATGGGCATCATGGATAAAACTTCTTCAGGTGCAAGACATTGATAGGATCAGGGAGCTGCTCTCCCTCTTTAGTAGATAATAAATAAGCACCTATCCCAAAAGCTATTGTAATGACGTAAGGTCCAAGCCAATTAGGTTCAAATTTTCCCTTTTGATCTCTATGTTGTTGATTCTTAAGATTTTCACGTAGGACAAGATCTCCCACTTGGAGTTCTCTAGGGTGAACCTTTTTGTTGAAGGCTCTGGACATACGCTTTTGATAAACCCTCATATGGTCAAATGATGCTTGACGTTTCTCATCTAGAAGTTCTAACTTTTGAAGTCTCATGGCGTGGTAGTCTTCATCTATAACTAGACCTTTGAGGGAAACTCTAAGTGAAGGAATCTCAACCTCTAAAGGTAACACTGCTTCAACAACATATGCAAGGGAAAAAGGAGTAGCCCTACTAGGAGTATGAATACTTGTTCTATAAGCCCACAAGGCTGAATTTATCTGTAAATGCCAATCTTTACCATTCTTATGAACTGTTCTATGTAGGAATTTAAGAATGGTCTTGTTTGATGCCTCTACTTGACCATTTCCTTGCGGGAAGTAAATGGAGGACCAATGTTGTTTAATCTTAAATTTCTTGCAGAGTTGCTTAAGGTCCTTATTTTTGAACTGACCTCCATTATCAGTGATAATCTTAAAAGGCACTCCATATCGACAGATGATATGGTTCAGAATGAATAGAGAGACTGTCTTGCCTGAGGTAATGGAAAGTGGGACAAATTCTACCCATTTAGTAAAGTAATCACTAGCAGTGATAATAAACTTGTGTCCACCTGATGAGTTGGGATGAATCTTCCCAACAAGATCAAAGGCCCAGCGCTGAAATGGCCAATGAGATATAGAAGGAATGAGCTCCCTACCCGGAGCATGTATCAAGTTACCATGTTTTTGACACTTTTCACATGACTTTGCAAAAGCTACTACATCAATCTACATCATAGGCTAATACTACCCCACCCTAAGAAACCTTCAGGCCATGGAAAGACCATTGGAATGTCCCCCACAAATGCCCTCGTGAATATCAACTAACACTTGATCAAATTCTTCCTTTTCTAAGCAACTAAGAAGTGTTCCATCTAGACCCCTCCTATACAAATCACTAGAGATAAGGGTATGGTGAGAGGTGTTTCAGGTAAGGTTTCTACGTTTAGATCAGTTAAAGGTTTCAGGGATAATGCCATCATGAAGGTATGAGTAAATGACACCATAACAGGATGACTCATGACCAACAAGGGTACAAATGACATGGCTTTCTTGGGAGTTATAGATAGGATAATGTAGCTCTTCCACAAGGAATTCAAATCTGGACTCATGTTGCTCTAACTAAATGAGTGAAGCAAGTGTGGCCATAGCATCAGCTACTTTGTTTTCCGCTCTAGGGATTTGCTGAAATGTGACAAATGTGAAGTATCATTTCAAGGAATCAACCATTTTCTTATAAGGTACCAGTTTCTCATCTTTTGTTTGATATTCTTCATTGACTTGGTTGATTATCAGCTATGAATCCCCATAGATATGTAACTCTATGATTCTCCACTCTATGGCCATTTTAAGTCCATTTGTTAAAGATTCATGCTCATCAATTTTTTTTGTACATGGGAACAATAGCTTGTAAGACTTAAGAATTGTGTACCCATGAGGAGAAAGAAACAACACACCAACTCCTGAACCATTTTGCATGAAAGATCCATCAAAAAACATCCTCCATGTTCTTGCAGTCAAATACATAAGGTGCTCATCTAGGAAGTCAACTTGAATAGGTGCACTAATTTGAATTGGGAAATCAGCCAATTGATCTGCTATGGCAAGTCTACCTGTGAGGGCAGCCTTACTGAGTAAATACTTGAGTGGATAGATTTTTGCTATGAGGTGTATTGTGTGCACAAGCATGTAATGTCACAACTTTTGAGAAGCAAACACAACTTCAAGGCAAGCTTTCTCAATGCTGGTGTAGTTAACCTCGTATTGAACAAGAGTATGATTGATGTAGTATATTGCTCTTTCTTTCCCATGTTCATCAAGTTGAGCTAGTAATGCCCCCAAGGAAGATTTTGTTGCTAAAACATATAGAATAAGTGGTTTACATGGGATAGGAGGCATTAAAATGGGAGGATTTGCCAAGTATTTCTTGATTTGATATATGCTCTTTTGAAAATCCTCATTCCAAACATATTTGACTCCCTTGTGTAAGTTCTTGTTAAAAGGTTGAGCTCTATCTGCCAATTGTAAAATGAACCTCCTTATGGATTGAAGACGTCCTTGAAGACTCCTCATTTGGCTAATGTTTTTAGGAGGTGGCATATCTATGATTGCTTGGACCTTTTCAGGGTCTACCTCTATTCCTTTTGCTGAAATGATGAATCCTAGAAGTTTTCCAGAGGTAACACCAAATGCACACTTTTTTAGGATTTAACCTTAGTTGAAATTGTTCCATGCAATCTAGAATGACTTCTAAATCATCTAAGTGTCTGTCTTTTTTCTCAAACTTGGCCAAAGTGTCATCCACATAGTCTTCCATGTTTTTATGCATCATGTCATGAAAAATGGTTGTCATAGCTCATTGATAGGTAACTCCTACATTTTTAAATCCAAAAGGCATAACATTCCAACAATAGGTACCCCATGCACAAGTGAATGCAGTCTTTTCTTGATCTTCAAGAGCTATCTTAATCTGATTGTATCCAAAAAAACCATCCATCAAGGAATAAATCTCATAACCCATAGTCATGTCCACTATCATGTCTATGTTGGAAAGTGGAAAATCATCCTTTGGGCATGCTCTATTGAGATATCTAATGTCTGTGCAAATTTGAATGGATTTGTCATGTTTGGAAACTGGTACAATGTTTGATATCCATTCAGCATAGTCAATAGCTCTTATGAATCCTACACCAAGGAGTTTTTCTAATTCTTCTTTGACTAGAAGAGCTATGCGAGGATGCATTTTTCTCAATTTCTCTTTGACTGGTTTTACACCCGGAGCTATGGACAAGTGATGCATGATAAGATTAGTGTCCAACCCTAGCATATTTGAATAAGTCCATGCCAAATTGATCTTCTTTTTCTGTAAGAACTTAGTGTAGGATTCTTTTTCTTGTGTTGACAAGGATTGAGCCAAATGTACTATCTATGGAGCCTCATATGTACCAAAGTTGACTACTTGTGTTGGCTCAACAAGAACTGAAGATCTATCTTGAAAATAGCTAGGGAGATGATCAAGTACCTCATCCTTAGGTGCCTCAAAGAGGTTTTCGCCCTTGGATACATCATTTATGTTTACTTTTTTTGGTTCTCACACCACCGCACAGTGGTTTTTGCCATCAGAACTCTTTTTTTTTTTTTCTTTTCTTTTTATTTTGTGACTAAGGTACTTGATGTCTAGCTCTGTCATGCTGGTAGCTAGTTCACTGATGGAAGAGACTACGGGTTCAATGTCATTCAAGTAACAGGTTATCTCATAGTCATTTTAGAATGTTAAGAGCTCAAGTTCTTGATAGTGTTGGGACCAATCAATGAGGTTAGGGTAAGCAAGAGGTAATTCAATGACTGGTTCAAGGTTATGGATACAAATGATATTATCTCTAGTGATCAAAGAGTCAGAGTCCATCAAGTATCCCTCTAAGCTACCCAAATCAAGATTTGTCCTAACAAGTGAAGAATCATCCACTAAGGAAACATGTGGGTTCAAATCCTCTAACCCTACACATGACTTGTCAGCTACCTCAGGTTGAGAACTATAAGTGTGGATGAAATCAACATCCCTATCAACTATAGAAGGATCTGAGAGAGAGTCCCATTCATACTCATGTGAATCTATTTTTGAATCCTGACTAGGATGTTTACAACATGAAGGTTTGGGACATCTTGATGTGGAAGCTCTAATGTCATCAAGGGTAACATTTCTCTCCATCAAATGAATAATATTCTTATGTTGACATTCTCTAATGGGATCTTCTACATATGATTCTTCTTGTTCTAATGTTGCAACTATCACATGAGCAACTAGATTATCTGAATCTCCCCAAAGGAGTTTGGTGGAAGGGACCCAATCTTCATACATATCTTGTTGATTTGTCAAATTAGGCATGTATTTTGGCTCATCTTCACTATCTGACTCTTTAAGGATAGGAGCAATTGTCTTGTTATGATTCGTAAATCCTAGGCCAACCATCTTCTTAGACCTACATCTGAAAAGAGAATGGTCAAGAGGTTCAGCTCTAGCATCCAATCTATGACTAAGAGGGCCATGTCTAGGATAACCCATCTACTTGACAAGAGTATACCCTCTTCCATAAGCCTTAGGAGAGGGAGAGAAGTTCTCATTATGCATGTATTTATCTTCTCTATAAATCCATTCTTTAACAGCTACCTCTTCTTTCTCATCTTGAATAGGCACTGAGGACTCTACAAATGTGCCAAATAAAGTCATAGCTAAAGAGGAAGGTCTCACTTCCTGTGAAGGTTTTCCATAAGACCTAGGTGAAATTGGAAGCTTTGTAAAAGAGTTAAGTTGATACCCCCCTACGCCAAGGTCTATCGACTTGAACTTATCTTTGCATTCTAATAAGATTGCATTGAAATATTATGCTTCTCTATTGAGAGGAACATGATTACTTGCTAAAATTGAATTGATAGATAATGTTCTATCCCTGGGTATACAAATTTCTACTCCATTGTATGGGAACTTAACACACTAATGGTAGGTAGATGGTACTGCTTGCATATCATGGATCCACAGTCTACCAAGTAAGATATTGTATGCCAGAGGACCAACATCAACAATTTGAAACAAAATATCTTTCTCAATAGGGCCAATCCTAATAGGAAGGATGGCCATCCCTTTGGAACTTCTTTCAGCCTCATCATAGGCTTTGATTGTGATCTTCTTTCTGGTATCTATGACTTCTTCTGAATAACCCAATATCTTTAAAAGACTTAAAGAACAAATATTAAGCCCAACACCCCCATCTATCAACACATGCTTGACATGAGTTTTATGGATCATGAATTCAATATGAAGGGTGAGATTATGTGGGTGGATCAAAGCTTTATCATCATCCTCTGAGAAGGTAAGGTAATGAGGGCTAGCAATATGGTTAACCATGTTTTGGAATTGATCAACATCTAAGTTGTTAGAAACATTTTCTGTGCGCAAGGCATCCTCAAGGACTTGCTTATGTCTTATGGACAACTCTAAGAGCTCAAAGATTGAAATATGAGCTGGGGTTCTCTGAAACTAATCTACAAGATTATAGCTCATTTTGGGATTAATTGCTGGTTTTGAGGTGACATTCTTGGATGTCACTTGCTTTGGTTTACTAGGTTGATTTGAACTAGGTCCTCTAATGACAACAGGACCTTGACTTCGTGTGACAGTATTAAGAGCTTGGGATGACCTTCTAGAGTTAGGACCCCTTAGCACCACAACAGGTTCTTCATTAAAGATAGGAGGAGATTCATAACCATAGGGATCTTTATTTCTCATTATGTTGAAATTTTATATTACAACTTCAAGCATGTTGACAACATTCTCCGCATCTGTGTAAGTGTAATTGATCTCAGCCTTTCCATTCTTAGGTTTAGAGGTTTCCCCCTTCTCATACTTAGGCAAAGGCTCTTTTAAAGCCTTATGATCAGCATTGGTGTTCAACCCATCTATTTGAAGTTTTCCATTCTCAATGAGATCTTGGATGATATGCTTAAGTTTCCAACAATTTTCAATATTATGTCCAATGCCATTATGATATTTGCATAAGGCTTTCTCATCCCACCAATGTGGCTTAACGTCAGGTATATGATGCTTTGCAGGATCTTGAGGATGTGCAAGGTTATTGTCAATGAGTGTTTTGAAGACATCCTCATATCAATCACCAAGTTTCAAAAATTGTCACCTCTCTTTCTTGAGCTTATCTTGATATCTTGGCTTGTACTCTTGTTGGTTATATGAGTTGAGCTTCATAGCTTGAACAACACTAGACAAGTGAAGAACAACTTGATCCTTAGGTTGAGAAGAGTCCAAAACTCCATCATTGACCATTTGTTTGTTTCTATTCCAATGTGAGTTCTTCCCTTTGTCCTTATTAGAGTTGTTGTTATTTTGACCATTGTTGTTGTTTTTGTTGTTGGCCAAAATTCCTCATTCATTCAAAACATCCTCAATCCTACATGTGGTTTCAACCATGGTGTCAAAGGAATCAAATATCATCTTCCTAACTTCATACCACATTTCAGGAACCAATTTGCTAACAAGGATATCAATCTTCTCATTTTTAGGAATGGTCCTAGAGTAGCGGGAGCATTGTCATCTCCACCTTTGCAAGAAAGTGACAAAGGATTCCCCTTGATTTTTCTTTAAATTACATAAGTCCAACATGGTGACAAATCTTGAAAGATTGTATGCAAACTGTTGAACAAATCTATGAACAAGTTCTTTGAAAGTCTTGACGGGGGGAGTTATGTTGGTAAACCATTCCATCATTTGACCTTTAAGACTCCTTGGGAACAATCTCATAAGATAGGAGTCATCTTGATGGAACTCAAAACTCATAATATATAATTGACGCACATGATCATGTGGATCTCCATTCCCATCATACTTGTCATATTGGGGGATCTCAACTTTTCTTTGAAAATCTTTCATACTCACACTCTTGTCAAAAGGATTGGGACAAATTGAGTCTAGATTGAATGAGCTCTTGGGTGCCAACATCTTTTCCATCATATTATGAAGTTGGTTAATCCTTTCTTCCTGAGATGGACCTTGCTTCTTGATCTTTCTTTCCACATCAAAGTTGTAGGGGACTCTAGCACCCTTGTTGATCAAATTCTCTAGGAACTTATCTTTGTTTTTCTCCACATACTGCTGGAAGAGTGGTTCTTGTTGCATTTTCATGAAATCTTGATATTCAAGGTCAAATCTTGAACTACCACCACCATATTGTGAACCATGGTGAGCATGTTGAGAAGGTTTCCTTAAGTTCCTAGGAGGTGTTTGTCTCCTATAATGGTCTTGTTGTGAAGCCCTTTTTCCTCTAGGGCTAGGAGATCTTGAAGGTGTTCTTGAGTATCTTCCACTTTGTGGAGTTTTAGGAGGAGTGGGTGGAGGAGAGTTGTTTCCACCACCAACACACATGTTTTTGTATTGATCATTAAGTTGTTGTGCTAAAATCCTATCTCTCTCTTCTTGTGTGGCTCTCCTTTCTATATCCAATAAGGCTTTCCTTTCTGACTCTAGGAGTCTAAACTTCTCTTCCTTTGCAGCTTGTTCATCAAGGAAGGCTTTCTTTTCACGCTCAATTCTTTTGAGTCTTTCACTTGTGTATCTTGAAGTTGTTTGAAGTGGTGAACTCAGTCTTGGATCTCTAAACAAATCATTTGTGTATGCCATATTCACATGAGTATCATAAGGCTCATCATCTTGACTATCATGTTGTGATTTCTCTTCTTGATAGGAATTTCTCATTTCTCTTTCAGTCCTTTGGTGAGCATCCAAATATCTGGTTGAGATAAGTGGTGAAACTGGTCGATTTTCATTACAGGAACTACCAAATAGAATGTTATCTCTATGTCTTTCCAATATGTCATCAAGACTCTTATCCCTTTCTTACCTCTCCCTTCAAGTCATAGTGTAACTCATATCCATATCTGAATGAGAAGGTGCTAAGGATGTGCTCAACTCACTAGGATTGCTCTTGGGGTCAAACCAAACTTCTGAGGTATTCCTAGGGGATTGATCAAAGAGAGGCTCTTTTTCCTTACGTTTTTGGTGAGTTTGAACTAAGGGTAGTTGATCAAAGACTACTTGAGGTCATTTTCCTTGACTTACTTGATATCTTGTTGTAACCGACATGAAAGAAAAGATCCTAGGTGATAAGATGACCCTAAGAAATGTTGGTACTGAACTAGGATAGTAAAAGCATTCAATTGTCCAAAAGAGAGATGGTAAGATAGAAATTTTGCAAAAGGTATAAACCAACACTACCATAGAGGTGCCCAATCAACGGATAAGTATCCTAACACATATGGATCAGGAGGATGATTTACCCAAAGTATATTTGATTGAAATTGATTTTGGATGGAAGTGAATTGGAAAAGAGATTACTGAAACTCTCCAAGCGTGTTATCAAAGAATCTAATGGTTTACTTTCTCAACAAGGATGATTTCTAACTAATCGATTCCAAGCAAGGTCACTTGTGAAATCAAAGAATACTAATCTAAGAGGTCAAGACACAGGAACCCAAGGTGAAAATAGGCTTTGAACTACAAGTGACCTACCATAATCCAAATTGACCAAGGAAGACTGGAAATGACACAAATCAAATCACTGGTCTAACAGACCAGGGTACAAGTTCATGCAAGGGAATGCAGTCCCACATGAGGAAACACTAGGGATCGCGTAAGGAAATGAAATATCATGTGGGAAAATGCCAGGCTCATGCAAGAATGTGCAGAGCTAGGTGACAAAAGAGGGTCAGGCTTCTTGACAGCAAGTTTGTAAACTCAGGAACTCAATTTTTTTTGTTTTTAAAAGATCATGTAAGTACATCAATAGATTTTCAGCATCAATTAAGCATGCAAGACAACAATCAAGGATTTCAAGCAAACAATGTCTTCAAACAATGGGCAAGGGACAAAGCAACCTTGCACATGAACAAGAATAGTGACTTAGTATGCTACTCCTTAAAGATTCTACTTGTGTATGTTCTCAAAATATTTTTCCAATCACGCACATAGTCCTAGAAAGATAAATTTGGTTGCACTATGGTTCTTAGTAATGGTTTGACTCTGCAACTTTTTTAATCTCAAGAGGGAAAACTCCAATCCAGGTGCACTGGGGTTTGACACATTCTAAGAATTTAATCAATCAAAGATGCTGAGGAGATCTGACAGCCCAACAAGAATCTACACCCATGGAGATTTCTTCCACAAGGACATTTGTATAGCAGTTGTTACTACCATGGAAAAAATGGCTATTACTGCTTGAGGTTCCATCCATATGGTTGACCCAATAAAAGGAATGTCCACTATGGTTAACCCTCTCTAACAAGGTGACTCACAAAAATGACCACATGGGGACTTGGTTTAGATTCAAGGATCTCATTTTCTGGTACTACCCAAAAAGGGAGTAGAGTATAATCCTCTAGCCTCTTCACTTCACCCAAACATAGAAAGAAAGTTCATTAACATGCTAAGATTGAAACCACCTCTCCAAGGTTCATGATGTCAACAACAATGTCTAACGAGCTATCTAAAATAGACCAAGAGAGAACATACCGATCAATGTTAAAGACTAAACCAAGTAAGACTGCGAGATAGTAACAATATCCTCCCTACCTACAAGGGGTTCTATCATTAAGAAGAGCTTCACAAGACACCCACTCTCTCAAGAACACCACAAATAGTGTTCATAGGGCCTAATTACTATGTGAAACAAATATGCAAGAAAGTGAATCTATGTTCTTTTTAGAGCCCAAAATTGAAGTGTGATCTATGAAAGAAATAAGAACTCAAGCTAGACACATGAGAGATTCATTTTATGCCCAAAATCCAAATGTTATAGAGATTATAGCAACTCACCTTAGGTCCAAAGATCTTCAATCCAATGCTATGTTGTCTTGGCAATCAGAATCAAGGAAAAAACCACAACAAGAATTAATGTTAGAAAACAACAAGTAAAACTAGCAAATTTGGAAATTTAATTCTCTATTGTCAGAAAGGTCACGTGAGACAGTACACAGGGCCGTGTGAGAAAGTACCAAACCACGCGAGAGAGTACACAGGCCCACATGAGAGAACACCTTTGTCACATGCAAAAATGCTAATATCAGGAAAACTTCACGTGATACAATGAGAAACTTCACGTGAGACTCTATGACAGTGATGCACAGAAGTACAAATAGTGCACAAAAATCACAAAAAAATAAAATAAAATAAAATGAGGCAAGAAATACAATTTTCTGCCCCTCGATGGGAGCCAAAAATGTGTGCTAAAAAGTTGTCACACTTCTATGAGTCATTAAATCTAAGATTACTCAAGAATGAAGTCTCAAATGGTGACTTATAGCTCTTTATTCATGGAGTGAAAGGGTTTGTAATGGAGGCCCTTAGATTAGACCTAGTTTGTGCCCATGCAAGTACACCATAAAATGAGAGATTCAAAGAGGAAAAGCAAGAATGCTAGTCTCCATGATCATCAAGTATGCATGCAAATAAAAATGAAATCTATTCTATATGATAACAATGCATGAAAGCAAACTAATCTATGAAAGAAAATGCTTATGCAAGATTATTCTATGAAAGAAAATATGAATCTAATCTAATATGCAAATGCAAGATTAATCTAAATGGATTGTCATGAAAGCATGAGAGAAAAAGACAAGAAAAGAGAAGTTGCAATATTCAAGCTCAAGTGCTCAAGAATCTTCTCTATAGTTGCACTCCAAACCTACAACATAACAATACTAAAATCTTCTATATATAAAAAAAAGAGAAGGAGATGGCTCCTTATAAAGAATCTTGGATGGTCAAGATTAAGAGGCAAAAAAAAAAGTAATGGTGGAGATTAAATCTTGGTTGATCCATGTGCTCAAGATTCTTTAAGAGGAAAAAGGATGAAAAAGGCCCACCACTTAAAAATATGTGCATTTAAAGTGGAGAGAAAAAAAAATTTATTTATTTTATTTCCTTTTTCAACATAAAGAGATATTTTAAGTGGGGATTTTATTAAAAGAGAAATTTTATTTAAATAAGGTGATTTATTTAATTATAAGGGAAGTTTTCTTTTAATTAAATGAGGCTTAGGATAAAATGATCAAACCTTAGAAAATATTGAAATAATCAAATTAATTATGATTTGATCAAGGAAATTGATTTGAAAATATTGCAAAGCATTGATTCAAGAAATTGATAAATTGAAGAATGGGGCCCAAAGTCTAGGTGACCATTTTAGGGTGCATACAATTGATACCTGTGGCATTTTGGACCACCCCTTGGAAGACAGGAACACCATCAAGATGCTTAGTATTACATGATCCAAATAACATTCCATGATCCAAATACATGATCAAATTTCAAAGCATACCACAAGCCCTTTTGCATCTAAATACATATTTGCACTCATCCTACTGCTCGCCCTGGAGTGGTCGGCAGTGTTTGAACGACTGTGTGTGCCAAAAAAGGTTGTTAGTAATGTTTACCCAGCCATTCAGAGCTGTTGGAATAAACAGTTCGATGCTATGACCAACGGTTGGAAAGATACGCAACATTGGCCGTTTGAATTGAGGAACACTATGAGTTATGACATCGACCGAGAATGTGTTGCCAAATTTAAATGAACTTGAATCTCTAAAAACTAAGCTAGGCTATTGTAGGCCTTGGTAACATGGTCCCATAGCATTTGACAAATCGATGCTACTTCACATGAGATTTGAGATATGACCCTGCAAAGATCACCAATTTCATGCTTAAGGGACCTTGAGGGACACTTCGGCCTGGAGTCATCGGCGGCGTTCGAATGACTGTGCGTGGTGAACAAGGTTGCCACTAGCATTTACCTAGCCATTCAGAGCTATTGGAAAAGATAGTTTGATGCTACGACCAATGGTTGGAAAGATACGTAACGTTGGCCGTTTGAACTAAGGAACACTATGAGTTCTGACATCGACCAAAAATGTGTTGCCAAATTTAAACAAACTTGAATCTCTGAAAACTAAGATAGGCTATTGTAGGCCTCGGTAACATGGTCATATAACACCTAATGAATCCATGATACCTATCATGAGCTCTGAGATATGACCCTACAAAGATCACCAATTTCATGCTTAAGTGACCTTGAGGGACACTTTGGCCTGCAGTCATCAGCGGCATTCAAACAACTGTGTGTGGTGAAAAAGGTTTCCAGTAGTGTTTACTCAGCCATTCAGAGTTTTTGGAACAAATGGTTCCATACTACAACTGACGGTTGGAAAGATATGCAATGTTGGCTATTTGAACTAAGGAACACTTTGAGTTCTGACATCAACTGAGAATCTGTTGCCAAATTTAAACAAACTTAAATCTCTTAAAATTGAGACAGGCTATTGTAGGCTTTGGCAACATGGTCCCATAGCACCTGATGGATCGATGCTACCTCACATGAATTCTAAGATATGACCCCACAAAGATCACCAATTTCATGCTGAAGGGACCTTGAGGGACACTTCAGCCCAGAGTCATCGGTGGGAATCATATGACTGTGCATAGAAAACAAGGTTTCCACTAGCATTTATCCAGCCATTCGAAGCTATTGGAATAGATGGTTCAATGCTACTACCGACGGTTGGAAAGATATGAAATGTTGGCCATTTGAACTAAGGAACACTGTGAGTTCTAACATCGACTGATAATGTGTTGCCAAATTTAAACAAACTTGAATCTTTGAAAATTGAGATAGGCTTTTGTAGGCCCCGACAACATGGTCTTGTAGAAATTGATAGATTGATGCTACCTTACATGAGCTCTAAGATATGACCCCGCAAAGATCATTGATTTCATGCTTAAAAGACCTTGAGGGACACTTCAGCCTGGAGTAGTTAGAGGCATTCGAATGACTATGTGTGGTGAACGAGGTTTCTAGTCATGTTTACCCAGCCATTCAGAGCTATTGGAATAGACAGTTCCATGCTATGACCAATGGTTGGAAAGATATGCAACGTTGGTCATTTGAATTGAGGAACACTTTAAGTTCTAACATCGATCGAGAATGTGTTGCCAAATTTAAACAAACTTGAATCTTTGAAAACTGAAACATTCTATTCTAGGCCTCAGCAACATGGTCCCGTAGCACCTGACGAATCGATGCTACCTCGCATGAGCTCTGAGATATGACCCTGCAAAGATCACTGATTTCATGCTTAAGGGACCTTGAGGGATACTTCAGCCTAGAGTCATTGGTGGCATTCAATTGACTATGTGTGGTGAACAAGGTTGCCAATAGCATTTACCTAACCATTCAGAGCTATTGGAGTAGATAGTTCCATGCTACAACTGACGGTTGGAAAGATACGCAACATTGGCCTTTTGAACTGGGGAACATTGTGAGTTCTGACATCGACCAAGAATGTGTTGCCAAATTTAAATGAAATTGAATCTCTAAAAATTAAGACAGACTATTGTAGGCCTCGGTAACACAGTCTCCTAAAAACTGATGGATCAATGCTACCTCGTACGAGCTCCGAGATATGACCCTGCAAATATCACCAATTTCATCTTTACGCGACCTTGAGGGACACTTTAGCCCAGAGTCATCAGCGGTGTTTGAATGACTGTGCATGGTGAACAAGGTTGCCACTAGCGTTTACTCGGCCATTTAGAGCTTTTAGAATAGATGGTTCCATGCTACAACCGACGATTGGAAAGATACACAATGTTGGCCATTTGAACCAAGGAACACTTTGAGTTCTGACATCGACCAAGAATGTGTTGCCAAATTCAAAGGAAATTGAATCTCTAAAAATTGAGATAGGCTATTATAGCCCCTAGAAACATGGTCTCGTAGAAAATGATGGATCGATGCAACCTCGTACGAGCTCTGAGATATGACCCCACAAAGATCACCAATTTCATGCTTAAGTGACCTTAAGAGACACTCTGGCTTGAAGTCATTGGTGGGGATCAAATGACTATGCGTGGTGAATGAGGTTGCCACTAGCATTTACCCAGCCATTCGGAGTTGTTCAAACAGACAATTCAATGCTATGACCGATGGTTGGAAAGATACGCAATGTTGGCTGTTTAAACTAAGGAACACTTTGAGTTCTAACATCGACTAAGAATGTGTTGCCAAATTTAAATGAAATTGAATCTCTAAAAACTGAGATAGGCTATTGTAGGCCCCGAGAACAAAGTCTTGTATCAACTAATGGATTGATGCTACCTCACATGAGCTCCAAGATATGACCTTGCAAAGATTGACAATTTCATGCTTAAGCGACCTTCAGGGACACTTCAGCCTGAAGTTGTCGGCGGGGATTGAACGACTATGCATGGTGAACAAGGTTTCCACTAGCATTTACCTAGTCATTTAGAGCTATTCAAATAGACGGCTCCATGCTATGACCAACGGCTGAAAAGATATGCAATGTTGGCCATTTGAACTGAGGAACACTTTGAGTTCTGACATCAACTGAGAATGTGTTGCCAAATTTAAATGAAATTGAATCTCTGAAAACTGAGACAGGATTTTGTAGGCCCCAGTAACATGGTCCCATAGCAACTAATGGATCAATGCTACCTTTCATGAGCTCCAAAAAATGACCTCCCAAAGATTTCTGATTTCATGCTAAAGGGACCTTGAGGGACACTTCAACCTAGAGTTGTCTCTAGCGATCGAACAACTGTGCGTGGTGAATGAGGTTGCCACTAGCATTTACCTGGCCATTCGAAGATATTCAAATAGATGATTCCATGCTATGACTGATGGTTGGAAAGATATGCAATGTTGGTTGTTTGAACTGAGGAACACTTTGAGTTCTGACATCGACCGAGAATGTGTTGCCAAATTTAAATAAAATTGAATCTCTGAAAACTGAGATAGGCTATTTTAGTACCTAGCAACATGGTCCCATAGCAACTAATGGATCAATGCTACTATTAGGACCTACAAAAAATTTCAAGGTTGTTTGTAATTTCCCCTGGTCTCTACAATGGTTTTCTAGTCTCTGCCCTTAAACCGTAGTTCAAAAATTCAAAATTTCTAGCCATTGGAGGGGAAACCCTACTCTATCTTAGCCCTATTCTAATTATACGTTACCTTTTTCAGTCACTAAAGTCCTAAAATTCCCATGTGCTAAATTTCACTATGACCACTTCACATGTTACGTGGTTAGGTTTTAATAGCGGGACCCCCTTTAATATTTTACCTCCAAAGCCTAGGTCTCCTATTTTCGCAAGACTTTTTGTTGTTAGAGGTTTTGACATACAATATAGAGATGAGGCACCATCTGTCCCGGTGGGCCAAGTCTTTGCTTGTCTTTAGATCTTACAGCGGTCGCATGATCTCATGGAATATTCTTCCCCCATCAGATCATGCGCCGGTTGTCCGATCTTCCATCATGTTCATGCTAACTAGAGTGGGTCCACTACCAAGTGTGCATGGGTGGTAGTTTTTTAATGGTTGTGAGATGGTGAGGTGGAGTTTTGTCAGTGGGGCTAGTGTCAGAGGAATCTACAAGGTTTCCATCGGTGCAGGTAGATCTACGGTGGTCGTATGATCTCATGAGATCTTCTAAACTCATCAGATCATGCGCCCACCATCCAATTGTTGGGGCTTATGTGCAGTGGGTCCAACATGCCACATAATGTTGATGTGCTAATTTTTTGGTAGAGAGACTAGTGATGTGGTGGAGACTTTTCAAACAACTTTTGACTATTGTGGAGATTAATGAGTGCCGTTCGATCTGCCGGGAAGAAATTAGATCGATGGTTGTGTTTTAAATTTGGTTGGTTAACTGTTGCTTTTTGAAATTCAAATTTTTAGAGGGTTTTCCAATGACCTAAGGACTGGTTTTTATTGCTTGATGACTGGATTTGGTAGGATGTGATTTTGCCAACTGTTGCAGAGTGGCCCAGGGTGTTTGATGACTAATTGCAAGGGTTTTTGTACTGTGATGGAGTTGCTCGAGGCATGTTGCAGATGGATAATCTACCTGTTTAACATGGTAAAATTCATGACTTTATGATCTTCAGTACACAATTCAAAGGAATTAACATAAGTGGAGATCATTGTGGATCTATTTGCTCTAGGTTGCTTGGTTTTCCCTCTAATGAATTTAATTGTGATTGAATTTCTAGTTGGTTTGGTTGTTGAAACCCTTTCCCTAGTCATCCGTAGCTTGTTGCATCCTATTTTTGGGATTCCAAGATGACTAGGGGGTATATATGGTCAAATTTTTGATTTTGTTGTGGTTGATGATGTTACTGTTGATGATATATTGAAAATCAAGGTAAAGGACTGAACTAGGATAGCCTAGATTTTGGGTTTGTTTCCTAACATTTTATTGTTCTGATAATGTATTAATTCTAAAGATTTTAATGAGAATGCACTTTAATTCCAATCTTAGATTCTTGTTTGTCTTCTTATTCTGATCTTGGGCTCATATATGTTAATGTCACAAAGTGAGTTAGCATATGGTAAACAAAGAGTATTGTGAAGTTATCTTTGAGTTCCTAACAAAGTTAAGATTAAATTCTTTAAGGTGATTTCAGTGAGTTCATGGTTGGGTAAGAATTTGATGATCAGGTTTGGGAGTGAGAGGGATAATAGGCAAAGCACTTATCCTGAGTTCAGGAGTATTTGATTTAGGATTTTTAGTTGATTTATGTTATTGGGTGACTCTATGCCTTAGATTAAGGCACCGATCCTTTCTCTGGAAGTAGTTCATCATCATCCACCATACATATAAATGATAAAATCTTTCAATTAGTTTGTAAAGGGTATAATGCATAACATTTTTTGATTCCTTTCAAGTAGTGAATCAAGGGTACACCCGCCTAAGCATCTAGGCTCAAAGTGTAGGAGGATCTCTTTGATCCTTGTTAATTGTCCCTTTTCCTTGCAGAATTTGGAGTGGTGATAGAGTCAGTGACATTAAGTTGTCAATCATAGTGTAAACCTGCAAGTAGAAAGAAAAGACAACCAACAAAATGGCGACTTTGCTGGGGAGAGTCTAGAGATAAAGTTTTTAAGTGGACTCTTGTTTTTCCTATTGTATTCAATTAAGGATTTCCCACTTTGGTGGGTGGTGACTCAAAAAGGGTAGAACCAGTGTTATAAACTATAGATCATGGACAAAAGAAGGAATACTACATCCTTTGTTAAGAAAAATCTAGAGGTTACTCTAGAACAGTTACCTAGGCAGGAAAAGAAGAGTTGGATCAGAAGAAATGGTGAGTCTACTAGTGCTCCCATGAGAGAACAAAGAAATACTAGAAATAGAGCACCACTTGCATCCTATAATGAGGAAGATTCACAATACAAAGGTTCTAAATCAGATAGTGGTCACTCTGAAGACAAATTTTATGATACCCTAGAGGTAATATTTCAAGACAAAGGTTCATTACCTATAGGGCAGGATGAACAAGCCAGAGAAAGGGGTTTTGAACCAAATTTAGATCTTGATGAAGATATGTTCAGAAGGCAACCCATGAGACCAAGACAGGTCCATTTCCCATATCAAAATCTCACTGATATGGATGTATCATCAAGTTCTGATGATATTATGATAGACCCAGATGATTTAAGTTCACTAAGGTTATAGTTGGTAGAGCAGGATGCCATATGTAAGAGGTTACAAAAGGAGAGAGAAGCTGAAAAAGTGAATGCTCTAATAGAAAGAGAGTCTCTTCTTAGAAAGATCAATGAGTTGAAGGAGAGAAACAAGATGCTTGCCTCTTCTCCTAAGAATTTGCAGCATGATGTCTTTGGTGATCTTGATGCTTTGAGAAGTGAGCAGGAGTGCTTACTACAAGACCATGAGTTTGACAAAGAGGGCCCTATGGTTAGATAGGTTCAAAGTTATGCTTCCCTCCCTAAAGACAAAGATGGGCATGTGATTACTAGGCCTACTATTGCTATTGGTTAAAAAGGAAAGCAAAAGATGGTGGGACACCAAACAAGAAAATCATTGACAATACCAGGGGTCCCACCACCCAATTCAAATAAGGATACAAAGATGGAAAGAAGAAGAAAAGAAGATGGGGACCTAGCAAGAGAATTAAAGAAGGCTGAAATTGAAGCTTCCATTGTAAAAAAAAAAAGAAAGATCCAGTTCTTGAAGGCTTCATCTACAAATTCTCTTGGCCCATCTAATATTGAACTAGGTATGCCATCTATGACTGCTATTGTTCCACTTAGTAATGCTACTACTAGTTCAATTCCTTCTTCATCTGCTAAGATAGGTGTTGATCCTAGGCAACAGTCAAATGCACAAGTAGATGGGAATGTAAATGTAAATGTTGATCCTAGGGTTAACACTAGTTCAAGTTTTCAAAGAAGACCTATGCAACTAGAAGTCTATAGGCAAATTAGTTTTGATGATATACCTGGCTACCCGAATGCTTTTCCAACTAATATAAGAGATAAGATACCTAAATTTTCTGGTAATAATGCTATTAGTTGTGAAGAACACCTTAGGTTATTTGTTGATGTATTAAATTATTATGAGGTTGAGCATGAGGATGTAGTCATGAAACTATTTGTTCAATCCTTGGTGGAGGATGCTAGAGATTGGTTTAAGAGACTCCCTGACTGATGCATTGACACATGGGATTCTTTTGAGAGATGTTTCAAAGAACAGTATGGTGATAGGCCTAATGCTAGTTTTATGTTGAATGAGTTCAACACTATAAGGAAAAACCATAATGAATTTGTAGCTGAATTCAATATGAGATTTCAGAAGGGTATGCATAAGTTGTTTCAAGTTATGAGGTTAGATGACAATGTTTGTCTGACCACATACTTCAATGCATTTGATGGAAAGATGGGATATTTGCTGAGGGAAAAAGAACCAAGAACTCTCAGAGATGCTTTTAGGATTGCTGTCAATATTGAAAACAATATGAAAATATTAGGAAAGTTGGGTGGAAAAAGAGATGATCCAAAGTTGTTTGGAGATATAAAATATAAAAAGGATAATGAGAGAAATGTTGGAAGTAAGAAACAAGAGGAAGATAAATTAGACAAGGTGCTGAATGCATTGAAGGATTTAAAAGCACCTACTAATAGAATTAATAATGCTCCTGCCAATGAAAGTCCTCAATTCAACAACAATTTCAGTAGGCAGAATAGATTGCAGAGTTATCCCTACAACACCCAATGGAAGGATGGCAAGCCTATTGTCCCTGCTGCAAGAGGAAGTAATGATAAAGTTGTCCCCGATCCTTTACAAAGAACCCATGTAAATGTCATAGAGGATACACCATGGTGTATAGCATGTCAGTCCCCTCATTCTGTAGAGCATTGTGTGGTTGCACAATCCATGTCAGCATATCGAGATGGTAATAATGAGGAGTTAGATCAAGAAGAAAATCATGATGACATTGGATGCAACATGGCAACTTCATATTTGGGATATGAAGATGATTCTGATATTGATGAAGAAGAAGATGTGTGTTTGAAAAGACACAATAGGGAACTTTTCCATTAGGAGGTCTTTTCTGATAATGATGACATTGATGAAAAGACATGTAATATGATTTCTTCCTCAGAAATAGTAAATTTGAGAAGACCTTCAAAGGAAGAAATGGATAGAATTACTGCAGAAATGATAGCCCAAGTGCAAACTAGAGGCATGGTGGCAAGGGATACAAATGGGAAAGCTATAGGAATGTTTATGAAGAACACCAAATCTAGGGAATTTAGTGGAAATAGATCAAGGGATGATCATATGGCAAGGTTCAAAAATGTAAAAGGTAAGAAGTGGGAACCTAAGGGGGTTGGAATTGAAAAAATTTCTAATGAAATAGAAAAACCAGTTGGCACAATGGCTAAAGTTAAAAAAGTAAAGGTCACAGTTACAACCAACATATCAGATAAACAAAAAGACAATAAAGCAATGCAGATTGAGATTCCTCCCTCTGCTCTTGTTGATATGTTGGCTGTGTTGTCTCAGATAACTGTCAAGGTTCCATTGTCAGAATTGTTGAGGATCCTTGAACATAAGGATAGGCTATTGCATGGGTAGATAATGTTCATAGTAATGGCATTGCATGTAATGAACCTCAGGATAAAGTTTTGAAAGAAGTGGAGGTCCAAGGATTGGTATCTCACATAACACCTATTTACTTGGATAATTTTGTCAATGCTAGCCTTGAAAATATAGATCCATTCTTCTTGAGTATTCTTGTGAATGGGATGAAATTAAGAAATTGCATGATTGATTCTGGTGCTTCTAATACTATTATGCCTTTTAAGATCATGGAAAAGTTAGGTCTCAAGGTTGATATAGATCAAGGTAGATGTTGTGTAATGGATCAGAGGGAAGTACCAGTCATTGGGACTATAAATGCAATGTCATATAGATTGGCAGCCTATCCAGAGAAAGAATTGACCATGAGTGTCTTGGTGGTGGACATCCCACCCCATTATGGTATGCTATTATCTAGGAAATGGAGTGCTTCCATGGGTGGATGTTTACAATGTGATCTTTCTTCTGCAACTTTCAAGATTGATGATCAGTTTGTTAAAATTGAAAGAGAACCAAGGGTAACTTATATGATTAAAAAGGATATTGATAGTGAAGTTACCTTGTTTTGTAGATATTGATGTCAATGCTTTTAGAGCTGAGGTCACTATACTTGAAATGGAGCCTATATTACCATGTATTGCTGATGAGGTTGGTTCTAGGTTTGTGAAGGGTGATTTGTGGGTGATGTACTTTGATGGTGCTAGCTACAAAGATGGAGTAGGAGTAGGTATTTTACTCATTTCTCCTAAGGGGAACACCTATAAGTTTTATTTCACATTGAATTTCTTTTGTACCAATAATATAGCAGAGTATGAAGCATTATTGCTAGGATTGAGATTGGCACAAAAGCATGGAATTAAATGTATAAAAGTTATTGGGGATTCTGAATTAGTGGTGTCCCAAATAAGGTCAGTATATGCTTCTAAGAACAAGAGGTTGAAGCAATACAAAAATGTTGTTTGGGATTTGATTGAGTGTTTTGATGCCTTCAATATTGAGTGGAAGGATAGAAGTAATAACAAGATGGTTGATTTTTTAGCCAATATTGCAATCAATCCTAGTGATATTAATTTTGCTAGCCTCTCTAAAGTTGAAATTCAGACTAGGCCTAGTATACCAGCCAATGTTGAGAATTGGCAAGTTTTTGAAGATGACCGGGATATCTTGAGATTTTTGAATTGTGAAGATTAGTATCATGGTCAGGATTTAGATTTCTCAGCCTTGGTTGAGACTACAAAAGGAATGGAAGTTTTCCTTGGTAATGAAGTCATTCAACTCAAAACTAACAAGGTTCCTAAGGGACTTATTGTTTTAGAGATTGTATTTGATAATTAGGATAGGGTTCAAAAGGATATTAAAAGGGAAGATCATATGAATTTGGATGAGATCAATCTTGGAACACAAGAAGTACCTAAGAAGGTTTACATTGGTAAGGATATGTTTCATAAAGTGAGGAAGTCCTTGATTGAGCTACTAAGAAAATTCAGGCATGTTTTTGCATGTCATATGATGACCTAAAGGTTTATAGAGAAGACTTGTTCCAACATGTTATTCCTTTGAAAGAAGATGCCAGACCCTTTAGGCAAAAAAAAAGGCCTATAAATCCTACTTTGGCACCTAAAATGCAAGAAGAATTAATGAAGCTAAGAGATGCTAGAATTATCAAGCCCATTAGGCATTCTTCTTGGGTTTCAAATTTGGTTCCTGTCAGGAAGAAGAATGGTGACATCAGACTTTGTGTGGATTTCAAAAATTTGAACATTAGCTCATTAAAGGATAACTATTGTCCGCCTAATATGGAGGCTATGCTGGAAAGAGTGACCGGATCTGAATTAATGTCTATGATGGATGGTTTCTCTAGTTATAATCAAGTAATTGTAAAAGAATCAGAACAATTTAAGATGGCTTTTACTACACCTTGGGGAACATATGTTTATGTGAGAATTCCTTTTGGTCTCACAAATGCTTGTGCAACTTTTCAGTGGGCAATGGATGTTTCCTTTTCAGATTTTACAAATGATTTCCTTGTTGTTTATCAAGATGATTTAACTGCTTATTCCAAGAAGGAAGAAGACCATTGTACTCATCTAGAAAAAATATTTGTGAGGGCTTTGGAATATGGCATTTCATTAAATCCAAGGAAATGTGCTTTTGGTGTTATTGAGGGTAAGTTGCTTGGCCACTTGGTTGGAAAGCAAGGAGTTAGAATTGATCTTGAGAGAGTGGAAGCCATTGATAAGATCCCTAGACCAAAAAATATTAAAGGAATTCAGTCTTTCTTTGGTCAGGTGAATTTCTTGAGAAGATTTGTTACAAATTTTGTTGAAGTTACTAGGCCAATATCCAAGATGTTGAAGAAAGGATCTGAGATCAAATGGGAAGGTGAGCCTGATGAAGCTTTCAAGAATATCAAGCAGGCTATCAAAGATGCACCTATGCTTAAGGAACCTAATTACAATGTTGCTGTAGTATTGTTGCAGAAAAATAATGAAGGTTATGAGCAGCCTATTGCATTTTTTAGTAAATCTTTGTAGGATACTGAATTAAAGTATGATATCAATAAAAATAAGCTTATGCACTGGTCAAGGTTGTCAAGGCTTTTAGGTGTTATCTGATGGGAGCAATTGTAATTGCTTTTGTGCCTAGTACTACAGTAAAGGATATTTTTTCATAGCAAGAGGTGTCTGGAATGAGATGCAGATGGATAAATAGAATTCAAGAATTTAATATCGATATCCAGATTAACAAGTTGTTCAGAGGACAAGGATTGGCAAAACTGATGGCTCAATCCAATCTTGATGCAAACCAGATAAACCAAACTGAGATTGATTATACTTGTGATATGGATGATTGTATCTGGTATCAAGATGTTATATTTTACTTAAGGAACATGAAATGTCTAGTAGGGATGGATGATAATAAGAAAATGAATTTGAAACTACAAGCCATCAAGTATGTAATTATAAAATGCAAGTTATATAGAAAAGATTTAGATTGCATACTTTTGAAGTGTGTTGATGAAAATCAGGCTGACAAGTTGTTGAAAGAAATGCATGAGGGAGTTTGTGGAGGACACTACATGGGTAAAACTACTACTCAAAAAATCTTGAGAGTAGGATTCTAGTGGCCTACAATCTTCAAGCATACAGAATAGTTGGCAAGGAGGTGTGATGCTTGTCAGAGGTTCTCTAGTAAGCTTAAATTTTTAGGCAATGTACATTTGAGGCTAGTTGAAGTGTAGGCTCCTTTCCAACAATGGGGAATAGATTTCATAGGAGAAATACCAAACAAGTCTAGTGGAGGACATTCTTGGATATTAGCTGTCACTGATTATTTTACAAAGTGGGTTGAGGTTATCCTCAAAAGGAATTCAACTAGTAAGGTGGTGAATAATTTCTTATTGAATAATATTGTCACAAGGTTTGGTTGTCCTGAGAGGATTGTTAGTGATAATGCCATGTGTTTTAGGTCTGCTAAGTACAAGGAATTCTACCAAGGTCTAGGAATTTAGATGTCATACTCTTCACCCTATCATCCAAAAGGGAATGGATAGGCAGAATAAAAAAATAAGATCCTGATAAAAATCCTCAAGAGGATCCTTGATAAGAATAAAAGAGCATGGAATTCAAAATTTCTATTAGTTGTATGGGCTGATAGGGTAACTATGAAGAAGGCAATTGGTTGTGCACCATTTGATTTAGTATATGGGATACATGTAAGGATGCCTCAGAACAACTTGTTAGACATGTATAAGTTTTTTCAATTGTATGATGATGATATAGAAGATGAAATGCAGTTGAGAATTGAAGACCTTATTAGGCTGGATGAAACTAGGAGAGAATTAGTTTCAAGAAATGCCAAGTTGCAATTGCAGGTCAAGAATTTGTATGACAAAAGGACCATTGATAGGAAGTTTGAGCCTGGTGACTTGGTATTAATTTGGAATGCTAGATTGGAGGATAAGGGGAAACATGAAAAATTTGACCCAATCTGGCTAGGGCCATATCTAATTCATAAAAAATGGGACCAGGATTCTTATATTATGAAAGAACTAAACGGTGATGTTTAGGAATTTCCAGTTCATGGACAATTCTTGAAGAAATACTTCAATTGAAAGTATCCTTCTTTCCATGAACAGTACTTAGGTTTTTTTTTGGTGTACATTTTGTATAGTGGTGTGCCTTTTCCCTATTTCTTCTATCTTAGCTTGTATGGTTTTCTCCTTTGCTCTTTGTTATTCAAGGTTTTCATCCAGTTGGTGGTCTACTTCACCCAATAATTCTACATTCCTGCATAGGCACAAGTTGCCCATCATCCCCAGACAGAGCCACTGTTAGGACCTGCAAAAATTTTCAAGGCTGTCTGTAATTTCCCCTGGTCTCTAAAATGGTTTTTTGGTCTTTGCCCTTAAACCCTAGTTCAAAAATTCAAAATTTCTAGCCATTGGAGGGGAAACCCTAGTCTATCTTAGCCCTATTATAATTATGTGTTACCTTTTTTAGTCACTAAAGTCCTAAAATGCCCATGTGCTAATTTTCACTATGACCACTTCATATGTTATGTGGTTAGGTTTTAATAGCGGGACCCCCTTTAATATTTTATCTCCAAAGCCTAGGTCTCCCATTTTATTTTTCCTAAGTGTTAGCCTTTAATTTGTGTGGTTGTCATTGTTTCACAAGACTTTTTGTTGTCAGAGTTTTTGACATGTGGTATAGTGATGAGGTGCCATCTATCTTAGTGGGCCTAGTCTTTTCTTGTCTTTAGATCTTACAGTGGTCACATGATCTCATGGAATATTCTTCCCCCATCAGATCATGCCCCGACCGTCTGATCTTCCTTCATGTTCATGCTGACTGGAGTGGGTCCACTGCCAAGTGTGCATGGGTGGCAATTTTCTAGTGGTTATGGGATGGTGAGGTGGAGTGTTGTCAGTGGGGCTAGTGTCAAAGGAATCTGTAGGGTTGTCAGTAGCACATGTAGATCTACGGTGGTCGTATGATCTCATGGGATCTTCTGAGCTCATCAGATCATGCACCCACCATCTGATTGATGGGGCTTATGTGCAGTGGGTCCAACGTGCCACATAATGCTTATGTGCTCATTTTTCATTAGCGGAGAGATTGGTGATGTGGCGGAGACTTTTCAAACAACTTTTGACTATTGCAGAGATTAATGAGTGCCGCTTGATTTGCCGGGAAGAAATTAGATCGATGGCCATGTTTTAAATCTAGCTGGTTAACCGTTGCTTTTGAAATTCAAATTTTTAGAGGGTTTTCCAGCGACCTAAAGACTGGTTTTTATTGCTTGATGGCTGGATTTGGTAGGATGTGATTTAACCAATTGCTGCAGAGTGGCCCAGGGTGTCTGATGACTGATTACAGGGGTTTTTGTACTGTGATGGAGTTGCTTGAGGCATGTTGCAGGTGGATAATCTACCTGTTTAACATGGTAAAATTCATGAATTTGTGATCTTCAGTACACAAGTCAAAGGAATTAACATAAGTGGAGATCATTGTGGATCTGTTTGCTCCATGTTGCTTGGTTTTCCCTCTAATGAATTTAATTGTTATTGAATTTATGGTTGGTTTGGTGGTTGAAACCCTTTCCCTAGTCATCTGTAGCTTGTTGCATCCTATTTTTGGGATTCCAAGATGACTAGGGGGTATATATGGTCAACTTTTTGATTTTTTTGTGGTTGATGATGTTACTGTTGATGATATATTGAAAGTTAAGGTAAAGGACTGAACCAGGAGAGCCTAGATTTTGGGTTTGTTTCCTAACATTTTGTTGTTCTGATAATGTAATGATTCTGAAGATTTTAATGAGAATGCACTTTAATTCCAATCTCAGATTCTTGTTTGTCTTCTTATTCTAATCTAGGGCTCATATATGTTAATGTCACAAAGTGAGTTAGCATATGGTAAACAAAGAGTATTGTGGAGTTATTTTTGAGTTCCTAACAAAGTTAGGATTAAAGTCTTTAAGGTGATTTTAGTGAGTTCATGGTTGGGTAAGAATTTGATGATCAGGTTTGGGAGTGAGAGGGATAATAGGCAAAGCACTTATCCTAAGTTTAGGAGTATTTGATGTAGGATTTTTAGTTGATTTATGTTATTGGGTGACTCTATGCCCTAGGTTAAGGCACTGATCCTTTCTCTGGAAGTAGTTCATCATCATCCACCATACATATAAATGATAAAATCTTTTAATCAGTTTGTAAAGGGTATAATGCATAACATTTTGTGATTCCTTTCAAGAAGTGAATCAAGGGTACATCGGCTTGAGCATCTAGGCTCAAAGTGTAGGAGGATCTCTTTGATCCTTGTTAATTGGCCCTTTTCCTTCAGACTTTGTAGTGGTGATAGAGTTAATGACATTAAGTTGTCAATCATAGTGTAAACCTACAAGTAGAAAGAAAAGACAACCAACAGCTACCTTGCATGAGCTCCGAGATATGACCCCGTAAAGATCATCAATTTCATGCTTAAGAGACCTTGAGGGACACATCAGCCCGGAGTCATCGGTGGTGGTCAAATGATTGTGTGTGGTGAACAAGGTTGCCACTAGCGTTTAACTGGCCATTCAAAGCTTTTCAAATAGATGGTTCCATGCTACGATTGATGGTTGGAAAGATACACAACGTTGGCCATTTGAACTAAGGAACACTTTGAGTTCTGACATCGACCAAGATTGTGTTGCCAAATTTTAAAAAAATTGAATCTCTGAAAACTAAGACAAGCTATTGTAGGCCCCCAAAACACAGTCCCATAGCAACTGACAGATTGACGCTACCTCACATGAGCTCTAAGATATGACCCCGCAAAGATTGTTGATTTCATGCTTAAGTGACCTTGAGGGACACTTCAGCCCAGAGTCTTCGGCGGTGATCAAAAAACTATACATGGAAAATGAGGTTGCCACTACCGTTTAACTGACCATTTAGAGCTATTTGAATAGACGGTTCCATGCTACGACTAATGGTTGGAAAGATACACAATGTTGGCCATTTGAACTGAGGAAACCTTTGAGTTCTAACATCGACCAAGAATGTGTTGCCAAATTTAAAGGAAATAGAATCTATAAAAAATAAGATAGGCTATTGTAGGCCCCTATAACATAGTCCTATAGCAATTGACAGATTGATTCTACCTTGCACGAGCTCTGAGATATGACCTTGCAAAGATCACCAATTTCATGCTTAAGCGACCTTGAGGGACACTTTAGCCCGGAGTCATCGGCGGTGATCGAATGGCTGTGCATGGTGAATGAGGTTTCTACTAGTGTTTACCTAGCCATTTGGAGCTGTTCAAATAGATGGTTCCATGCAACGACTGACGGTTGGAAAGATATGCAACATTGGCCATTTGAACTAAGGAACACTTTAAGTTTTGACATTGACTAAGAATGTGTTGCCAAATTTAAACGAACTTGAATCTCTGAAAACCAAGATAGGATTTTGTAGGCCTCGACAACATGGTCTTATAGCAGCTAATGGATCGATGGTACCTCACATGAGCTCTAAGATATGACCCTGAAAAGATCATTGATTTCATGCTGAAGGGACTTTGAGGGACACTTCAGCCTAGAGTCATCGACGGTGATCAAATGACTACGCGTGGTGAATGAGGTTTCCACTAGTGTTTACCCAGCCATTTGAAGCTATTCAAATAGACAGTTCCATTCTACGACCGATGGTTGGAAAGATACACAACGTTGGCTATTTGAATTGGGGAACACTGTGAGTTCTGACATCGACCGAGAATGTGTTTCCAAATTTAAAGGAACTTGAATCTCTGAAAACTAAGATAGGATTTTGTAGGCCCGAACAACATGGTCCCGTAGCAACTAATGGCTTGATGCTACGTCACACAAGTTCTGAGATATGACCTTGAAAAGATCTTTGATTTCATGCTAAAGGGACCTTGAGGGACACTTCGGCTCAGAGTCATCGATGGTGATCGAATGATTGTGTGTGGTGAATGAGGTGGCCACTAGAATTTAACCAACCTTTTGAAGCTGTTTGAGCAAAAAATTCCATGCTACAATCAATGGTTTGAAAGATACGCAATATTGGCCATTTGAATTGAGGAACACCTGCGCCATCGTGCTCTCCCTTTCCATGACCGGCCTCTATGAAATTCCATAGATATTGAATTCCAATAATCTTACACATCCTACACAACCAATAAAACATCCGAGAATTCTTGAATTGTGATGCACAATTATTTGACCATATGATATGTCGATGATATTTTATGCCCCTATTTTCCAAATAACCATAAAATAGTTGATAGTAACCGTGTACAAACTCTATAGAATGTGAGTGATCATCGCTGATATAAAAATGATACTCCATCAATATCTTCCTATTCTCCTTTGTACTATCTCGTGCATGCATGAATGCTATATGAACAAATATAGCAACCTGTTGAGAGTTGTAATACTTTTCTTGCACCTCATTCTATGGTTGTAGTGTGTAGTTCTCTACAAAGTCCACAACTGAAATAATGGTATCAAGTGGGAATGTGTCCTTGCACAACTTGAATTGCATATCCAACCATTGTGCTCTATGTGTATGCCTTGCATACTCATAAATAATGTTTTTACAAAAAATGTCCATGAACTGATACACTGGAATTTTTTCAATTACTAAATCACATCTTTTAGCCTCTTTTCCATCTTTTAGATTGTATGTCATGGTCTTATATTTTTTAAATTCCACTATTTCATTACCGATTGCATGCGTACTCTCCATATGTTGACAAATTGGCAAATGTCACAAACCTCTGTAATTTTTGCATGTACCATTCAAGCACGAGAGCTTGTAAAATTATTGACCATCCACTCTTTCACATAAAATGGTATATATTAATTCCCTTGAAGATCTAGGTGGGACATTTATCTTACAATCCCACAAAACATTGTTAGAGTGCAAATCTACACATGTCTTCCTATAAACCTCAAAATGGTTAGAAAATTCAATATGTACCCTACAACAACAAGTTGTATGTGTGTGATTTGTCTTCACATAAAAAGATTTACACATTTCAAAATATCTCTAACTAATTTTAATTTGAGGATACATATGCATAAATTTTGCAAAGAATTATGTCTGAGTTGAATCCAAAAAATGTTTTGGATGTGGAGCATGAATTCAACTACCAATCCTCCTTCTTACAACATCTCTTTGATTAGGAGATACCCATGTATTATTCTTCCAAAATTATTCAATCGAGGATTTCAAAGCTTCAACAATTGCTTTATCTTTTCGCGGTAGTCTACCAGAAAATGCCTATAACTCATTTCTATTTGGATCTTCCACTCTTTGATGCCTTCCTAGGGCTCTCATTAGAGACTTATTTTCAATGTTTTTCTTGTCTTTCTAATGAATCGAGATTTCTTCATTTAAGTGCTTACTATCATTGATGTAAGTACACATCATGTGACATTACTATCTTTCGTGCATGATGTAGAACCCACACTCTCATATGCAGTCATTAGATTCTTTACAATAGATTTTTCACTTGACTCATCCATCCTTCTTAGCCCAAGAATATTCATGATGGGCCTAAATTTCAGATTTCTCATCATTTCAACAAATAGTTGACATCTTCCTGTCATGTTTAAATTCTCAAAAAATGATCTCCAAATATGATTAGCATTTCTTTGACAAGTACGCTTAAGAATCTTGTCAATCATTGCTTGGCAAATGTTAGTATCAATATCAATCAAATATTTTAGCTTTCTATAAATAATTCTAGGAGCATCAAAAATATTATGTGTGAATTGCGTAGCATCTTGAGTACCTTCAACATGAGATGATGTTGTGCCTACACCTTGGGATGTAGATAATGGTGTGCCTTCAACATGAGACGATGTTGTGCCTACACCTTGGGATGTAGATAATGGTGTGCCTTCAACATGATACAATTGTGTACCTCCTCTTTGGGATGTAGACAATGGTGTACCTTCAACATGATACAAGGGTGTGCCCACATCTTCGAAAGTAGACAATGGTGTGGCTTCAACATGATACATTGGTGTGCCTCCACCTTCAGAAGTAGAAAATGGTGTGCCTTCAACATGATACATTGGTGTGCCTCCAACATTGGATGATGATGTCTTTTGAACTTGGGAACTCATAGATGATGTCCCCGCATCTTCATAATTCAATTTTCTTGTTGTACGCAAGTTTCTCATTCGTTGTCTTTTTGTTTCCAATTCCAATTCTCTCTTACTTTGTATTGATGTTTCATGCTCTTCATCCAAAGAAAAATATTCTTGTATGGTATCTAATTTTTTTTGTTCATGAAGTTGTCTCATTCTTTCCCTTTTCTTCTCTTTGTCTCTTTCATGCTCTTCTGGTGTTAAATTCTTTTCTCATTTCCTTGGCATGATGATGATTTCTACATATGAATTGATTATAATTTTAAAAATATAATATAAATGTAAAACAATAAGTCAAATTATAATATAAACCTCTTACAATATGACAAATTATAATATAAATTTATTATAATTATATCAAATTATGTATTAAACAAGTCTATATCATACCAATTATAAACCAAAACACTCTCTATTCACATTTGACATGTAAAAAAGTAAAAAACTTACCTCAATCGATAAATTTTGATGATAATAATTGACTTTCACAATTTGATGTTGATTTTTAAACAAAATGAGGGTGCGCATTGATAGAATATGCTTTTTTGTCACTATCAACACCATGAAAAGTGAATACTTGTTGGATTATATGCAGAACTCAAACAACATACAAAAAAAGGGGGCCTCTTTCATGAGATCCTTGGCAAAGAAGACCATTTTTTTTAGTTTTGCATAGCATGAATGCACTATAGCATGTGTGCCCTATGGAAAACTAAAAAGTGTGTATCTATTATTCAGAAGGTTGTAGCCTTCAGCCCTTTGAGTAGTGTGCTCTCGGACAGTGTGTCCTCACCCCTAATAGGGTTAATTATAAAAGACTCCTAATAGGGTCTAAACCTTGACCAGGTCACTATACTAAATATATTTTAAAGCAACTCCTAGCAGGGTTAAGGATCTTCTAACAAGGATCATAAAATACTACTGTAGATTATTAGTGGGTGTTAATTCCCACCAGGGTTTTTACCTATTTGGGTTTCCCCATAACCAAAATATTGGTGTTGTGTTCAAGTGTTCTTTCATTGTGTTTATGATTTATGTTTAAGTATACTTAATTGGATAAAGAATTGAAACTTGTAGATAAATAATTCACCCCCCCCCTCTTAGTCATCTCTTAGGACCATTCCTAACAATTGGTATCAGAGCCAAGTGCCTCAGAGATAAATTTTAATAGCTTGAGGTTGATCAGATGGCATTCTTTAGAAAAGATAGTCCTAAGTTTGATGGAGAGAATTATCTTTATTGAAAGAACAAGATGATGACACATTTGGAGTGCATTGCTTTTGAATTTTTTGAAGTGGCTATCAAGGAAGTTGGGATCCCCTCTCTAGAAAATCTAGCAAAGGATTATGCTACTAGCAAGTAGAAGGATTTTTTCCATCAGAATGTAATAGAAAAAGAATCCCTTATCAGTGCCCTATCTGATAGTGAGTTTTCATAGATAAAGAAAGTAGACACAACTTACAAGATATGGAAACACCTAGAAGACATGTTTGAAGGAGATAAGTAAGCAAAGAATGTGCGTAGAAAGACATGGAAGAAAAATTAAAATACATTGGAGATGCTACCTGAAGAGAACATAAGAGCCTACAACCAAAGGATCAATGAAGCAGTTGCTGGAATTAGAAACAATGGTGGTGAAATCTCAGAAGAAGACATCATGGATAAGGTGATGACTACCTTGACACCATAATATTAGAACAAGATAAACATCCTTGATGAGACTATGCAATTTTCAAAAAATTTCAAAAGAGAGACCTTAATCAACAAGATTGCTGCATTTGAGATATCAAGTTTGAAGACAGAGCCTAAAAGTGAGACAGCCTTCAAAGCTTCGGTCCATGGTAAGAAATCCTTGAACACCTCTGGTAATTTTGATGATGATGATGAAGAAGAAGCCCTATATAATTGTAGACTAGGATTTGAGCGTGCACCTAAACCTGTTTTGAAGGCCAAAGACAAACAAACGTCATAGCATATTATCAAATCAAATTTAATGGTAAACAAACTAAAATCAAAGCCACCTCAGTTTAAGCCTAAAACGGATGCGCCCATGCACCGTTTGATATGCTTGGATATAAATGGATGTGGGTGTGCAAACTCAAGCACTTGGAGCATGCAAATAGGATGATTTGAGGATCAAGAAGACCCAAAATGACACAAAATAGGTATGAGGAACCTATTTTGCCTCAAAGGCCTCAAGAACACACAAATATGCAAAGCTAAAAGATGAACTAAGATTGATTAAACAAGAAATGAATCTATGTTAATCCAATTAAGCTAATTTAAATGTGATTTAAGCTTGAAAATGATCTAAAATGATGAGTTTATGCTTATGCTAGAATGAAAATGGCATTATAACTTTTCTATTGAGTTTGAGAGTTGAAAGATGATTTGCCTTAGGAAGTGAGGGTATTTATAGGAAAAGGGAAGGCCTTGGTTAAAAAAGATGAGTCAGAGTTAGGGCTAAGGTTAGGGTTGAGTCAAGGACAAGTGTCCTGACAAGTGTCAAGGGAGGATTGAGTTGAAAGTTTGAGGGCATGTGCACAATTTGGTAAATGTGCCCAAGGCCAAGAGGTGGCAAGGAAGGGATAAGAAGGTCTTAAATGCATAATGAATGCATGTAAGAAAGATAAGGAAGGCTTAAATGCATCCTTAAATGCATTTGCAAGAGGTGGCCATCTTTGTTGACTAAGGAGGATGACTAAGAGGAGGTTAGCATAAGTTTTGGTAAACCTTTTGCTAATGGAATGTGACAAGATTAGAAAGGGGATTAGGATTAGGATGGGTGAAGAGGTTGGGTTGAGAAGTTTCTAGAAGAGTCTAGAGTTTTCTTAGGTTTTATGGAATAAAAGTTTATTCATTCCAAAAGCTTAAGTTTGGGAAAATTTATTGAAATATTTTCAATAAATATGAAAATTAAATATTTAATCTTAATTAAATATTTTGAGTTGAGATTAGGGTTAGAAAAGATGGGATTAGCCTTTTAATCGAAATTAAGAAGGGATTAGAAGATTTTGGAAGAGGTTAGTGGTTTTAGGAAAAAAGGCCAACTTTTGGTCAAAAAATAAATTAATTATTTTTTGGGGGATTTTTGGTCAATTTATTAATTAAAATAATTAATAAATAGGGGATTAATGTTTAAATAAGATTTAAACATTTTTGGGAGGGATTTCTTAATTAAATATTTTTAATTAAGAAAAAAGGATTTAATGCCATAAAAATAAATTAATTAATTAAATAAATAATTAATTAGTAAATGATGATGTCATCAGGGATTTTTCAGAAAATAAAAATACTTTATTTTCTAAAGGATTTTTAGGTGTCTACATTTTGCCCCTCTTTGATGCGATGCCGCAAGTGGCATGGCTTCAAAGACAAGAAAATAAGATGCCCAAGGCTAGAATTAGAAGAAGAGGGTACGACGCTCGGGTGGACTGGAAGAAAGAGGATACATGCCCCGGTGGGACAAAATCATGGAAGATGTGCCCAGTGGGACAAGGAGAAAGAGGGATTATGCCCTAGGACAGAGTGTGCCCGGCGGGATGAGGAAGGAAGGGCCTAGGAAGAAAGGGGAGATAAATAACCTCACTTCTAAGAACAAATATGGATGATATGCAAGATGAGATGGAAATGCAAGATGCAAGATGCAGCTATATGTAAAGATGCAAGATTAATCTATATGATAAATGCAAGGGACCAGATAGCTCCAAGTGCAAACGGGAGTGCACAACCTAGATTTAATATAGCTATGTTAGAGACCTGCCAAAGATACTGGGATCACGAGGCCTGTCAACAACGTCGCAGAGGACTGACGAGGACTGACGCTAAACAAACACACAGGGTTGCCCCAACATCACACATGAAGTGCAGAGGCGACATGGTGGATCCGATGCTGAAGGAACCACAAACACACAACTGACTCACAGGCAGAAGTGAAAGATCAAAAGACCTTGCCCCAGATTATCCACACACGTAGCACACCATGATATAAAGAATCGTGGTGACCCTGGTGGGATAAAGAGAAGCCAAAAAGATTAACAAGACCCAAAGGACAAAAAATCCAAGATCAAAATGATAACTCCAAAAAGACATCCTTTGCCAAGGAGAGAGATTAGGTTTGATTGATGGTGGAAAGATTGGTCGGACAGGAGGAACGATATATCCTCAAGGACCAGGATGGAAGATTAGGTCAGACAGGAGGAACGATATATCCTCAAGGACCCATGGGTTGGTGAGAGAATAAGTGTAGTTGTTCGCTGGCAAAAAGCTGAAGTTCAAGGAATAATCAGGATGAGCAAGGATAAGTCATCAATTGATGTTGCTGAAGCACAAGGCCTGAGTGGGACTACAAATTTTCTGAGGCTGGGGATGGGACAAGATATTTGATCAAATGCTGCTGCAGGACGGACAAAGGTTATGTACAACAAGGAGGAACGATATGCACAAGGGATATGTACAGAAGCTCAGGATTGGGGATAGGAAGATCACACTCGGTGGGACTCTCACTAGGACGGGGACAAGAAGGATAAATATAGGGAGGAAAGTGCTGTATAGGAAAGGGAAAGGGATATGGTACAAGATATGGTACAAAGCTTTGGAATAGGATATGGATTGCAGATGGGTTGGAGGAAGATGGAAGCTGAATGCTTGGAGGATAGGGGAGATGGAACTGTTGGGAGATCTGTTATGGATGGAGGAAGAGGACAGTAGCTGAAAGGACAACTGAATAGATAAATAGCCCAGTTTACTATGTTGGTGCCTGTTTACCAGGTTTTCACCAACATACTTGTCCAAGGTGCTTGAATTGCCAAGTTTTCACCGTTTGGATGATTATTTTCTCTTTCTCTTTTCTTTTTTTCTTTTTTGCTTTTTTGTGCTTTTTTTGCTTTTTTGAATGTTTTTGGATTTTTTGATATATGCAGGATCAAGTTCAGGCATAGAACCTCTTCAGATGGATGATGTTGATAGGATCATTCAAGGGCTCACCTTCTGGTGTTGATAGCTGATAGGCTCCCGAGCTGAAGGATGCGGTGACAACATAGGGGCCCAACCAAGTAGGCTCAAACTTGCCTTTCTTTTCTCTATTTGCTAGGACCTTCTGATTTTCTTTAAGGACCATGTCACCGACCTGGAATTGTCTAGGATGGACCTTTTTGTTATAAATCCTTTTGAGTCAATTTTGGTATGCCACCAGGTGATCGTAAGCTTGCTGTCTCTTTTCATCTAGCAGATCTAGCTATGTGAGCCGGGCCACATGATAGTCTTCATCAGTTGTATAGTTCTTCATGTAGACGCGCAAGGATGGGAGCTCAACCTCGATCGGTAGAACGGCTTCAGCACCATATACAAGAGAGTATGGGGTGGTGCCTGTGGGAGTGCGATAAGAAGTGCGGTAGGCCCAAAGGGCAGGATTGATTTGGAGGTGCCAGTCACGACCAGAATCATTGACAACCTTCTTGAGGATTTTCAAGATAGTTTTGTTAGTTGCCTCAGCTTGGCCATTTCCTTGAGGGAAATATGGACTGGAGAAACGGTGATGGATGTGGAGTCTGGCACATAGATCATCTACATGCTGATTTTCAAAAGGTGTGCCATGGTTTGTGAAAATGGTAGATGGTATGCCGAAGCGGCAAATGATGTGGTAAAGGATGAACTTGGATATTTGGATGCCAGTGGTTAGGGTGAGCGGAATCGCTTCAACCCATTTGGTAAAGTACTTTGTGGCTGTTATGATATACTTGTGTCCATCCAAAGAGAGGGGGGTGATCAAGCCAATGAGGTCGAGGCCCCAACATGAAAAAGGCCACAGTGGTGCAATAGGCTGTAGATCCTGTGCTGGTGCATGTATCAAATTGGCATGCTATTGACATGGGAGACATTTCTTGACAAATTCACATGCATCATGTTCCATTGTTGGCCAATAATATCCAACTCTAAGCAGCTGCTTTGCTAGAACCATGCCACTCGTGTGGGCACCGCAAATTCCAGCGTGAACTTCTTGTAAGGCCAGGACGGCCTCGTTTGAGTCTAAACATCTAGATAGGACATTATGATACCCGCGACGATATAGGGTGTTGGCTACAAGAGTGTAGCAGGAAGCTCTGCAAATAAGGTTTTGGCGTTGGTTATTGGTGAGATGGGGAGATATGATACCATTTTTTAGATATGCATGGATGTCGTGGTACCATGGGGATTGGGGACCAACCAAGACACACACCATGTTTGCATCGGTGTTCTAATAAGCTGGCAAGTGTAGCTGCTCGACTAGAAATTCATATTGTGTTGCGTCACGTGGGATTTCCAATAAGGATCCGATGGTTGCCATTGCATCTGCTGCTTTGTTTTGAAGCCTTGGGATCTGATTGAATTGTAGATGTAGGAAATGCTCTTTCAGTTTATCGACCAGTTGCTTGTAGGGTAGCAATTTGTCATCCTTTGTCTGATACTCATCAAGGACTTGCTTGATAATGAGCTGTGAATCTCCAAAGACTTGTAGTTCTGTGATGTTCCATTGGATAGCTGTTCTGAGACCTGAGATGAGTGCCTCATATTCTGCAATGTTATTGGTACAGGGGAATCCCAACTTGAATGATTTTGGAATATAGTCACCTTGAGGTGTGACGAATAGGATTCCTGCGCCAGAGCTATGGGATGTGTTGGAACCATCAAAGTATAGTTTCCACATGGGCTGCTCTTCAATCATGCATAAGTGTTCATCAGGGAATTCCATGATTAGTGGATAGGCATCCACCAGTGGTGCTTCTGCTAGCTGATCGGCAATGACTTGCCCTTTGATTGCTTTGCGATCTATATACTGAATGTCAAATTCACTGAGTAACATGACCCATTTTGCCATACGGCCTGTGACAGTTGTCCTTGATAACAGATACTTAAGAGGATCCACCTTTGATATGAGCTTGATTGTGTGGCTAAGCATGTAATGTCTAAGTTTTTGAGTGGCAAAGACCACTGCTAGGCATGCTTTCTCCATGGGTGAATAGTTAAGCTCATAGCCCACAAGAGTGTGACTGATGTAGTAGACAGCTCGTTCTCTATTTTCATCATCATGCTGTGCTAGGATTACCCCTAGTGCTGTAGCTGTTGTTGAGATGTAAAGGATGAGTGGGCATCCTAGAACTGGTGGTACTAGGATTGGAGCGTTAGCTAGATACTCCTTGAGCTTATCAAAGCTTCTTTGACATATGGGATCCCACTTGAAGTTGGTGTCTTTGCATAAGAGATGTGAGAAGGGTTGGCACTTGTCTGCTAGTTGCGAGATGAACCGCCGAACTGATTGAAGCTTTCCCTGTAGGCTTCTGAGCTATTTGAGATTTCTTGGTGGAGGCATCTCTGTTATTGCTTTTACCTTTTTAGGATCGATCTCTATGCCTCGTCTAGAGATGATGAAGCCTAGAAGCTTACCAGATGTTACGCCAAAGACACATTTCTTAGGATTTAACTTTAAGCCATAATGATTCAGATGATCAAATACACGCTCTAGGATGTTGAGGTGCTCATCTCTTGTTTTGGATTTTGCAAGGATATCATCCACATAGTCCTCAAGGATCTTGTGGATCATGTCATGGAAGATTGCTGTCATTGCTCTCTGATATGTGGCCCCTGCATTCTTTAGCCCAAATGGCATCATGTTGTAGCAGAAGGTACCCCATGGGGTTGTGAATGCTATTTTATGTTGATCTGCTTCTGCTATATGAATCTGATTGTAGCCTAAAAATCCATCCATGAGTGATAGCATTTCGTGACCCGCTGTAAGGTCTACGATCATGTCTATGTTAGGTAGCGGGAAATCATCTTTAGGACATGCCTTGTTCAAGTCCCTAAAATTAGTACAGATTCTAATGTTGCCAGAAGGCTTTGTGACTGGCACCATGTTAGAGATCCACTCTGAATAATCTATTGCTCTGATGATCTTAGCTTGGAGGAGCTTCTCAAGCTCTACTTTGATGAGCAATGCTACCTTTGGATGCATTTTCCTTAGCTTCTACTTCACTGGCTTGACGTTTGGATCTACTGATAGGTGGTGAACAAAAAGGTTTGGATCAAGCCCAGGCATATGGGCGTATGACCATGCAAAGTTGATAATGGATTCCTTGAGCAAGGCACTGAGAGCGATTTCTTCTCCTTCTGTTAGGTTGACTGCAATGTAGGTGATCCTTGGACATTCTTCTATTCCCAAGTTGATTGACTTGGTTTCCTCTATGATGATTGGAGATTGCTCTAGTCTATAATCTTGGATAGGGGGAAGAGGCAAGGCTTCATCTTCTAGCGCCTGAATTGCCAGGTTTTCACTAGAAGATACGCCCTTTATTTTTACTATTTTGGAATCAGAATGTGCCCCAAGGGGGTTTTCACATAAAGACTCATGATGTTCTCTTGCTATTTCATTTTTGTGACTAAAGCTTGCCTCTTCCCCAAAATATCCTTCTGGGTGAAGCTGATAGACAGAGGTTGATGTTGGATCCTGTTTGCTTGCTGGATCTGATGCCCCCATGAATTCTAGGAGTGCTTGTGCGCTTTGGAACTCGTCGATGTGTACGATGCTTGGTTGGTCCCAATTTATGAGGTCGGGGTTTGTGAGGGGAAGATCTATGAGGTTAATGGAGAGTTGTTGGAGAACAGAAGTCCCCAAGAGGGTGTCGTCGGCAAAGATATCATCGTAGGATCGGATGTCTTTCTCTTCGGGGATGTCTTTGATTTCCACGAGGTCATCCCGACTATTCAAAAAGTTCACGTTGGTCATGTTAGTGTCTGCAGTTGTGGTATTGGGCTCTTGTTCAAGTAGGTGAGAGGTATTAAAGCCAAGTCCTTGCTGTTCTGGATTTTGGGATGGTATGATAGGAAAAAAATTTTCGTCCTCTTGTGGTCCTAGACCACCACCTTGATAGTTATAGTGTTCTGTGACATTTTTGTAGGGGATTGGATATTTCTCTTTGAAGTACTCAAGAAGTTGTGTGTCACGTGATGGGGGATCTTTGTATAACCATTTGTTAATATCTGGATCCATTTCTTTGCTGTTGATGGTACCATGAGACTCAAAAGTCATGTTTCCGATTTGCTTGAGCTTATAATGTTCCTCAACAGGCTTGTTTTGACAACTTGGGCACCCTTGAGTATGTGGATCACGTGGAAGAGCCCCTACAGCAAATGCATCACTGAGGCTGTATTCGCCACAACCCTGGTTGTTGATCTTGATGGATGATAAGGTGGAAGAGAGGATGGTCTCTGGATCGCGATGGGATCAGGATGAGCTAGCAATAGAAGTACTAATATCGGTTCCAGGACAATGAGTAGAATGAGGGAAAGATGCTTCCATCGCAAGGTAGTATGCGAAGGGGTTAGGATCAGCGTGGATGGTAACCTTAGTGCCTTGATGTGGAAACTTGATGCACTGATGGTAAGTAGATGGTACGGCCTTAATGGAATGGATCCATGGGCGGCCGAGAAGAATATTAAATGGTAGGTTGAGATCAACAACGTGGCAGACAGTATCTTGCATTGCTGGGCCTAGCTGGATAGGCAAGGTGATAGTACCTTCAGAGGTACGCTCCAAGTTATCATATGCTTTGATGGTGATCATCTCATGTTGTATGTCGGCCTCCGTGAACCCGATCTTCTTGATGAATTTTAATGTGCACAAGTTCAGGGCTGAGCCATTATCTATTAAAACCCATTTGATGGCAAAGTCTCTGACCATGACGGCAATGCGGAGAGGGAGAGTATGGTCAGGAGCGACATCTGGTATATCAGATTCTTTGAAGGATAAGGCACATGCTGCTGATAGGTGTCCCACAAGAGTTTCAAACTGAGTTGTGTTAATATCCGTGGGGACATGGCCTTCTTTTAGAGCTTTGTCCAGGATCTCCTGATGGATGGGTGATGTGCGGAGCAAATCCAAGATAGATATTTGGGCTGGCATGTTCCCAAGATGCTCTATGATATTGTATTGTGCACTTGGTGCATTATGCTGTGTTGCGCGTGCATTTGATGCTAGCCTAGTGTTAGACTATGCTGTGGATGCAGTAGACGTTGGCCTTGGAGGAGCAGCTGATCTCGGAGGAGCACCGGCAACAGTTATCCTACCACTGCGGGTAGTTGCAGCACATTGTCGATCCGGCCCTCTGACGTGGATGGTATTGATGGTGGGCTCATCTTGGATGGGCTCAACTTGAGTTATGCATCCGACATACTTGTTATAGTTGATGTAGGCCACTGTGTGATCTTTTTTCTTGCCTTTGCCATGATTTTGAGGCAAATTGGCATTGGCTTGATTCTTCCCGATATCGTGTTGAGGAAACACATTTTGATATATTTGCAAACCGGAATTGGGTGAAGCTTGATCTAGTGCATCGACTTGGATTTCCTTGCGATCAATGAGATCCTGGATGTAGTTCTTAAGCCGCATGCACTTCAATGTTGTGTGCCCCTTCACATGATGGTAATCACAGTATTCATGTTCTTTATACCAATCAGACTTTGGTGTGTTGTCATCCTTCTATGGGATGGGCGGATATGTGATTATATTTGCCTTGGCTAGCCGATAAAAGATCTGATCCAGAGGCTCACCCAAAGGTGTGAAAGTCCTCTTTGGATTATTCTGATTGTTGGGTTTGTTCTGCCTTGGGGCAACATTAACTGCGTTAACAGGATTGCCCTGACGTGCTGGCTATTGCTGTTGGTATTGCTGCTGATACTGTTGCACAGGTGGTTGATGAGCTTGAGGAGGCTGCTGATAAATAGGTGCTTGATATGCGGGAGCTGGGGGTTGCTGATAGATGGGTGCTTGTGGTGGTTGGTATGTTTGAGCTGGTGTAGGACTAGCCACAATGAATTGTATATTTTTAGTGTCAATGGCTCCATCTGTAACAACATTCTTGTTACGATTCCAGTAACAGGATTTATCATTGTTGGGTTTGTTCTTGGAATCATCCTTGAAGTGACGAATAGTGCCTTCATCTAGGAGAGCTTTCTCGATGCCTATGCCTTTGCTCTTGATGTCTTGATATGTCTGGAGACAGTTCATTCGCATGTGATGGGATAGCTTTGGATGCAGGTTATCAATGAAGATCTTTGTTAGATGCTTCTCTGGCAGTTGATATGATAACCTAGTTGTAAGATTCTACCATCTTTGCAAGTATTCTCCAAGGCTTTCTCCATCTTTTTGCTTTGAGTTGCATAGGTCTAGCAAGGACAACTCATTCTCCACATTATGGGCATAGTGTGTGATGAACTTCTCAGAGAGTTCAGCAAAGGTTTTTATTGTCCCATGTGGTATTTTGTAAAACCACTCAACAGCAGTTCCTCCCAAGCTCTTGGGAAACAGGCGCAGGAGATAGTTATCATTGTAAGCCACTTCTTGGCATGCCATGTAGAACTCTTTGATATAATTTATTGGATCTCCTTTCCCCCGATACTTGTCGAACTTGGGCATCTCAAAATGCTTGGGGAAAGGGATAGTTGCTATGGACCGATCGAAGGGATATGAGCACACCTCTTCGAACTTGTATGTTTTATTCTCTGTTCCACTTTGTAGCTCCTTTAGAGCATTTTTCATTGCTTCCCACTCAGCATTGAGTGGTGAGGGAACTGAGACTTCTACTTGTGATGGAAGTTATGGAACTGGATATGGTGCTTGCTGTGGATAAATGGGTTGGAACTGATTTTGGGGCAATGGTTGCTGGGGATATTGTTGGTGTGGCATAGGGGGATATTGTGGTAAATGATATGGAACCGCTTGATGTTGTTGGGCTGCTTACTGTTGTTGAACTGGCGGTTGTTGTAGGACTGCTTGCTGATATTGGACATTTGGAACTTGCTGTTGTAATTGATGGGTGGGAACTTGTTGTTGCTGGGGGATGATAGGGTTTTGTTGCTGAGGCTGATAGCAAGGGACTTGCTGTTGTTGAGGAATGATGGTTGTTTTCTGAAAGGGGACATGTGGTTGCTATGGGGGAGGCTGTTGGAACAATGCTGCTTGCGGGTATGATGGTGGTAGTTGCTGAGGTTGGCTTTGGGTTTGGCTGATATAAGTTGGGTGCATGCCTGCATTACTTAGAGGTGGAACAGATGTGGGGAAGCTAGAAGCAAAGGGTGATGGGGTAAGATAGCTAGGGAAAGTTGGCTGTTGAGGTGGTGGAACTTGCTGGAAGGTATTTGAGATTTGGGACGAATAGCTTGAAGCCGGTGGTGGTTGGGGTAGTTGCTGCTGTGCTGCTTGGGCGAAGGCAGTTTGTTGACTTGAAACTATAGATGTAGGGGATTGAGATGGGATCCCCCATGCCTTCATTTCTTCTTGTGTAAGGCCCCACTGAGAGCTTGTGTTAGGGTGCACTGCAACGGATGATGGAATGGTAGGAGCAATGGGAGCTTGGGACACGAATGATGTTTGAGAGAAAGGAGCTTGTTGAGGTTGTGGTTGAGCGGATGCTTGTGAGGAGGAAATTGAAGGAAACACCCAAGAGAAAGATGAGGTTGGAATGGGAAGCGATTGTGCTAACCCCAAAGAAGAAGGTACAGGTGCTTGGGGGGTGAAGGGTGACGGTGCTCCTTTGATGGTGAAAGGCGTTGCTTGACTTGCGGATGGCGGCGGTGTAAAAGCTTGTGTGAGAGGTGGAAGCTGACTTTGGGTTTGGATTTGGGCTTGGGCAGCCATAGCAGATGATGAAGCAAAAGGGGTAGGAGATGGAGTAGATGGCACTGCAGCTTGTGTTGTGGGACTAGCGAGGCTTCCTTGCAAGAAAAGGGGAATGGTGGAAAGCTCTTGGGGTGTTTGCATGATAGGATCAGGGAATGATTGGTCAAACGGAGAATATGCTTGTGCTGCAACTTGGATAGTTTTGATGGGGATGCGTGGATAGAGAGATGGTGGGATGGAGGTACTTTCTGGTAGATACTGGGCAAATGTGCTTTGCTGATGTTGCGGTACAAGGGTATTGGTCACTGGTGGGCTTTTTGGAGGATTTGCAAATGCTTGGATTACCAACGGGGATGAAGGGATGTTTGGATCTTCACATGGGTTATTGGCTTGGATCTGGGGATTGTAGGTCATCATGGCATTGGTGAAAAGTTTGGGATCAGATGAGGTTGTTGGTGGATAAGGATTCATGCTTCTTCTTTTCCGAGATCTGGTCTCAACAGGCATGGAGATGCAAGTGCTAAATGTATGCAAGATGTTTGGCTAAAAGATGTTGATGGATGCAAAGTTTGATGAACTTCTAAAGATGATGACTTCTAAGATGCAAATGCAAAGATAGGGATCAAGATGGCGATGATGGAAGCTGGATGGAATGGATATGGATCAAGACGGTGGAGGAAAGATAGGTTGCTGGTGAAAGATTACTAAGTGGTCAACAAATGAGCTGCTATTTTTCCCAAATGGAGGATCAGAGATATGATGGGGTCAACCTAAGATAGACTGATGATCTTCGGTCAACAAGTTTCTTATCAATGCACTCCAATCTCTTGCTCGAGATGATGGCTATGCAAGGACAAGGTTTGATTTCTTTATGACAACACGTTGTGTCAAAAAAGAGGATGATGGTCTCTGATCTTGGATATAGGATAGGAACAACTCAAAAGGTAGAACACTAAGTGTTGGTGGATCTCTAGATTTGGAACAAAAGATGATGGATCTGCTGGAAAGATATGGAAAGCTGATGGGGGGAATGCTGGTGGAAAAGGTTTTGAAGGGTGAAGGGACAATGCTCTAGAAGGATGATGCAAGTGCAAATGACAAGGACTGATTCTAAAATGCTGGTAGGAGGATGAATGCAAATGCAACTAAGGTTTTGATTAATGATGCAAAGATGAAAGCTAGAATGAAACTAAGATGCAAGGCTGTTTGAGACAAGATTTCAAGATCTAAAGATGGAACAAGACATGAACAAGGATTTGGCTAATCTTCTGGCTCAAGGTTGACAAAGTGATGGTTAACTCAGAAATGGAAGGTGAACTGTTTGATGCAGGCGTTATGGGCAATGTTCTCAAGTCTGGCTTGGGATTTTTCCTCTGCTTGGGTTGCTTGGATAATGGATTGATAGGTCTTGGTGTTCTTCTTGGCAACTTTTCGCTCTTGATAGGCTTGGGATTTGGGCAACTTCGCTTGAGGATGTTTGCTCTTGCTGGGCATCACTTTGGAAAAGAGGCTTCTGATTTTGAGGCAAAGGTTTCCAATGGCAAAAGTTAAAGTCAAAGCAATCTCCGCAAGGGACAAAGCAACCCTGCGGGATACAAACAAAGACAACTGACTCTGACAAAGCTTTGAAAGTGTATGTTTCAACAAGTGTTTTCACGGAGTCTTTGACTATCAAGCACTTCAAACAAATCTACCTAAGGAAGGTGAGTATCAAAATCGCTTGCCCACAGCTTAGTATCTCCCAAAAGGGAATACAAATGGTGAGTAATCTTGAGGCGACCCGGTAAACCCCTTGGAATCGGTCCTTGCACAAGGATTTTGATACTTTCGGATGTAGATAGGGTAGCCTCTATTTTATCAGGTTTTTAATAGTTCCGTGGTGTCTCCATACCCGGTTTTTCTGATCATCCGTGACTCACTTAAGAGCCTTGCCAATAATGCTGGGGGAGAGGAATGTTTACCATCCCCTGACACGTGTTTGGCACGAACGCCCGGCGATTAGGAGATATAAGTGATTCTTTTGGACTTCACTTATTTGTATACCGGCCGGAGGGGATACCGGTTTGAGGTCGTTCTCCGAGGAGGAAGCGCTTCTCCTTGGACAGGCCTCGCTAAAAGTAGAACAGGTGAACTTGTCCAAGTTCAAATGTTCCACGTTGCTTACTCTAACAAGGATTATGCAAGAATTGAAAAACTCCTACATGCACATCAAGCAGATTTTGTTCATTTTCCCAAATTTGATTAAGTGATGTTTGAACTTTGAAATGAAGACACTCATGATTAGATTTTGATTTGTTCCTTTCTCCAAAAAGTAAATCAAGCGTTTGCAAGTTTTTTGACTTGGGCATTCAAGATTGAGTGTGCGTGTTGATTAAGAACTTTTAAAAAAGCTTTGTTTTGATCTTTAAGGCATTCAAGATTGTGTTTGCTTTTCAAATGGAAAATGACGCTTTAGGACCTAAGTTCTTCCTTTTAGCTTCATTCAAGATTTTGTTTTGACTCGTTTGAATGCAGATTTGATGTTCTTTTTATGCCCAAAAAGATATGATCATTCCTACTTTGCATGAATGCATTGTTAAAAATCCTTGATGTTGCAAGGATGCAAATGCCTTGATTAATTTTTTTGTTTTGTTTGTTAGAACAAATTTTGCAAATTTTAGTCCTTAATGCATTCAAGAATGATTTGGGGGTTCATTTTAAGCACTAAAATAAGGTGTGTATGATTTTTCTTCCTTATGGATTTTATTATTATTTTTGAAAAAAAAAAATGGCCATGACCTCCTTGCTAGAAGAAGAAGAAGAAAGGAGACGGAATAGAAGAAGAATATAGACAAGAAGAGGAAGAAGAATATAGACAAGAAGAAGAAGAATGGATCTAAGTGCTACGTCCACCTATAAGCTTTGAAAAATCTGAAAATGGTCTAAAACTCATCAAAATGTTTGCAAAGAACCCGTGAAGTGGGTCCCACTGGGCGTGCCAGAATGTAGACTAGGATTTGAGCGTGCACCTAAACCTGTTTTGAAGGCCAAAGACAAACAAACGTCATAGCATATTATCAAATCAAATTTAATGGTAAACAAACTAAAATCAAAGCCACCTCAGTTTAAGCCTAAAACGGATGCGCCCATGCACCGTTTGATATGCTTGGATATAAATGGATGTGGGTGTGCAAACTCAAGCACTTGGAGCATGCAAATAGGATGATTTGAGGATCAAGAAGACCCAAAATGACACAAAATAGGTATGAGGAACCTATTTTGCCTCAAAGGCCTCAAGAACACACAAATATGCAAAGCTAAAAGATGAACTAAGATTGATTAAACAAGAAATGAATCTATGTTAATCCAATTAAGCTAATTTAAATGTGATTTAAGCTTGAAAATGATCTAAAATGATGAGTTTATGCTTATGCTAGAATGAAAATGGCATTATAACTTTGCTATTGAGTTTGAGAGTTGAAAGATGATTTGCCTTAGGAAGTGAGGGTATTTATAGGAAAAGGGAAGGGCTTGGTTAAAAAGGATGAGTCAGAGTTAGGGCTAAGGTTAGGGTTGAGTCAAGGACAAGTGTCCTGACAAGTGTCAAGGGAGGATTGAGTTGAAAGTTTGAGGGCATGTGCACAATTTGGTAAATGTGCCCAAGGCCAAGAGGTGGCAAAGAAGGGATAAGAAGGTCTTAAATGCATAATGAATGCATGTAAGAAAGATAAGGAAGGCTTAAATGCATCCTTAAATGCATTTGCAAGAGGTGGCCAAGAGGTGGCCATCTTTGTTGACTAAGGAGGATGACTAAGAGGAGGTTAGCATAAGTTTTGGTAAACTTTTTGCTAATGGAATGTGACAAAATTAGAAAGGGGATTAGGATTAGGATGGGTGAAGAGGTTGGGTTGAGAAGTTTCTAGAAGAGTCTAGAGTTTTCTTAGGTTTTATGGAATAAAAGTTTATTCATTCCAAAAGCTTAAGTTTGGGAAAATTTATTGAAATATTTTCAATAAATATAAAAATTAAATATTTAATCTTAATTAAATATTTTGAGTTGAGATTAGGGTTAGAAAAGATGGGATTAGCCTTTTAATCGAAATTAAGAAGGGATTAGAAGATTTTGGAAGAGGTTAGTGGTTTTAGGAAAAAAGGCCAACTTTTGGTCAAAAAATAAATTAATTATTTTTTGGGGGATTTTTGGTCAATTTATTAATTAAAATAATTAATAAATAGGGGATTAATGTTTAAATAAGATTTAAACATTTTTGGGAGGGATTTCTTAATTAAATATTTTTAATTAAGAAAAAGGGATTTAATGACATAAAAATAAATTAATTAATCAATAAATGATGATGTCATCAGGGATTTTTCAGAAAATAAAAATACTTTATTTTCTAAAGGATTTTTAGGTGTCTACAATAATTTCATTTCTATGATTGATAAAAGAGAAAAGACAGGAAAAGGAAAAGGAAAATATGAAGGTCAATTACCATTCAAATGCTTTTCATGCAATAACATTAGTCACTTTTCATCTAAGTGTCCTACAAGAGTCAAAAAGTTCAAGAATAAATACAAGCCTAAGTATACAAAGGAATGCTACTATGCTGGAGATGGAGTATCAGATGAAGAATCATGAGAAGAGGATATTGGATTCATTGCTCTTGAAGATGAAAAGAATTCACAAGAGTTAGCACTGATTTTACAAGCAGACATCGGGACAGATTGGATCATTGATAGTGGTTGCTCACATCACATGACATGTGACAAAGATAGATTTGTTCATTTGGACAGATACAAAGGAGGCATGGTCAGATTTGGAGATAACACTCCTAAACCTATCATTGGTAGAGGAGCGATCACCCTAGATGGAAAGAATAGCACTAATGATGTTCTTTATGTTGATGGTTTGAAACATGACCTACTGAGTGTTGGTTAGTTTCTTGACAAAGGTTGCAGATTGGAGTTCAATGGAAACAAGCATATCATTAAAAATAAGGAAGGAGAAATAATTGCATCAGGTTCAAAGACTAAAGGTAATGTTTTTCAGCTTAATCTAGAAGCAAGTTGTTTTGTTGCTAAAGTAGGTGATAGTTGGCTATGGCACAAAAGACTATGTCATATCAACTTTGATAACATAGTTAAGATCAATAATGTTAAGGAAGTTAGAGACCTACCTTGCATAGCAAAGCTAGTTGATACTATATGCAGGGAGTGTGTAATGGGAAAGCATGTGAGGAATTCATTCAAGAGCAAGCATAATTCAATAGAGAACAAGCTAGATCTGATTCATACATACCTATGTGTACCAACTCAAACAAGATCATACTATGGTGAAAGGTATTTCATTTTGTTTGTAGATGATTATTCTAGAATGATGTGGGTTGCATCCTCAAAAGATAAGTTAGAAGCATTTGAGAAGTTCAAAATATTCAAAGATAAGGTTGAGAATGAATCTGGACTTAAGATAAAATGTCTAAGGTCGGATAGAGGAGGAGAATTCACCTTTGACAAATTTTATGAGTACTATGAAGAACATGGCATAAAAAGATAGCTAAGTGCACCTAGAACACCTCAATAGAATGGGATTGCAGAGAGAAGGAATAGGAACATCCTTGACACAGTGTGCACCATCATGATTGAACAAAAATTTGCACACACATATTGGAGAGATGCGGTCAATACAACAGTCTATACAATCAATAGAATACAACTAAGGCCTGGCATAGACAAGATACCTTATGAGCTATGGTTTGGTAATGTTCCCATAGTGAAATACTTTAGAATCTTTGGAAGCAAGTGCTACATCAAGAGGGATGAAGCAGTGGGCAAGTTTGATGCAAGAAGTGATGAAGGTATTTTTCTTGGTTACTCTACTAAAAGTAAAGCTTATAGATGTTTTAGCTTAAGATTGAAGAAGATCATTGAAAGTTCTCATGTTAAGATTGATGAAAAGTTTATGGTTTAAGAAAGATATCATGATTACTCACCTATGATTGAAGACAAACCTAGACCTTCCACTTGTGAGATAGTTGTTAAAGAAATGTTTGATAGTATCAATCTATTGTTCAATGACCTTGAAACAAGTGAAGAAAAAACTTAGAAGGAAGATGAGATAGTATCACCTAAAGTTCCAAAGTTTACATCTAGAAACCATTCCAATAATGACATCATTGGAGATCAAAGCGGAAAATTCTTAACAAGATCACAAACAAAGAATTCAGCTAGCAATGAGGTAGTATGTTTACTATCTCAGATTGAACCTTTAAGTGTTGAAGATGCATGTAATGATTCAGATTGGCATGATGCTATGAAAGAAGAACTAGATCAAATTATCAAGAATGACACTTGGGAACTGGTCCCAAGACCTAGTGATAAGAATGTGATTAGAACAAAATGGATATTCAGAAACAAGATGAATGAATATGGTATAGTATTAAGAAATAAAGCAAGGTTATTATGTAAGGGATATGCGCAAAGAGAAGGCATTGATTATTCAGACACATTTGTACATGTGAGTAGATTAGAAGCTATTAAGTTGTTTCTAGCTTATGCAATAGTAAAAAACTTCAAAGTCTATTAGATGGATGCCAAATCAGCATTCTTGAATGGAGAGCTAAAAGAATTATACATTGAGTAGCCAAAAGGATTCACCCTATCAAACAGACCTGATATGGTATGCAGATTGAATAAATCCCTCTATGGACTTAAGCAAACCCCTAGAGCATGGTATGAGAGACTTGATGGATATCTAATTGAAATTGGATTCAAGAAAGGAGCAACAGATTGTAATCTATTCATAAGAGAGACATTTGAAGGACTACTACTTGTAGCTATATTTGTTGATGACATTATCTTTGGAGGTAATGAAAAACTTAGTGTTGAATTTTCTAAGGAGATGCAGAGTGAATTTGAGATGAGCATGATTGGACCTATCAAATACTTTTTGGGATTGAATGTGTAGCAGATAGAGAAAGGTATTTTCATTAATCAATCCAAGTATGTGAAAGAGATATTAAAGAAATTCAACATGGATGATTGAAAAATTATGGGTACACCTATGATAACAAGATGCAAGCTTACAAAAGAAGATGATTCACCAGTAGTAGATATAACATTGTACAATTCTATAATTGGAAAACTTATTTATCTTACTCAAACCAGACTAGATATTTCCAATGTAGTTGGAATAGTTGGAAGATTTTCAAGAGAGCCTAAACAAAGTCACCTTATGGCAGTAAAAAGAATATTCAAATACTTGCAAGGCACTATAGATTATGGTCTATGGTATCCTAATTTAGAAAATGTTAAGCTTCATGTATATACTAATGCAGATTGGGAAGGATGTGTTGATGATAGAAAGAGTACATCAGGAGGAGCAGCATTCCTTGGTGACAGATGTGTCACTTGGACAAGCAAGAAGAAAAATTGTATCTCTCAGTCAACAACAGAAGCAGAGTATGTTGTAGTAGCCCTGAATTATTCTACAATTGTTTGGATCAAGTAGATGATAAAGGACTTTGGTATTCAGATTGACTATCCTATTGTTATTCATTGTGATAACACTAGCACTATCAATATGTCAAAGAACCCTGTAATGCATGCAAAGACAAAACACATTGAGATCAAGTATCACTTCCTAAGAGAGAAAGTGGCAGAGAAAGAAGTCAAGTTGGAATATGTGAGTACTAAAGATCAGTTAGAAGACATATTCACAAAGCCCTTACCAAAGGATACTTTTGAGTATCTCAGGGAGAAGCTAGGAGTAATTCCCTTTCCTGATTCTACTTAGAAGAAAGAAGATAGAGCATCAGTCCCCAGGGATTGATGGATGGTTAACTACTCTACTTTAGGAGTAGTACCGATGCTTAAAAGAGTTGGAACCCTTTGCCATTGATGTCAAAGGGGGAGTAATATATAGAGTCATGAAAAATGGAAGAAAAGAAGGAGTATTATACTAAGGGGGAGTAGTATTCAGTCATGAAAGAAGTTCAGTTGAGGAAATGGAGAATATTGAAGAATATTGTAGCAGATGGAGGACTCATCCTTGGGGGAGCTTTTGATGATGAAATGGAGAATGTTATAAAATAATTTCTCATTTGGGTTGATGGTGTTTTTCATTCCATATGTTGCCATCAATGCCAAAGGGGGAGATTATTGGAGATTTTCTAGCAAGCCAGTGCTGACTATATGTTTGTCATTGATGACAACATATGGTAAGTAGCATGCATTGAAGACTCATGTAGTAAGATTTGAGTATATGTTGCATGGACATGTTATCAGCATGATATCATGGTCATAGAGGTTAACTATTAGTACATATAGTTATATAGCAACTTGTGTCAGCAGTGTTCCTGACAGAGTTACATGCAGTGTTCTGTGAGTGATTCTCCATACAATCATCATGGAGCCTTGCACCTTTGGATATGTGATGAAGATTTATTAGTGATGTTACATTCATGGACATAGAGTCTAATGATTATTAGAAATGAAGTTATGCAGTCGTTATTCACCAATAACAGTTTCTTGTGTTTATTCAGAAGATCCGACATACACTATATTGGTTCTGGAGTTGCACCTATCATTTCAGTATGTGCTCTTGGATTAAGGATTGCAGAAGAGTTAAGAATGTTTGGTTAAGAGTGCATGATGTAATTTAGCTTGACAAGAAAGTTTTAGTTACTTTGGTAGAGCTGATAGTATGTAGCGTGCATCTACATTTATTAATATTGGACAGGTCCTAGAATGTGTTGTGTGCTTAGTAGAGCTGGTAGAATTGTTATTGGAGTATGTTATGGTTTTGCTAATATGATTTCAAGGTATTTCTAATAGGCTGACTTGATTATATCATTTGGAGGAAAGATATTTATAGGCAGTCATTTGTGATTGCTATGTATGGTTCAGAGTTGATTCTGAAGAGCAGAGAAAAGTGTGTGAAGTGTTGAGCCATTAGTAGAAGGTCTATGTGACCAAGTAAAGTGTTTGTGCTATAAATTGTAACTGATTTAGATAGTAGGTCAAAGAACAGTTCACCAAGATCCAGATAAAGTGTGTATCTATTATTCAAAAGGTTGTACCCTTCACCCCTTTAAGTAGTGTGCTCTCGGACAGTGTGTCCTCACCCCTAACAGGGTTAATTGTAAAATACTCCTAACAGGGTCTGACCCTTGACCAGGTCACTGTACTAAATATATTGTAAATAAAATCCTAACAAGGTTAAGGATCTTCTAACAAGGATCATAAAACACTAGTGCAGATTATTAGTGGGTGTCAATTCCCACCAGGATTTTTACCTATTTGGTTTTCCCTGTAACCAAAATATTGGTGTTGTGTTCAAGTGTTCTTTCATTGTGTTTATGCTTTATGTTTAAGTATACTTAATTAGATAAAGAATTGAAACTTTTAGATAATTGATTCACCCCCCCCTCTCAGTTATCTCTTGGGACTATTCCTAACAATTGGTACCAGAGCCAAGTGCCTCAGAGAGAAATTTTAATAGCTTGAGGTTGATTAGATGGCATTCTTTAGAAAATACAGTCCTAAGTTTGATGGAGAGAATTATCTTGATTGGAGAGAGAGATTGAGAGAGAGAGAGTGGGTGAAAGAGGGTAATAAGGGAAAAGATAGAGGGTACGGAGGTGGAGAGAGAGAGGATGGTGGGAGAGAGCATGTGTGTGTGTGTGTGTGTGTGAGAGAGAGAGAGAGAGAGAGAGAGAGAGAGAGAGAGAATGGTGGGAGAGAGCATGTGTGTGTGTGTGTGAGAGAGAGAGAGAGAGAGGATAGGATGGTGGGAGAGAGCATGTGTGTGTGTGTGTGTGTGTGTGTGTGTGTGTGAGAGAGAGAGAGAGAGAGAGAGAGAGAGAGAGAGAGAGGGTATTAAGGGAAAATAGAGGGTACGATGGTGGAGAGAGAGAGAGAGAGAGAGAGAGAGAGAGAGAGAGGGTATTAAGGGAAAATAGAGGGTACGATGGTGGAGAGAGAGAGAGAGAGAGAGAGAGAGAGAGAGAGAGAGAGAGAGAGAGAGAGAGAGAGATGAATATAGAGGGTAGGAAGGTGGGAGAGAGAATATGTGCGTGTGAGAGAGAGAGGGGTGAAAGATGGTAAGAAGGGAAAATATAGAGGATAGGAAGGTGTAGAGAGAGAGAAAGAGTATGGGGGGAGAGAGAGAGAGAGAGAGAGAGAGAGAGAGAGTACTCTCTTTCTCTCTCTCTCTTCCTCTATCTCTCTCTCTTCCTCTTCCTCTCACTCTAACTATTTCCCATCACTATTTAAATCTATGTCTTAAATAGGGCATGCACACTATTGAAATCAATGACTTTCATAGGGCGCATGCCCTATGAAAGTCATAGATTTCAATAGTGCGCTCGTCCTAAAGAGCATGCACCCTACAGGGTGCACATAATTTGTAAGGCATTGGAATTTACCAATCCTAAGGCTTGGATTTGCCTTGGAGATCCAACCCAAAGGCTTGGATGATTGAAATAGGCCTGAGACATGTTTTCCAACAGACATACAAAAAAATGACATCTTTTTTTGTGTGCTCCTCGTTAGGTTTACTCGTGGCTCAAGAACTTAAAATTCAAATGATGTGATATTGTAGATCTCTTTGTTACCTATCTAAGCATATAATTTATTTTGAATTCTGATTATGTTAAGTTTTTCAACTCTAATTTCTTTTGTGTGTATGTCCATTTTTTGTAAAAAACCAACATGTAGTATTTCGATCGTAGATTTTGGCTCGTTCATTGAATTTTGCAACAAGTTACATTTTTAGAAACTAGACTCCATTCTACACCCTTTAAAAAAAGGAAAATTTGATTTTCAATTAGTTTTAAATGATTTCTAGGGGGAGCACATAGAAATTTCATGTTTTTAGGATGTGTGCACTTCGTAAATTCATAAAAAATTATACATTCATCAAAAAATTACCAAAAAATTCTGGGATAAACTATGTGGTGTTAGCTAACTTCTCACTAGAGAGATTAAATTTTTTTTTAAAAAAAGTTAACATTTTAGGGGGAGCACACCAGACACTATGTTATGTTTTTTCACAAAAAATAGGACCACTTTTTGTGCTCCCCCTTTTTGAGGGCCTTAATCTGCACCATTTTCAAAATAAGTTAGTAGTTTAGGAACTAAATTTAGAGTATTACAACTCTTGTTTTTGTTGCATCTTAAAATTTTGAGTTTAACTATCTTCAATTTCTTTTTGAAGTTCAGATTTTGTTGATTTCAGGAAAAAAGTGGCATCTTATACCCCCTTTTTGGTCCCCCATATTTGTGCACTTACCCATCCATGGCTAACACAATTTGGAGAAGATCTAAAGGATGGAATTGAAACTTGTTATTGACATAACTACCGAGGAAGGTTTAAGAGGAAAAATCAATGAAGAATGATACGCGGCAATATGTGATGGTTGATATGAAAATGGTTTATCTATCTATATAAGAGATATGAGTTTCTTTATTGAAACATGCCGGAAGAAAGAAGACTGCAGAGATTTTGCATGAATATAATTTCATACATGCCTGATTAGACTGGTTGAAGGAGAACCAAACTATAGAACATTACCGAGCATCAGAGAGCTATTATTGAGTGAAAGTAAGTTGAGGAATTGAATTGAAATATTGATCAGAGGATTTTTATGGGCTTAGAATAGATCTGAACATCTGCAAATTGGGTTGTATTATAATCAGATCAACTACTATTTTAGTTTAACCATTGATACAAAAAATCTCCTAACTAAGTGGACTTAACCATCTTATGTTATGCCCCTATGTCATTCAAGGAATGTACATTATTATCTTATTGACCCATAGTGAATATTGGTTGAAAGTTAATTGTTAGTCTTAAATCATCTAACAAGGTCAAACCTAACAGCATGTTTGTAACCTTTAACAGGGTTGGCTCTTCACCGAGCTCACTTTAGAAGAGTGAAAATTATTTTGGGTTATCAGTCCCAGGTGGTTTTTTCCCTTAGCAGGTTTTCCATGTTAAATCATTGTGCTATGTATTATTTTGATGATTGTTTTATTGTCATAATTTACATACTGCATATTTGATTTGGTCAGTAATCATAGTGAGTTAATTATCTAGTAATCGGTAAAAGGCACAGACAGTTTAATAGTTTATGTTACCGAGATACACAATTTATTGAAATTGCTTTCAGAGTTACATCTTTGTATTTGGGACTGTAGGATAACTGATCTAACTGATTCACCCCCCCTCTTAGTTATTCTAACAATTGGTATCAGAGCATATTGGTTACTTTGATAGAAGTTTTAAGGACTTAAGAAGAAATATTACAAGATGTATAAGAGGGAAGTGTCAAAGCTGAACAAGGACAGCTTTTCTACATGGAAAAGTCAGATGAGACTTCACATATCTAAAATTGGAGATTCTGCATTACACTTACTAGACATTGGCTACATTCAACCATTGACTAGACCTTTGACTCGATCAATTAAAATATCGACATGAACACAACACAACTATGATAGAGATTGTTGTTTCTCTATCTGATACTGAATTTGAGGATGTCAAAGATTTCACTACAACAAAGGAGATGTGGGATAAACTTTCCCTAGTATATGGTAGTGATGCAAATGTGATGAGAGCCAAAGTTGAAATCTTGAGAGGCAGATTTGATGATATGAAAATGAAGGAAGGAGAAAACATAGTACAATACTCAAACTGAATTAAAGAGGTTGTCAATGCTATTTGTGGAGCTGTGATGAAGGGTGCTCCCCTTAATACCACAAACACATAACAAAAATAGAGAAACAACAACAATAATATGCAAGAACAAAAAATTGGCTTCTTATTATCTCCACAAATGTGGAATTACAAACTTTCAGAATTACAATATGCAAAGCCACATGGGCATTCCCTTACAATATTCTGTAGGACAAAGCCTCGAATCAATACCCAGATCTACTACCCAGAACTACCCTAGACAACACTACGAGCCTTCTTTATATAGGCAATTTCCACCGCCTGAGAAGGTTCTAGAAATTTAACCCTTAGGGCCGACCAAACTTAGAATTATTTTATTTTACAATTTATTACATCAAACTCAACTCAAAATGAGTTTTGAAACCCAAATAGAAATTTTGAAGAAAAATTATTTTTCGCCATTTCAGGTGACCCAACTTCTAAAGACCATAAGTCATCACCCGTTGACCTGATTGGCTATTATAACCCCATTCTAGAAACACCACGAAGCACTCTACAGGCTTGATTGGCACAAAGTGCTCATCACCCAAATTATCAACCTCATCCAGGGCCTCTAAAGCCTTCAAAATTGAGTTCAAAGTTTCTGTACCCTGCTACCAATACCGAAAATCTTCAATATCTTCAAAAATAGACCTGATCTAGCCATGAAACTTTGCTGGTAGGCTGATATGACTGAGATGAACCTCCATATGTAAAATTAGAACATTCTGAGATCGTCAAACCAACTTACTAAAAATAGCAAGTTTCCATAAATAGAAACTCTGCACAAGATAGCCCTTATTGAATACAAAAATAGAAATATTTTTGGGTGATGCAAGATTGCTCTTACACCCAAGATGCTCCTGCATCAAGCTGGTGGTATCATTGAGGATGATACTATGGTAAGTAAAATTTTGAGAACACTTTTGCCTATCTATGTAATCAGAATATCTGCAATTCATGAAATGAGGTCTGCACCTAATAGCACACTTACTCTTGATAGTCTAATTGGAAAGTTAACCACTTTTGAGTTGAACAATTATGATAATAGCATTGTACCAACTCTTGAGTTTGCTTTTATGTCTTCTCTTAAGATTCAAAAATCTAGTAGTAAGTACAATATAAGGAATGAAATTGATAGCAATACTGATGATGAGCTTGATGAACTAGAAGGACTAATGGCTCAGAGACTGCAGAAAGGTAAAGGAAGGTATAAGGGTAAATTACTTTTAGCTTGTTTTAATTGCAAATAAGTTGGTCATATTGTTGCTAGATGCCTAAACAGGAAAGAAGATGATAATGACAGAGACAGATCCAGAGGTGGAAGCTATGGAAGAAGGAACAACAAAGATAACCGACAATACAATAGAGATAACTGATAGTACAACAAAGAAAATTGATATCACAAAGATAAAGGTAAAAAGGTATGTTACATTGTTGAAGAAAATGACACCGACATTGACACAGATGATGACACTGAGGTGGTGTTTGTTGCAATAAAAGATGATTCAGAGGAAGAGGAAAGGTATGTAGAAACAACACTCATTTCTAAAGTTAGTAAAAATAAGACTTGGATCATTGATAGTGGTTGTACACATCACATGACTGGCGATGAAGATAAGTTTGATCATATTGAGCATTATAATGGAGGATCAGTAAAAATGGGTAATGACACACCTTGCATGGTTAAAGGAAAAGGATCTTTATTGATAAATGATAAAATCATATTTGATAATGCTTATTGGGTAAAAGGACTGAATTACTATTAAAATAATAACAAAATATAGAGAGATAGGAAATTGTTTAATCAATGAGCTAGGAATAAGAAGATTTACCATGAATAATCACAAAACTAGGTGCATTCACCAAAGAGAAAAGCAACAAAGGAGACAATATTTTGAAGGGGGGAAAGAATAAAAAAACCCCCGTGATATAATGAAAGTGGCAAAAATGCCTAAGAATGAGAGAGAGAGAGAGAGAAAGAGAGAGATAGAGTGAGAGCTTAGCTCATACAATGTTCAAGAAGAAGAAGTATCTCTTGAGAGAGAAGGAGAGCCATCTCTTTTAATAGAGATGTGAGAAAGGAGTTACTTGTAACTCCCATTTCTATGTATGCCACATTTCACTAGTGTGTGAGACAAGTGTAGGATTCCTCATAAGGAGGAATATCTATTTTCCTTAATAAAGGAAATTACAAATATGGCATGTCCTCCCACTTGGACTAGAGGATGACTGCAATAGGATACCTTGTTTTATCCTTTAAATACATATATATACCAAGGAAAGATTAAATTCTAACACCCCCCTTTAATCTTTACTTGGGGTAATTACATCAATAGGTATCAAACCCAAATGTTTACAATGATTTTGAGATGTTTCTTTTGAAAGAGTCTTCACTAGGATGTCTTTGGCTTGATCATCTTGCATGTCTTCAATTTGTGTTGTGGAGCTTGACTAGTACATAGGACTTTTGGCAAAGTGAATAGCATGTTGAGGGGAGCCCAAATCTTTAAGATACCATTTAAATTATTGAGATGTATTTATGTATTTTGTATATTTATTTCTAGTAGAAAGTATAGGTGGAGCATAATCAACACTTGAGACTACAATAAGGCAAAAACCACTAGTAGAGTGCCCATCATTGGGATCACCTAGTGCTGAATCAGTAACACTTTGGAAAGAAAAATCATATTGCGAATCATGAGGAAAATAATTAGGAATGTAATCTTTAGTTGCATAAGACAAATCTATAGTGTATTCATCATAATATGAAGCATCAATAGGAGAGTTAATATAAGCATCATTGTCATTAACCTCCACAACAATCATAGGATTAGTACTATCATCATGAATTTCATCTTGAGTAATAAACATATCTTGCAAAGTAACATTAAGAAAGTTAGATATAATTTCCTCTTCTTGGTGAAACATATCATCATGAGAATAAGGAGTAAATAGATTATTACCATCATCATCATCATCACTGCTAGAAGGAACAAAATCATTAGGAGTATCATTACTATCTTTATGTTCATCATTATCTTTTTGAAGAGTATTAGTATTATCCTTAATGTTAGGAGAAAAAACAAAAATATGGTTATCTTTCAAATCAAGAACATAAAGCACATCATGTAATTTTTCATTTGGAACATAAACATTACTAGTTCCTTCAACTTGACAACAATAATTATCAGCTAAAGAAACAGGAATATTCATAGAATCAGGTTGCAAAGAATCAAAGAATTCCTATGTTGAGATGCACCACAGTCAAGTGGTTTAGAAGCATTAAAACAGACAGTAAAAGAAGAACAAGATTGATTTCCATTAGATTTTCCATTTGAGTAGTTTTGAGAATTATGTTGATCATCATTTTGTTTCTTAAAACAATTATGTATTAAGTGACCATTTTTACCGCAATAGGTGCAATGTGGCCTATTTGAATGATTACTATTATGATAGTTATTGGAAGGCCTAGAATTGTAATGATCATTAAATTGTTGGCCTGAGTTATTATTTGAATTATTAGTATTGTTTGATCTATGATAATTTTGGTTATTTTGATTAGTGTTAGAAGATCTATTGTGACTTTGAGAGACATAGGCATGTTCGTGAGTTTTAATTATACCAAATTGAATTAATTTTTCTTCCTCTTGATGCAACATATTTTGAAAGATGACATAAGTTAATTGAGATGCTAAAGAAGGAATAGCTAACTGAGAGTAAATATTTGTAATAAACTGTTGGAACTGTCTAGGAAAACATTTACGAATAATTATGTGGATTATCCTTAAATCAGAAAGAGTGACTTGTAAATCAGTTAATAATACTTTAATTGAATCAAACTTGAGCAAGAAATCATCAACAGAGTTGAAATTGGTATACCTGAGGTCTTCAAGTTGGTCTTGAAGCTGGATTTTATGAGTTTCATCTGCACTGTCATAGGTATTTTTCAGGATGTCCCAAGCTTGATGGGTTTCTGTACAAGTATAAATTAAGACATACAATTCGAGACTTAAGGAGATCCTGATTAAACCAAGCGCTTCCTTATGTTTAGTCTGCCAAGTAGTTTGGTTAGCTTGAGGAGCAAAGGTGGCTGGTTTTGAACTGGCATTAGTAGCAATATCTAAAATATGTCTAAATCTAAAGATGAAGGTCATGTGCATTTTCCATGCATGATAATTTGTACTAGTTAACTTTATTTTTGGCATCAGGGTAGTCATGGTTAAATATGGAGATTAAAGTAACAAACACTTAAACTAGAGATAAATGAATGAAAAAGACTCAGATTAAACTATATACACTTGCATGCAACAGTAGAAAGCTATAAAAACTTACGTCAAGGAGGCATGCAAGGAGAAAACAATTACCAGAGGTAACACTGAAACTTAATAACACTAAATTGAAGCCCAATCACAATCTCTAGAAACACTCTACAAAGAATTGCATACAAACACTAAAAAAAACTAATGCATGTAAGGAAAAAGAACTAAATCTAATACATGCAATAAGAAAAAATTAAAAACAAGTAAGTTTTGGACCTGCAAAGAAACATTAGGAAAAAAATATACTAAAAGGGTTAAAAATAAAAAAATTCAAACCTGCAAAAGCAATATAATATTAATCAATCAATATTAACTAACTTCGGCTTCCTCACCCTAAACAATTATGAATCTCAAATTTTATAAATCTCAAATATGAATGCAATATTAATCTCAAATATTAACCAATTCGCAACTTAAGTGCCAATTTTTAATGGAACTGATCTAAACCTGTCATAAGTTAGAACCAATTGTGACTAGATGCTAATAGCAAAAATAAGAAGAGAACAAAGATATCAAATTAAGAAAAGTGAACAAGTATTTAAACACTGATACTCCAAGAACTGAAGAGAAAAAAAAACCAAAGGTTTACACTTTTGACCCAAAGAAAATATAATCAATTCCCATTAAAAAAGGAATAACTAAATCTTTAGGGTTCCTTCAAGCCCAAGGTCTTGAATCCTACCAAAAATTTAAATAAAGATTTTCCCCATGCCAAAAAAAGGGTTATATCCAGACAAAAAAATGAAGATACTACCAAAGAAAAAATAGACTTTTCTAGCTCCCGTGGCAAAAAGTCCTACCACTCTACCGAGAACTGATTATAAACCCCTATCTTTGCCTCAAGTAAACTCCAATTTACTGATCCAAACCCTAAACCTAGAAACAAATAAAGAGATGCGAGCGTAGAGAAAATAAAACTAGAAAAACCACATAAAATAAGACATGCAACAAGTGCATGAAGCCTATAAATCCAACAAGGAAAGACTTTATAAAACTCGAAATAACAAAGTGAGAATCAAATGTGTGACCTCAACAACCTAGACAAATAGATGAAATAAAGATAAAATGAATTGAGGGAAGCTTATGAAGTGCAGAAGAATAAATAAAGCCTTACCAAAGGTGTTGCAGATCATCGAGATGAAATAGCTATGAAGATATGCCAAAAAATAGCATGCAAAGAGAAATTAGCCTAGGCAAAGTGTAATACATGCATGCAAGGAGAAAAAAATGAAAACTCTGCAGACACAATAAAATTGTAGGAGACATGATGAAAATAGTGATCTATGTCATATAAAAAATTTAGCAGATCTCATAAAAAGGATGCACATCATTGAGGAGGGGAAAACATCTACTATAGCGGAAAGCTTGTCATGAAAATTCTGTTGAGTGAATTTCACCTTGCGCATGTAAGGCTAGTGGAGGTAGGAGATTGCATAGCCCTTTTGCACCATCATTGGTGTTTGCCACTATGTTCTTGATAAGATTATGTCCACAAGTCCTTCCCCAAGGGCACCACGGTGCTACGCTTTAGGGGAAGAAGAATGCAAGGATATAGAAGATTAGAAAAAAATGCAGATCAATGATGGTATTAAAAAAATAGTGATACGAGCAAAGAGAAGTGAATTGGAACCATGGAGAGTGAATTAACAAAAATCTATTCTAACAAAGCTACGAAGGAACTACGAAACTCTTTTTAGTCTACGAAACTCTATTCTAACAAACAACGCATGCAATGAAAAGATAACCAGACAGAAAAAACCAAAGAGGATTGAACAACAGTGAAGATGGAATTGCAAGTATGAGGAAATCTATAATAATATGTAAAGAGAAATGAAAACGTGTGCAAGGATATATCTCCAAAACGCATGCAATGAAAAACCTTAAAATGGAAAAACACACTTGAAGAAGACGCATGCAAAGATGCAATGATAATGAAATGTTTGGTAATGAAGATTTTTTGAAAAGAAACCACAGGCAAGCCTAAATAACAAATGCAATGAATAACATAATATTAACTTAGAAACTGAAAACGAATGCAATGAACCAAAATTAGAAACAATAATTGCAAAAAATATATACTATACATGCATCAAATGAATACAATAAAGAAAAAACTTTACATGCAAGTAATCAAAATTAGAAACAAGGATGAAATAATAAACTTTTGATTCTTTAAATTCTTTTAATATTATATTAAAAATATTATAATATTAAATTTGATAATAATATTTTGATATATATATTTTAAAAAATACAATATTAAATTACAGTGAAAGATATATTCAAAAAAAATTAACCAAGGAGAAGAGAATCAAAACTCTCTTAAACAACGTCTCCAAATTTGGAGTGCACCAAGATATGGTAGCTCCTTTACCTACACACTCAAAACATGATTAAACTAGCCTGCTCTGATACCATGTTAAAATAATAACAAAATATAGAGAGATAGGAAATTGTTTAATCAATGAGCTAGGAATAAGAAGATTTACCATGAATAATCACAAAACTAGGTGCATTCACCAAAGAGCAAAGCAACAAAGGAGACAATATTTTGAAGGGGGAAAAGCATAAAAAAAACCCATGATATAATGAAAGTGGCAAAAATGCTTAAGAATGAGAGAGAGAGAGATATATATAGAGTGAGAGCTTAGCTCATACAATGTTCAAGAAGAAGAAGTATCTCTTGAGAGAGAAGGAGAGCCATCTCTGTTAATAGAGATGTGAGAAAGGAGTTACTTGTAACTCCCATTTCTATGTATGCCACATTTCACTAGTGTGTGAGACAAGTGTAGGATTCCTCATAAGGAGGAATATCTATTTTCCTTAATAAAGGAAATTACAAATATGACATGTCCTCCCACTTGGACTAGAGGATGAATACAATAGGATACCTTGGTTTATCCTTTAAATACATATAAATACCAAGGAAAGATTAAATTCTAACAATTACAATTTGCTAAGTGTAGTACAGCTTAACAACTTAGGTCACCAAGTGGCATTTGAAAGCAAGAAGGTGAGAATCTATGATGAAAGTGGAAAGCTTGTCGGAAGAGGAGGACAATCAAAATGTAACTTATTTTGTCTTGACAATGCTGAGACTTCTTGTTTACTAGTGAAAAATGAAGATGCATGGTTATGGCATAAAAGGTTATGTCATGTAAATTTTGATAACATGATTTTACATAAACTAATTAGAGTATGTTTACATTGGATTTAAACATTCATCATAAATTCATGGTGATACCATTGAAGTAGTAAGATGTTCCTCATAATATCATGGCACCTCTCTCTCTCTCTCTCTCTCTCTCTCTCTCTCTCTAAGTATTAGTTGTGTTACCTGAATGATATGACTGTTGAGCTGATGTTATAATTATGCCCAATTTTGGAAATATTCTCCATTATCTTGGATTGAAAATCTCACTAGATTTAGTTGCAAGGATTAATAATTATGATAAAAACTATATAATTTTAATAGAGAAAAGATAATCCATAAAAAATAAATTGTTATCATAGGTCACTAGGCCCCCAAAAACATGGAAATTATGGAGAAACATATATTAGGAATCTTTGAGGGAAATAAATATGTAGATGTTTTGGAAGTATGTGGGTGTAATGTTTTGCAAGATTAGTCGTTGTTTCTTATAATTACTTAAATATATTTGGTCTCCATCTATTGGTGTCCTCAAGGGAAAGTTTTATATGAGACAAGTGGAATGAAAGGATACTTGACAACATTTTTTGAGCATTTTGCAAATCTTTTCTCTTCCTTTTGAGGAGTGCGATAAGGGACTCTCCCTCTTTGAAACCATATTGCTTTAGGTACCTTGCCATTAATATTATCTCTTGTATCTAATTTATCATCTATTAGTGGTTGTATGTATTTGATAAAGATGTTGACTTTGTGCAATGAATTATCTATTGTTAGTGATTTGGGATCCATATTAAGTAGGTGTAAAGCCAATCTTGTGGCTACTTCTATGGAAAAGTGGCACAGGATAATAGGGGATAATCCATTGGCTCTAGAAGGGATAGTTTTACTATCACCCACTAACATGAAAGAAAATCTGAGTGTAAATACTAGTCATAGAAAGGATTTATAAATAACTTCACCATTACTAATTCTGATCTTGTTCCTCTCTCTCTCTCTCTAGTTTTTTAATACTATTATAATTCTTTCTTTACAACCTAAGAAGATGTAAGGAGTGAAGGACCAACTTGTTCACATTCATCTATATTTCATTTTGTTCTCAATGTACGAGTATCTTGGAGCTTGAAAACTATTATAAGTAAAGAAAAAGGATGTGCCTATTTGAAGTGACAACTATTTGCACAATATTTAAGCATGAGAGGGTATATTAACCTAAAAGGTAATATTTTAACTATTTCGTTGAAATATTTATTCAAAAAATATTATACAAAGGTCAACTTCACTTGAAATCCTAACTCTTTAGATCTAAGTAGTGCACATATCCTATTATGTGTGCCTCTATCTTTCCCCATCTCTTTATCCCCCTCTCACCCTCACTTCCCTCTCTCCCTTTCCTCCTCTCTCTCCCCATTTCTCTCTTTTCCCCCTCTCAAAATTTTCATTCTATGACTTCCCTTAACTATGTATAAAATACAACAAGCTGTAAGTTTATGATGGATTCCCATATAAAATCTACATGAATCACAAATAAAAAAAATTAATCTTCTACGCCTAAGAACATTAAAGATTTTATTTACATAAACTAATTAGAGTTTGTTAACATTGGATTTGAATTTTCATCATAAATTCATGGTGATACCATTGAAGTAGTAAGATGTTCCTCATAATATCATGGCACCTCTCTCTCTCTCTCTCACACACACACACACACAGAGTATATATATATATATATATATATATATATATATATATATATATATATATATATATATATATATATATCTATATATCTATATATATATATATATATATATATATATATATATATATATATATATATATATATCTATATATATATATATCGTGAAATTAAAAAGTATTAGTTGTGTTACCTGAATGATATGACTGTTGAGCTGATGTTATAATTATGCCCAATTTTGGAAATATTCTCCATTCTCTTGGATTGAAACTCTCACTAGATTTAGTTGCAAGGATTGATAAGGATGATAAAAACCATATAATTTTAATAGAGAAAAGATAATCCATAAAAAAAAAATTATTATCATAGGTCACCAGGCCCCCCAAAACATGGAAATTATGGAAAAACATATATTAGGAATCTTTGAGGGAAATAAATTTGTAGATTTTGTGGAAGTATGTGGGTGTAATGTTTTTCAAGATTAGTCATTGTTTCTTATGATTACTTAAATATATGAGGCCAATGTTAATATTAAGTAATACAAAGAGTGGGGGGTGAATCTGTATTACAACACTTTTAACAAATTTTAATAAAATTTAAGCTTAACCATGCAATAACTAAAATTAGAATAACATGTGCATAAAGTAAATATCTCATGACACCATTATTTATTTTCAAGGAAACCTTGTAAAGGTAAAACCCTGGTGGGGATGGTTGTTAGGAATGAATGCAAAGTATTTTGGCAGTCGTTCTGTAGCAGTTGTTGTTGCATTCATGACTTGGATTGTCAGTGATGTCAACACAGTGATATTCTGGATATTAGCAGGAAAATAGGTATAGTTTTGTTTTGCACACATGTTGTATTGTAGATTGGCTTTTGTGTAGTTGATGGTATTTTCTTTGGTGTGTTATTAACCTATGGTTAATAGTGCAAAAAGAAATTCATTCATTTATGAGAGTTATGAGCATTTTGGTAAAAATAGTGTTTAAACAGTGTTTCTGTGAAGTGATTTTCGGAAATCGGAGGATATCTCTTAGCTGGGATGGAATCTAATTTTGTGTATTTAAAGGGATGTTGGAGACTCATTAATGATGATGTGGTTCACATCGAAAACTTCAAAGATATGTTTGGAGAAAGTTACAGTATCTGGAAGCTGACAGTTTTATGTGAATTCTGTGTGTAGCGTGTAGAATTTATTATTTTGTAATTGAGGACTGACTCATTTGTAATTATTTGAGTTTGGTATATAAGAAGGAATTTTTTCCTTGTTGTAATATGTACTATGAAGATTGAGATGCGAATATATGCATGAAATGAAGAAAAGAGCTAATTCGGTGATGAAGGAAGACTTGTGAGTACAGAGATCTGGAATTGTGATCTTGTGTAGCAAAGAGTGCAGTTTTGCCATAGTGTGAAGGAGGTAATATATTTCATATTATTCTATTGAATAATTCTAAGATCTTTTGGACAGTGGGTTTAGAGATCTTGCCTTGAAGTTGTTTGGGCAGTGGGTCCTTCTGTCTTCCACAAACTCTTAACCGGGTTAGAATCTTTTAACAGGATTCAAAATCTCCTAACAAGGATTTATATGTACTAAATATATTTCATAAGACTCCTAACAAGATCCATCCTCTAACAAGTAACTTTCATATTAGTGCATCATTTTGTGGGCATCATTCCCACCGGGGTTTACTCTTTTCAAGAGGTTCCCCAGTCAACATATCTTGTGTTATTGTGCAATTGTGTATAGTTATCTTTCTATGGTTGATCAGTACATTGATTATATTGTTTAAAGTAGTTGAATGGTTAAATTATCTGATAACTGATTCACCCCCCCCTTCTCAATTATCTTCAGGATCTTTAATTTCTAACAATTGGTATTAGAGCAGTAGGTTCTTGAAAGAAAAGTTTAACAACTTAAGGAGATCCATGGTGAATTTCAGAAAGGAAAGCCCTAAGTTTGATGGAGTAAATTTTGACAGTTGGAAAGAAAAGATGAAGACACATCTATTGTGTTTAGGACCAAGTTATTGGTTGATTACAAAGAATGAGAAGACTATCATTGAGGAAGACAATCTAGAGGTAGGAACTAAAGATGAACTAGATCTATTCATGTGTAACATACTTGCAAGAGAAGCACTTTTGTCAGCACTATCAGAGAATGAATATAGTCAGGTAAGATGTTTGAAAACATCTCATGCAATTTGGAAAGCTTTACATTCTACTTTTGAAGGTGATGAACATGCAAAGAAGGCTAGATTACATAATTGGATTTGTGCATTTGAAGATATCAGAATGATGGAAGATGAATCTATTAGAAGCTATATTGGTAGGATGTCTAAGATTGTAATAGGAATAAAGTCTTGTGGAGGTGATAAGATAGAGAATGAAGTGATATGGAAAATTCTGAGAACTTTGACACCAATATTCAAGCAAACAACATAGATGATTGAACAAGTGATACCTTGTATGTCGAACTTTTCAAGAGAGACTCTTCTTGGAAGATTAGAAATAGCAGAGATGAACATGAGATTATCAGGAGAGCTACCTAGAATGGAAACAACATTCAGTGCTCTTAACATTAGACCTACAAGAAGTACTAGTGTGAATGGAGATTATGCTAGCAGTAGCAGATCTAAGGAAGATAAGAAGATTGAAGAAGGTATTGCATTACTTGTAAAAAGAGAACCAGATGGTAAGAAAATCTTTAAATGTTGGACTTGTCAAGAATATGGTCATTTTGCATCTAAATATCCTAAAAGAGTTAAGAAGTATAGAATCAACTTTAAACCTAGGAGATCTAAAGAATGTTATTATGCAAATGATGAAGATCTTGAAGCAAGAATTGAAAGACATTTAAGTGACAGTGATAATGATAACTTTGAGGAAATAGGATTTGTAGCAATTAAAGAAGAAAGTTCTGAATCTGATAAAAGGGAAGAAAAAGCATTAGTTTCACAAGTTGAAAAGAAATCTGATTGGATTATAGACAGTGGTTGTTCACATCATATGACAGGAGATAAAAGAAAGTTTGTTAAGTTAGATAATTATGATGGAGGAATTGTTAGGGTTGGTAACAACGCACCTTGTTTGATTAAGGGTATAGGATCTATTACTCTTGATGGAAATACTAACACTGATGATGTTTACTTTGTTGATGGACTGAGACATAATCTACTAAGCGTTGGACAATTGGCTGATAAGGGTTATCAAGTTTGGTTTTCTGAGAAAACTTGTGTGATAAAAGATAAAGATGGAAATCTGATTGGAAAAGGATCCAGAACCAGAGCTAATGTATTTCAATTGAATCCTACTGAGATGACATGTTTGATAACTAGGATTGATGACAGTTGGTTATGGCATAAAAGGTTTTGTCATATAAACTTTGATAATATTGTCAAGGTGAGCACTACACTTGCGGTAAGAGATTTACCTAGAATTATGAAACCTACTAACTTGATTTGCAAAGAATGTATGATGGCAAAGCAGAAAAGGAGTTCATTTCCTAACAAGAAGTTCACATCGACAGAGAAGCTGGAGATTGTTCATACAGACTTGAGTGGTCCTACTAGGACTAGAGGATTCTATGGAGAAAGGTATTTTATGATTCTTGTTGATGATTTTACAAGAATGATGTGGATTGCATTTTTGAAAGAAAAATTTGAAGCATTTGATAAATTTAAGATCATGAAAAGAAAAATTGAGAATGAATCTAGAATGAAGATTAAGTGTCTAAGATCTGATAGAGGTGGTGAATTTACATCTAGAGAGTTTAACACCTTTTGTGAAATGAATGGTATTAAGAGACAACTTTTAGCCCCTAGAACACCAGAACAAAATGGTATTGCAGAAAGAAGGAACAGGTCAATAACTGAAGCAGCAAGAGCTATGTTGTTTGAAAATTATTTGGCTAAGACTTTTTGGAGAGAAGTAGTGAACACAACAGTATACACTATGAACAGAGTACAAATCAGAGTAGATACAAACAAGACACCTTATGAATTATGGTTTGGACATACACCCTCAGTTAAGTATTTTAGAATTTTTGGAAGTAAATGTTATATAAAGAGAGATGATGATATAGGAAAGTTTGATCCTAGAAGTGATGAAGGAATATTTCTTGGATATTCTTTAAAAAGCAAAGCATATAGATGTTATAACAAAAGAACTAAGACTATTGTTGAAAGTGCAAATGTAAAAGTTGATGAGAAGTTTAAAATTTAGGAAAGAATGCTTGATTATGAATCTGATGGAGAAGCACAACCTCAACCTAACATTGAAAATGCAGAATTATTTTTTGAAACTAACAGTGATTTGCTGAATGAAAGTCATACTGAAGAAAATAGAGAAGAAAGAAGAGAAGAATCTACAGTTGGAACAAGATCAATAACTATGACACCTAACAGGTATACTTCAAGACATCACCTTGTTGAGCAAGTTATTGGAAGTTTAGATAGAGGAGTTTTGACTCAAAATAAGGTACATTTATGTTTGATTTCTCAAATTGAACCTAAGACTACTAATGAAGCTTGTGAAGATGAACATTGGATTAATGCTATGAAAGAAGAATTGGAACATATTGAAAAAAACAAGACATGGGAATTGGTCCCTAGACCTGAAGACAAGAATGTGATTGGAACAAAGTGGGTATTCAAAAACAAGATGAATGAACAAGGAGAAGTGATAAGAAACAAAGCAAGATTGGTATGTAAGGGATATTCACAACAAGAAGGAATTGACTATGAAGAAACTTTTGCACCTATGGCCAGACTTGAAGCAGTGAGAATGTTTCTAGCATATGCAGCTTACAAGAAATTCAAAGTGTATCAGATGGATGTGAAATCAACATTTTTGAATGGTGAATTGGAAGAAGAAGTCTACATTGAGAAGCCTGAAGGTTTTCCTTTGACACAAGAAGGAGATCTGGTATGTAAGTTAAAAAAATCTTTATATGGATTAAAGCAAGCACCTAGAACCTCGTATGCAAGATTGGATAAGTATTTATTGAAATTGGGATTTATAAAAGGAACAACAGATAGTAACTTATACACAAAATAAATTGAGAATGGTTTGTTGGTTATAGCTATATTTGTTGATGATATTATCTTTAGAGAAGAAGATGAAGCTAGTGACAAAATTTGTAGATGAAATGAAGACTGAATTTGAGATGAGCATGATTGGAGAAATGAAATATTTTTTGGGATTACAGATAACACAAAGCAAGGAAGGTATATTTGTAAGTCAAACTAAGTATTTGAATGACTTATTGAAAAGATTTGGAATGGAAGATTCTAAACCTATTGGAACACCTATGGTAACTGGACATAAGTTATCTAGCAAAGATGAGACACCAGCAGTTGAGCAAAAAAAATATAGATCTATGATTGGAGGATTGCAGTACTTGACACATACAAGACCTGATATAGCACATTCAGTTGGGATTGTAGCAAGATTTCAAGTAGAACCTAGAGAATCACATTATGCAGCAGTAAAGAGGATACTGAGATATCTGAAAGGAACAATGGATTATGGATTATGGTATGAGAATTCTAATGATTTTACTTTATGTGCCTATACTGATGCAGATTGGGGAGGCAACATTGATGAAAAGAAAAGCACCAGTGGTGGAGCCTTTTTTCTTGGAGGAAAATTGGTCTCTTGGTTAAGTAAGAAACAGAATTGTACTTCACAAAGTACGGTAGAAGCACAATATGTTGCAACAACAAATAATTGTAATCAAATTATTTGGATGAAGCAGATGTTGAAGGATATTGGAATAAAGTTTGATGAGCTTGTTGTTATACATTGTGATAACACCAGTATAGTGAGTATGTCAAAAAATCCTATTTTACATTCTAAGACTAAACATATTGAGATCAAGTATCATGTTGTAAGAGAGAAAGTTGCAAAAAAGAAGTAAGATTGGAGTACATAAGTACAAAGGAGCAGATAGAAGATATATTTACAAAGCCTTTACCTAAGGATACATTTGTGTATCTGAGAGGTATGCTTGGGGTTATGCCCCAACCTATTTTTAAGAATTGATGCAGATGATTGCATTCATCCAGTGGTATATGAGCCCTATCTTTCTTCTGGATTGGATGTTGGAACTTCCTCTATGGGGGAGTTTATGAGCTGAGTCATGAGGACTCTTGTTATTTTATTTTTCTGAAAAGTTTCTTTTGACATTAAGTTTGTGTTGACTTAGTGATGGAATTTCTATCATTGATGTCAATGGGGGAGAGACATACATGAAAAACATTGTGGATTGTATGAGAGAGCTGAATAGGAAAACGAAGCAAGATTTAATTTGATATTTTGCAATGATGTTGCAGTATTGGATTTTTGCAACATTGGATGTTTTTCATCTATGTTTCCATCAATGCCAATGGTGGAGATTGTTAGGAATGAATGAAAATTATTTTGGTAGTCATTCTATAGCAGTTGTTGTTGCATTCATGACTTGGATTGTCATTGATGTCAACATAGTGATATTCTGGATATTAGCAAGAAAGTAGGTACAGTTTTGTTTTGCGCACATGTTGTATTGTAGATTGTCTTTTGTGTAGTTGATGGTATGTTATTTGGTGTGTTATTAACCTATGGTTAACAGCGCAAAAATAAATTCATTCATTTATGAGAGTTATGAGCATTTTGGTAAAAGCAGTGTTTAGACAGTGTTTCTGTGAAGTGATTTTTGGAAATCGGAGGATATCTCTTAGCTGGGATGGAATATGATTTTGTGAAATTAAAGGGATGTTGGAGAATCATTAATGATGACATGGTTCATAGTGAAAACTTTGAAGATATGTTTGGAGAAAGTTACAGTATCTGGAAGCTGACAGTTTTATGTGAATTTTGTGTGTAGCATGTAGAATTTAGTATTTTGTAATTGAGGACCGACTCATTTGTAATTATTTGAGTTTGGTATATAAGAAGGAATTTTTTCCTTGTTGTAATATGTACTATGAAGATTGAGATGCGAATATATGCATGAAGTGAAGAAAAGAGCTAATTCGGTGATGAAGGAAGACTTGTGAGTACAGAGATCTGGAATTGTGATCTTGTGTAGTAGAGAGTGTGGTTTTGGCATAGTGTGAAGGAGGTAATATAGTTCATATTATTCTATTGAATAATTCTAAGATCTTTTGGATAGTGGGTTCAGAGATCTTGCCTTGAAGCTGTTTGGGCAGTGGGTCCTTCTGTCTTCCACAAACTCTTAACTGGGTTAGAATCTTTTAATAGGGATTCAAAATCTCCTAACAAGGATTTATATGTACTAAATGTATTTCATAAGACTCCTAACAGGGTCCATCCTCTAACAAGGAACTTTCATATTAGTGCATCATTTTGTGGGCATCATTCCCACCAGAGTTTACTCTTTTCAAGAGGTTCCCTAGTCAACATATCTTGTGTTATTGTGCAATTGTGTATGGTTATCTTTCTATGGTTGATCAGTACATTGATTATATTGTTTAAAGTAGTTGAATGGCTAAATTATCTGATAATTGATTCACCCTCCCCCCCTCTCAGTTATCTTGGGGATCTTTACTTTCTAACAATGGTACCCACAATAGTTGTACTAAAATATAATATCCCTAGTAAGAGATCTTGCCCTATTAGGAGCAGAGTATTACATAGTACATGTCCTTATTAGGGGATAGAACTTGTTAGGATTCTATATACAAATGAAATGATACTGTTCATACAAAGGTTATATCCATCTTGATACCCATAGGATTATACAAAATTTGTGAACTATACTTAGCATAAAAAATACCCGATTAGTCCTAATGTTAATCTCGCATCAATTCTTCCCTTCTCTGATATCAACATCTTTCCTCTCACTTCATATCTACATCATAAAACCAAAAGGCCACACACTTCGCATGTCAAAATACTTTCATATATACCTGATCTCATAACATTTCTAGTCATCTCACAAATACATCACAAAATGTGTCCAACACATAATCAAATAGTATATACATAGTCGGCGATCATATATCCAAAATATATGGTAGGACCCAAATAAAATACAAGGTAGAACCTCTAGAATCCAAATGTTGCTCCCTTAAATATTGCAACCACTCATCTTCCCTGTTACATTATTATATTGTCTTTGCATAACTTCATCAAGTTGTAACTTTCTTTGGTCAGCTCCAAAATACAAGAGACCTTACCAGAAGTTCAAATACATCTCATAGATAATTCCTTTAAGCTCACAAGACTTGATTCTTTACATACTATACACACCAAGGAAAAATGTACAATTTTACCTTGTCAACTATTTCCTGGACTTAGTCATTTTTCCAAATAGAATATCTGAAATTGGTCTATTTTCCAAGTGATCATGCCAATAAGTAGTGTTTCCATAAATGACAACATATATGCTATACCTATTAGGCCACTTGCCAAAAATCTCCCCCTTTGGTATTGATGAAAACACTTAGTAAAAAATGACTGAGTGCCCAATACCAAACTACTGTCTATACTTCTCTAATATATTTATCTATACATTTTTCACACTTATTACTCCCCATTTGACATTAGTGGAAAAGGTATACACAAAAAAATGTGGTTGTATACAATTCAAAAATGAGAGATGCTCACCAAAAATTCATACCATATGAAGTATATCTTGGAAAGAGTTTTCCAAGATTTTTGCCTCTTATTTCCATGTTCTAAATTCATATATTGTGTCTTCTGAATATTAGGTGTGTGAGATGGATGGTCTATGCAAGATTCATATAGCTATTCAATCACCTTAGGATCTCTAGTTGGTGATACTCCTAGGAGAAGTTTTATTTGCAAGAATATTGTAACCTTTTATTAATTTATGAATAATATTGGACAACTTTCGGAGTGTAGGCCTTATCTTTTGAAAGGGTTTTCCCCACATAAATCACTATGTTCCAGTATGCATGTTATTTATTTATGTTTGTTAAGTTTTCATAACTATTGTAAATATCTAAGAAACTATTTACATTACTCTTCCCTCAAGGTTAGTGTAGGAATTTTTTCTTCTACTTAACTTCCTTATAGAGTAGGTGCTAAATAAGATGAAAATTTTCAAAATAGGCACTTTTTATATCTAAGTTTTGCCTTCATTTTTGCATGCATATGAAACAAAGAAATTTATTTATTTTATAATAAAATAAGAAAAAAAATATAATAGTTGTCCCACTTCTAGGCCAACCTTTCCTTTTTCCTATATTATTATATCTCTCACCATATCTTACATAAAATTTGTTTAAAATGAATAGGCTACTATTTTTAATTTAAAATTGTAGACACCCAAAACTGGGCAGGTGTCTTAGAATCATTCAAATCTGTAAATCTCAACCAAATGCTCTAATTTTCATCAAAATGGATCAAATCAATTTCAAATGGACATTTATTAATCAAAATTGGACAAAATCATTTAAATCAAAGGAAAAATCAAATCATGACATCAAATAATTAAATACAAGCTTAAAGGGATCAATCACACTATATAATTGATTTTAATCAATTAATTGTATAGTTTTAAATCAAAAATCAAATTGAACCTATTCCCCTAAATGGCTAATTTAATTAATTGATGGAATTTAATTAATCCTAATATCTTTCAACATAATTTGAGCAACCAATAAGAATTGAGAACACAATGCACATGGATCACTCCAAATTATTGAATCTCAATCACACATTTTCAACTTTGAATCTCAACCACTCAAATTTGTCTACTTGTCCAAACATTTGAGACAATAATTTAAATTGTCCCCCCATTTAAAAAAATTTCAAAGCCTTTTACTCAACCAAGGCTAAACCATGATCAAGTAACTCTACCCCCTACCCTTGGGATTTTACTATAAATAGAAGTCATTTTGAGAGCATAATAATCCTAGAAAATTCGAATGCATAGCATAATCACTATAGGCAATTTGAGAGAAATTGAGCAATTGAGCAATATCTTGAGTATTTTGAGAGCAAATAGTGAGAATTGAGAGCATTATCATGAGCATTTGAGTTAATATTTGTATCAATTTGAGAATTGAGAGCTAGATTTAGGCATTTTATCATAATTTTCTCATTCTAGGATTGTCACTAGTAGAGAATAAGGCTGACAGCTCTACTTACCAAGCTTAGATAGAGAGCCATGAGATGATATGGATGTTAAATACAATTCTTTAGATTAAATTTCCATTGTCTTTTCATAGAATTGTTGCTAATTGTCCTAATTTCATGAAGGTGTAAACACTCACAAACAAAAATATAAACATGATTGTAGAGCATAGTAAACTAGTTTTAAAAAAATTATATTATAGATTTAAAGAAAAAAACAATTTGTTAAGATGAATGCCATTTTTTAATCTAACTATACTTCAAAATGTACTCTAGATCAAATGTTGGCATAAAAAATATGCATCACTTCTTTATTTTTTCCTTAATATCTTTCTAATAATAAGGTATGCAATCATACACAATTTAATATATTTTAGTGTTGTAGAGTTTCTATAGCTACAATCATCATTTAGCTCTACAACTTATCTTAAAATATGATTTTTGGAAAATGGTTGTGTCCTGGATGTCTTTGGAGCTTATTTTAAGGTGATTGATTGTTATGCACACAAATATAATGAGAAGGGATGGATCAATATATGCCAATTATTAACTTGATTTACTACTAAATCACAATTCTATTTTAAGATAACATCAAATGAGTTACACAATACACATCTACACATCCATCCATTTTTGAATAATTGCATAATATTATTCATGACATCTAACGACAATGAAATGCAAATAATAGAAATTAAAAAATTGATTATATAACAAATAAAAATATATATAACTATTTCGTAAAAATATATATTTTAACTAATTAACCGATAGGCTTTACATTATGGATTACACTGTCCACAATTTCCCACTAAACCTATCTCATGTTTCAAAACCACCTTACTCTCTTGTTAAACCATTTTCAAATCAACTTTTCGGCTAGAAAATCTCCCAAACAAATTTATCAATTAAAAGTAATTTTAATGATTTTGCATTGCTTAAAAACTTAACAAACATACATATTAAAATATTATTACTATGAAAAAGAATGCACATAGAAGAAAAAAAAACTATATTTTATTATTTCTTCTTTTCATAAGATATCTTTCAATATTATCTTCTTTTATTAGGATATTTTATCTTTTTTAATGTTTCAAAAAAGAAAAATGAAAAATAATTTAAAAAGAAGATAAATACTAATAAAATTACTGATAAAAAAACTCTTTTCAATGCTCATAGATATGATTGTAAATATTTTTGAGTTGTGTAAAAAATTAAAAAATATATATTTTTAAATATTATTACTAGAAAAAAGAATGTGAATCTATTTTTTATTATCATCTTCCTTTTATAAGAATATCTTTGAATGTTATCTTCTTTTATTGATCTGTCTTTTGTAATGTTTTAAAAAAATATTTAAATTTTTTTTTATACTAATACAAATATTAGAATTAATTATCTATGAACAATTAATATAACATGAACATTATTGAATAAGAAATTTACAAAATGAAAAAAAATGCCTATCATATTTTATTTTTTTTAAATAATAATTTGAGATTTGCACAAACATACACTAATCATTTTTCTTGATTTTAAAATAGGAATTTGAGATTCACACACACTCCACCAACAAGGTCTTTGTACTCTAAATCTTCAATCCTATTGATTATGCATTTTTCACATTTCATTTTATTGTTTTTGTTGGTGTAATAAATTAATCCTAATTACGCTTTACTTAAGCTTACTTAGGATAATGCATATATAGTAGTTTTCATTTGGCACACTTGGGAGTTTGCACCTATATTTGCACATGGTGTAGGAGGAATTCTACTTTAGGTGGTTTTCTCCTTGTTATCACATCCCACTTTATGTGTGAGATCCACCTTTAGTGCACTTATCACATTATCATCCTCACATTGTTGCAAATGTTTGCGCATACTTTATTATACAATGGAGGATGATCCACCTTTGGTAGACATTGTGATTCCACCTAGCCTGACTGATAAAATATATCTTTCTCATCTTCTAGTTATCACATGCCTTCCCTATATATGCATGCATATCTACATTGTAATTATTGATCATTTTAGCTTAGTCAGCTCTATTCTTGTGCATATAGATAAGAATCAATTTATTCTCATCTATCATGTCTCTCTTGGTTGTGCTATTCATTGAGATCTAGGTTTGATGGCCAATGATTTTCAAGAGATTCCCATGCCAAATTTGACCTCACCATTGTGTCTGAGTAACCATTCTGATAAATTTTGACTATAAATTTGTCCTATTTTGGAAAAAGTTATTTTTGAGGTAAAATTTTTTTGCAAATTAGATGGTACGACCCAATCTAAACATTAAGGGTATAATTTGTGAAAAAATTGATATAATTCAGTGATTAGTCTATATTTTTTTATAAATTTTATTTTTTTTAGGAAATTTTTTGGGGATAGATACCCAAGTATATTCTCTATTATTTGTCACTTTCACAAACAAGTGATAGAGAACTAGATTTGTACACTTTCAATAGGCACCAGTATCGTAGAGACCAACCAAATATTATTCGCTAATCTCCTTGCGAAAGGGAAAACACTCAGTAACCAAAACACCAATGATTAAAAAAATTTCTTAAGTCATCACTAGTACATTTGAGGCCAAATTCTGACGGCCATTTGTCAAATTTTCAATGGCCATTTGTCGAAACTGTGACACATCTATCCGTTGGCATTTTTGCATTGGAAATGGTGATGAAAGTGATAACCATCAATATTCTAACATCACTACCCATAGGAATTGGCCACATAAATAGAAATTTTACTATGTGACTAATCTATCAAAAAAAATTTCTTACACCATTTCGTCAGTCAGAAAGGTGATGGATATTCAGTAGATCTCCGATAGGAGTACTTGTCAGAGGTATAGCCATCTTCTCGCACCCATCTGTCAGATTGGGGTCCTGCCGACAGTTACCTATGGAATGTTTGACAATAAGTAATTAAGTTCCGTCACAAGTAGCTATCAAAGGAATAGCTCTTCTATTGGAAAATGATTACTACATGTCAAAAAACCAATAGATTAGCATAGTAAAAATAAAAAAGCTCAAGAGACCATCATAGTTGGTCTCTGTCTTTGGTCCATATACTGACAAAACATTTTACATTTTGTTAGCTCATCAAATGATAGGATTTGAAAGAATTTAATAGAATATTTTCATGATAACGTATATTATTTAAGTTGACGTTACATGAATTTATCAACTCTGCGCACTTGTATACTACAAGCACAACCATAAAGAAGCATGTCCTCCCATGGCCTACATTACTCAAGCCATGGGAGGGGATGCTTTTTTATGGCTGTGCTCGATGTATACAAGTGCACGAAGTAGATAAATTCATTTACCATCAAAGTAAAATAATATATGTTATACGTGAAAATATCATTCATTAAATTATTTCAAATCACCGCATTTGATGAGCTAATGAAATGTAAAATGTTTTGTCAGTATATGGACCAAGGATGGAGACCAACTATGATGGTCTATTGAGCTCTTCTATCTTTAGTCCTAGCTACTGGGTAAGGGCCGGAAGACTTATACTTGTCGATCATTGAGAATAATCACCGCCTTGCCTTTATGTACACTACACAGTATCCAATATAAGAGAAGGCAGAAAATATGAATGGATAAAAGAAATGAAATATATAATAAAAGTATCTTGTTTACCTTCTCATAATTGATCCCAATCTCACAAAAGTAATTTTATATGATCATTAGCACATTTCGTGCATGGATGAGAAACAATATCCAAAGTTTCTCGATTATGAGAAGAGGTATGACTGGAGGCCAAAAAAGGGATATTTGTGAAGGTTTTATAGACGTAGTACTGAATCATCATCTCTGTACTGGTACTCAATCTGGAAACCCTCTCTAGAAAATCTCCACATATAGAAAATCTCCATAAAAATCCCTTCTGGCCTCCACTACATATATGTCTTCTCAGTATATAAAAACTCTCCAACATTGATTCCCGTCATTTTTCACCATCTCTATGGACTGAGACCTTAAATTATTGAGCTTCTCTTTGTTTCAAGAATATTTTAACATTCTCTACTTAACATGGCCAACCACGCGAAGGTGGAATCTCATCTAGCCCCTCCTAGGAGCCTCTTATGACCCTTTATGACATTTTAAGACCTCTAAGATGTGTATTCTTATGGGTCATAAAGGGTTGTAAAGGTCATAAGGGGTCCTGGGACACAACAGCTGAGAAACATAAATGTAGGCATCATGGTCACAAGTTTTTGGAGACAACATAATTGAGTGGTATACCCAGATGATGCAGAGAAATCACTAATCCTCTGGAACCAGAGGAGTAGTAGTTGCTTTGCATCATTTGGGTATACAACTCAATTATGTTGTATACCTAGATGATGGAGAAAAACTCCTACACCTTTGATTCCAAGTTGACTACATCTGTTGCCCATGAATACAAGGTCCTCCAACACAAATGTATTCAATTTGGAATTGGAAGTGTAGAAGTTTCTCTCCATCACTTGGGTATACAAATCAATTACATTGTCTCCAAAAAATTATGACCATGATGCCTTCAATTATGTTTCTCAGCTATTGTAAAATCTACATTTATGTTTCTCAGATATCATGTTTATGTGCATATTTTTATGTGTTTGGGAAGACATCTTTCTAACCTGGGCCTAGATCCTTTGGCAATTAGCCTCATAATAATGTAGATGATAGATGATCAATTATCTTCCCAAGAAAAATCCCATAAATGAACTATGCATACCCCAATTCTTGTGCCCTTTGTCCATACCCAAATGATATATTTGAAACAACAAGGCTAAGGCTTAAAGAAGTTAATTTTGCATCAATAGATAGATCTGTATATTTTATCCACAATGACCAAACTTCAAAGGATCCAAGCCTAGGATAGAAAGATGTCTTCCCATTTTGTTTAAGCCATATTCCTTGTTCTTGTCAAACTTCCTTGGTACAGTAGGCGTGCTCTTTGTAGTACTCTTCTTCAACTTGTGTTCAATGATAAGAATATTCTTCTTCTTCCTAATTGCAACCAGAGCTTCCTTTTCATCAGGATTCAACTCCACTTCCCCCATCTCATCATCTTCATCACCCTCAGCTGCCATCCTAAGACCTTCTTCCCTCTCCATTTCTTCAAGCCTCTATAAGATATATGGATCAATAAAGTCCACAACATTGTGTCCATCCATGATCTCATGAATATCATCTTCTTTCCACTCTTTATTTGCCAAAATATACCACAATCTTAAGACTTGCGACTCTTCAAATTCTCTTGTTTCCTTCAGACCTCCAAACATGTGTACTGTGAGATTTCTTCCAACAAATGGACTTGTGATGATTTTCAAAATAGTACATGTGTTGGAAGGAAAGCTCACAGTACTACTTAGGCCAATTTGAATGTTCATCACTTGTGCATATAAGAGTTGATCATAGAACATATATGCACAGGTGAAAAACATGCATATTTGACCAAGCAATACTGGGAGCTAGACCCAACAACAAATAGATTTGTGGTGATTTTCACAATAGTACATGTGTTGCTAGGTAAGCTCCCAGTAGCGCTTAGGAAAATATGCATGTTCATCACCTGTGCATATGAAGTGGCTCTAATGGTAGATACAATCACAAAATTCTGCATACTCCTTATTTTGTTCTAGGTTGATGTTGTCACACATGGTCTTTTTTGAATGGAATGACTTGTTACTTGTACATTGACTAGAATGTTGGTGGAAGAAGGATGATTTGTTTGCATCCTGCAGATACACAGGCACTGAACAACCATTTTTTCAACTCTAATTTTCTCAACACAAAGGGGCATTTATCATAGCCATAAAAACATGATTGGTTTAAAATGGAATACACCAAGGAGTACCATTAGAAATATTGACCATTTACAATCATGAATAGTTAACCTAAATCAAATAGCTCATTTTTTTATCAGCACGTGCAGTCTCTATGTATATAAAAATTAAATGAAATATATATCAAGCTGAAATAAAATAGTGAACAAAAATTCAAATCCAAGGCCTAATTTATCAAGAGCAACAAACATTAGGACAAAAGAAAAATCATTAAGACTAGAAAACTCATTAAGACTAGAAAATCAAGTTCTAGAAAAATCATTACGACTATAGAAAAATCATTTAGACTAGAAAATCAAGTTCTACAAATGGACGATTCTGGTGCTTTGCCATTACAAAAATTGAGAATTCATCATTTGGTACTTCTTGGCGTATTCCATTTAAGTTTTTTAGTTATTGTGTTTATGTGCATGTTCTTTATGTGTTTGGCTTCTCTCCATCACAAGGGATACACCAATAGGTAATTGATTTGTAAGCATAATGATTTGACAGTCTTTTTTTAGGATAGGCGTAATCATCCTGCCAACCTTAATTAGCAACATTTGTGATATATGTCAAGTACTTATAATTAGTATGCCCAACAAATAGAGACTTAGTAGTAAAAGAATAAGGTTTCACATCCACATCCATCCAAGTGCAGCAACCTTCAAAGATTTGTAGCAATAAAGAGAATCCCCATATTTTATCAGCCTAACATAGTCTTTGGCCACTTTGGCAATGAGAATCTCAAAATAGAGAAAATAAACTTAGTAAAACCAGTCTATGCCACTGTTTGTGAGGGTACAGTCATGATAAGTGCCTCTCAAACATCTCCAAACATGTAAGATTGTCTTTAAATAGTTTATTGATCTCTTCTAAACATTAACCAAATCAAACCTACATTTGAATCCACACACAATAACCCAAAATGAAGGGTTTTGTATCCTTTAATGAATCTCAGTCACTGGTAACACATGGAAAGTCAAACCACTAGTCTCCAAAGCATTCAATAAGTGAATATGAATGTTTGAAAACTACTCCCAACAATTCTTAAACATACTTTATTGTTTAAGAATTGTTGGGACTGGTCCTTTGGCATGTATTAAACAGAATAGAATTTTCAGCATATTATTAACATTCTATTTCTTTATTGTAAACATGCCATTGGTTTAGTTTTAATCTACTAGTGTCATGCCCTAGGCCATGCTTTATCTCCATTATTTGATGTTATTCACTATTTTTAAATGTTGACTATGGTTATCAAATGGAAAAAATAGAAGAAAAAAAAATTTAACACGAAAAGAAATTTACAAAACCGAACCAATGGCATGTTTACAACAAAGAAATAGAATGATAATAATATGCTAAAAATTATATTTTGTTTAATACACACCAAAGGACCAATTGTGTGAAATTGTCAATCACATAGCATTTCACTGTTGTATGAGTGGTTTGTGCAAGAACAATTAACATTAAAAAAGGAGAAAACTCCTCAACACATCTTGGAAACCATTGAATTCAATAATAATTTAAACCTAACACTAGCGCTATTCCTTCCATTCACTTCTACCAAGAATAAAGCATTTAATCCATTCAACATTGCATATAATCATTAGACAGTTACATTTGCTGACTATGTAGAGGAACAATCACGACCAAAATGATCAAATGTACTTTCACCCTTGCACAAGCTATTCCAAATTTCAAGTAAAATGAGAAATATGCTATATCAAATTAGTCATATTCATAGTAACCATTCAAAGGATAATGATTTGACAGTCTTTTTTGATGCAGGAGCATCTCAGGTCCTTGACAATCCTGTGTCACCAAAAACAATTTGGAGTTTTGTCTGTGTTGCTTGGTTCCTGGTTTGACCAAGTTGGTCGGTAGTTGGTCAGTTTCCTTTGGTTACCAAGTGTGGTCAGTTCTCTCCTGGGTAGTTAGTTATTTCACTAGCGCTCGACATTGTCTGTCTGCTGCTCAGTTATCTTTCTTACTGACGGGTTTAGTTTTGTTTCCTATTGTTGCCGACTTGTGCATTTATATTAGATCGTAGATTTAATGTTTGCATCCATCATTGGGAAGTGTGTGGTCCTAGATCTGACTGTTACTTCTATTAATTATGGATCTGAAGACCGACTCAGTTCGGTATCCTCTTGTATATATGTAGTTGTTTGGTTGTAGTTTAGGAGCCAAGTTTTGATAGAAGATAGTAGACATTAGATTGGATATTTTTAACAGATCCTCGCATGTTTGAGGACTTCTAAGATTCATTGTAATATCAGGTCATAACTGGGAAGGCCTTACAACCTAGCATGTATGATTCAATTAATGATAATAAATGAAAGTTTATGCATTCTCTCTCTCACTGTTGTGTTTCTTGGCTTTCGCGTGTGTTGAGAAGGCTTGGATCATCAGGGTGTGCCACCCCCTTGGCCCCTCTTGCTCCTTGATTTGCATCAGGTGGTATCAAAGCAAGGTGATATCTTGATCTAGTTCTACGGATCTAGGTTTGTAGGTTCCCCTTGAAGCCCTAGTTCATTATTGTGGGGTAGCAGATTGTGATTTGACCTGCAATTGCAAAGGGTTGTCAAGATGGTTCATGGGAGGCGAGATGTAGATCCCGGATTAGCAGATCTACTAAGGCAGATTGTTGCTAGGTTAGAAGCAATGGAAACAACTCAGAGAAGAGGCAAAAATCTTGAAGATGTTAGTGATGATGAAATTGAAGAAGAATAGGAAAATGCAGAACCTGCACCTGTTATGGATCAAGGTGAAGAAAGATTTTTTAAGGCTTTGGCAAGTCTAAAGTCAACACCATAATTCAATCCTCCTAGGTATGGTGGAAAGCTAGATTCTAATGAATTGGTGGACCAGATCACCAAGATGGAGAAGTATTTTGAATATGAAAATATCCCTGAGGATAAGAAGGTGAAGATTGCAAGCACAAATTTGAAAAGTCATGCATCCTTATGGTGGGAACATTTGCAATTGGATCAGAAGAGGAAAGGAAAAGAAAAAATCAAGGTATGGAGTAAAATGGTCAATAAATTGAAAGGAAAGTTCTTACCCTATGATTATCAGATTAACCTAGTTCAGCGAATGCAAATTTTGAGATAAAAAGATAGCTCGGTAAAGGAGTATACTTAGGAATTCTATAAATTGGATATCAGATCTAGACATGATGAAGATGAAGCGGAAAGAATCACAGATACCTAAATGGTTTGAGAGTTTCCATCCAAGAGGAAATCAGTATGGTCAAGCTGGAGAACATTGAAGAGGCTTATCAATTTTCTTTGAAAGTCGAGGAGAAATTGAACAAGAGACATGAGAAAAGTCAAAGAGGTTGATGTGGTAGATTCCCTAGAGGAAGAGGTAGATCTAATGGTGAAAATGGTAGATCTAAACTTGAAAAGACAAATCTAGACAAAGGAAAGGCCGAGTGGAAAGGTGAAAGTTCTAGAGGCAAAGGTAGTAACTACCGAGGTGGTCATGGTAGAGGAAGTTTTTGAGGAACTTGTTATAATTTTGGAGAAGGACATAGATCTTTTGAATGTATGCAAGCTATTAAGAAGGCTGGTAGTAGTAGAAGTGCTTTGGTGCAAGAAGAGTCACCGAATGAACCTAAGAAATAAAATAACTTGATGGTAAGGAGAGCACTATGGAATGAAAACAAGAAGGAAGATCCTGTAAGAAAAGGTTTGTTCAAGACCAGATGTAGATTTTTTGACAAAGTTTGGAAGGTAATCATTAACAGTGGTAGATCGAAGAATCTGGCATCTGAAGAGATGGTCACAAAATTGTAGTTGGAAAGGTTGGTACATCTGATGCCCTATCAGATTTCATGGATCAAAGATGAGCATACACTTCTGGTAAGTGAACAATGTTATGTGAATTTGAATATTGGAAAATACTATAATAAGGTGTTATGTGATATCATGCCTATCGATTGTTGTCATATTTTTTTGGGTAGACCTTGGCACTATGATAGACATGCTATATATGATGGGAGATTTCATAAGTATACTATTGTGGCTGATGGAAAGAAACAAATCTTATTACCATTGATGGAAGAACCTGTTAGTAATATTTGCACATCTATGAAAGTTTGTTTGATGAAAGGAAGAAATTTTGTTAACTCTTTGAAGAGGAATGATGTATGTTTTGTTGTAATTCCTAATAAGTCGAGTAAGAAAATAGAGGATAATGTCCTTGAGGAGATTGATAAGTTGCTCATTGAGTACAGTGATATCATTTCTGATAATGTACCTGATGGTTTTCCACTAAAAAGAAGCATTGATCATTGTGTGGATCTAATCCCTGGAGCTAGTTTACCAAATAAGGCACCTCATCAGTTGACAACTATCGAGAATTAGGAATTGAACCGATAGATTCAAGAGTTGTTGGAGAAAGGTTTGATCAGAGAAAGTTTGAGTCCTTGTGCAGTACCTATTGTATTGGCACCGAAGAAGAATGGAGAATGGAGAATGTTTACTGATTCTAGAGAAATCAATAAGATAACACTAAAGTATAGGTTTCCTATACCAAGAATGGATGATATAATGGATAGTTTGACTGGAGCAAAATATTTCACAAAGATTGATTTGAAAAGTGGATATCATTAGATCAGAATCAGAGAAGGTGATGAATGGAAGATTGCTTTTAAGACAAAGGAAGGTTTGTATGAGTGGTTGGTTATGCCTTTTGGTTTAATTAATGCCCTGAGTACTTTTATGAGGTTGATGAATAAATTTTTGAAGAAATTCATGGGTAAATTTGTGATTGTATATCTTGATGATATTCTGATATTTAGTAAGACCAGAGAAGAACATTTGTTGCATGTTAGACAAGTTTTGCAGAGGTTGAAAGAGGAAAAGTTACTGATAAATCTGAAAAAGTGTTCATTCATGAAAGAGGAGATTGTGTATTTTGGATTTGTTATTTTAGTTGATGGTTTCAAGATGGATCCTGAAAAGGTTGAAGCTATTTTGAATTGGCCTACACCTATGAATGCTAGTGAGGTAAGATCATTTCATGGTTGGCAATTTTTTACTAAAAGTTCATAAGGAATTCCAGTTCAATTTGTAATGCTATGACTAAGACTATGAGAGGTGACAAAAGAGAATTCAAGTGGACACATGGAGCTGATAGAACTTTTGAGACTCTGAAGCAGAAGGTTGTTGAATTACCTATTTTAGCATTACCCGATTTCAGTAAAGTATTTCAAGTAGAATGTGATGCAAGCGGGAGTGCAATTGGAGTGGTGTTGAGTCAAGAAGGTAAACCTGTTGCTTTCTTTAGTGAAAAGTTGAATGATGCTAGAAGGAAATATTCTGTGTATGATCAAGAATTCTATGCTATTGTTCAAGCATTGAAGAAGTGGAGACATTATTTGATACCAAGTGAATTTGTGTTGTATACTAATTATAAGGTTTTACAATATTTGGGTAGTCAGAATAAGTTGAATCAGAGACATGTGAAATGGGTTGAGTATTTGCAGAGTTATACATTTGTGATAAAGCATAAGAGTGGAGTTACTAACTGAGTTACTAATGCATTGAGTAGAAGAAGATCTTTGATGACCGAGATGAAAATTGAAGTTCTTGGTTTTGATGAGATGAAAGGTTTGTAAGAAAATGACCCTAATTTTTCTGAGCCATGGAGAAAGTGCAGAGAACCTATTCAAGATCAACAAGATACTAAATGGGATGAATATTTTATTCAGGAAGGTATGTTGTTTAAGGGCATTTAGTTGTGTATACCAAGAGGAGTAATGAGATCTAATTTGATAAAGGAGAAACATAGTAGTGGTTTGGATGGACATTTTGGCATTGATAAAACATGGAATTTACTTAAGGAGAAGTACTATTGGCCACAGTTGTATAGAGATGTTCATAAATTTGTGAAAAGTTGTGGAATTTTTCAAGTTGCAAAAGGAGTGAGTCAGAATACTGGATTGTATACACCGATTTTTGTTCCTGAGAAACCTTGGATTGACATCAGTATGGACTTTGTTCTTGGCTTACTAAAGATAGTAAGAGGTAATGATTCAATATTTATTGTTGTGGATAGATTTTCTAAGATGGCACATTTTATACCATGTAGAAAGACATCAAATGTAGTACATGTAGCAAATATTTTCTTTAAGGAAATTATCAAATTGCATGGATTACCAAGGAGTATTATCTCTAATTGAGACAGTAAATTTGTTGGATACTTTTGGAAAACACTTTGGAAGAAATTTGACACTGAGTTGAAATATAGTTCTACATTTCACCCACAAACCAATGGACAGACTGAAGTTGTGAACATAAGCATGGGAAATCTTTTGAGATGTTTAGTTGGATACACACTAAGTAATTGGGATTCTGTGTTGGCACAAGAAGAGTTTGCATACAATAATTCAATGAATAGGAGTACTAGAAAGACACCATTTGAGATTGTGAATGGCAGATGACCAAGAGGAATATTTGATTTGAGAGACATTGCTGATGAGAATAAGAAAAGTGTTGAAGGAGTAAAATTTGTTGAGTACATGAAAACATTGCATGAAGATGTGAAGTTGAAGCTGGAAGATAGTAATCAGAAATACAAAGACAGAGCTGATAGATCAAGAAGACATAAAGCTTTTGATGTTGGTGATGAAGTGATGGTTCATTTGAAGAAAGGTCAATTTCCTGTTGGCACATATGGGAAACTGAAGATGAAGAAGTTTGGACCTTGCAGGATTCTGAAGAAATTTGATAGTGGAAATGCATATGAAATTGAGTTACCTAATGACATGGACATATCACCTATTTTCAACATTTTTGATTTGTATGAGTATCAGGAACCTGATGAAGAAGTGATAGTACAAACAAAATATCCTAAGAAGTAGAATGATGAAGTTGAATAGATTTTGAAGGAAAGAGTTGGCAAGAGCACAAGAGGAAAATAGTATATGGAATATCTAGTTAAGTGGAAGAATAGACCGATGGAAGATAGTTCATGGATTTCATAGTTTGAGTTGGATGAAGCTCAGACTAGGCACACCAAATGATTTGGAGAATCATTTCAAAATAACTCCAGGTGTCTGATGTAGGAGCATCTCAGGTCCTTGGCAATCTTGCATCACCAAAAACAATTTGGAGTTTTGTCTATGTTGCTCAGTTCTTGCTTTGATCAAGTTGGTCGGTAGTTGGTTAGTTTCCTTTGGCTACTGAGTGTGGTTAGTTCTCTCTTGGGTGGTTAGTTATTTCATTGGCCCTAGATATTGTCTATTTGCTGCTCGGTTATCATGCTTGCTGATAGGTTTAGTTTTGTTTCCTGTTGTGGCCGACTTGTGCATTTATATTGGATCATGGATTTAATGTTTGTATCCATCATTGGGAAGCATGTGGTCCTAGATCTGGCTGTTACTTCCATTAATTATGGATCCAAAGGCTGACTCAATTCAATATCCTCTTGTATATATGTAGTTGTTTGGTTGTAGTTTAGGAACCAGTTTTTCATAGAAGATAGTAGACATCAAATTGGAGATTTGTAATAGATCCTTGCATGTTTGAGGACTTTTGAGATTCATTGTAATATCAGGCCATAACTAGGAAGTCCTTATAGCTTGGCATGTATGATTCAATTGATGATAATATATGAAAGTTTATGCATTCTCTCTATCATTGTTGTGTTTGTTGGCTTTCACGTGTGTTGAGCAGGCTTGGATCATTAGGGTACACCACCCCCTTGGCCCCTCTTGCTCCCTACTTTGCATCATTTTTTAGGATAGGCGTAATCATCCTACCAACCTTAATTAGAAACATTTTTGATAAATTTCAAGTACTTATAATCAATATGCCCAACAAACAGAGACTTAGTAGTAAAAGCATGTCCTTTGGTTTACTAGTTTACTTATAATCAGTAAGTCCTTTGGTTTACTAGTTTAATCTGGTTTAAGAATGGTTTGTTTCATGTTTGAATGTACCATTGAATGAAGCTTGGCTATATTAAGTACAATCTTAAGACTTGTGACTCTTCAAATTCTCTTATTTCCTTCAGACCTCCAAACATGTGTACTATGAGTAGCCCTCCAACAAATGGACTTGTGATGATTTTCATAATAGTATGTGTTGGAGGACCACTCAAAGTACTTCTTAGGAAAATGTGAATGTTCATCACTTGTGCATATAAGATTTCATTAGAGAAGGTATATGCATAGGTGAAAAACATGCATATTTGACCAAGAAATATTGGGAGCTAGACCCAGTAGCAAATAGATTTGTGGTGATTTTCACAATAGTACATGTGTTGCTAGGTAAGCTCCCAATAGTGCTTAGGAAAATATGCATGTTCATCACCTATGCATCTGAAGTGGCTCTAATGGAAGATAAAATCACTAAATTCTGCATACTCCTTATTTTGTTCTAGGTTGATATTGTCTGACATGGTCTTTCTTGAATGGAATGTGATGCAAGGTAGGGAGAAAGAGGGGCCAAACAATGGCACACCCTAATGATCTAAGCCTTCTCAACACATGTGGAAGAAAAAAAAAACAATAGTGAGAGAGAGAGAATGCAGGATCTTTCATATATTTTCATCAAATAGAATGATACATGCTAGGCTGTAAGGCCTTCCCGATTAGGTCCAGCTATTACAATGATTCATAGAAGTCCTCAAACATACAATGATCTATCAAAATATCTACTTCTATCTTTTCCTCAAAACTACCTCTAAACTACAACCAAACAACTACATTTATACAAGAAGCTACTAAACTAAGTCAGCCTTCAGATCCACAATCAACAAAAAAAATGGTTAGATCTGGGACCACACACTTCCCAATGATAGATATCAACATTAAATCTACAATCCAATATAAATGCATAAGCTGGCCACAATAGAAACTAAAACTAAACTCGTTAGTGAGCAAGATAATCGAACAATAGACAAGAAATGTCGAGCGCCAGTGAAACAACCGATCGCCCAAGAGATAACCGACCACACTCAGTAACCAAAGGAAACCGACCAACTCGGTCAAAGTAGGAACTAAGAAACATAGACAAACTCCAAATTGTTTTTGGTGATAGAGGATTGCCAAGGACCCGAGATGCTCCTGCATCAGACACCTGAAGTTATTTTGAAATGATTCTCTGAATCATTTGGTAGGTCTGGTCCCAGCTACATCCAACTCAAACTATGAAATCCATGAGTTGTCTTCCATCATTCTATTCTTCCACTTTACTAGATATGCTATATACTATTTTCCTCTTGTACTCTTGCCAACTCTTTCCTTCAAAATCTATTCAATTTCTTCATTTTGCTTCTTAGGATATTTTGTCGGTACTATCACTTCTTCATCGGGTTCATGATACTCATAAAAATTAGCAATATTAAAAATAGGTGATATGTCCATGCCATTAGGTAACTCAATTTCATATGCATTTCCACTATCAGATTTCCTCAAAATCTTGCAAGGTCCAAACTTCTTCATCTTCAACGTCCCATATGTTCCAACAAGAAATTGGCCTTTCTTCAAATGAACCATCACTTCATCACCAACATCAAAAGTTTTATGTCTCCTTGATCTATCATCTTTGTCTTTGTATTTCTGATTATTCCAGCTTCAGCTTTACATCTTCATGCAATGTCTTCATGTACTCAGAAAATTCTACTCCTTCAGCACTTTTCTTATTCTCATTAGCAATGTATCTCAAATTAGATATTCCTCTTGGCTATGTGCCACTCAAAATCTCAAATGGTGTCTTTCCAGTACTCCTATTCATTGAATTATTGTATGCAAACACTTCTTGTGCTAATACAGAATCCCAATTACTCGGTGTGTCTCCAACTAAATATCTCAAAAGATTTCCCAAACTTCTATTCACAACTTCAGTATGTCCATCGGTTTGTGGGTGAAATGTATAACTATATTTCAACTCAATGCCAAATTTCTTCCAAAGGTTCTTCCAAAAGTTTCCAACAAATTTACTATCTCAGTCAGAGATAATACTCCTCGGTAATCCATGCAATCTGACAATTTCCTTAAATAAAAGATCTTCTACATGTACTTAAACATAAAGCATAAACACAATGAAAGAACACATGAACACAACACCAATATTTTGGTTACGGGGAAACCCAAATAGGTAAAAACCCCGGTGGGAATTGACACCCACTAATAGTTTGCACTAGAGTATTATGATCCTTGTTAGAAGATCCTTAACCCTGTTAGGAGTTTCTTTACAATATATTTAGTATAGTAGACTTGGTCAAGGGTCAGACCTTTTTAGGATTCTTTTACAATAGTCCATGTTAGGAGAGAGGACACACTGTCCAAGAGCTCAATTCTCAAGTGGGTGAAGGCTACAACCTTTTGTTTAATAGATACAAACTATATCTGGATCTTGGTGAACTACACTTTGACCTACTATCTGGATCAGTTCCAATGAATAGCACAAGTACTTTACTTGGTCACATAGACCTTTTGATGGATCAACACTTCACACACTCTGCTCTGCGCTGCTTAAACAACTATGAACCACACACCAGTAATCACAAATGACTGCCTATAAATATCTATCCTCAAAATGATATAATCAAGTCAGCCTATTAGAACCACCTTGAAATCATATTAGAGAGACCATAAAAAAATCCAATAAACATTCTATCAGCTCTATTATGCACACAACATAATCTGGGACCTATCTAATAAGATAATTGTAGATGCACACAACACACTGTCGGCTCTACCAAAAAAATTGGATCTTTCTCTTTAAGCTGAATGAACTCATGCACTCTTAACCAAACATCAATAACTCTTCTCTAAGCTTAAATCCAAGGGCGCATACCCTAAAGATAGGCACAACTCAAGAACCAATAAAATCTTTGTCGGCTATTCTGAATAAACACATGAAACTGCTACTAGCGAATAGCAACTTCATAACTTTACTTCTAATGAATATTAGACTATGCATCCATAACTAAAACATCACTAGCATGTCTTCAATGTACATCCAAGTGTGTAAGGCTTCATGACAATTGTACGGACAACCATACATAGAAAATTGCATGTTGCTCTGTCAGGAACACTACTGACACAAGCTACTATATAACTGTCTGTACTAATAGTTAACCTCTACGCCCATGATATCATGCTGATATCATGTCCATGTTACATATACTGAAAGCTTACTACATAAGACTTCCATGCATGCTAATTTCCATATGTTTTCATCAATGGAAAACATACAGTTAGTACTGGCCTACTGGCAAATCTCCAACAATCTCCCCCTTTGGCATTGATGGCAACATGTGGAGTGAAAAACTACCACCAACCCAAATGAACATTTATTTTATAACATTCTCCATTTCCTCATCAAAACTCCCCCAAATATGAATCCTCCATCTACTGTAATATTTTCTAATATTCTCCATTTCCTCAACTGTACTGCTGTCATAACTGAATATTGCTCCCCCTTAGTATATTACTCCTCCTTTTGCTTATGTTTTTCATGACTCTTTATGTGACTCCCCCTTTGACATCAATGGCAAAGGGAACCATTCATTTTAAGCACTGGTACTACTCCTAAGGTAGAGTAATGAACCTTCCATCAGTCCTTGAGGATTGATGCCTTTCCTTCTTTCTTCTATGCAGAATCAGGGAAGGGAATTACTCCCAACTTCTCCCTGAGATACTCAAAAGTATCCTTAGGCAAGGGCTTTGTGAATATATCTTCCAACTGACCTTTAGTATTCACATAGTCCAACTTGACTTCTTTCTTTACCACTTTCTCTCTTAGGAAGTGATACTTGATCTCAATGTGCTTTTTCTTTGCATGCATCACATGGTTCTTTGACATATTGATAGTGCTAGTGTTATCATAGTGAATAACAATAGGATAATCAATCTAAATTCCAAAATCCCTTGTCATCTGCTTGATCCAAAAAATTGTAGAACAATTCAAGGCTGCTGCAACATACTCTGCTTCTATTGTTGATTGAGAAATACAATTTTGTTTCTTACTTGTCCAAGTGACAAGTCTATCACGAAGAAACATTGCTCCACCTGATGTACTCTTTCTGTCATCAACACATCTTGCCCAATCTACATCAGTGTACACATGAAGCTCAACATTTTCTAAATTAGGATACCATAGACCATAATCTATAGTGCCCTACAAGTATCTAAATATTCTATTTACTACCATGAGGTGACTTTGTTTAGTTTGTGTTGTAAATCTTCCAACTATGCCAACTGCGTTGGAAATATCATGTCTAGTCTGAGTAAGATATATGAGTTTACCAATCATAGACTTATACAATTTTATATCTACTACTGGTGAGTCATCTTCTTTTGTAAGCTTGCATCCAGTGATCATAGGGGTTCCTATTGGCTTGCAATCATCCATCTTGAATTTTTTCAGTATCTCTTTCACATATTTTGACTGATTAATAAAAATTCATTTTTTTGTCTACTGCACATTTAGTCCCAAAAAGTATTTGATAGGACCAATCATACTCATCTCAAACTCATTCTACATTTCATTGGAAAATTTAGCAATGAGTTTGTCATTACTTCCAAAGATAATGTAATCAACAAATATAGCTACAAGTAGTAAACCTTCAGATGTCTCTCTTATGAATAGATTACAATCTACTACTCCTTTCTTGAATCCAATCTTTGTTAAGTATCCATCTAGTCTCTCATACCATGCTCTAGGGGCTTTCTTAAGTCCATAGAGGGCCTTCTTCAATCTACATACCATATCAAGTCTGTCTGATAAGGTGAATCCTTCTGGCTGCTCAATGTATACTTCTTCTTTCAAATCTCCATTCAGGAATGCTAACTTGACATCCATCTAATAAACTTTGAAGTTTTTTACCATAGCATAAGCTAGAAACAACTTAATAGCTTCTGATCTACTCACAGGTGCAAATATTTATGAATAATCAATGCCTTCTCTTTGCACCTATCCTGTACATACTAATATTTCTTTATTTCTTACTATTGTACCATCTTCATTCATCTTGTTTCTGAATATCCACTTTGTTCCAATCACATTCTTATCACTAGGTCTTAGGACCAGTTCCCAAGTGTCATTCTTAATAATCTGATCAAGTTCTTCTTTCATAACATCATGCCAATCTGAATAATTACAAGCATCTTCAACACTTAAAGGTTCAATCTAAGATAGTAAACATACTGCTTCACTGCTAGCTGAGTTCTTTGCTTGTGATGTTGTTAAGACTTTACCGCTCTAATCTCCAATGATGTCTTTCTTGGAATGATTTCTAGATGTAAAATTTGGAATTTTAGGTGATGCTGACTCATCAGCCTTAGGAGTACTTTCTTCACTTGTCTCAGGGTCATTGAATAACACATCAATACTGTCAAACATTTCCTCAGTGACTGTCTCACTAGTGGAGGGTCTAGGTTCTTCTTGAATCATGGGTGAGTAATCATGATATCTTTCTTGAACCATAAAATTTTCATCAATCTTAGCATAAGCACTTTGTATGATCTTTTTCAATCTTAAATTGAAACATCTATAAGCTTTACTTTTAGTAGAGTAACCAATAAAAATACCTTCATCACTTCTTGCATCAAACTTGCCTACTGCTTCATCCCTCTTGATGTAGCACTTGCTTCCAAAGATTCTGAAGTATTTTACTATGGGAACATTATCAAACCATAGATCATATGGTTTTTTGTTAGCACCAGGCCTTAATTGAATTCTATTGATGGTATAGACTGTTGTATTGATTGCATCTCTCCAATATGTATGTGAAACTTTTCCTTCTATCATAATGGTGCGTGTTGTATCAAGAATGATCCTATTCCTTCTCTCTACTATTCCATTTTGTTGAGGGGTTCTAGGTGCACTTAACTATCTCTTTATGCCATATTCTTTGTAGTACTCATAGAATATGTCAGAGGTGAATTCTCCTCCTTTATCTGATCTCAAACATTTTATCTTTAGTCTAGATTCATTCTCAACCTTAGCTTTGAATATTTTGAATTTCTCAAATGCTTCTGACTTATCTTTCAAGAGCACAACCCACATCATCCTAGTATAATCATCAATAAACAAAAGGAAATACCTTTCACCAAAGTATGATCTTGTTTGAGTTGGACCACATAGGTCTATATGAATTGGATCCAACTTGGTCTCTACTAAATTCTGCTTGCTCCTAAATGAATTTCTCACATGCTTCCCCATCACACATTCCCTGCATATGGTATCAACTAGTTTTTATATGCTAGGTAGATCTCTTATTGCCTTTACATTGCTGATTTTTACTATGTTATCAAAATTGATATGACATAGTCTTTTATGCCACAACCAACTGTCATCAACTTTAGAAAAAAAAATAACTTTCTGCTAAATTGAGTTGAAAAACATTACCTCTTGTCTTTGAGCCTGATGGAATCATAACACCATCTTTGTTGTTAATGATGCATTTGTCATTTTTGAACTCCAACTGATAGCCTTTTCCAAGTAACTGTCTAACACTAAGAAGGTTATGTTTCAAACCATCAAAATAAAGAACATCATCAGTACTATTCTTTCCATCCAAGGTGATGGCTCCTCTACCAACTATTGGTTTAGGAGTGTTGTCTCCAAATCTAACCATACTGCCATTGTATCTTTCCAAATGAACAAACCTACCTTTATCACCTGTCATGTGATGTGAACAACCACTGTCTATAATCTAGTCTGTCCTTATGTCAGGTTGTGAAATCAATGCTAGCTCTTGATTCTCTTTCTTATCTTCATGAACTGTCTTATTATTCATTTTGTCTACAATAGAAATGAATCCAATTTCTTCTTCACCAGATTCTTCATCTGAGACTCCATCTCTAGCATAGTAGCATTCCTTAGAATACGTAGGCTTGTAATCCTTTTTGAACTTTCTAGCTCTAGTAGGACACTTAGATGCAAAGTGACTGATCTTATTACATGAAAAACACTTAAATGGTAATTGACCTTCATATTTTCCTTTTCCTTTCTTTTCTCTTTTGGAAATCATGGCAATGAAATCATCCAGAGTTTTCTCTTCATCATCATCATCAAAATTACTAGAAGTGTTTGCAGATTTCTTACCATGAACTATTGTTGTGAAGGCTATCTCACTCTTTGGTAATGTCTTCAATCTTGAGATCTCAAAAGATGAGATTTTGTTGGTCAAGGTCTCTCTCTTGAAATTTGATGTAAGCTACATGGTCTCATCAAGGATGTTGATCTTGCTTTCATATTCAGGAGTGAGAGTAGTCATTAACTTGTCCATGATGTCCTCCTCTAAAATCTCTCCACCATTGTTTTTGATTCCAGCAACTACTTCATTTATTCTTTGATTATAAGCTCTAATTTTTTCTTTAGGTAGCATCTCTAATACATTGTATCTTTTCTTCCATGTCTTTCTGCATGCATCCTTTTCTTGTTTGTCTCCTTCAAATATGTCTTCTAGGTGCTTCCATATTTTGTGGGCTTATCTACCTTTTTTATTTCTGAAAACTCACCATCAGATAGGGTGTTTATGAGAGCTTCTTTAGCTATAGCATTCTGATGAAGCAATTCATTTTTCCTATCAACAACATCATCCTTTGCAAGGTCTTCTAAGGTGGGAACCTTGGATTCTTTGATAGTTACATCAAAAACTTCAAAAGCAATGCACTGCAAATGGGTCACCATCTTGTTCTTCCAATCAAGATAATTCTCTCCATCGAACTTAGGACTTTCTTTCCTGAAGTATTCCATTTGATCAACCTCAAGCTGTTAAAATTTCTCTCTAAGGGACTTGGCTCTGATACCAATTATTAGGAATAGTAGCAAGAGATAACTGAGAGGGGGAGAGGGGGGTGAATCAATTATCTACAAGATTCAATTCTTTATCCAATTAAGTATACTTAAACATAAAGCATAAACACAATGAAAGAACACATAAACACAACACCAATATTTTGGTTACAGGGAAACCCAAATAGGTAAAAACCCCAGTGGGAATTGACACCCACTAATATTCTACACTAGAGTATTATGATCCTTGTTAGAAGATCCTTAACCCTGTTAGGAGTTGCTTTACTATATATTTAGTAGAGTAGACTTGGTCAAGGGTCAAACCCTGTTAGGAGTCTTTTATAATAGTCCCTTTTAGGGGAGAGGATGCACTATCCAAGAGCTCACTACTCAAGTGGGTGAAGGCTACAACCTTCTATTTAACAGATACACACTATATCTAGATCTTGGTGAACAACACTTTGACCTATTATCTGGATTAGTTCCAATGAATAGCACAAGTACTTTACTTGGTCACATAGACCTTCTTTTGATGGCTCAACACTTCACACACGCTGCTCTGCTCTGCTTAAACAACTATGAACCACACACCAATAATCACAAATGACTGCCTATAAATATCTATCCTCTAAATGATATAGTCAAGTCAGCCTGTTAAAACCACTTTGAAATCATATTAGAGAGACCATAACATACTCCAATAAAAATTCTATTGGCTCTACTATGCATGCAACGTAATCTGGGACCTGTCCAATAAGATAATTGTAGATGCATGCAACACATTGTCGGCTCTACCAAAAGAACTAGATCTTTCTCTTTAAGCTGAATTAACTCATGCACTCTTAACCAAACATCAATAACTCTTCTCTAAGCTTAATTCCAAGGGTGCATACCCTAAAGATAGGTGCAACTCAAGAACCAATAAAATATCTTTTGGCTCTTCTGAATAAACACATGAAACTACTACTGGCGAATAGTGACTTCATAACTTTACTTCTACTAAATATCAGACTATTCATCCATAACTAAAACATCATTAACATGTCTTCAACATATATCCAAGCATCCAAGACTTCATGACAACTGTACAGACAACCATACACAGAACACTGCCTGTTGCTCTATCAAGAACACTGCTGACACAAGCTGCTATATAACTATTTGTACTAATAGTTAACCTCTGCGCCCATGATATCATGTTAATATCATGTCCATGTTACATATACTAAAATCTTACTACATAAGACTTCCACACATGCTACTTTCCATATGCTGTCATCAATGAAAAACATACAATCAGTACTGGCCTGCTGGCAAATCTCCAACACTGATGTCTTTATAGAAGGTATAAAATGTGCCATCTTAGAAAATCTATCCAGAACAACAAATATAGAATCATTTCCTCTTACTATCTTCGGTAAGCTAAGAACAAAATCCATACTGATGTCAATCCAAGGTTTCTCAAGAACAACAATTGGTACATACAATCCAGTATTCTGACTTACTCCTTTTGTAACTTGACAAATTCTACAAATTTTCACAAATTTTTAAACATCTTTATACAACTGTGGCCAATAGTACTTCTCCTTAAGAAAATTCCATGTTTTAGCAATACCAAAATGTCTAGCCAATCCACTACTATGTTTCTCCTTTATCAAGTTAGTTCTTATTATTTCTCTCGGTATACACAACTAGATACCTTTAAACAACATACCTTCCTGAATAAAATATTCATCCCATTTAGTATCTTTTTGATCTTGACTAGGTGTTGTGTACTTTCTCCATGGCTAAGAAAAATCAAGGTCAAACTCATAAGAATCTCTCATCTAATCAAAACCAAGAACTTCAATTTTCATCTTGGTCATCAAAGATCTTCTTCTACTCAATGCATCAGCAACTTAGCTAATGACTCCACTCTTATGCTTTATCACAAATGTATAACTCTACAAATACTCAACCCATTTACTATGTCTTTGATTCAACTTACTTAAACTACCCAAATACTATAAAGCCTTATGAGTAGTATAAAATACAAATTCACTTGGTATCAAATAATGTCTCCATTTCTTTAGTGCTTGAACAATACCATAGAATTCTTGATCATACACAGAATATTTCCTTTTAGCATCATTCAAATTTTCACTAAAGAAAGAAATAGGTTTCCCTTCTTGACTCAACATAGCTCCAATTGCACTTCCACTTGCATCACATTTTACTTGAAATACCTTACTAAAATCAGGTAATACCAAAATAGGTAATTCAACAACCTTATGCTTCAGGGTCTCAAAAATTTTGTCAACTCCATGTGTCCACTTGAATTCTCTTTTGTCTCCTCTCATAGTTTCAGTCATAGCATTACAAATTGAATTGAAATTCCTTATGAACTTTTGGTAAAAACTTGTCAAACCATGAAATGATCTTACCTCACTAGAATTCATAGGTGTAGGCCAATTAAAAATAGCTTCAACCTTTTTAGGATCCATCTTCAAACAATCAGCTGAAATAACAAATCCCAAATACACAATCTCCTCTTTCATGAATGAACACTTTTTTAGATTTATCAGCAACTTTTCCTCTTTTAATCTCTGCAAAACTTGTCTAACATGCAACAAATGTTCTTCTCTAGTCTTGAAAGCAGTCTTCCATTCATCACCTTCTCTGATTCTGATTTGATGATACCCACTTTTCAAATTGATCTTTGTGAAATGCTTTGCTCCAGTCAAACTGTCCATTATGTCATCCCTTCTCGGTATAGGAAACCTATACTTCACTATTATCTTATTGATTGCTCTGGAATTAGTACACATTCTCCATTCTCCATTCTTTTTCATTGCTAATACAACAATTACTACATAAGGACTCAAACTTTCTCTGATCAACCTTTCTCTAGCAACTCTTGAATCTGTCAGTTCAATTCCTGATTCTTGGTAGGTGTCAATAGATGAGGTGCCTTATTCGGTAAACTAGCTCCAGGGATTAGATCCATACAATGATCAATGCTTATTTTCGGTGGCAAACCATTAGGTAAATTATCAGAAATGATATCACTATACTCGGTGAGTAACTTATCAATCTCCTCAGGGACATTATCCTCTATTTTCTTACTCAGTTTGTTAGGGGTCACAACAAAACATACATCATTCTTTTTCAAAGAGTTAACAAACTTTCTTCCCTCCATAAAAAAAACTTTCATAGATGTTCATACATTATTAACAAGTTCTTCCATCAAAGGTAACAAATTTTTTTTCTTTCCATCAGCCATAATAGTATACTTATGCAGTCTCCCATCATATATAGCATGTTTATCATCTTGCCAAGGTCTACCCAACAAAATATGACAATAATCCATAGGCATGATATCACATAACACCTTATCATAGTAGTTTCCTATCTTCAAATTCACATAACATTGTTCACTTACCAGGGGTGTATGCTCATCTTTGACCCATAAAATCTGATAGGGCTTCAGATGTACCGACCTTTCCAACTATAATTTTGTGACCATCTCTTCAGATGCCAGATTCTTTGAGCTACCACTGTCAATGATTACCTTCCAAAATTTATCAAAAACTCTACATCTGGTCTTGAATAAACTTTTCCTTACCAGATCTTCCTTCTTACTTTCATTCCATAGTGCTCTCCTTACCATCAAGTTATTTTCTTTCTTAGGTTGATTCGGTGACTCTTCTTGCACCAAAGCATTTCTACTGCTACCAGCCTTCTTACTTGCATGTGTAAACTCAGAAGATCTATGTCCTTCTTCTCCAAAATTGTAAAAAGTTCCTTGGAAACTTCCTTTGCTATAACCACCTCGGTAGTTACTGCCTGTACCTCTATATGAGCTTTCACCTTTCCACTCAGTCTTGCCTTTGTCCATATTTGTCTTTTCTTGTTCAAATCTATCATTTTCACCATTATATCTACCTCTTCCTCTAGGGAATCTACCACCTCGACCTCTTTGTCTTTTCTCATGTCTTTTGTTCAATTTATCCTCGACCTTCAATGCAAATTGATAAGCCTCTTCAATGTTCTCCAACTTGACCATACTAATTTCCTCTTGGATGGAAACTCTCAAACCATTCAGGTATCTACCAATTCTTTCCACATCACCTTCATCATGTCCAGATATGATATCTAATCTATAGAATTCCTCAATATACTCTTTTACCGAGCTATCTTTCTATCTCAAACTTTGCATTCACCAAACTAGGTTAATTTGATAATCACAAGGTAAGAACTTTCCTTTCAATTTGTTCACCATTTTATTCCATACCTTGATTTTGTCTTTTCCTTTCCTCTTCCTATCCAGCTGCAGATGTTCCCACCATAAGGATGCATGACTTTTCAACTTTGTTCTTGCAATCTTCACCTTCTTGTCTTGAGGAATGTTTTCATACTCAAAATACTTTTCCATCTCGGTGATCGAGTCCACCAATTCATCAGAATCTAGCTTTCCACCATACTCAGGAGGATTGAAATGTGGTGTTGACTTTAGACTTGTCAAAGCCTTCAAAAATATTTCTTCACCTTGATCCATAATAGGTGTAGGTTCTACATTCACCTGTTCTTCCTCAACTTCATCATCACTAACATCTTCAAGATGTCTGCCTCTTCTCTGGGCTATTTCAATAGCTTCTAACCTAGCAGCAATCTATCTTAGCATATCTACCAATCCTAGATCTACATCTCACCTCCCATGAACCATCTTGACAACCCTCTACAATTACAGGTTAGATCACAATCTGCTACCCACAACAATCAACTAGGGCTTCAAGAGGAGCCTACAAACCTAGATCCACGGACCTAGATCAAGATCTCACCTCACTCTGATACCACCTGACGCAAGGTAGGGAGCAAGAGGGGCCAAAAAATGGCACACCCTAATGATCGAAGCTTTCTCAACACATGTGGAAGAAAACAAACAACAACAGTGAGAGAGAGTATGCAAGATCTTTCATATATTTTCATCAAGTAGAATGATACATGTCGGGCTGTAAGGCCTTCCCAATTAGGGCTAGATATTACAATGATTCATAGAAGTCCTCAAACATGTGAGGATCTGTCAAAATCTCTACTTTTATCTTTTCCTCAAAATTGCCCTTAAACTACAACCATACAACTACATTTATACAAGAAGCTACCGAACTGAGTCAGTCTTCAGATCCACAATCAATGAAAGAAATGGTCAGATTTGGGACCACACACTTCCCAATGATGTATATCAACATTAAATTCATGATCCAATATAAATGCACAAGTCAGCCACAACAAAAACTAAAACTAAACCCTTTGGTGAACAAGATAATCGAGCAGTAGACAAGAAACGCCGAGCGCTAGTGAAACAACTGACTGCCTAGGAGATAACCGACCACACTCAATAACCAAAGGAAATCAACCAACTACCAACCAACTTGGTCAAAGCAGGAACCGAGCAACATAGAAAAACTCCAAATTATTTTTGGTAACACATGATTGCCAAGGACCCAAGATGCTCCTGCATCATAATGAATCATTACTTGTACATTGACTAGAATTTTGGTGGAAGAAGGATGATTTGTTTGCAACCATTTTTTCAAATCTAATTTTCTTAACACAAAGGGACATTTATCATAGCCATAGAAACATGATTATTTTAAAATGGAATACACCAGGGAATACCATTAGAAATATTGACTATTTACAATCATAAATAGTTAACCTTAATTAAATAGCTCATTTTTTTATCAGTATGTGTAGTCTCTGTGTACATGAAAAATGAATGAAATATCAAGCTGAAATAAAATAGTGAACAAAAATTCAAATTCAAGGCCTAATTTATCAAGAGAAACAAACATTAGGATGAAATAAAAATCATTAAGACTATAGAAAAATCATTACGACTATAGAAAAATCATTAAGACTAGAAAATCAAGTTCTAGAAAAATCATTACGACTATAGAAAAATCATTTAGACTAGAAAATCAAGTTCTAGAAATGGATGGTTCTGATGCTTTGCCATTACAACAATTGAGCATTCATCATTTGGTACTTGTTGGTGTATTCCATTTAAGTTTTTCAGCTACCTTGTTTATGTGCATGTTCTTTATGTGTTTGGCTTCTCTCCCTCGCAAGGGATATGTTGATAGGTAATTGATTTGAAAGCATAATGATTTGACAGTCTTTTTTTAGGATAGGTGTAATCATCCTGCCAACCTTAATTAGCAACATTTGTGATATATGTCAAGTACTTATAATCAGTATGCCCAACAGATAGAGACTTAGTAGTAAAAGCATAAGGTTGCACATCCACATCTGCCCTAGTAAGTATTAGAGCCTTTCAAATTTGTAAAGAACACAAACTTTGCAAATCAAATTGATATTTCATTAAAACCTATGTTCTTGATCAAGTTCTTAAAGATTAAAGCATGAAACCATCAAGTTCTTCACCTATGTTCTTCATGGTTGGGGAATTTATGATGGAGTTATATGTAACCTTTGGAAGTCATTGTATGATAGACTTAAGCCTGGAGTGTACGACAAGAACAAAGATTCAATAAAAATAGAAGTTTAAATCTACAAGTCCATTGTGTTATGCATTGTTGAAAGGCTTCTTTACTTATTGTTTTGGTTTCTAAATTCAAGGATGGAATAGTAAGGAATCTCAAAGCATTCATTTCATTGTTGAATGTATTGTGATCATTTTAAAATTATGTTCCTTACATTTTGACTGGTAAACCAGTGACTATTCCAAGTAATGTTTTTAATCCTTTGAAGTTTCTCATGATCCCGATGTAAGTTGATTGGATTAAGAAATTTGGGGATCCAACAGGACTTTATGGGAGTTCATAAATGTTTTGGAAGACTTAGAGTAACTATTAGCATGAATTTTCCTTCATCTACAACAAGTTAGACTGAATTTTCTAAGTTTTTCCTTTGTTTTGAAGAGTATTTTGTAATCTATTTTGTAAAAAAATTTAACACGAAAACAAATTTACAAAACTAAACCAATGGAATGTTTACAACAAAGAAATAGAATGATAATAATATACTAAAAATTCTATTCTATTTAATACACACCAAAGGACCAGTTGTATGAAATTATCAATCACATAACATTTCACTATTGAATGAGTGGATTGAGTAGGAACAGTTAACATTAAACAAGGAGAAAACTCCTCAACACATCTTGGAAACCATTGAATTAAATAATAAATGAAACCTAACACCAACACTATTCCTTCCATTCACTTCTACCAAGAATAAATCATTTAATCCATTCAACATTATATATAATAATTAGATAGTTACATTTCCTGACTGTGTAGAGGAACAGTCACAACCAAAATGATCAAAAGTACTTTCACCCTTGCACAAGCTATTCCAAACCTCAAGTAAAATGAGAAATATGCTATATCAAATAATTCATATCTATAGTAACCATTCAAAGGATCATTTTGTCAATGAATCATCTGACTGTACCCCTACGGTAGAGAAAGGAAACCTTAAAATAGAGAAAGGAAACTTAGTAAAACTAGTCTATGTTGTTGTTTGTGAGGGTAGAGTCATGATAAGTGCCTCTCAAACCTCTCCAAACATGTAAGAATATCTTTAAATACTTTATTGATCTCTTCTAAATATTAACACATGGACAGTCAAACCATTAGTCTCCAAAGCATTCAATAAGTGAATATGAATGTTTGAAAACTTTCCTCTCAACTTCCCCAACCATTCCTAATTGGTTAGAGGGATTAGTTGAGTGTTTAGACACTAAAAATTCTTAAACATACTTTATCTGATATGATGAATTGTAATATCAACAAACACGAATCCAAACATTTCAAAATATTGAATCGATATCCTTGAGCACAAGCACCAATAACATCAAATAATGGAGATAAAGCACGGGTTAGGGCATGCCACCAGTAGAATGTGGTCATTTCAGTGAGCATTCATGATCAAATAAAATGCAATGCATTTGAAATTTACAGTCGAATATGATGCCAGAGGCTCGAAAGACATTTCTTGTCAAAGATACCAATCAAAGATGAAGAAATCACATACCTTCTCTTGCGCTCAGCTTCCACAAAGGAAGATTTGATAGCCAAATCTTCCTTATACCACATGAAGAACATGTCATTGGTTTAGTTTAGCATGTTATTATCATATTAGATAAATTATGTTTAAGAATTTTTGGTAAGGATAGGAATAGTGGAGATTCTAGAAATATCCCTCTAACTGATTAGGAGTGGTTGGGGAAGTTGAGAGGAAAGTTTTCAAACATTCATATTCACTTATTGAATGCTTTGGAGACTACTAGTTTGACTATCCATGCATTACCAGTGACTAAGACTCATTAAAGGATTTCCATGCATTATCATTATATTGTGTATTTCCAATATGTTTGGATGCAGGGCAGACCATGATAATGAAGGATCACTCATTGATTGCATGATAACCCAGTTCTTAAGGGTCACTGATTGAGGGGATAGTCAAGGTTCGGATGTTGATAGTGTTCATTGAGGGAAGGGTGATTTTAAAAGACTTGTTATCATTATATTGTGTATTTCCAATATATTTGGATGTGGGGTAGAATAGGAGAATGAAGGATCACTCACTAATTGCATGATAACCCAATTTTAAAGGGTCACTGGTCGAGGGGACAGTCAAGGTCTGGATGTTGATAGTGTTCCTTGAGGGAAGGGGGATTGTGAAAGACTTGTTATCATTGTATTTTATATTTCTAATATGTTTGGATGCAGGGTAGACCAGGAGAATGAAGGATCACTCACTGATTGCATGATAACCCAATTTTGAAGGGTCACTGGTTGAGGGGACAGTCAAGGTCCAGATGTTGATAGTGTTTGTTGAGGGAAGGGGGATTCTAAAAGATTTTTTATCATTGTATTATGTATTTTCAATATGTTTGGATGGAGGGAAGAACAGGATAATGAAGGATCACTCACTAATTGCATGATAACCTAGTTTTGAAGGGTCACTGGTTGAGGGGATAGTCAAGGTCTAGATGTTTATAGTGTTCCTTGAAGGAAGAGGGATTTTGAAAGACTTTTTATCACTATATTGTGTATTTCCAATATGTTTGGATGTAGGGCAGACCAGGAGAATGAAGGATGACTCACTGATTGCATGATAATCCAGTTTTGAAGGGTCACTAGTTGAGGGGATAGTCAAGGTCCGAATCTTGATAGTGTTTGTTGAGGGAAGGGGGGTTGTAAAAGACTTTTTATCATTGTATTGTGTATTTCCAATATGTTTGGATGCAGGGTAGAATAGGAGAATGAAGGATCACTCACTAATTGCATGATAACCTAGTTTTGAAGGGTCACTAGTTGAGGGGACAGTCAAGGTCCAGATTTTGATAGTGTTCCTTGAGGGAAGGGGGATTGTGAAAGAATTTTTATCATTGTATTGTGTATTTCCAATATGTTTGGATGCAGGGCAGATGAGGAGAATGAAGGCTCACTCACTTATTGCATGATAACCTAGTTTTGAAGGGTCACTAGTTGAGGGGATAGTCAAGGTTTGGATGTTGATAGTGTTCATTGAGGGAAGGGGGATTGTAAAAGACTTGTTATCATTGTATTGTGTATTTCCAATATGTTTGGATGTAGGGCAGAATAGGAGAATGAAGGATCACTCACTAATTGCATGATAACCCAGTTTTGAAGGGTCACTGGTTGAGGGGACAGTCAAGGTCCGGATGTTGATAATGTTCCTTGAGGGAAGGGGGATTGTAAAAGACTTTTTATCATTGTATTTTTTATTTCCAATATGTTTGGATGCAGGGAAAAATAGGAGAATGAAGGATCACTCACTGATTGCATGATAACCCAGTTTTGAAGGGTCACTGGTTGAGGGGACAGTCAAGGTCTAGATGTTGATAGTGTTCTTTGAGGGAAGGGGGATTGTGAAAGAACTTTTATCATTGTATTGTGTATGTCCAATATGTTTGGATGTAGGGCAGACTAAGAGAATGAAGGATCACTCAGTGATTGCATGATAACCTAGTTTTGAAGGGTCACTAGTTGAGGGGACAGTCAAGGTCTGGATGTTGATAGTGTTCCTTGAGGGAAGGGGGATTGTGAAAGGCTCATTATCATTGTATTGTGTATTTCCAATATGTTTGGATGTAGGGCAGACCAGGAGAATGAAGGATCACTCACTGATTGCATGATAACCCAGTTTTGAAGGGTCACTGGTTGAGGAGACAGTCAAGGTCCAGATGACTGGGCCATTTGAGGACCCTATTTCTTTTTATTAATTTCTATTCAAATTAGATGCATGGATTTCTTCTAAATTATTGGCTATTATGTATCCTGCAACTGCATCCATAAATCTACATATACTTCTCTAGGGTTGTAAGCCTCTTAGGGATCAAAATAGAGAAACTAACTCAAAATCATTCTTTGTCCTATTTCCTTTTAACAAAGTGTCAACTATCAATGATATAACAATACATTTGATGCTCTAAGCTATCAATACAAATGGCACCTATCTAGAAGCTCATGGACTATCCATTTGATAACCATAGTCAACATTTCAAAAAAATGGTTATCCTTGAGCACAAGCACCAATAACATCAAATAATGGAGTTAAAGCACTAAATCAAAATCTTTCTTTGTCCTATTTCCTTTTAACAAAGTCTCAACTATCAATGATATAATACATTTGATACCCTAAGCTATCAATACAAATGGCACCTAGCTAGAATCTCACGGGCTTTCCATTTGATAACCATAGTCAACATTTCAAAAAATGGATATCCTTGAGCACAAGCACCAATAACATCAAATAATGGATTTAAAGCATTGGCTAGGTAATGACACCAGTAACATCAAATAATAGAGATAAAGCACCAGCTAGGGCATGACATCAGTAGAATGCAGTCATTTCAGAGAGCATTCATGATCAAATAAAATGCAATGCATATGAAATTTGCAGTCGAATATGATGCCAGAGGCTTGAAAGATGAATAAATCACATACCTTCTCTCATGTGCACCCAACTCATTTTCTCCTACTCCTTTTCTATGCCAATCGAAATAAAAATGATTTGGCACTTCACTTTTTTTTTTATGTATACCAGAAACTGTTGGAATTTCGATGATCAATTTAAAACCCATCAGAATACTGACATCATTGGGGCCTATTTTAAAAAATAATAATAAATTAATTAAAAAAATTTACTCGTCAAAAGTGTCTATCAAAATTTGGCCCCAAATGTATTAGTGCATACACAAGGTTGTATAAAAATGGGTCTACATTCTCTAATTTGCTAAATGTAGGAATAAAATCTTACATTCTCATGCCACCCTTAGTGGTGAAGATTCTACCAAGTAGCTGCCACCACCAACAATTCCACCCCAGCCACCTCTGTCGGTGTGTTGCCTCACCCAAGTGTTGCTAATGCACTGCCTCACCCACCTAACTACCACTTGACATGTTGTGACCATTCATTGGGACAAGAGGACCACACCTAGCCACATCAAATCATGAATCAAAAGACACATCATCAACCATATATTCCTAGCCAATTTTTTTGCCACATGTATTTTAGTATTCTAAAATTGATGGTCATTTGACTCTCATAACTGGGCATTTCTATTTTTTAATGAAGACTGTTTAGCGGTCAAATTTAGGCTTGTTGTTTTATTGTGATGCCCATTAGATCATCAAATTTAATCTTGTAAGGTGTTGACATCATCATTTTTTTTGAAATTTTTGAACCCCTCACCATCGAGGTTTTTGATTTTACTATCCAACTTTGAAGGTTCATATCTTGCTCATTTTGAGGCATTTTTCAAGGAATTTGGTTTTTTAATTTTGGGTAGAAAAACAAAAATTTCCTTGTGGTGGTGTTATTTTCTAGTTTTGATTGACAGCTTCTATAGAAATCTTAGTTTTTGGTGACTGTACCTATCTAACCTCAATTTTGCAATTTGATGCAGGACCATCTATGAGAACACCTAAGGAGAAGAAGACACTAGTTGATCAAATCACGGAGGAGAAAAATAAGACCTTCCTACAAGTCAATTTGGAAGTCTTGAAACCTATAATGGTTTTGTGCAATGATTAATACAAGGAAATTGGTAAAACTCCTAAAGGGCCTGATAAGGACCTTAGGAGAAAAATGATCTAATAATGAGCCATTAGAGCTCTTGGGGTTAATTTGGGTAGATAGAGTATTGATTAATTTTTATTGATCCTATTTTCTTAAGATCCAATGAATTGGATTCATTTTGAAGTCAAATTTGCATTAATTTGTAAGTTAGAGATTTGAATTTCAAATCCTAATGGGTAGTTAGGAAATGGTGGGAAATTAGTTTTAGAGTTATTTGGTGAGTTTAAACACTCCCAACTAATTGGCATTAGTTTGGGAAGTTGAGGGATGTTAATTTAGACAAGTTTCAATCCTCAATTTGATATGATGAGGAGACTATATGGACCAATGAAGGATATGCAGGCTGTACACTGGGTTTATGCAATAAAAGAGAGTTTACTTGCAAAGTTTGTTTTATTTTAATGTTTCTTTGAAACTAAGTATTGAATAAAATTTCTTTATGTTTTAGAACTTATTTTGAATCTATTTCATTGCATCCTTATTGATTTTTAAGCTATCAAGGCTAACTATGTCGTGACAATACTTGATTTGACAAGGGTTTTCATCATGAATTAGTGATTCATCCCCATGTTGTACTTACTATGATTGGGGGATGAATCCTATTAATTTATTATATTTATCTAATCATATAAAATGAAAGGATAACATTCATATGCAGGGTTATCACCGAATGGAGTGTTGATTGCATGATTTTGTGAGGGAAAATGGAGGTATGGGAGCATAAGTGACTGATCTACCTTCATAAGGGGCATTTTTTATGATTTTAAGAGTGGTTTTATGTTCATCTAATGGTGGATCAACCATTATTTTTTGGATTTTGAGAAAACTCTTGTTTTGAGGGCTTGGAAGTAGCCTAATTAGGGGTTTGGTATTTGCATTGGTCATAGAACCTTTTTGAGTTGAGAATCCTTTGATTTGAACCCTGTTGAGAGACTATTGAGAGTCTTGGGTATTGGGGATAAGCCTCATTATACTTGCTTTGTTAAATGGACTATTTTCATGCCTAAAACAAGGCTATTATATGGAGTTGGGTATTTTGGTCTGAAAAATTCTATGTTGAGGTTGAGATCTGTTATGTAAGGGAGAAAAGGGTTTATGAATCCTTCATTTATTTTTTTAGTATTTTGAGACACTTGAGTGCAAATTTGACTTTACTGTCATTGGAGACCTACTAGGGAAACAATTAGGCCTAGTAGACTAAAAAAGAGGTTTGTGGTGTTGGGTATTGCATAGAACCCTAAAACTTGTTGAATCTTGATAAATTAACCTTTTTAAGGTCTAAGATAACCTTCTTGGTGCTTTGGGAAGTGTGTAAGACTTTGGTGTGTTTTGGGCTATTTGGAAGCCTTGGGGTTTGAGGAGCCTAGTAAGTGTCAAGTTGCAGTCATTGTCGAGCGTTCCTGTAAGTGTTGAGTTGTCCAGTGTTGGTCAAGTGTTCCTGTATGTTCCAAGTTGTCTAATTTTGGCTAAGTTATTTTTGTAACCTTGAGAAATTGGATAAATATCTCCTCCAATACCTACCCAACCTATGCATCAATTGGTATCAGAGCCTAGGAGCATTATAGGTTGGAAGAAGAGAAGAAAATTTTGGGGTCTTTGGTGTACTTAATCCTTTGTTGAGGCCTTCTAGTGTCCATTTCCTCCTTGTGTGTTCCAGAGTTGATCTTCTACATTGGCAGAAGGGGAAGATGATGGGATCTCTTAGAGGGTCACTAATATTGAACTTTCCAAGCTTGTGAAGGAGAAAATGGCAAAGAAAAAGAAGATGAGAGAAGCCCTTGAACAAGAGAGAAGGGAGAAGATAGATAAGGAAAAGGAGACAAGATCCTTGATTGGTAGATTGACTATCATTGAGAAGAAAGGAAAGAGTAGTTTAGAGGATGTTGATGAATTTGAAGACCAGGGAGAATAAGACATTCCTTTGAGAGAGGAAACAAAACTTGACCCTAAGGATGTGAGAATGGAAAATTTTTCTAAAGCCATTAGAAGTGGAGTTTCAAAAGGAAGATCATACTTACGCTTATATGAAGGTAAGATGGATTATGAAGAACTCATTGATTGGTTTAGTGCTACAAAGAACTACTTTAAGTGTGAAGATGTTGAAGAGGAACAAAAGGTAAAGATTGCAAAGTCAAGTTTGAGAGGACATGCCTTATTATGGTGGGATTGTGTTCAAGCAGAGAGATGGAAGAGTAGTAAGCCAAAAATTACTTATTGGTATGCTATGATGGACAAAATGAAGACTAAATTTTTACCTAGTGACTACAAAGTGCAGATGTAGAAGAAGATGCAAAGTCTTAGGAAAAGAGACTTGGATGTACAAGGGTACACTGAAGAGTTCCAAAACCTTGACATTAGAGTTGGCCATGAAGAGGATGTGGAAGAAAAGTTAGAAAGATACTTGGGGGGACTTAGATTCAACATCCAAGATGAATTAAGTCTTGCAACCCCTAGATCTATTGAGGAATGATATAAATTGGTTTTGAGAGATGAGGAGAAGCTGAGGAGAAAACAAGAGAAGAATGGTGGTGGTAGAGAAAATCCAAAAAAAGGGAGAGGAGGCAGATCATATGAGGAGAAGGGACAGCCTAGTGATGATAAAAACAAGAACATGAATATTGATGCAAAGCAAAGAGGAGGTAGCAATAAATTTGGTTATGGTAGAGGCAGTGGAATATTCACTAGTAGATGCTTTACTTGTGGAGCAGTTGGGCATCAATCCTTTATGTGTCTTGAGAAAGAGGCTGAAATGAAGAAGGTTGAGAAGAGAGTCCACTTGACACAAGGTGGAGAGGAAGAAGAAAACAAATCAATGCAAGAATCAAGAATGGAAAACCTAGAAGAAGGTGAATATTTGATGGTGAGGAAGACACCTACGTAGAAGCAGAAAGAGAAGAAAAAGGTAACTCTTTTTAGAACACATTTTAAAAGTCATGATAAGGTATGCAACATGATCATTGATTCTGGTTCATTTGAGAATTTAGTTTCTTATGAGATGGTGAGGAAGCTTAATTTGAAAACCTTTCCACTTGAGCATCCTTATAGTGTGTCATGGGTGAACAATGATCAAAATTTAATGATAAGAGAGTAGGCATATGTTGATTTCAGTATTGGAGGTTACCATGATAGGGTACATTGAGATGTTGTACCTATGTAATGTTTCCACATTATTCTAGGTAGGCCTTGGCAGTCTTCTAGGAAAATAATTGACTATGGGTTTGAAAATACATATGTTGTATGTCATAGAGGGAAGATATTTTTTATAACACCTTTATCTTGTGATGGAAAGGTTAGAATTGTATCTTTTGGAAAGAGAGAGTATGTGGAGAGCATTAAAAATCAATCCTTGGGGGAAGGATCATACATGGAGGCAGTCTTTGTTAATGAGAAGGCATGGTGATGCTGACAACATGATGAATGATGATGCTAAAAAAAAAAAAGTGGCATACTCATTGGAGGAGTATGGTTTCATCTAGTTGATGAGAGGAAGATCAATGAGGTGAAGAGTGAAAAAATTGTTTGTATGGGCCTTGGAAGGCAAAGAAACAAGCAACATGTTGACTGTTCCAAACAACAGTATGGCAAGGAACTTCGTGATAATAAAAATATTTTATGTAATGTTTTTGTTGACAATATTAATGTAGGTGTGAAGGAGATGTTGCAAATTCCTACAAAGGTACAAGGATGCAGAAAACCATCTAGGAGGATGGGTGGTTTGAAGACAAAGAGCATTGGCTCTTGGGACAAGAGCTATTTTAAAGGTGGGTTGTATGATGCATGAGCATCTATGAGAACACCTAAGGACAAGAAGACACTAGTTGATCATAGCATGGAGGAGAGAAATAAGACCTTCCTATGAGTCAATTGGGAAGTCTTGAAACCTATAATGGTTTTATGCAATGATCAATACAAGGAAATTGGTAAAACTCCTAAAGGGCCTGATAAGGACCTTAGGAGAAAAATGATGTAATAATGACCCATTAGAGCTCTTGGGGTTAATTTGGGTAAATAGAGTCTTTATTAAGTTTTATTGATCCTATTTTTTTAAGATCCATTGAATTGGATTGGTTTTTAAGTATAATTTGCATTAATTTGTAAGTTAGAGATTTGAATTTCAAATCCTAACGGCTAGTTAGGAAATGGTGGGAAATTAGTTTTAGAGTTGTTTAGTGAGTTTAAACACTACAAACTGATTGGGATTGGTTTGGGAAGTTTAGGTATGTTTATTTAGACAAGTTTCAATCCTTAGTTTGATATGATGAGGAGACTGTATGGACCAGTGAAGGATATACCGGCTGTACACTGAGTTTATGCAGTAAAAAAGAGTTTACTTGTAAAGTTTATCTTTTATTTTTATGTTTATCTGAAACTAAGTATTGGATAAAATTTATATATGTTTTAGAACTTATTTTGAATCTATTTCATTGCATCTTGATTGATTTTTAAGCCATCAATGTTGATTGTGTCATGACAGTCCTTGATTTGGTAAGGGTTTTGACCATGAATTAGTGATTCATCCCCATGCTATACTTAATATGATTGGGGGATGAATCCTAATAATTTATTATATTGATCTAACCATATAAAATGAAAGGATAACAATCATATATAGGGTGATCATCGAATGGAGTGTTGATTGCATGATTTTGTGAAGGAAAATGGAGGTATGGGAGAAATAGTGACTGATCTACCTTCATAAGGGGAATGTTTTATGATTTGAAGAGTTTTTTTATGTTCATATAATGGTGTATAAACCATTAGTTTGGTCTAGAAATATTTGGAGAGCCGAGAGAGGAGTTTGAGAAAGCCCTTGTTTTGAGGGCTTGGAAGTATCCTAATTCGGAGTTTGGTATTTGCATTGGCCATAGAACCTTTTTGAGTTGAGAATAATTTTATTTTAACCCTATTGAGAGACTTTTGATATTATTGGGTCTTGGGTATAACCCTACCTTATACTTGTTTTGTTAAATGGACCATTTTCCTGCCTAAAACATGGGTACTATGTGGAGTTAGGTATTTTGGTCTAAAACAACCTATGATGAGGTTAAGATATGTTATGTAAGGGAGAAAATTATATTTGAATCCCTCATTTATTTTTTTAGTGTTTTGAGACACTTGAGTGCAAATTTGTCTTTATTGTCACTGGAGACCTACTAGGGAAACAATTAGGCCTAGTAGACTAAAAAAGGGGTCTGGGGTGTTGGGTATTGCATAAAACCATAAAAATTGTTGAATCCTGATAAATTAACCTTTTTAAGGTCTAAGACAACCTTCTTGGTTCTTTGGGAAGTGTGAAGCCTTTGGTGTGGTTTGGGCTATTTGGAAGCCTTGGGGTTTGAGGAGCCTAGTAAGTGCGGAGTTGTAGTCATTATTGAGCGTTCATGTATGTGTTGAGCTATCCACTATTGGTTGAGCATTTATGTATGTGCTGGGTTGTCCAATTTTGGCTGAGCTATTCTCGTAACATTGATCAATTGGAGAAATTTTTCCATCGACACCTACCCAACCTATGCATCACAATTTTAGAAGCTTCATTTGGGCTCATACAAACAAATTTTTAGGTGTCATTTGTCTAAAGTGCATAATTTTTTGTTTACTTTCTAGATTTTCCATCAGTTCGTAGTCTTATTTTGACAAAAATATCACTTTAAGATCTTGGTCTTTTTTGAAAATTAATGATCATTGTAATGCTAGGATTTCAATTGGATCCTTAGCCATATTGATTTGAGTTTGATTTGGTCTCATTAAGGTAGTTTTAATCATCAACATTAGAAGTCCATTTAGCTCTTGTTTGACAAGTGGAAAATGTACATTCACTATATATATAGTGACAAAATCATCATCATTATTATTATTAATTTTTATTTATTTATGGGGGGGGAGTTCTTTGATAAACTCTCTCTCTCTCTCTCTCTCTCTCTCTCTATGTGTGTGTGTGTGTGTGTGTGTGCGCACACTCATTTAATTTTGTATGTCATGGGCTCTCCTAAATTTCCAATTTTAATTCCACATAACTATGCTACATGGAAAGATTATGTATGTAATAAATTAATGGAATTTTTAAAAAATCATTATGCTAATGGAATAGTAGCAGAACCGATAGAGCTTATTGTTTATGATAATGTATAAAATGATTGGCTCATCAAAAGTTATATGGCTCTAGATCTACTTTGAGAAGATATATTTCCAGTGATCTCATTTTTCATATTGTCAAGTGTGAGAATATCAAGAAATAATAGGATAAACTTTCTTACTTGTATGGTAAAGTGGATGAGAATGATGGATTTACACTTCGTGCAGAAATTCTCAACTTGGATCCTAATATCTTTGATAGATTATGTCAACAAAGTCAATGAGTTGAGAACACAACTTCAAGATTATGGTATTGATCTGAAGTATGCATAATTAGTCCACAACACATTAAACAAGCTTCCTTAAAAAAATGGAGCTTTTGTTTCAAGTTTTTAGACTCATTGGTTGCCTATAGGAAGTGCCTACATTCAACCTTCATTTAATGCATTTGCCGAGTTGTTAATGTTAAATAATCTAAATTTATGACTATGAGGATTATCAAGTCTTCAAGGTCCAAAGATATTTTAGTAAATCATGGAAATCAATGGAATCAAGGAAAGGGTTCTCAATGGAAGAAGAAGCAAGGAAAGTCAAAGCCACACAAAGAGAGATCACAATCAACCTCATCACATCAAGGAAATTCTTCATCTTATTTCAACAAGAAGGGAAAGTCAAATAAGGAGAGGTCACCTTGTTCTTAATGTAAGAAGGGTGGTCATGATAAGGATAATTGTATCACTAAGAAAATTGATGATTTGAAGAACATTATAAAGAGGAACAACATTTATTTTCCCAATTCTTACAAAAATTATGATTCATCTCCTTCTACTTCCTCATAGTCAAAGGAAAGGGAAATCATGTGTGGTAACTACAAGTTCTTCACAACAATGAATACTTGACTCAAGTGACACTAATCATATGGGTTCTTCAAAGGAGTAGTTTTCTTCATTTCAACCAACTAAGGTACCTCATATCTTCATAAGTGATAATAATCAAGTGTAATTTGAAGGAAAATGTATGGTTGAAAAGGGAAATGGATCATTTGAGGATGCTCTCTATGTTCCTAACTTAAGTACCAATCTCCTTTCAATTCACCAAATCACTCACCATGGAAATGGTATGAAAGTTGAGTTTCTACCTAATTCATTTGTGTTTAAATTACTTAGGGATAATGTTTTGGTTGCAATGGGACAAGTTAATCACAACACAAGGATTTACTCATTCTCCCACTTTGTGCCCAATTCTCCTTCTACAACCTTGATTACTCACTCAAATTTAGAAAGTAAGTTATGGCATTATCCATTTGTACATCTTAATTACCTCTATCTTCAACAACTAAGATCCAAGGATATGGTCAAAAGTCTACCTCCTATTAGTTTTTTAAATGGTGTGTGTTCATGATTTTCAATGGGAAAGCATCCAAAAGAGAAGTTTGAGAAGTAAAAGTATTGGAGATCTTTAGAAGTTCTTCAAATAGTTCACAATGATGTAGCAAGTCCCTTTCGAGTGCCATCATTTGGAAAGGCTCACTTTATCCTCAATTTCATTGACGACTTATCTCGCTTCACATGTTTCTACTTTCTTGGTCACAAGAGTGAAGTGCTTGACAAATTTATAGCCTTCAAGTCTCATGTTGAGAAGAAATCAAGAAAACAAATTAAGATTCTTCACAGAAACAATGGAAGGGAATATGTGAATAGTAGACTTGAGAACTTTTGTACACTTGAGGAAATTGATCTTCAACACTCATTTTCATACATTCTACAATAGAATGGTAGTGCAGAAAGAAATAATAGACCCCTTAAGGCGATGGCTAGTTGTATGATTCATTCTAAGTCTATCGGTCCAACTTTTTGGGAAGAAGCTATAGGTTGTGCCACTCACATCCAAAATCGGGTTCTTGATAATGCCTTAAAGGGATTCACTCCTTTTGAGGCTTGATGTAGTAGAAAAATAATTGTGAGACACTTCAGAGTCTTTGGTTGTCTAGCATGGGCACAACTACCTCTATAGAAACACAAGGCATTGGAACCTTAAAGTATTTCTTTCATATTTGTTGGATATCCTAAAGGTATAAAGATAGTTAGACTTATGGATCTTGAGAATCATGATATATTCATTGAGAGGAGTGTATACTTTGAGGAAAACTCTCCTAGCTTATCCTCCACTCCTTTTCCTTCAAACATTATGAATAGTGATGATAGTGATTCAGATGATGATACTCCCTCAACCCAAACTAGTAGGATTACATCTTCAAAGGGTCTAGTTACAATTGAGGACAATCCTTCTCCATCTTCCACGAGACCTTGTTGGGCTTGAAAAAATCTTGAGTAAACAAGTTCTCTTGTGAGGGACCCTTCAAACACTTGAAGGACAAGGTCACAAAATCAATCCTTTCCACATGATTTTATTACTACATCTCCATATCCATAGTCTTTTCAAAAATATTAAGAAGTTCCCGAGTGGGGCTCAACCATGGAGGAAGAGTATAGTTCTTTGACGAGGAATCATAAATGGGACTTAGTTCCTCTTCCTAAGGGAATAAATATGGTTTGATGTAAGTGGATCTATTAGACCAAGTTTTTAGAAGATAAAAGTGTGGATAAGTATAAGGTTGTGCTTATTACTAAAGGTTTCTCATAGGTTCGAGGCTTTGGCTATACTAAGACCTTTCCACTCATAGCTAAGATGAAATCCATTCATTTGAAACTTGCTATTGTTGTATCTCATGGTTTGGATATACATGAAATCAATGTGAAGAGTGCATTTTTACATATGAATCTTCCTAAGGATATTTATATGGAGCAGCCACAAGGTTTCATACATGACAGTTCTTTGGTTTGCAAGTTGAGGAAATCTATAGTTGGCCTCAAACAGGCTCCTAGGGCTTGGTATCCCAAGATGGATTCCTTTCTTCTCTCAATAGGGTTCAATAGGTGTCATTTAGATCTGAATGTCTACATTTTGTAATAGGATGACTCTCATTTGATACTTGTTCTCTATGTTGATGAATTTATCATAACATGACCTTCGTACTTCATCCATCATCGACACTACAAATTCTTCTTTGCAGGATATATTTTCTATGACAGACTCAGGTTTATTGCACTATTTTATTGGTATTGAGATCACACAATCTTCAGTAGGGATCACACTTTCTTAGCCCAAGTATACTCTTGATTTAAGCCTTCCTCGACTCCCTTTCTTTTAGGATTCAAGCTTGAGGCTAAGTGTTCCATACCACTATTTTATTCCACATTGTATAGACAACTTGTAGGCACCCTCATATACTTAACATATACATACCTTGACATATCTTTTGTAGTTGGCATGGTTTCTTGCTTCATGCAAGAGCCACATGAGATTCATTGGAAGGAAACCAAATGCATAATACACTATATATAGGGTACACATACATATGGGATTCACTATGTAGCAAGAATTGGACTAGACTTGGTTGGTGATCTTGATAGTTGTAAGTCCACTTCAAGTTAGAAGAGTAAGAAGCAAGAAGCAACATGCAACTTCTCTCTCTTCAATGAAGATAGGGTATTGAGGGGTTGTTAATGAAACTATAAAGGCTATTTTGCTTCAACATATCATAACAGAGTTTGGTTTCAACATTCCACAACCTAAATTCATTCATTGTGATAATCAGAGTGCAATTAAGATCTCGAAGAACCTGGTCCATCATCAGTAGACCAAACATAGTGAGGTTCATATGCACTTCAATAGGGAGTTGATAAGAGAGTAGGCCATTGACTTGATATATTATCCTCCAATAGAAAATATTGCAAGTCACATCTTCACCCAACCCTTCACTAAGAGAAAGTATCACTAGTTGGGAGTTCTCTTGGGGGTGCAAGATATTTCATCAAGGGGGCTAGTTGACTTCTCCATTCTCTCTTATGGGGGGAATTTTTTTGCATACGTGGTTTTGTCTCTCTCATTCTTCTTGAGTTTCTTTTATGTATTTATCTCTCTGTCAGGGGGAGTTTTGTCCCACTGGCTTTTCTCTTTTTCTCCATTTTATAAGAGATTGCATTGCATTAAATTTAAACTTTCATATTGTACATGGGTACCTAACATGACCTAGTAGTTGGAACCCATGTTGCATTTCCATATAGAATTGTGATCTTAAGTGTGTTCCCCTAAGCTGCACTTAAGGAGGGTGTTGGTGCAATTGATTATATCTAATTACACTTTACTTAAGATTACTTTGGATAATGTATACATATAGTAGTTTGTACATTTGATATACTTAGGAGTTTACAATTTTATTTACACATTGTGTAGGAGAAATTTCACTTTAGATGTTTATCTTGTTGTTATCACATTCTACTTTATGTGTGAAATCCACCTTTAGTGCACTTATCATGTTATCATCCTCACATTGTTGCACATTATTGAACATACTTTATTATACAATGAAAGATGATCCACCTTTGGTGGACATGTGATTCCACCTAGTGTAGGGGATAAGTTATCTCTTTCTCATCTCCTAGTTATCATGTCTTACCTATATATGTAAGCATATCTACATTGTACTTGTTGATCATTATAGCTCAGTTAGCTTTATTATTACATATTGATAAGAATCACTTTATTCTTGTCTCTCTTGTTTGTGTTATTCATTGAGCTCTAGATCTTGGCATATTACCTTAGGCAAATTCTTATAGTTTTTCAAACACAAATCTTTCCATTTTTGTAAATATAAGTCTCTATTGAAATGGAGTAGGAATAAACTAGAGTCTGAGTATTCGATATCACTTTCAAAAGTGGATCAAACATGCGTTAGAAAACTAGAGATTTGATTAGGTATCTATAGCCATTTCTTTTTTATTCCACTGCATTACACACTATGTTGTTTTGGTAATTTTTTTGATTAAAAGTACATAATATTATTGATGGATTTCCATAATTTTTAAGACCATTCATTCTAATTTGTTGAAATATTGGATGAATAGTAGAGAAGATTGTAGCAAATTACTTGCATTTCTTTATCAAACCATAAATAGAGACAAGTATTCAACTAGCCTTACTCTCTTTACATTCTACAAACTTTGAGGAAAGAAATTAACCCTTGCATGTGATGATCGATTAGAGGAAAAACATGATCTCAAAATCTTGCACTCTCAATCCACAAACCATGATTGCATCTTAATTGCATGCCTCCTCTTTGTTTTCAAGTTTAAATATATTGCACTTTCTTGAATGTTTCTAATTGGATTTGAGGATTTGTAAAATCCTTTCTAATAAATTATAAATGTTCTACCACTATATCATTGTATTCCATGAGACAACATCCAATTATATCATAGCACCTTGTTTGTGTCTACATATTTTGCAAATAAGTCTATCGAAGATTTCGCAACTGCATCATCTACGACCCATCAAACCTTCCTTATCTTGACAAATGCTTATGCTTTGAATCTTCCTACTCAAGTCCCTCATAATGGTTGAGAACATTTGACGTGGTCTTTTAAATCTATTTTGTGCATAGCCTATAATTATTTTTATGAAATGATAAATACTAATAAAAGATATAAGCTTTTTATATAAAAATCTTATTTTTTTTACATTTAAATTCTATCTATAATTTACTATCGACTTATCCCTCGAACCTTTTTAGATGCAAGTGCTAGTTTTTATTTTATTTTAACAAAATTAACCTTTATATTCTATAGAATACTAATTTTAGTATCCATTTTGTGGGGAGAGGGAGGAGGTTGCCATTTTAAAAATCATTTTGTATATCATGGGGGCAAAGAGGAGTGGACGTGATTCAAAGAAAAATTACCTTTATCTCATACATAATACACAAGTGATAACGTAAAGGTATGTGAGCTAAGTTTTCTTGAATTTCTCAGTTTCAATCTGATTGCAGAACCTCAATGGAAAATGTTGAATTCTGTCTGTTAATGTAAAGTGTTTGTTATTTTCTTTTGGTTCCTTATTCTTAAAACTTTAAAATATTTAAATTTGCTGTGCAATCTATGTTAATATTGAAAACTATTTCCTCCATGGCTGCAATCTATTGTTTTATTTTATTTTTGTGAAATGCAAGTCCTCTAATAGTATCCAGAGCATATTAATCTAAATCTTAAAAAGAATCGGGAGCCCATTTGTAAATATAAGTTAATCCCATTTAATGCTGAAGCACTTCCATTGATGTTTTTACTGTTCAAATTGATTAGCCAATTAAGTAAATATAAATGAAGTTGAGAAAGAGATAACATATACACCATACATTACACAATAAACATGAAGAGAGCTGTGACAATTCATTCAAAGAAATACAACTTGATACCACTTGATAAATTTAGTAATCTAAATGTAATTGTTATCTCAAGTTTATGATTTATTTTGCATTTTCCAATGGAGCACCTTCTAATCATGAGTCTTTAAATCTAAAATTAAGATAATTATCTTATAGACACGAGTCTTATTATATTACGATAAGGTTGCTATTGGAACTAAAATGTCTTTATGTTAAATTTTCTTATATATAAACATGAAGCATCATAAGGCCACAAGGCATAATTCTTTTGGTCCAATTCTTTGGTGGTTAAATTTTTATGGATTTAGATTTCAGTAAATTAGAAAGAAAACAAGATGCAAAATACAATTGATGAATTTATTTTACTTTCAAGAGCATTCTATTGCAAACACTCTTCTTAGATTAAAGTGGTCAAATAGTTAAAGTGAAAATATTTCTATTGAAGTCCATCAAGAATCTTAATAAAATTTATAAAGATCTTAAGAAGTACTTGAGAACTAAAAAACATACTAGCTGTTTCTTTGTAGAAATTCTATCATGTTGTATTGAAGGGTAAATTCCATATTTCATTCCATCAGTTTGACAAGGTATTTTGAAGGTCATTTTGAAAATTTTAAAATAATAGTGATTTGGCATTCATATAAAACTTGGTTTTGAATTAACTACCATCTACTTCTAAATGATTAAGAATTGAGAAATACTAATCTTATACAAAACCTAAAACAACACAAAAATAAAATAAGGTCCATAATTTGTCAAAAGAAAAATAGAAAATGTTGAAGAAAGTACAGTGCAACAATCTTGCCTTATTTTCATAGTAGATGATTGTCATCTTATAACTATTTTATGTTGTACTTTTCTTAATTCTATAACTTTCTTGTATTAGGTTTATTATTATAGTATTTAGTTGACGTGATTATATTCTTGATTGTCACTCTGTATGTTCATATATATTAGTTGATTAGTGAATGAATTATGAAAAAGTAAGAGAGTGTGCTAAGGATTTAAGAAATCATTACTAGGTTGTATGATATTCCATCTGAATTCATTTGATATTTATGAATTTTAAGCTTGAGGAATTTTTTTTATCATATTATGGGATGTGAATAATAGCCAATTCGAGGTGTTGCATATGATCTTAGATGCTTATAGATTATTCTTGTTAATTACACGTCCCTTATTTACTCTTTTATGAATATACATGTTTTCCATTGATAGAACATGTGTGTTATGAAGTATTGTAATGTCTTCTATTTATGATTGAGGTGTGTTTAGATATCTCTTTTGACATTGACATTTGTCGTGAAATTAGAACAAAATGGATAGCTTGTTTGTCTTATGTTTATGAATGTTTGTTTATGTGTAAAACAAAGAAATAATTTCATATAGTAATCATATTGTTTTATTTATTACATTTTATTTTGTGTTATATATTTATCACTTCAAGTCAAATTAATTGATAAAAATTTTAGGGTTGCTTTGATTAATGGCTTTTAAACACCTTCACCATGAGTAAGAGGAGCTTGGAGAGACTTATTCATTATTGGCAAGTGTAACTCTTTTACATTGTATTATTGCATTGAACTACACTTGTTTGTGTAGTGGATTTCGCATATTGTCTACATACTTGGGTTATCTAGATGAATTGAATTATCAAGGTTAATGTACTATTGGACCATGTATTTAGGATTTGACTATATTACTAGAAATGAACATTGTATACAATCTATTGAATTTGTTACGGATTTATCTTATACAAAATATTATCAATATGAATAGCTTTATTTGCTCAATGTTAAAAAATAATCAAAAAGTTTAAATATAAAAAATAAATTTCATAAACCAATACTTTAAAAAATCGTTACTTAAATGAGTTAGAAATGTATTATAGATCATTAAAAACTCATAAAATAGAATCAACTTTAAAAAAGCTGACAATAAGACAAATAAACTATACCAACTCTATTAACTACAAAAACTTTTTTATCAACTATTCTCTTTTATCATATTTAATTTATAATTTTTCACCTTTCTTTCTTAATCAACTATAAAAGTTCAATTCTTCATTAAGAGAGCATTTAGTTTATAAACTTATATTAAATTTTATTGTGGTTTGTAGTGACAACATAAACCACAAGGTACAGATATTTTATAGATCCAAACATAACATGCCTTGAAATGTACAACATAACGGCAAAACAATCCAAACTTGTATACAGTTTGTCTTTCTTTCCTTATTTTTGAAGTCATGAGCATATTTCGTCAGTTTCTGGTTGTCTGAATTTTCTACCCCACTACAAATAAAATGTCGTTCTGCAAAACTACATTTGTTGCGAGAGAATATTGATTGCTGAAGATAAGATAAGAGTCAGAGGTGAAAGAATATATCCTGCAATTCCTTTTGTATGTAACATATTGCCATTGTCTTTTTGTTGTAAGGTTTCTCAAGGACATGGGTTGGCAGAAGAATCTTCCAGAAGAAGGAAAACATGTCGGTCATAGGAATGTTTCTATGACTCATTGCTTTCAATTTACACTCACACAACAAGCTTCTACCATTGGATTACATTTGAGGTTATCATTCATCTTAAAGATGATATCATGGTATGGAAAACGTTTGCAATCTACTTCAATACAAAATGTATTGTTTATTAGAATTGATTATGTGTAGGGATGGGTACATCACTCTATGTTGTTTTCATGGAGGAGGATTTCATCTATTAAAGTATGAAATCTTGATTTTCGATTTGTCTAATTTGTTGTGTTTTGTTTTGATTATAGGTAAAAACAAGTTTTGAAGGGACTCGAAATCCTTTATAAAGTGATAAGATAATAGATAAGCATTAACAATAGTAAATAGAGACTACAACAACAACGAGCTCATATAAGAACACCACGAACAGCCAAAAAAAGGAAAGCAGGGAAAAAACCAGCAAAAAAGACATAAGCCAGCCAAAACACCAGCTTAGATCCCAACGCGCATCATGCATGCATTTTCCTCTAAGGTAACTTCCATCTTACCCTAGATATCATCCATCCTCCCACTTTGTTGTGTTTTGTTAAATGTCAAGGATTGTAGGCATTATATATATTTAGGAGAGATCATAAGGATTGTGTTTGTCTAGGCTAAACTTCTTGATAGGACAATCTTTATGGTCATGACAAATATTAGGGATGACAAACTTTCAAACATGCATATGATTATGAGAAGATTTATTTTAGGGGGTTCAACTAAAATGAACCTCTCATGCTCCTTCCTTAAATAAAAAATGACATGCAAACAATGTTAACAAATAATTAGATGATAAGTGAATGTAGTTGAGTTTGTTTAAATATAATGATATATCAATAATTCAAACAAATTTTTGTATGGCCAATTCATAGTACTTAGTGTAATGTGTAGAAGTTGACTAACTTTAAATTTGAATTTTAAAAACTTGGGTGTTAGATTCATGGGTGAGAGATCAATTCTATGATTTTGAGATTAATCAAGGATAAAATGAGCTAGAATTGAGGTGGAGATATAATATTTAAAAATGAGTGCATTGATAGACACAATATATGAATAATTATTGCAAACATATTAAATGATGTGAATATGGATAAAATAAAGAAAAGTAATGATATGAGCAAATGGGCCCAACTTTGTACAATAGTTTTTTATTTGTTGATATTAAATATATTGAATCATTATCTCAAAATGGGCCCAAAACTTAATGGGAATTGACAAAGATGCAAATTCCACCTTTATACTTTTCTCTCACTTTATGGTGCATGTGAGTCCTGGAATGATCAAATATATCAAGTATGTAAAAGTCACTGGCATGCATACAACTGTATATGATATATTTAGACATAAAAGAATAGTGAGATTAACATGTTTAGTGAGGATATGTAATGAAATGAGCGAATGAGCCCAACTTTGCACAAAAATTCATCATTTGTTGATATGTAAACATACTAATCCATTCTCTCAAAATGGAATCAAAACTAAACGAGAATTGGTAGAGATGCAAATTTCGCCATTATATGTAAAATTCACAAACATTAATGCAACTTGAATATGTTTAAAGGATAGCTAGATCAACATAAAGTGAGGATAACTAATGAAATGGTAGAATGAACCCAACTTTGCACAAAAAAATATCATTAGTTGATATGTAAACATACTAATCTATTTTTTCCAAAATGAGCCCAAAATTCAAAATAAAAAGTGACAAAGATATGCAAATTTCACGATTACAATTTTCCCAGGCAATTTAAGATACACATAGATCCTAGGATGATCGAGTATATCAGAGCATGTAAGAGTAAAAAATATACACACAAAGAAAATATTTAGACATAAGAACATACTTGGATCCATATAAAATATGAAATCTTCCAAAATCTATTGTTTAAGTCCATTATTTGGCATGCACACTCCATGTAATCTTGTAAAAAAGAGAAAATTGTGCAAACAAGTAGGTTCTATCATGAAAGTATAAATAATAATCAATGAAAACTAAATTATACTCTCACCAGACATGACAAAGAAATGAGAGAGAAGATTTAAAAAAGCCACATGTATAGAAAATTGTAATAATTCATCTAGTATGATGATTGTGGAATACCATAGCATATTAGTAAGTAACATGTCCTAGTAGATGCTTTATTTGGTCATGATAAAAGGTATTTAAAATAACCTATATAATAAGTTTTAGAATCAACATATGAGTGTTCATGATATCTAATATATATGTCCAATTTAATTACTTTCATCCATTGGCTGAAATAAATTAGCGAGTGGAAAAGAAATACATAAAATGTATTGTAAGTTAAACATATAAGGAAGTAAATCATGTAAAGTGGTGATCTTAATAAATACATCATGTAATGAGAAATTAAAAATATCAAATATCAAATGATGAGTGTGGTCAACAAATGAGATAGGGATAATCATCAACATGTATAATATTTTCCACAATATGGACATGAAGAATGATGAGGTTATCCTCAATAACTAGAATCATATGTGTAAGTACATGGGATAAATGGATATCATATTCTCCCTATATGTTATCCAATAAATTAAGAATATATTGGCTAGGTGAGGTAATTAGGCCCCATTAGTGATTAAAATATGGTGACATCAAATAAAATGTAATATATAAAGTGGTGATGGTTAGAACTCAAGGATCAATATGATCATATGATAACTTATGTATATTATAATTATATCAAAATAAAATGTCATCATTCCCCAAAGGTAGTATAACTAAAATCACAACGAAAGAATGTCACATAAGAGCTACGAAGAAGAGTCTTTTTGGGCTAGCATCATGGAGACCAAAAATAATAGGTAGCTACCATTTTGTATAATCCCCAATCAGACAATAAAAAGGAACATTTACGAATAGTGACACATGCATGACATAACATGTAACAATATATAGAAGAAATAAGGTACAATTAGAGACATTTCATGATAGGTGGATTCCATCATCACCTTGCGCCAATAGAGTGACAAGATTCATTTAAATAAATCTAAAAAAAACATATAAAAATCTCAACACATCATGGGGGAAGCACATTGCAACAAGTAAACAAAAGGAATCCAATATACAAGAGGAGATAGTCAAGCATATTTCCTGCACCTCATCTCAGTTTGTAATGTTTAGGGAAGGTGGGAAACACACAAAAGGAACAACATAGAGCATGGTCAATGGAACAATAACCAGTTCCAAATAAGGATGACGCAAGGAAGATAAGTCACTTTGTTCGTCACTAGAACTTAGGGATAATTGTTTTCAAAATCTAGTTGATAAATCATGATTAACACCAATAAGCTCATACATATCATCAAAATCAATAGCATGAATATCATCATTTACATTAGAAACATTTAAATCATCATCATCAAAAGTATCTTCTTTATCCAAATTAATTAAATCTAAGATATAAATAGAATTATCATGTTTGTTTGATTTCATCTTTTTCAAATTAACTGATCCTCTCTTCAGCTATCAATAGGTTGGTCAAAGGGAATCAAAGAATCAATAGGTGTCTTAGAGGAGGAATTATTTTGGGAAGCATGCTCATGGGCTCTAGCATGACATTTATGGTAGGGGACTCACAAGAACAATGGTTGCATTTAGTTTTATTTGAGATTTGGTTTGGATTAGGATCAATTAACATCGGGTCCTTTTCTTCTTTAGGGGGAAGAACAAAAGGCATTATTGACACCTAAAATTTCTCCTAGGTGAATAGCCTTATGGGAGTCTCAGTGGATTGTGGGACCTTACACTATTTCACTGAGTAACCTCCAAGATTTTAGAAGTTGTCTCTTCATATTTATTGCAGAGGGAAAGGTATTTTGGAACACTTTTAAAACCAAACTACATAGGCTATCCCAAGAACAAGCTTATCAAGGTAGCCTCTAGATCAGACAAAAAAGGGAACCACTACAGATCTATGAAAAAATTTAAGCATTAGACATCAAGTGAAAAGAATATGAGATAATTACATGAAAGAAGAGAATCTCATATCATAATCTACCTAGAAAATCCAACTATGCATTCACTGAAGTCAAAATTGCTTAGAAAATGTTCATGTAAAAAATAACAGATCTCAAAGACATCAAAGGGACAAAATGCATGATTGATATGCTCATGATTCAAGAGTATCCACTACAATTTTAAGGCCTGGACAAAAATATTACTTCATATCTCTACTTCCATTCTCTAAAAGTCCCCTTCCATTAAAGGAAAAGAATCCCTTTCTTTCCTCCAACACTCTGCCTTTGAAAAAAATGGTTAGGAGAAATGCCAAGTGTCTCAATCTACAAGTCTAAGAAGGTACGATCTCCATCACTGGCTCATAGAATTGGAAACTAATCTCTCATTTTATGAAAGAAACGGATCACCATCATTCTATTCAATAACCACCTCCACTTCAATCATTGTGGTGATTTCATTGAAAACACAAGCCTGAACCCAAAGTTGGAAACCGTTCTTGGAAAGATAAAAAAAATAAGCCTATGGAGGCAAGACACATGAAAGTCTCTCTTTGGGCCTCTTTGTCTACTTGAGGATGACACCTGGTAGGAGAGAATGGAACTTCTTTTGAGAAGGGAAAATTCTGTCCCAAACATCTATGAAATGGCCATGTATAATCCTGTATAGTAAGACATGTGCTTATGAAATAATTGGGCCCACCAATAAAAAGGTGCATAGATATATGCTCCGGCTGACACATGGTGATCAGAAATGATCTTTAGAAAAGATAAGAGAGGTCCTAACTCAAACATGCACTCTACTAACATGTTGTTCACACTCATGACTATGGATATTTTGATGAGGTGGAAGGAAATTTGCAGCCAAAATACATGTCGTATTGATACATGGAAAAATAATTTTCTACAAAATAAACCATCACAAAAAGGGAAAAATAGGAGTGCTAGTAAATGTTCTAACCCATGACATTGTAGAATTTTTATTTATAGTTCTGGTGATTCTAGGGACAATCCTACTTGTGGGATGTGAACTCCAATAACTCTGGTTTCATAGACTAGAGCCTTATCCATTGGGCTAAGAGAAACCTAACCTCGCCATCTTTAATCAATTATGTTGTGAGTCATCCAAGAAACCTTTGGGGTGATGAAACCTATAGATAGAAAGAGAAGAAAGTAAATTCCCCAACTTTAAAATAAATCAACAACATTCATTCATAAGTGGAGATCAAACTAGAGGACTAAGATCTTGATTCCTCTACAGAGAAAAGAATCTAAAAGAAGGGGGAAGACTGAAAATAGAGAACCAAATGAAGTTATTCAAAAAATGCCCAAATTTGTTTCTCAAAAGTAGGGAGCATGGTGGCTAACTAATGCCTCTAGAGGAAAAGGGATACATTTAATAATGGTCAATCTCATTTCATTCTAGCTTCATGATGAAACTTTAAATTTGATACCCCTTAGAGATAACACATCCAACTAGCATTCTAGATTAATTAGTCAAAAAATGAAAGTAGATCATCTATGTATTTGTGTGTGTAGATGAGTTAATTATTTCCTTTACTAGAGGAAGAAATGGTTTCCTCTCACCCACTAGACTATGTAGGTAAGGTATTGTCCCATAGTCGACTAGATAGAGCCTCGCTACGAGTCAGACATTTATAGCCTTGACAAGGTTATTGTCTTGAAAACTATTAAAATTTCTCTAGTTCCATTCAAGAATCCATAGCCTTGGAAGAGTTTCTAATGTGACTTGAGTTTTGCATTTTTTTTCTCTCTTCTAAAAATTTCTCTTGAACTTTGCTCAGCCTTTTAGCTTCAATATGCATGGAGGATTATGACATCATCCCTCTAGGTTTGTTGTCAAGGTGGTAGCAGGACACCTCTGATTTTTCACCTAGCATGCAAGGAAAATACATCTCATCCTAATTAGTGTAGGCATTTGATCTTTAAGCATGCAAAATCTAGGCTGGAAATCACCATTTTTCTTGAAAGGACTAAAGTCAAATGCATAAATTCTATGAAGAAAATGTTCACACATACTGGATATCAAATTTAATCTTTCATCTTAAGCAAAAATTAAATGTGGTTAACCTTTTCAAGCTTAAGAAGTAGAAAATTCCTCTAATGACATCAACAACAACAACATAAACCTGGCACACCATCCATGGAAAACAAGAAAGTGGCAGTCTTTGGAAATTGGGTAAAGTACCATTGCAAACTTTGAAAATATTTCTTTCAGAAGGATTAAATGCAAAAATTCTTGCAAAAATTAAATTATTTCTCTATAAAAGAGAAATCATTCTCAAAAGGTGGCACAACATTTGCAAACCTTTAAGAGAGAAGTTTTTCAAATTTTGATTAATTCAACCTAAAAATATGGATAACCTTGTGAGATTGACAACTCCACAACATCAAGATCCTTTCCAAGGGCTTATAGATGATGACATGCTCACCATGTTGATTAGAACTAATAAAAAATTGGTTCTTGTGGTTGTGAAATAGATCCTTGGCGAGGATTTCTTACAAAGTGAAGATTGATATGGGCTTAATACTGATATTTCATCCTGCTTTGTTGGCTCTCTGTTGGATTTAGGAGAGTCCAAGGACACAATTACCTTTTTGGGAGAGGCTATGTCTAGAAAAGATTACTGTAAGGGACTAGAAGACATGCTTGTGGTTTCATGAGAAGGAATGGGGTTACTAATGGAAACAGACCTCAGGAATCATCTAGAGATAGGTGCGGAGGTTCTATTTGTGCCATTTGTGATGATCTTTCACTACTATCCCCTTGAAATTCATCACTTCTATGCGAGGCATGGGGAAAAATTCCTTAAGAAGTACCTTGACCCTAGGGTGTAAATTTCATAGGCGGTGATAGAGGAATTCCATCTATAGGTGATCTTTGAGAAATTCTATGACACACCAATAGAGTCAAGTGGAGGAGTCTCTTTTGACATGGAAAAGAATGGGTTAGGGAGTGGAGAGGACTCTGGAAATGATATCCTTGAGTTTGGGGATGCTTAAGTGACACAAAGAACAAAAACTTTACTTTCTTTTACTTATAAAAACCAACGATGATATATGAATGTAAATGAAAAATAAATTTTTTGAATTTTTTGAATTTTTTGCAATGTATATAGCCATTGCTATTAATATAATATACGAACCTTGGTTACATATATTCTTCTTGTCATTATTTTTATTTGAAGTGTTTTAATTCTTTATGTCATGCCATTTTCCTCTTTTAAAATTTAATTAGAACAAATTAAAATATCATATCATAGGACTTTACTACTGCATATAGAATGATAATAAAGTAGAGAGTACCTTTCTGAGAACACACACAAATAAAAACCCACAATTGCTCACTTGCACTTAATAGACCCAAAAGTGGTTAGCACAGTAACAAAATAAATCACCGTTAAAACTGACAAAAATACGACCAACTATGATAATCATGAGAATTGCCTGTGACTAATGGGGAACTTTACAAAGGAAGCTAGAGAATGCATCTCATGTACATTAGTGCTTATTAAAACTAAACACACCACAAAAAAATAAAAAACCCAATTATTTATTCTAATTGAGATTAATTTTCCTTTTAAGAGAAACCATTAACTGTGTTAGGAAAATAATCACCCTTACGCTCTAATTTTTTCTTTTTCTTTAATATCTCTAGAAATTTAAGGCAAAGGGAAAAAAGTAAGGGCATTTCCCTTCTTGGAAGTGCTACGCTTGAGGTAATGAAAATATAACTTACCTCGGGCATTTTTATTGACTCCATAATAAATAACACCTCATCCTCTCTGATGATATCTTCTTCATGCTCTTCAACGAGTATGACCCAGATAGACATGTCACTTTTTTCTGAGGCTAGATTCCTTATAGGGAACCCTCATGACAATACCAAGTGAAAGAAGCCATCTTGGACCATATCCTTGTATACTGAAGTGATAGTACTTTGCTAGTTTGAAGCCAGCTCTTCCTCTTTATGGGGAGGGGTAAAATATTGCACACTTCTTCATTTCTCTCATGAGCCCTTTGTGATGCCTCTAGAATTTTGTGAGCTCCTTGGGTTTCCACACACTACATTTGAAACTCATGGTCTTCTGATGGAAGAGCGAATGGCCTGATGTCTATAGATGAACAAACAATTTCAATCTCGTCCCAAAAACTTTCATTGTCATTTGATTCCTCTTCTTTTACTATTGTAGTACATATATATTGTGAAGAGATCTTAATAATATCTGCATGCCCATCTTCAAGGATAGAGATATGCTTGGGATATTCCTTTTGATCCTCTAGGCTATAAAGAACTTCACACTACAACAACTCATCTTTTGATTTCTTTTGCATCAAGCCCTCAGACTTTGGTAAAGGTTCAAACATGATGACTTGTTCCTCAAGGGTGTGAGAAACCTTTCTATCTTTAATCTCCTCCACAAATGAGGGAATCTATTTAAATAAGATAATTGGATCCTCCTTCTTTTGTTGAAACCCTATTTGTAGAGGGTTTGAAGTAGGTAAAACCTTATTAATGTCCATCATAATAGTTCCTCATTTTCCCCTTTGTTATACTCCTCTAATGGAGGGGGGTATCCAAGGCTTGGAAAGACATATTTATAGGTAGTGATAGGTCAAATAAGCCTCCCTTTGTTCTTAAAAGTCTTGTCACCTCTAGGACATATTTAATTCATCTATTTGGTTTCTAAATTCCAATAGCATGACCTGGATCCCACTAATGCATTTAGAAGATACTAGGACTGGTGGAGAAAGGGGAGGGGGGTGGTGGGTGTATTGAATATGTTGGTCATTAGTTTCAACAAAGGGATTTTAGCCATAGCTGAAATATGGTTGACGCTGATATTGATAGTAGGCGAGCTGCAAATAATATGTATTTCCATAAAATGGGTCCATTTTTTAAAGCTTCATAATAAATCACATGGAATCATAAATGATCTTGCACATACTAGCATTAGGACTTCCTATAACTAGGAGATCTTTCATTCAGAGAATGTCATGGTGTTTGATAAAAATAATTCTAAAAGCTAATGGCACTAATAATAACACCCAAATTCCTTGTGAACTATAACTGACTAGAAAACTAGTGGGTTTATGTTAATGAGTAGTGAATCTGAGTCTAACCTGAGCCTGTGAGATTTTGACTTTGCAACACAAAATTTTAAACAAAACAAAACATAAAAAGTATGAAGCGAAGTATGAGACCCTACCTATCTATCTGGGACCTAGTGTTGTCATACGATCCTCACAATCTCTTCTCAGTGCCTCAGTTGTCTTTTTCTCACCATCACCATGTCCTATATTAGAGCTCAAAAAATCCAAGGTTATCTAATCTTGAACATGCACAAATAACCCCTTTCTAACCCTCCTGGCCCTTATCAAGACCACCCATTTACCCCATTTTTCCTCCTAACTCCCCCAACCCCTATATTTTCTTTGTTTCCCTCCCGTGCCCCAATTTTGTGCCAGTATCACATTGACTTCATGTGTTGCTCCTCTATTCCCTCCTTTCTTGACAACCTCTTTTTACTTTCAAGACGTCGGTCGGGCTCCTTTTTTCTTTCCTTGCCACCCTCTCAAGGGGGCATCAACTAGTCTAACTCCCTTCTTCATATTCTAGGGCAACCTCATTGCCTATTAATTTTGTGTTTCATCTATTATTTCAAACGTCTTCAAAATAGTATTATTTTAACACTATGTCGAAGAGGAGAAAAATGTAGACACCTAAATTTGATTACATAATTAAGTAATCTGATTTAGTTCTCTCCTAGGACATTGATTGATTAAATATTAAATATTTATTTAATTTATGTCATCTCCCTAGCTAATTAATTTAATTAATTAACTATAGTCTAATTAATTATCTAAATGGAAACCCATAGATTAATAATTGCTTAAATCCCTATTCCTCTATTAATTTAAATAAATACATAATCTTATTTAAATTAATTTCCCAAACTACCTTTTTGATTAAATAACTCCTATTTAATCAATTATGTTGGCTTACCTTTGTCACCCAAATTTTAAAATTTTAAAATCAAGTTCATAGGAAGAATCTGCTTAATTTTCTTGTTATTTATATTAGTTTTTGCTGATAATTGCTTTGTAAGTTGACATTTTATGAAAGGAGAAGTGGGAGAATTATTGAACTCGAACCTCAAACCTCAAAGTTCATAGTTCAAGGTTCAAGGTTCAAAGTTCGATTGTACAAAGCTTAAGTTCATTGGTTTGAGCTCACAAGCTCAAAAGAGCAGGTTAAAAAACTCAAAGTTCAAAATTCAAAAGTGCATGTTAAAGGACAATGATGAAGCAAGCACGAAAGAGAGTTAATGTTTATAGGTATTGGTTATTGGTTCCAAACCAAAGGCAAGATTTTTATATGATATGATTAACAAACTTGCACAAATGAAGAAATATGTTGATGATCAAGACTGAGAAAATCCTTAAGACTTTAATGTGTTGCAAAGATCTAGTCTTAGAATATGGTGGTGAGACTGATAAGAAGAGATAATATAAATCACCATGTCTCCTAAAACACCATAAATCAATCAGAAGGTGAATGAAGAAAATACAAATTTTATGCTTACAAAGATCACAAATTTTGTGAAGGTAGAAAAATAGGTCTTAATGTGAGGGGCATAACTTTCCGCTTAGCTATTGGATCTTTCTGAATTTTAGATAGGCTTTCTAAAATCAAGTTTTCTAAATTGTCATTAGAGAGATTTACAAAATATGGCTGGGTTGAAAATTTATAACCAACTATGTACAGGTCTATCTAAAGAGACCAACAACCTCCATAGATCGACATGTATTAATTGATTTTAAATCCTGATATGTTCCATATTTTAACATAATACTATATCACATAAATAACATGTACTAAAGGGAAATCATTAAATATTTTAAATAATTCATATAATTATTAAAATTTTTAGGTACTTCATGTTGTGGGAAAGTAATATGAAAAAAAGGTGGATAAAAGTGGAAAAGAAGATAGTTTTCAAGAATCAGTTATTATGAAACTGAAAAGCCATAGGTGAAACATTATTTATTGTTAAGATTTCCACTAGGAAGAGGTTCTTCTTTTCCCATCAATTTTTTTGGCAATAGGAGGGGAGGAAATATTATTTCTGAATACTATTGTAATAGAGAAATGGGGTAAATTATTATTTGTGTATTTTCTACAACTTGGGCTTGATAATAGGGATGAAGTGACCGTGAGGTCATTTTATTGTGTATCTAAAATAAAGAGTTGTATATTTCAGATCTGTTGGTCTAAATATTGTTTCTCTGATTGAAATAAACCCGTTGGTTATTTCTTGCATATTTTAGATACCATCTTGTTCTTCCTTGTAAAGTAGATTTTTGCAAAACAAGACATCTAATCCCCTTTGTTTTCTCTATAATATGAGAGATTTAGTAAATGGTTTGTAGGCTATTTATTTGTCTTTCTCCTTATCATTTAAGTTTTTAGTCACACTCATTCCATATTGATGAATGAATGACATTCACCTTCGTGTATTCTGGTTAAAAACATTACAAATATTTAATTCATTAAATATCACTGAAGAGGGAGTTGTACCTCACAATTCAGAGGAAAGCTATCAATCTCATAATAGCCTTTCCAATTGTTAATTCACTTTGTCTTCTCATTGTGGGCATTTAAGGGTTATTTGTAAAGGTATTTTCAAGAGGAAAAATCTGTTTACCAACAGATTTTTGGTGACTCTAGTGGGGAACGGAAAAAAAGCTTAGTGCCTAGTTTGTTTCCTCAATTGTTTTTCTAATATCTTTGTGAATGCAAGATTGGTGAATCTGTTGAATATCATGCTCAATCTAGGAAGTATGAGAAAGGGGAAAATGCCAAACCCTACCATCTCAGAAATTCTAGAGATGGATGACAAAGTGTTACATGATTTTTGGGATCACTATCAGAAAAAAAATTTCAAAGGCTATTAGAATTAATATAAGCATGGAGGATGACCATGCATCCACGATGTTATGGAGGAGTCTTTGTGCAAGGTTTCACAAATTCAAATATTTAGAAGGAGTAAATGTGTTGCAAACTCATAGCAAGAGAGTATCCAAGCTTAGTACGAGAATTGCAAGTTGATAAAGATGAAGTGATGAATGCCCCTAAATATTGTCTCTCTTAAAATATTTCGGTCTTGAGTGAGGCCGAATTCCAACCAAGAAATCATTTTTGAAATAATCCCACAGCTGAAGAATTGGATGATGTGAATGATAAAAAATTTTAATATCTGTGGAATGTCTTAAAGGGTGGTATAGTGAAGCTGAAAAGAATAAGCTCCACCCCTCTGAAGATCACCATCCATATCTGCTACTGAAATGTGTGTACAAAAATTACTATGACCTCAAGAGTCTCAAACAAGAAACTCATGAAAAGGCTGGAGTAGTAACAGAACAATCTAAAACAAAAGAATCAACATCTTTTTTTTTTAATTCTTGAAGAAAAGGATCTTGGGTCAGAATTGATTAAGTCATCTCCCTCTGGGGATCAAAATCAGTGTTGGTGTAATTAAGTATTTACTAATTACACTTTACTTAAGTTTACTTAGGATAATGCATTTGCATATTAGTTGTCTTTGAGACACCTAGGAGTTTGCATTTCTTTTTAGCACATGGTTAGGAGAATCTCCACTTTAGGTGTGATAGTTGTCTTCACATACCTCTTTGTGTGTGAGATCCACCTTTAGTGCTCTTATCACATTATCATCCTCTCATTGTTGCACATGTTTCTCATACTTTCATGTAAAATGGAGGATGATCCACCTTTGGTGGACATGTGATTCCACCATGTCTAGTTGATAGCTTATCACTTGCATAACTTCTAGTTATCTTGCATTGCCTATATATTGAGGCATTTCTACATTGTATGTAATCAATTATTCATTATCATTTGATCATTATTGAATTCTTCATTTGATCATATTATCTTGTCTCTCTTTGTTGTGCTATCTCTTGAGCTTCTAGATCTTGGCATCTATTCTTTGCCTTAGGCAAATTCTTACATGGTATCAGAGCCAAAGGAGTCTTCATTGCATAGCCATTGGAGAGCGATTGATTGCTTCAACTTTTGGAGGGCCACGAACCAAATTCAGGATCAACATTTTGTGGGAGCATTTTGAGCAAGATTGGACCTCACCATTACATCCAGGTGGCTGTTTCCATAAATTTTGACTATAAATTTGCCTACCTTCGACAAAAGTCAAATCTGAGGCAAATTTTTTTTGCAAATCGGACCTTTAAGGCCTGATCTGCAAAATTGGGTAATTATTCTACCAATTTTATTTTAGATCTGAAATTTATTCTTATTTCTGTCAATTTTACAGATCTACATTTATTGTATTAATTTTTGCATCTGAAACATTATTCTATTTTCGGAGATTTTTTTTTTTGCAAAATTTTGGCCTATTGGGCCTATAGTTTTGTATAGAAGGTACAGGTCAACAACTTTGGTCAACAACCTGAGCCCATGCAGGTGAGCCAAGAATGACCTAAAGTCGGTGATCAAACCTGTGCAAGGCTCAAACTAAGTCGGGAGATAAGCTTGTTTTATTTACTCCTTGGGCATTTGGCTTTAAAAAGCACCAAAGAAACCTTCTTAGCGTGCATGTGGGACTAAAGTCCCACATCCACACACCAGCCTACGTTGGTCTTATCTCTCACACTACCTAGCTCCACCAGCATCTGCCACCATCTGGCACCCTCTACCCATGCATATCCAACCACACACCTTTGTTCAACTGGGAGACACCTCACTCCATGCGGCTTCCACCAGCGCCAGCGCGGATAGATACCAGTGCCACTACTGCCACAGCTGACACCAGCACCACCGCGGATAAATACAAGCACCAGCGCTGCCACCGATGCACTAACCCATGCCTAGACACATGGCCAAACCCTCACCACGTCCACTCTGACCTTCACACTAGTCTGCCACCTTGGCAGCCACTGGGACATCACCATGAGTCGGAAGAAAAAACTAGTATTTTATTAAAAAAAATTTGCAATTTTCATAGATTTCACTTTGTTAAATTTGACACCTATTTGGACGTCAAATTGGGTGATTTTTCTTTGTCTATGACGGTCTCCAAGATGTCAATTTTAAGATATTGATTGCATCATTTGTTCACTAGGTTAATTTTGATGACCATTTGACCATCAAACCTAAGCAATTTTGCACTATCATGATAGTCATTTGACTATCAAATTTAAGATAGTAAGGTTGGCGACGTCAGCATATTTCAAAATTTTCAAGCCCTCACCATATGCAGTTTTGATTTGGCAGTTTGACTTTGGGAGGCCATAACTTGGCCATCCGGACTCCAAATTGGGTGCAATTTTTTTTGATTTTGGCTAAAATTTCTTAAATTGTTTAGTGGTGGTGTTCTTTTCTAGTTTTGGCTCACAGATTGTGTAGAAATTGCAGTTTTTTGTGATTGTACCTATCTGATCCCTATTTTTGCAACTTCAGAGGCTTCGTACGGGCTCATAAGGACACATTTTCAAGTGCAATTTTTTTTTTAAATGCATGATTTTTTGTCTACTTTCCAGATCTGGTATCAGTTTGGAGAAATTTTGGGTAGACATAGTACTTTCAAAATATGGTCTCTTTTGGCCTATTGTGGCACTTGTAAGTGATTAGATCCTTGAGGGATCTTCTGTCCTATCTTCTTGAGTCTACTATAGCTTCATATTTTTAGTTGTAAACATCAAAATCAAAAGTCCACTTTGATCCATTTTGTCAAGTGGCAATTGTACATGCACTAGCTATAAAGTGCCAAAATCATCATTTTTTTTTTTTTGGGGGGGGGGGTGTTCTTTGATTGAGTGAATTGGAGGGGTGTCTTGTGTGTTGGTGTCTCACTTTATTGTGCTCTTTTCATTTTTCATCATGGGTTCTATTGCAAAATTAACTCTATTAGTGCTCAAATCTGTAGATTATCAAATACTCATATAATCCCAATGGACATAATCTAGCAAAATGCAAACACTAAGGTATTAAGGTTAGAAAACCTTCTTCACTTCGAGTATGAATACTCAGGTGGGTGTACCTATATCAATTCACTATTTGATTGAGCTCTGAATTGTGAACTAGCTCCTTCACTACTCTGTCCTTGCTTCCAAACTCAACTTAATAAGATGAGAGAACTCTAAGTATGGCCCAAATTATCCTGAGACACAATATAATAATAGAATTCATGAAAGCAGCAACATGAAACAATGGTTTAAGGATATTCATCCTTCTTCTTTTTAGAGCTGAACTCAAGGAAGGCTAACCTCATTCAGTGCTTCTACAAAGCATTACAAAACACATCTATGAACTTGTCATAGAATGATTCAGATTATGATTGTACAAGTAAAGTAAAATGAAATAGTTATTTATATTTTGGGTGGCAAATTAGTTTAAATGGATCCAAAACCAGTGCCTTATCCACTTGGGCGATAGAGTAAAACCCTACCTCTACATATAACTATCAAACAAGTACACTGAAACTCAAATGACATGCCTAACATACCATCCTTTTAATTCCTACTACTGTCATCAAATTCATACATGGATTATTTATTCCCAGAGATCTCCCCTAAGATTTTACTCTTTCCTTGAAAGAAACTTAAGCTCAACCCCTATATTCACCTTGTGAATAATGCATTTAAGAAGCCTTACAATTTAAATACATAAGAAAACTAAAACATTCCATACATAAAGACAACAAAATAGTAGTAACAGAGCTCCAATATTTTGTATTAATGGTCAAAATGCATTGATACAGTATTCTCTAACCTATAGAAAAATAAGGTTTTGTATTCAGAACCTTTCTTACAGAGTATTTTCAACCACCTCTGCAAATGAGAAAAACTTGCTATATATACTAATCAGCCATCTTGGAATCCTCGGAAGGATGCAACAAGCTTCAAATGGCTGTTAAAAGATCTTGCACTAAAAACAAGATTACAAACTGACAAAAATTGATTGCTACAACAGATTACAAATATCTATTTCCAACAATCTTGCAGGTGGCACCTTTGTCTAAGGATATTTTAGAGCATTTGCTAAATTTATTGCATGAATGATGACCACCATTTGGCTAACTTACATCACCCTCTGTTTGAAACCACTCTCCCTCAAATTCTAGATCAGGTGCCATGTCCGTGCCTATGATAACTGCTTGACATCTTTGTCCTTGTTTACTTTGATCTTCAAGGGTTTGGAGCACTAACACCTGCTACTTCTTCACTTGATTCCTTTTCTTCTAAACCTTCTGAAAGATATGTTGATTCCCAAGTCATATAGATTTCTTCACTTGGCCAATGAAAGGAAGGGACCTCATCTTTCTTTGGTGATAATTTGTCCCACTCAGCAACCAACTGGTGAACCTCTATTCTTACATTGGCAAAGTGTATCCTAGCATCTTGAAGGAGTTCAACAAATTGTATGAATGGGGTATTATCATCTGTACATAAAATCGAATCCACTTTAGACAATACTTTTCTATCTATTTTCTCCATCCATTGATCTTTATCTTTGAATACCCCATCTACCTTAATAAGACCAGGAAAGATTTGGAAATCATCCTAGAAATATCTTACCCTTAAGATTTCTGACCTTCTTCTTATACTCCCCCTATTTACCTCAAAGTCAAAAAGATCCTTAACAAACTTGTAAGTGTTTGTTAGCTCTATATTCACAATACATTTATCCTTATTTTGATTAAAAAATGACCTCAAACTATCTTTTCTTGCAGACCATCTTTCCAAAATCTTGTCCACAGTAGCCACCTCTTTCTAAAAAATTGCTAAGACATCTGCCAATTGTTTTGTAGATTTGTATATTTCTTTAGGCCTCACCTTTGCAACAAAATGTGAAACAACATCTTTTATCTTCTTATCTAACCTATCCTTTACTTTATGATCAATGTCCTCCTCATCTATGGAAGGAGGAAAAGGGGAAGGGGGAAGTTCAACAATAGGGCTTGATGAGGAAGGCCCAGCAGGGGAGGAAGCTATCTACATTTGCTCTGATAATTATATTGGGCCATGCTCTCCCAATCTCTTTTTTAAGTCTACAATCAAAATATCTCTCTCAAGAATCCCCTATTTCATCTCACCATAAACCTTCAAAATTGTTTCCAATTTTGTAGTGAGCTCTTCCTTCTCTTTAGCTTCCTTTTCTACCACTTTTGATGTTAATTGTGCTGTGGCCATTACCATACCTGATGCTTCCACCAAAGAAGTATCAGTAACCCTCCTTACAATTAGACTCCCTGAAAGGTCATCTTTGACAATTTATTTTCCCTTGTTACTTTCATTCTTTCTTAAAGACCACATTACCAAAGCTTGGTGATTGTCACTGAAAGTGACTCCTTTAACAGCCTGTTCTGCTTCCTCTGGAGTTATGTGGAAAGGAGTGGTCTATTTTCTGACTACATCAAACACTACTACATCAGCTATATCCCATTCTGGGAGGATTAGCACTCCTGATACCTTTAGCATATCTCTTCCCTATTCTGGAGTGATTTGTTTAAATTTTGCAGTCATCTCTATTTTCACTTCTTCCTCTATGACTTGTAAATCCTTCTCCGGATTCTCTTCATGTCTCTTCTCACAAATTTCTTGAAATTGTTTGATGCTTAATTTCCAAAGAAATTGCATAAAGGCCCTAGTTTTAACAAAAGTATTATCACCCAAAAACTCTTCACAAGCTTGCTTGATTATAGGGTCCAATTCTATACCTACCAATTCCCCTACTGTTAAATCGAACTTGGGTTCTTCTGGTGGCTCTGGCACTCCCTCATTTACTTCTTCATAGGTCATACAGATTTGACCTAGAGCATCTACTTGTTGTACTTGTTCTACAATCTCTTGGTCATCAAAAATTCTTAGAGGAGACTGTGATGGAGAGTACTCCTTTTCAACATGAGTAGGTCTTTCTTCCACTCATTATTTCTTTGATGGTGGTGGAGAATCAATTACATCCTTAGAAGTTTGAGGATTAGGAGAATCAGGGACCTCTACAATCTCCTTTTGTTTTCCAACCTGTTGTAAGGTTGATGGGATATCCCTTTTATCTATTTTCTTTTGTTGGCTTTGCTTTGGTATCACAACATTGTAATCACTCTTCTTTTGCACCATTTACCTCCCTGGGGGTAACCCTTTTGCAAATACAGGCTTGCTCAACAATTGTTTAGCCTTTTCTAGATCATCCTTCATAACCTTTTCCTTCTTTTCACTTAGGGTCTAAAAAATATCCTGAAAACAATTCATAAGAGTATCTATTTTCTTCCCCATTGGAGTTATTCTTTTTAGGGGATCCCATCCAGAATCAAATTGCTAGATAAAATCTAATGTCTTCCTGTATACTAGCCATTTTTCTTTCCTAACCTCTTGTTGCTGCACAACTTTGCTACATTCTTGATAATATCTTCAGGGAAATTAAAAATATGGTTAATCATGGCACACTTGGCTCTCTTCTTAAACATTTCATTATAGAAACCTTCTGGATCTACTGTTCTGGCAATTGCAGTAGCCATATGATATGGAGCTAGGATTTTATCCATGTAAACCCATCCACCCTTGGTAATTATGAATTGATGGGCAATGGTAACATTTGGGAATAAAGTTCCCTTGCCTTTTCCAGTGAGGGCACACTCTTCAATATCTCCCAATTTCCTAAAGAACTCTACCATTCCAATCCTAAGAGGTACCTAATAGGGCAATATAAAAGGGGTCCCCCTAAAACCATACAACCTGATGATAGTTGATACATTGTAGAAAATAACATCTCCCCAATTGTGTATAATATTTAGATTCTTGGCAAATTGATTTGGCCTAATAAGTTGTGCCAATACTGTTGGGATTCTTGGGTTGTCTAAGACAAACAACTTCCTAAGTCTAGCTGCAAAACGTTTATCAAAATTAATGAAACTATGATCCTTCTTGTCCCAGGTCATTATGAGGCTCCATAATTGGACTGGCATATCTTCACCATCCTTCTGTCTCACTAATTCCATTTCTTGTTCAAAATAACTTGCTCCTTTAAACAAAAACATGTACATTATGAAAGAGTACCAGCAAAAGGGCCTATCATCTTCATTCTTTTGAATCTTCACTAATCCATTATGGATTAATTCAGCAATAAAAGGAGCAAAATCAAAAGTAATAGATACGTGTGCATGTAGAATTTGGATCACCATGCACATCAAGTGTATTGGCATCCTTTCACTAACATCCTCCCAAAAAACCTGACAAAATGACCAATATGCATCCTTAGCTCTGAGATCAAAATATTCTATTTTAAAAGGCTCCTGAGTGTTCTGTCCCATAATAACCATTTTTCCAATTTTGTTGCAAAAATCCTTCAACAATTTGCCTCTAAAATAGTTCCTTTGTGCATCATACACTTGCCTTAGCTCTTCAAAATCAATGTTCTCTAAACTGTCTGAGGGTTCACTTAACCTGAACACCTTCCTAATCTCTTTAGCAGAAATTTTAATCAATAGTATTCCCTTTGCATCCCTAACCTCTCTAGTGATTGGATCATAACTATTTGCAACCTGGATCATCAAATCCACATCTAAAAAGACACCGGGTACCACAAGTTTCCCTAGGTCAGACTACCGTATATTGCTTACAGGGTGAGGGGCATTTCTCTGACTAAAACCTACTTTGAACAACTCCAATCCAGTGATATCAGAGTCACCACTTGCATTGATTGTACCAATTTTGGCCTCTCTAATAAAATTTGTTGTGTCATATAAACCCTCCGCTACTTTTACCCTAGGATCTTTGGGAATCAAACTCTTGGTTTTCACCAGGTTAGTAGTTGAGCCGAGAAGTAATTGCAACAAATCCTCATGCAAACTTCTTTCACTATACTCAATTTTACCAGACAATTCTTTCCTGGGTGCCATTTTCAAGGTTTATCTTTAAAAGAAATCTTTGCAAGATAGACAAATTACAGAACTGTGATTCTTTTAGTAGGGAAGCAATTCGTGCAAGTATTTCACCAACCTTTTTCTTGGAAGCCACCAGGAGATAGCAGCCAGTCCTCATAATTCTTCATGCCCAAGCCTCTACAAATTTTTTGATCTCTTTATGCTTCTGAGAGTGCGCAGAATTCTAATATATGAGAAATTAAAGCAATCATGTCAACAATTTATTTAGGACGATTCAACAATTACTCCTCTGAAAGAAAGAACTATCACTTCTCAATGGGAAACTTCAAATTTGCATCACTTTATCTCCAGTTTGAATTAGAACCATCGATCCTCATTAGCATACGATCTAATGACCTATCACATGATCACATAGCATAAAAATTACTCATGCAAACATATGACTAACTGTCACTTTATCTCTCTATTTATGGTGATCTCTTATAACTTTCACTGTTAAGACAAAATGTTGTTTGCATGATTGCATAGCTTGAAAGAAGCTTATGTGAACATGTGAAAACCCATTAGCATGAATCACCATCATTATCTTTCTTCAAGTTGCTGGTCCCACTTTGCCTTTGTCAATAAAGAAAATACATGCTTGCAACACCTGGCAAATTGTCATGTACTTTCTTTCTTTTCAAGTACTAGTGTCTGTTGACATCTTCCACATCAGAAAGTATTAATGACCCATCAGGGAAAAACCATATGCAAAAACTGACACTAGTCCTACTGATACTAGCTAATGAGAAAACACTATTCATGTACATCTATCAAAAGTCCCACCTGAGAATCACGCTTGGCTTTATGCAAGATCGACGGCTTGTCACATGATTGCATGGGCCTCTAAGATCCCATGCGATTATATGACAGCCGTCTAATCTTCCCCTTATTACTTTTCACACTTTGGAGATTCAACTACCACTAGCCCCATTGTCCTTTACAAATAAAAGGCCGCCACTTGTGAAATACTTGTCAGTGGTCCCACCTTGTTTCCACATCAAGATTCATTATAAAATCAATAGCTATTTCGCATGTTCGCATGGCTTGGAAAGATTCCATGTGAACATGTGACCACCGTTAGATCTTCTTTAAAGATTCATAGTTGAATGAAAACTAAAACATTAGAATATAAGGTAATTAGGACATAGGATAAATTATTTATAACATCAGGTTTCTAGACTTAGGAAAAAGATATAACCCCCGCATGAAAAATAAATGCATGTGCTCTTTAATGAACTTAAGTGACTTAAAAAGTAACGTTCAAAAAAGCAGTGAAGATAATGACTTAAGGTTTATTTGAAAATGGTAGACATTTTTAGGGTTTTGACATGAATTTGAAATTCTTCAAGGGCAAGACCTAGGGTAAGGATTTTTAAACTTGGTTATGACAATTTTGAAGAAATTCTGACATCTGGACCTAGGAAAACGTCACAAACTAGAGGACTAAACCAACATTTGGACAAAAACCTCAGAAAATTAAGAATATACCCAACAAACTCCACATAACTATGCTACATGGAAAGATAATGTATGGAGAAAGTTAATGGTTAATGGTTTAAATCCTTATGTGGATGGTACAATTAAAAAACCTACTGATGATGATACTGCTACAATAGATAAATGGTCATGCAAAATTTTTAAAGCTTTAGGAGTCTTGAGAGAGAATATTTCTGTAGCTGTCATGTATCACATCAAAACCATAAACAATGCTAAAGAAGCTTGGGATAAACTTGTAGAGTTGTTTGGTCAAGTGGATGAAGAAATGGGATTCAAAATTGAGACTGATCTCCTCAAATTAGAGCCCAAGAATTTTGACACAATCCAAGATTATCTCAACAAAATCAATGATTATAGAGCACAACTTGATGATTGTGGTAATCCCATGAAGGATGCGAAGTTGGTTAGTCACTTGTTGAATCATCTTCCTCTTGAATATGCAGCTTTTATTTCAAGTTACAATACTCACAAGTTAACAATGGGTAGTGCCTTCACTAAGCCTTCATTTGAGTCATTTTCAGAAATGTTGGTCTTAGAACAAGAAAAATTGATGAGTATGGGGATTCTCAAGTCTTCAAAGTCTAAGGCATTGGTGGCTAATAATGGGAATCAAGGGAATCAAGGTGGTAAAGGTTCCAACAAGAAGCAAAAGAAGTGGAAGGCCAAATCACAATCAAACACTCAACAATCTTCCTCCTCACAATAAGGAAAGTCTTCTCCCAACAACAACAACAACAACAAAAACAAAGGGGATAGTTCTAAGAAGGAGAAGAAAATTTTGTGCATATTGCAAGAAGCCAAATCATGATGAGCATCAATGCCACAAGAAACAAATTGATGAGTTGACAAATATACTCAAGAAGCATCATATTGATTTGCCAAATGCCTACAAGGGAAAGGATTCATCAGCTTCCACTTCAAAGGGTAAAGGGCAAGCATTTGTGGCAAGTACAAATAATTCAGAGGAATGGATCTTTGATTCAGGTGCCACACATCATATGGGTGCCACAAAGGAGCAATTTTCTTCCTTGAAACCATCTATGGTACCTCACATCTATGTAGGAGATGATACTCAAGTGGAAGTTGAAGGAAAAGGGGAAGTTGAGATGGACAACGGAGCTTTAAAAGATGTTCTCTATGTTCCAAACCTTAGCACAGATCTCCTTTCAATTTACCAAATCACTCACTATGGAGGTGGAAAGAAAGTTGAGTTCCTACCTGATTCAGTTGTAGTAAAAAATCTTAAGGATGATTCTATGGTGGCAATAGGGAAAGAGAATCATGACACAAGGCCTTACTCATTTTCTAAATTTGTACCTAAGACTCCTTCTCATGCCTTGTTGACACACTCAAATTCACAAAGTGAACTTTGGCATGAAATATTTGGACATCTCAACTATAGATATCTTTAGCAACTTAACAACAAGGATATGGTCAAAGGTCTACCTCAAATCAAGTATTCAGAGGGTGTATGTTCAGGATGTGAAATGGGAAAACATCCTAAAGAGAATTTTGATAAGGGGAAGTCTTGGAGAGCAACATTTGTTCTTGAGTTGGTTCATAGTGATGTAATGGGCCCATTTCCAGTGCCATCATTTGGCAAGGCTCATTATGTACTCACCTTCATTGATGACTTTTCACGCTACACTTGGGTCTACTTTCTTGGTCACAAGAGTGAAGTGTTTGATAAATTTCTCACCTTCAAGGATCATGTTGAGAAGCAATCAGGTAAAGCCATCAAGATTCTTTGAACAAACAATGGAAGGGAATATGTGAACTCAAGGCTTATAGATTTTTTCACACTTGAGGGTATTGTTCTTCAACATTCAGTTGCCTACAATCTACAACACAATGGTTTGGCAGAAAGGAAGAATAGGACCCTTAAGGAGATGGCCACTTGTATGATTCATGCCAAGTATCTTAATCAAGCCTTTTGGGCTGAAGCTATATGTTGTGCCACTCACATACAAAAGAGAACTCCTCATAAAGCTTTGGATGGAGTTACTCCTTTTGAGGCTTGGTGTGGAAGAAAACTAGTTGTGAAACACTTTAGAGTCTTTGGTTGTCCAGGTTGGGCATGCATACCTCCATAGAAACATAAGGCATTGGAACCACAAAGAAAACCTTGAATATTTTTTGGTTATCCCGAGACTCTTAAGGCATACAAGCTTATGGATCCTGAGACACATGAGATCTTCTTTGAGAGAAGTGTTCACTTTGAAGAGAATTGTCCTAGCTTGGATTCTTCAACTCCTCCTACATCCTCCATTTTGGATAATGATAGTGATGATAGTGACTTGGAAGATGAAACTCCTTCAACTCCGACTCATAGGCCTCCACCTTCACAGGGTCAAGACATAGTTGAGGATATTCCTTCATCATCTTCTTCTTCCACTAGACCACGTTGGGCACAACAAACACTTGATTTAGTAGGTTCACTTGTGGGGAACCCTTCAGACACTAGGAGGACAAGGTCACAACACAACTCATTTCCACATGCTTATATTGCAATTGCTTCTGATCCACAATCATTCAAGGAAGCTTCAGGGGTTCCTGAGTGGGACAAAGCTATGGAGGATGAGTATAACTCTTTAATGAGAAATAACACTTGGGACTTAGTTCCTCTTCCTAAGGGAAGAAAATTGGTTCGATGTAAGTGGATCTATCAGATCAAGTTTGTAGTGGATGGAAGTGTGGATAAGTATAAGGCAAGACTTGTTGCAAAAGGTTTCTCTTAGGTTCCTAGTATTGACTACACCGAGACCTTTGCACCTATAGCCAAGATGAACTCCATTCATTTGACACTTGCTATTGCTGTAGCTCATGTATGGGTTGTATATCAGATGGATGTTAAGAGTGCATTTCTACATGGGGATCTTCATGAGGAGATTTATATGGAGTAGCCACAAGGATTCATCTAGGATACTACTATGGTTTTCAAGTTAAGGAAGTCTATCTATGGCCTCAAATAAGCTCCTAGGGCTTGGTATGCCAAGATGAATTCCTTCCTTCTCTCAGTAGGATTCACCAAGTGTCATTCAGATTCGAATGTCTACATTCTTCAGTAGGATGACTCACACTTGATACTTGTACTTTATGTTGATGACTTGATCATTACAAGGAGTACTTCATCCATCATTGCTACTGTCAAGTCTTCTTTGCAAGATAGATTTGCTATGATAGACTTGGGTTTACTTCATTATTTTCTTGGTATTGAGATCACATAGTCCTCAGTGGGGATCACACTTTCTCAGCCCAAGTATGCTCTTGATCTACTTGATTGATTTCACATGAGTGATTGCAAGGCTGCACCCACTCCATTTCTATCAAGTGTCAAGTTAGAGGCTAAGTGTTCTACACCACTTGTTGATGATACTTTGTATAGATAGCTTGTTGGAAGTCTCATCTACTTGACACATACATGCCCTAACATATCATTTTTAGTTGGCATGGTTTCTTGCTTCATGCAAGAGCCACATGAGCTTCATTGGAAGGAAGCCAAGCTCATATTGCACTACATACAGGGTACACATACACATGGGATTCACTATGCAGTAGGTACAAGACTTCAGTTGGTTGGATATAGACTCAGATTGGGAAAGTGATCTTAATGGTCACAAGTCTACTTCAGGTTACATGTTTCATCTTGGTTCAGGCCCCATTTGTTGGCAGAGTAAGAAGCAACATGCTATTGCTCTTTCTTTGACTGAGGCTAAGTATCGAGGGGCTATTACTGCAGCTACAAAGGCTATTTAGCTTCAGCATATCCTAAAGGAGTTTGGTTTTAGTATTCCACAACCTACAGTCATTCATTGTGATAATCAGGGTGCTATAGCGATCTCCAGACATCCGGTCCAACATTAGCGGACCAAACACATTGAGTTTCATATGCATTTCATTAGAGATTTGATACAGGAGTAGGTCATTGAGATGCAGTATTGTCCTATAGTAGAGCAGGTTGTAGACATCTTCACCAAACCCTTTACTGAGAGCAAGTTTCTTCAGTTACAAGCTCTCTTGGGGGTGCGGGATATTTCATTAGGGGGGGTCACATGACTTCTCTTTTCTATCTTATGGGGGGATATTTTCCTCTTATGAGGTCTTCTCTCTCATATTCTATTGTCGTATTCATCTCTCTTTTTGGGGGAGGGTTTTTCCCATGAGGTTTTCCCTCTTTCTCCACTTTATGAGAGATTGCATTATTCTTGCATATTGTACATGGGTACCTAACATGGCCTAGAAGCTAGGACCCATCTTGCATTGTGAGATTAAGTGCATTCCCCTAAGTTGCACTTAAGGGGGGGTGTTGGTGTAATTAAGTATTTACTAATTACACTTTACTTAAGTTTACTTAGGATAATGCATTTACATATTAGTTGTCTTTGAGACACCTAGGAGTTTACATTTCTTTTTAGCACATGGTTATGAGAATCTCCACTTCAGGTGTGATAGTTGTCTTCACATACCTCTTTGTGTGTGAGATCCACCTTTAGTGCTCTTATCACATTATCATCCTCTCATTGTTGCACATTTTTCTCATACTTTCATGTACAATGGAGGATGATCCACCTTTGGTGGACATGTGATTCCACCATGTCTAGTTGATAGCTTATCACTTGCATAACTTCTAGTTATCTTGCATTGCCTATATATTGAGGCATTTCTACATTGTATGTAATCAATTATTCATTATCATTTGATCATTATTGAATTATTCATTTGATCATATTATCTTGTCTCTCTTTGTTGTGCTATCTCTTGAGCTTCTAGATCTTGGTGTCTATTCTTTGCCTTAGGCAAATTCTTACAATCAGGAAGAAGGAAGAGACTTGCATCAGGATGAAAGCACAAGACTTAGATCTTTTTCATCATTCATGGAAGCTAAACAAGAAGAAGGATCATTCACTCCTTTTGAAGAAATGGAACTACTATAAGAACATAAGAGTGATAAGTTTCAACATGGCATGGTTACTCAAAATGACAAGGTTATTTAAATAGGGGCAAATGTATTCACTTATAACCTTGGTTATTTTCAAGAAGATGACCCTCTCACATGTCCAAGTAAAGTAATCACACTTGAACAAGATGTTACAACAATGGGTGAGATATATGAAGAAGGTTTTAAAAAGCCAGGAAATAAGATTTCTTGGGGTGGACTTAATGCATTATATATACTTATAGGATTTTGTGAGGAGACCATGATTAGAGATAATCCTCTATTCCACCTATGTGATTCCTTGTCAAGTGATGAAGACCTACTTTATTCTCTCAAAATAGAGAATGCTCAAATAAAAATAGAACAAATGGAGAGGAAAGTTGTCAAAGTATTGAGGTCCTGAGAACCATTAAATATTTTAGCAAACACATTGTCTCGCTAGGAAGGAGTCATGTCCAAGATATTTTTGGTCATCGAAGAAATAAATGCTCCCATGAAAAATTTAGGTATCCATTCCCCTTTTGTCTTTGTATTGGATAAAAAATTCTCAAACTTAATAACAACAAAGAGTGATGGAGTTATCTTAGTCAGGATTGATCCTATGCTTGAGGAGGTTTGTCTCTATTTTGAGGGTGTTTCAGATGATGAGAATCCTTTTAAAAGTAGTGGCCTCGAAAGTGCAGATCAAGAGAATGATAATGTCTTTCCTTTGGAAGTGTTTGAACATAATTTATTTCAGCCATGGGTTGGAAATGATCTTAGAGATTCTATACAAAGAGTTGAAGAAAGGTTAGAAACTTATAGTGAAACATGGCTTTTTGGGCATGATTTTTTTCTTGCAAAGTTCTTGGACATTATGGATTTGATTTTCAATATTGGAGAGGTGACTAGGTGGCAATTGGAGTGGGTTACTTTATTTTGATGTAAACCATTATTTTCAGAGTGGCTTATTCTTCTCCCAACTGGTGAATGGTTTTGTGTAAGTCCCCCTTTTGTCTCATTTTTTTTGCGGTGGGAGTTTCCCACCTATGTACATGATTATATATAATTTTGGCTTGGCTAGATTTTGTGCTACTTGTAGTTTAGGTGTTTTGGTGTTTTTTCCTACTCCCTTCCACCCTCTTTGCAAGAAGCTCCATGTTCTCTATGGTATCTTGACTTTGTTCCCAATTTCTAGACACTGGTCTGCTTCCAGAGATTCTTTGGATTCTCTATGTACCTTTCAGTCCATGTCTCCAATCAAATTCAGTTGTTGGCTTGCCTTTGGCAACCAATTTTTAAAATTTTCAAATCAAGTTCAAAGGAATAATCTTCTCAATTTTCCTATTATTTATATCATTTTTTGTTGATAATCACTTTGTAAGTTGACATTTTATGAAAGAAGAAGTGGGAGAGTTATTAACTCTAACCTCGAACCTCAAATGTCATAGTTCAAGGTTCAAGATTCAAAGTTTGATTGTATGAAGCTCAAGTTTAGTGGTTTGAGCTCACAGGTTCAAAAGAGCAGGTTCAAAAGCACAAAGCTCAAAGTTTAGAATTGCATGTTAAAGGATAATGATGAAGCAAGCACATGAGAGAGTTAATGTTTATAGGTATTGGTTATTCGTTCCAAACCAAAGACAAGATTTTCATATGATATGATTAACAAACTTGCACAAATGAAGAAATATGTTGATGATCAAGACTATTAAAATATTTAACACTTTAATGTGTTGCAAATATCTGGTCTTATAATATGGTGGTGAGAACTGCTTGGCCAAATAATAGTATCAAAAACCTATGGAAATGGACTACCTATTCTAGGATTGGACACCCTAAATGATTTCTAAATGGATTATTCAGTCTCATTTAATTATCGACCAAGGACGTAAACTTGGAATGGCATTCACATAGTATATGCTTCAAACCTTCTCAATCTAAAAATATCTATGGAATTCAAATGCTTGTGCTTCAGGAAAACTATGCTAGAACTTGGTAAATGAAGTTATTCTAGCAAAGCAGGAATTCACGGTAGGGAATTACTCTAACTACCTATGCTACAGGAACAGGCTACCAATTTTGTTATCAGTAGCTATAGGAACAACAAATTTCTAATTACTTAGAAATAAATAGGAAAATTAACTCTACGCTAATAAAACAATTCACTCATCTAGTGGGCCCCCTTGAATGAGTGAATAGGAAATACAATCAAGATAAAAGATATAAAATTGAACTGAGCATTCTATTCATCCATAACAAAATGATTACACTTGATTGAAAATAGTATTGCAAGGGTTATGTTATAAAAAATATTTCATTCGACTAACTCCAAAAGAGTCACAATAGTCAATTATTTAAAGGAAAGCTACAACTATCTCCTAAATCTACAATCACTTCATAAATGATGATTAGTTACAACTCATAAAGTTCTAGAATAGAAACATCATTGAACATGAATAATCTCTAGGAATATAGCACATTAAGGAAACTAAATCTGCACTTTGCATGCAATAGAAAACATCAATTGACTCACTTTTCTTGAGAAGATTCTGCAATCCCACAGTTGTCTTTGATTACTCTGGTAATATAAGTTCATATGCTTGAAAAATATAAATTCATGTCTATGTGCAATTAACTATTCTAAAAAGAGGATAAAAAGTACTGAGAAAGATGGCTAGTTAGAATCCCATCATTCCCCTCAACTGAACTATTGCTGGTCCCCAGCAATCATGAAATTTCAAGTTCTGGCATGAACCCTTAAGTCACTAGCTATTCTCTGCCCAGACTCATCATTAACATAGTCAAAGTACCCATGATTTACACTGAGCCTTTCCCATCGTTGGACTTTGGTGGCCATATGATAATTTGTTGCACTATCATTCATTGCTAGCAATGGCTACAGGAAGAGTGGAGGCTAAAACCTCAATGGAAACTAGTAATTAGGGAGTGTCCTTCCCAACATAATGTACCATGGAACTCTTCTTGTAGCAAGGGTTAAATTTTGTGGAGAGTGAGGTTCCCTTGACTTTAGATCATGTGACATCCATATCCATCTTTTTCTGGAGGCACTAATTGTTGTTGCAATATCATGTGAGGAATGTTGTTCCCAATCTATGAAAGCTTGCTCTCCGATTGGATATATCTTATTAGCTCCACTACATTTGTTGTTACAGAAAGCCAGTCTAGATATGTCCACCTGGAATGCTAAACTTCAGGTCTCATCATCAAGGGAGTTGTCATCTCATTATTATTGTAAGGTGAAACTTGATTCTCCCTACTTATTTCATTCTACATCTAAGACATAACTGCCCTTAACTGCACATCTCCTACATAAAGGAGTGAGTTCCACTTTGTATCATCAGGGACTGCTAAGTTATGCTGGTATAACTCACACAATAGGTTTTTCAGAGTCATTGGAGCACACTAGAATGCATCATAAAATTCATGAAGAGTTGAGATAGAGGGACTGAGCCCTTCTAAAATTCTTGTTAATTTGAAATTAACAAGTTGTTCTTTAAGGAATAGTGCATACAATAGAGATGGTGATCTGCATTCCATAAGCTCTAGAATTAATCTTGTAATTTGATCAATCATTCTTTTTAACACCTCAATCTGATCTAATTTATGCTCTATCTAAGAACCATGCTTGCTAATGAATCATTTCAATTTTTCCTTTTCTAATTTCCATTGTGCCTTCTCCCACAACAACTGTTGATACAAATTCATCCCTGCAACCAGGGGTGTAGACAAATCTGGTGGTGGTAAGGGTTCCTGATTGAGAATATCCACCCAACCAGATGGTAAGTGAGGATTTTTTATTGTTTTCTTTGGTGTAGAGGATTCTCCTTTCCACAAAATAATAGTTTTCACTACATTACCTTCCTCACTAACATCAACTGCTACCTTAGCTAGAATTTCTAACCCATCTTGATTACTTTGTTCAGGCACTTCTTCAATAATATCCCTTCCAAATTCTGGGGTTTCTTTAGAATCCATACAATTATCTGGCCTAGTAGAGTTATTCACAAATTCCTTTGCATCCTCAGAATCCTCATCACTATCAATACGTATGTGGTTAACACTAGGGTTAACTTCTGTTTGTGGACTCTGTTTATTGAATGAAGTGTCACTGGTTGCATTTTGATGAAACATTTCCTCTGAAGAGGACTTCTCTACAAATTCCAAGGACTCTAGGTTAACAAAAAGAACAAGAGCCTCAACATCCTTTTCAAAAATACTTTGACTTCTCCTCCTAGGGGGTGCAAATGAGCTCAGAGGACTCTTCCATTTCCTCTTGTTAGTGGTTGCTTCCTCTATAGCTACTTCAGAAGGATTTTCTAAATTTTCTTCTCTAGGAGAATGTAAGGTTTCTTCAACATTATCAGTATTACTACTAGGTTGTTGCTATGCTATTTCTTCTTCTATCTCCTTTATTTTACCCTTGTCCTTCCTATATGTAGACCTGGTCCTTACAGATGGTGGTGTTTCAGGGATACTAGTAGTTTCTTTACTTTTATTTTCATCCTCTTAGAAGTGGAGGCACTAGCACTGTAAGTTCTTTTCCTAGGTGACCTAGAAATGGAAGGGGAAGCTTCAGGAACATTTTCAACTCTTTGGACAATTTTACAAACCCCAGTGGATGTTTGTTCTCTCTAGCCAACACCCCGACCTTTAGGGCTGACCACTCTAGGTTCTACCTCATTCATTTGTAAGAATTCTTCCCATGTCCCAACCATTTGTCTATTTAATTCTCTTTCTACAATTAGTTTTATCAAACAATTGTGCGAAATAGACTGGTGGATTCTTAACTGGACTAATAAATCTTTCTTTTTCACAATGTTAAATAGGAAGCTGGGAAGATTTACCAGTTTGTTGTCATGCCAAAGATGACCTAGATTTGTAAAATGCAAAGCATGCAAATACTTGTAACATCCCTCATAGGTGAAGTACTAGATAATGAATGTAGCTAGTTGAATGAATTCTAGAGGCAAAGATAGTCACCAAGTACCTTCTTCTTATCGATGTCTAACTAGGGGTCACCGTGTAGAGTGAACTGAGCCCTCATCGAATGCAGGTCAAATTATTTCACCCATTGCTCACGTTCTTATGGCAAACCAGTCACTTCAACTACTACATCCTCTGTAAATTCAATATTTAAGCCCTTGACCTCCGCAAATCCATCCTTCAAGGTGGATAGAAATTGTAGAGCAATTTTTTCATCAAACCCCTTAAGACTTAAGCAATAATCCAGATACCCTCTTCTTCTAAACATTTTACAACTCGAGGTGTCACTTAACAAAACCCTGTGATCCACTGGCTCATGCCGTTGAAGGTCGCCTCCCATTATTACGCTCAAAATATTTTGAATTTTGCAGAACTTGATATTTTCACAGAGCTAAACAATGGTAAATCATAGAATTAAAAGTATTACGACACATGATGTTGCAGTCAAAAAAGGTGGCGTACCAACTACAACTTGCTTCATAAAATTAAAGATTTTTGCACAAAATCTAATGATATGTTTCTTGCATAACATCTCATAATATCTCACTTGTGCCAAGTGCTGCCACCCCGATCACATCACAACATATCATTAGGAATTAACTTTAGCTTTTAATATCTTTAATTTCACTTCAAATGTGATGACACAATCACAGAAGGATAGATCAACAAGACATGATCCAGACATCTCATAAAGACAAGAAACTTAAATTTTTACATGCTAATTTGAAAATAGAATATTCCCCCCCCCAACTAAGTAATGGCATGGGTCCCACCAAGCCAGGCTATGCGAGATTAGATAATTAAAATGACACAATATCATAAAAATTAATGAATAAAATAAAATATGTATGAGTATATGTGGCACAAAATTGGAAGCACTGCAGGAAGAGTGCTCTGAAAGATTACATCTATAGTTATGAAGTGATGGGATGGGATGGATGGGTGGAGAAGAGAGAAGGTGAAATGAAATTTATTATGGAGAAATAATTCCACAAAATTTGAAATGTTTATTATGGTTCTCTTGAATGGAATCAAGAATCGACAGAAGGTTGGGTTGAAGACCCAAATTCTTCGGCTACAAGAATGATTGTGTCACTGCTGCTCTAGAACTACTTCAGGAACTCATCACGACGGACAGGCTTGTTGTAGAGTTTTAGGCGATGTCTGTTTACTAGCAACTTGAATCACATAGGATCGATGGTTGAAAGTTGAACTTCTCCATTGTCAAATACTAATATTATCTCATAAGGCCCAAGCCATCGGGTTTGAAATTTCCCAGGTGCGTGCTAGTATCTTGAATCATACAACAATGCCCAATCACCCACATAATTTTTTTTATCATGGATGAACTTGTCATGCCAATTTTTTCTTTATTGTTTTATCAACTCCGTATTGTGGAGGGAAAACTTCCTGTATTCATCCAATCCATTTAATTATAGCAACCGGTCTTTTTGTGCTTTGGTGAGACCAATATCCAAATCCAAGGTTGTTCAGAGTGTTTTATGGTGAAACTCAATAGGCATTGAGGCTGATTTTCTACACACCAACTCAAAAGGAGTAAACCCTATGGTGGTTTTCCATGTTGTGCGGTAGGCCCATATGGCTTCAAGAAGATAGGTAGCCCATTCCTTTTTATGAACAACTACTGTCTTTTTCAAAATAGATTCTATCTCTTAGTTTGTGATTTAAGCTTGACCATTGGCCTGAGGATGATAGGGTAAAGATTTTCCATGGTGCACCATATATTCATGCATCAACTTTGTGATAAGATTGGTAGTGAACTATGCTCCCTGATCTATGACTATTTCCCTTGGTACTCCAAATCTAGTGAATATGCATTCATAGAGGAAGTCAATAAATTTTTGATCTCTGGCATGCTTCATAGCTTTGGCTTCAACCCATTTTGTGGCATAGTTAGTACATACTAACATGTACGACTTGCCATGAGAAGGAGGTTCAATGGTCCAATGAAGTCAATATCCCACTTGTCAAAGGGTGTGATAACTACCTGAGGCTATTGGGGCATTTCATCAGATTTTGTTGGGCACCCCATATGCTAGTATCTATCACAATGCCTGTTATGCTTTGCTGCATCTTTATGCAAAGTAGGCTAGAAGTATCCAGTTGTCAAAATTTTATAGGTTGTTCACTTTGCTACAAAATGGCCACCACATGGTTCATCATGACATGCTCGGAGAATATCATATGTTTCATCTTCACGAACACATCTCCTGGTGACTTGGTCTGGTCCTATATAAAACATGAAGCCTAAGATCTAGGAGAAGTTAAAAATCTTCTCAACCAGCAGTCGACACTACTTAGGAGAGAAGTGAGGTAGTGTTCTACCTATAGAAAGGTAGTTGGCCAAGTCTACATACCATGGATTAAAAGAATCAATAGAAAATATGTGCTCATCAGGGAAGCTGTCATCAATTGCTGCAAGATCATCTAGTACTTGTAGTCTTGACAAGAAATCAACCACTACATTAGCCTTGCCTAGTTTGTCTATTATATTCACATCAAAACCTGCATGCGGAGTAACTAGTGTGCTAATCTACCACTAATGGAAGGTTTATTCATTAAGTACTTGACAGCTGAATGATCATTATAAACAAATACTTCATAACTTGTGATGTAATGCCTAAATTTGTTTAGTGCATAGACAACTACTAACAACTCTTTTTCAGTAACAGTATAATTTAATTCATCTCCTTGCAAATTTTTACTAATTTAGTAAATTGCATGTTCAACAGTACCTTCCTTCTGTCCAAGGACTAATCCAATGGCATAGTCAGAGGCATCTATGTGGATGTGAAATGGAAGCTTCCAATCAGGTCCTCTGAGAATAGGTGTTGTTGTTAAAACATCTTTCAATTTATGGAATGCGGCTTCACAGTCTTTTGTCCATTCAAACTCAGCTTCCTTCTTCAACAAGTTGTACAAAGGTGGTACAAGTTGGCTGAAATCCTTTATGAATCTCCTATAGTAACTAGCATGGCCAAGGAAACTCTTGACATCCTTCTGCTTAACTAGTGTCAGAAGTGTGTTGATAACTGTAATTTTTGTAGGGTCAACCTAAATTCCAAAAGATGAGAGGTAGTGGCCAAGGACAACTCCCTCATCCATCATCATATAACACTTCTTACTATTAAGGGAGAGTTTTTAATTGTAACATCTCTTAAGAACTTTCTCCAAGTTAGCTTGTGCCTCTTCAAATGTGGTTCCATGACTAGTAAGGTCATCCATGTAAATTTCAACACAGTCAGTAGCAATGTTAGAGAAAATACCCAGCACTGCTCTTTGGAAGGTAGCAGGTGCGTTGTACAACCCAAATGGTAAGACTGAATAAGAAAATGTTCTCTAGAGACAAGTAAACATTGTCTTGTCCTAGTATTTTGGTGATTTTTGTATCTGGTTATATCCACTAAAGCCATCTAGAAATGAAAAATACTTCTTACCAGCAAGATTATCAAGCACTTGGTCAATGAAAGGTAGTGGAAAGTGATTCTTCTTAGTGGCTTTGTTAAGTTCCCTACAATGTTTACCGATGATCACAGAAAATGGAACATTATTCTATGCAAATGGTTTACCAAGATTGAGGAGCATTTATTGTAAAAGATATTCATTAAATGCATTGATTATCTTATTTTTATTAGTTGATCTAGGTTATTTTGCACCGTAGATCTTAGGGTTATGATTATTTTTGTAACCTAATTTTTGCTAAGGTAGAAAAATAGGACACTATATATTTGGTATGTTCACACCATTTTCATGAGGTTTTTGAACTGATATATATGAATCATGGAGCACTTGAAGAATTTTCCTATCTTCAAGACAATTAGTTTACCGAGCAGAATAGAGTATAGAGGTTATCAGATTGAGCAGAATCAGATAAGGCTAACAAGCAGAACAAAGCAGAGAACCATCACAGATAAGGTGATATTTTGATAAGGACTTATAGATCTATTTCAGACAATTGAGTTGTCAACTAGCAGATAATTTACCTATTACTTTCTGACAATTGTGATAGAGTTTTTTGATAAATCTCTTAATAGAGTAGACTTAACAGTCTTTGTATAAATCTCTTAACCGAGTACACACTTCAATTAGTGTTGTTAAATCCTATAACTAGTTGATCTAGCTTATCTAATATGTTTCTCCTAACAGGGTAAGATCACTAGAAGTGATCAAAACTTGTAGCCTTAACAGGAAAACCTTTTCTATCTGTAGTAGTGAAGAATTTGTGGGTGTCATCCCCACCACATTTTTTAACTTCTAACAAGGGTTTTTGCGTTACCAAAATACTTGTGTTATGTTATTGTCATATTGATTTCATATTGTTTACTTTCTTAAGTTAACTAGATGATTGAATTATGCAATTAGATTCAAGTTATTTTGATCGGTTATTATAGTATTCAATTATATATCAGAAAGGTTGTTACAAGTAAAGTTTTGAAGGCACTGATTCACCCCTCCCCTCTCAGTACCTATCTCTCCTAATTCCAACACTATCCAATCTCAAACATTTTATCTTTAGTACAGATTCATTGTCAACCTTAGCTTTGAATATTTTGAACTTCACAAATGTGTCTGACTTATCTTTCAAGAATGCAACCCACATCATCCTAGTATAATCATCAACAAACAAAATGAAATACCTTTCACCATAGTATGATCTTGTTTGAGTTGGACCACATAGGTCTGTATGAATCAAATCCAACTTGTTCTCTACATAATTGTGCTTGCTCCTAAATGAATTTCTCACATGCTTTCCCATTACACATTCCCTGCATATAGTATCAACTAGCTTTTCTATGCTAGGTAGATCTCTTACTACCTTTACATTGCTTATATTTACTATGTTATCAAAATTGATATGACATAGTCTTTTATGCCATAACCAACTGTCATCAACTTTAGCAACAAAACAACTTGCTTCTGAATTGAGTTGGAAAGCATTACCTCTTGTCTTTGATCCTGATGCAATCATAACACCATCCTTGTTCTTAATGATGCATTTGTCATCTTTAAACTCCAACTGATATCCTTTTCCAAGTAACTGTCCAACACTAAGAAGGTTATGTTTCAAACCATCTACATAGAGAACATCATCAGTACTATTCTTTCCATCCAAGGTCATGGCTCCTCTACCAACTATGGGCTTAAGAGTGTTATCTTTGAATCTAACCATACCACCATTGTATTTGTCTAGATGAACAAACCTGGATTTATCAATTGTTATGTGATGTGAACAACCACTATCTATAATCCAGTCTATCCTTATATCAGCTTGTGAAATCAATGCTAGCTCTTGATTCTCTTTCTTATCTTCATGAACTATCTTATTATTCATTTTGTCTATAATAGCAATGAATCCAATTTCATCTTCACCTGATTCATCATCGAAAACTCCATCTCTGGCATTGTAGCATTCCTTAGAGTACTTAGGCTTGTAATCCTTTTTGAACTTTCTAGCTCTAGTAGGACACTTTGATGCAAAGTGACCGATCTTATTACATGAAAAGCACTTAAATGGTAATTGACCCTCATATTTTCCTTTTCCTTTCTTTTATCTTTTGGCAATCATAGCAATGAAATCATCTAGTGTTTTATCTTCTTCATCATCATCAAAATTACCAGAAGTGTTTGCAGATTTCTTACCATGAACTGTTGCTTTGAAGGTTGTCTCACTCTTTGGTTCTGTCTTCAATCTTGAAATCTCAAAAGCTGAGATTGTGTTGATCATAGTCTCTCTCTTGAAATTAGATGTAAGTTGCATGGTCTCATCAAGGATGTTGATCTTGCTTTCATATTCTAGAGTGAGAGTAGTCATTAACTTGTCCATAATGTCATCCTCTGAAATCTCTCCACCATTGTTTCTAATTCCAGCAACTGCTTCATTTATCCTTTGATTGTAAGCTTTGATATTTTCTTCAGGTAGCATCTCTAATGCATTGTATCTTTTCCTCCATGTCTTTCTGCGTGCATCCTTTTCTTGTTTGTCACCTGCAAATATGTCTTTTAGGTGCTTCCATATTTTGTGGGTCGTATCTACCTTTTTTATTTTTGAAAACTCACCATCAGATAGGGCACTGATAAGAGCTTCTTTAGCTATAGCATTCTGATGAAACAATTCCTTTTTCCTATCAGTAGCATCATCCTTTTCAAGGTCTTCTAAGGTAAGAATCTTGGCTTCTTTGATAGTTACATCAAAAAATTCAAAAGAAATGCACTGCAAATGAGTCACCATCTTGTTCTTCCAATCAAGATAATTCTCTCCATCAAAGTTAGGACTTTCTTTCCTGAAGTATGCCATCTGATCAACCTCAAGCTATTAAAATTTCTTTCCGAGAAACTTGGCTCTGATACCAATTGTTAGGAATAGTCCCAAGAGATAACTGAGAGGGGGGGGGGTGAGTGAATCAGTTATCTACAAGTTTCAATTATTTATCCAATTAAGTATACTTAAACATAAAGCATAAACACAATGAAAGAACACTTGAACTCAACATAATATTTTGGTTATGGGGAAACCCAAATAGGTAAAAACTTTGGTGGGAATTGACACCCACTAATATTCTGCACTAGTGTATTATGATCCTTGTTAGAAGATCCTTAACCCTATTAGGAGTTTCTTTACAATATATTTAGTATAGTAGACATGGTCAAGGGTCAGAACCTGTTAGGAATCTTTTACAATTTTTCCTATTAGGGGAGAGGATGCACTATTTGAGAGCTCACTGCTCAAAGGGGCGAAGGCTACAACCTTCTGAATAGCAGATACACACTATATCTGGATCTTGGTGAACTATGCTTAGACCTTCTATCTGGATCAGTTCCAATGTATAGCACAAATACTTTACTTGGTCACATAGACCTTCTTCTGATGGCTCAACACTTCACACACTATGCTCTGCTCTACTTAATCAACCATGAATCACACTCAAGAAATCACAAATGACTGCCTATAAATATCTTTCCTCTAAATGATATAATCAATTTGGCTTGTTAGAACCACCTTAAAATCATATTAGAGAAACCATAACAAACTCCAATAATAATTTAGTCGGCTCTACTAAGAACACAACACATTCTGGGACCTGACCAATAAGATAATTGTAGACGCATGCTACACACTGTCAGCTCTACCAAAACAACTGGCTCTTTCTCCTCAAGCTGAATTGCTTCATCTGCTCTTAACCAAACATCAATAACTCTCTTCTAAGCTTAAGTCCAAGGGTGCATACCCACATGATAGGCACAACTCTATAACCAATAAAATCTATGTCGGCTCTTCTGAATAAACATAGGAAACTACTACTGGTGAATAGCGACTACATAACTTCACTTATACTAAATATCAGACTACGTATCCATGATTAAAACATCACTAACATGTCTTCAACATATATCCAAGTGTGCAAGGCTCCATGATAACTATACGGACAACCATACATAGAACACTGCCTGTTACTCTATTAGGAACACTACTGACACATGTTGTTGTATAACTATTTGTACTAATAGTTAACCTCTGTACCCATGATATCATGCTGATATCATGTCCATGCTACATATACTGAAAGCTTACTACATAAGACTTCCATGCATGCTACTTTCCATATGTTGTCATCAATGACAAACATATAGTCAATACTGGCCTGCTGGCAAATCTCCAACAAATTGATCATGAGGGTCCCTCAAAGAAACTAAAAGAAAAATGGGGGGGTCCTCATTTGGCCAAGTGGCCAAAATGGGGTGTGTGTGTGTTGTGAAGAAAAAATACTATGGATATGTGGATTTAGATTATACTAGTGACATTGACAATAGAGGATCCACTAGTTGTTATGATTTTACTATATTTTGTAGTGGTAATAGTTGGATGAGTAAATAAAAAGATATATTTGGTTTGTCAATGAAAAAATCAAAGTATAAGTATATGGGAGCTATTCATTCTTGTAAGGAAGCTATTTGGATTAGAAATTGTTTTCAAATAGTGGATTTGATGCATGACTAATTCTTATGTGTTGAAAAAATCAGATTATATTTTGCTTATCAAAGAATTTAACTTTCCATGCCAAGACAAATCACATTGATGTTTAGTGTCATTTTTGTGAGATATGATAGAGGATGGGAATGTGGAAAATGTTGTTGATGCACATTGATAAAATATGTGAGCACATGGAAGTTCAAATGATCTTCTATTTATATGGGCCTCTCATCCCCATGTAGTTGATTGACAAGTTCTTTTATTCTCTTTGAAAAGTGGAAGAATGTTGGGATTAAGGTGTTTCAAGTCCTAATATTGATATTTGAATTAATTTGTTTGATATTTAATTTATTTTAATTAAACCACTAGATAATTTGTTACACATGCTATTGAATCATCTTGTTGGAGTTGGCATTTTGGCTTGTCATTCAACTTGTAAATATGGAGTTTTTTTCCTCACATAGGGAAGTAGGCATTCCATTTAGAGTATCTTATTTTATAGATAGATAAATGACATGTGTCATGTACTAAAAAATTTATGACAAAATGTATAATAGACATTATAGCACACCTATGTATAACAACTTATGACAACCTATGATAGATTCTATGATAGTATGGACAAATATCAAGAGAATCATTTTCCTAGAGAAGGTGGGTGCCCAAGTTAGGTAATGAAAGGTGTAAGAGAATTAACCAATGATAGTCAGTTATAATAGATTCTCTTATAGCTGCAATTTTTGTTAGTTATGATAGATTTTACGACATTTGTAAGATATGTAAGAGCATCTGTCAATCTAAATATAGAAATTTTTGGGTACCCAACTTTGGAGGTTTGGATGATGAATCAAAAGATGATGTACATGTATCATTAACATGCTTACAAATGGTTGGGAAATGTGTAAAATAGTTTTGGATGGCTTCCTCTTCTATCTTCATCTACAAACTATCTTTATGATTGTACTTGTCTTTATAAGGTCATTTTGGAGAGAATTACACATGCTATGTTTTGCAAGTGAAGTGATACATTGTTAGAATTAATCCAGATTGAGGATTATAGTCTTCTTGAATAAGCCTTGTGTTAATATTGTATTGTAATTGCTAAGTTTATTAAAAAAACATTTCTACCAAATGAGTTTTTTGCAGACTTGTCTTATGTTCATTTTGGTATATTAATTTCATGTTTACTATCTCTATCTAGTATTTCTATAGACACCTAAAAATTTATTAGAAAATAAAAATATTTTTATTTTCTAAAAACCCCTGATGACATCATCATTTATTAATTATTAATTTATTTAATTAACTTATTTATTTTTATGCCATTAAATCCTCCTATTTTAATTAAACATCTTTAATTAAAGAATCCCTTCCAAAAAATTTAAATCTCATTTAAACATTATTCCCCTATTTATTAATTATTAATTGATAAATTGACCAAAAATCTTTTAAATAAATAAAATATTTATTTAAATCCTAAAACCTTGGAAATATCCTAGAAACCCCTAACCTCTTCTAGAATTTCCTAATCTCACTTTAATCTTAATTAAAAAGTGATTCCTACATTTCTTAAGCCTAAACCCTCAACCTTTGACTTTGGGTCAAAACCCCTCATAAATGCTTCTTACATCCTCATTAATGACTCTTACAAGTCATTAATGAAGCCCATGTCTCCTCTTACCCTTTGGTCTCCCTTGCACACTTCCCTAGTGTTGCTCACACATGTGTGAGCAACCTTGACCATGATAATCTTTCCTATTTATTAAATTCATTTGATAAATAAAGTCCTCAACCAACTTCTTTTAATAAATTTAACATTTATTTAAATCCTAAAATCTTAGATATTCTCTAGAAAACCCTAGAACCTCTAGACTCTTTTAGAAAATCCTAAATTTGACCTTTGAGCCATTCAACCTTTGAAAGTCAATCCTTATCCCTTTGACTCAACCCCTAACCAAACCCCAAACTCTACCCCAAACCTTTACCCAAGTCCTTCCTCAAATCCTATAAATACCCTCCTCTTCCAAGAGCAATTCAGCAATTCACATAATCATACTAAGTAGAGTTATAATGTTAGATTCTTGCTAGATCATAAGTTTTTTAGTATATTTGTTAGATTTCATGTTTTTTTCTAAATCATCATAGAATAGCTTAATGGAATGAATCTTAGTTTCATTTATTCTTTTCTAATCATTTATGCATCATACCAAATCATCCCTAGAATGCATTAGAAACAAGCTCCAAGTGCTTAGAGAGCACACCCACATCCCTCATAATGAGAGCAAATCAAACAATGCTTGAAGCATTCATTTTGGCTCAATATGAGGTGGCTTGGTTTTTTGTGTTTATGCTTTGAATTGATATAATATTTAGAGTAGTCTAACATTTTTTTGTTTACACCTTTCAAGACAGATACAAATTAAATTGTTGTCCACATTCTAGCACGCCTGGTGGGACCCACTTCACGGGTTCTTTGCTAACATTCTAATGGGGTTTGGAGTGTTTTGCTATTTTTTCCAGCTTGTAGGTTGAGGGAGAATTTGGAATTATTATTATTATTACACTTCTTCTTATTCTTCTTCTATTCCGTCTACTTCTTCTTCTTCTTCTGGTGGGATCTTGGCTTATTTTCCAAAAAAAAACCATAAAGAGGCACTTTCACGAAAACCTTTGTAACTTTTGCATACGAGCTCCATTTTTGACAATTCAAAAAGCACCAGAAAGACGGTTCATAGATCTATCTAAATATGTAGACAAATATACCATATTCTATCCCAAAAATCAGGAAAAGTCAGTGGGATCATGAATTAATGATAAAAAAACAAAAAAAAACTAAAACTGAATTAACATACTTTGTCTAAATGGTTAAAATTTACCTCAAAATCACTCTGGAATGCCTAGAAAGCTAAAAAAAATCCAAATCAGCTCAAGTCATTCCTAAGTAGTCCTAAAAAATTCAAGCACACTTCTAAAAGTTCTTCATTTGGCTAAAAATAACCATCATGCTTTTTAAATCTAGGTGTTTTGAGCTTCATGCAAACTAGAAACACTTGAAACTTTGGGAGCTTAAAAATAACCACAAAATTACATATCATCTTTATTTGTGTTCCTAAAAATTGGTCTTAAATAATTCTAAAAGGAATTCTCAAAATCAGTCTTGGAATCATTAAAAGTGAGGTTCATTTGCATTATCTTAAAAATATCTTTCAAAATCTCATGCAAATTAGAAACAAAGTCTACAAATCTTTCCTACACACTTTGATATTTGGTTCCTAAAGAGTCCTAAATTTTTGAGTCCTAAAGCTTTGATCTTGATGAAAACTAATGTCATGTTGAAAAATCTTCAAAGTTTCCAAAGTTTTCATGCATAAAGCTCAATCCAGGAATCTCATTTTGGGCATAAAAAAATGCAATGAAACTAAGAAAATCTTGAATGAAACTAAGAAAATGAACCAAAGTCCAAAGAAGTCATTTTTATTTTGAGTCCAAATCAAACACACTCTTGAGTGACTTAAAGGTGAAAGAAAAGCATCTCTATTCCCTCCTCTTTCAAAGTTCCATTCAAAAGTTCTTAAGAACACACAAACTCAATCTTGAATGCCCAAGCAAAGAAACTGCAATCGCTTGAAGTTCTTGTTTTTGAAAGGGAAAGAACAAATCAAAGCCTTAAACACTTGTGTTTGCAAAATTTCAAATTCAATCACTTAATCAATTTGGGAAAGAATCTTTGTTTGTTGTACTTTCTAGGAGTCTTCAAAATTTTGCAAAATCCTTGTTAATCTAAGTGACGTAAAACACTTGAACTCAGACAAGTTCACTTGTTTTACTTCTAGAGAGGCCTCTCTAGAGAATGACCTCAAACCGGTACCTTCCCCAATCAGTATAGAAATAAAGCACTGAAAAAACTCTCACTTACATCCACTCAACCTCCGATGATGCATGTTGATGGTAGCCCAGGGTAGGTGAATAATCCCTACTATTCCAGCATGGTGAACTAGGCTCTTAAGTGAGTTACGCATGTACAAACCGATTGGGAGGACTCCATGGAACAACTACAAACCTGTTAAAATAGAGGCCACCCTATCTACATCTGAAGGTATTAGAATCCTTATGCAAGGACCGATCTAAAGGGTTTACCAGATCACCTTAAGATACTCACCATATGTATCCCCTTTCAGGGGGTATCAAGTTGTGGGCAAGGATTTTGATACTCACCTCCCTTTGGTAGATCTTCTTGAAGTGATTTGCATAGTCAAAAGCTCAGTAAAAAAACTTGTTGGAATATACACCTTTCAAAGCTTTCTTTTAGATTTAGAAGTTAAATTCATTGCTTGTATCCCACAGGTTGCTTTGTCCCTTCACAGGATTGTTTTCAGAAAGTCTTTGTCAAGTTTATCCTTCACCATTGGAAACATCAAACTGATCTGAAATTTGATCCAAGTTATTCAAACACCTTTACTTGTAAAGAGAGCCTTCAAAATTAGACACTCAAAGCTTTGTCTCAATCCAATTACAAGAATCTTTCCAAGATATGTCAGATTAGACCCAACACAAGAAGGCTAACTTCCTAGATCCCTAGTTTACCAAGAGAAGAACATAGCTGAGAGAAATCTCAAGGATCACCAACATTCCCTTAAAGTGACCCAAGCAGAAGATAAAAATCAAGAGAGACTAAAAAACATCGAGTATAATGCAAGAGTCAGGCAGTTTTCATACCAATTCTAGGTTAACCATCGTTACATCAATCTAGAAAGAGAAGACTAGCTGGGTCCATCTCATGTCCATTCTACCTTTAGGATCCCAAATCCTATCTCGACAGTCCTTCATCCTAGCTCATCCTAGTTTCATCCTTCAATCACCACTAATCCTTAGTTGCATCTTAGAAACATTCTTAGTTACATTCATTCTCATCTTCCTAGTTGCATCATAGGTCATCCATTTTAGTTACATCTAGGTCATTCTCTTAGAAATAGCATCATTACATCATCCTTCACCATCCTTCGATCAACAATCCACAATCAAGATCCCAAATCCTTGATCCAAATCCAATATCCATTTATCAAAGTCCAAACCCACCATCCTTACATCAAATCTAGTTATCCAAATCCAAAAACATTTAGTGTTCAAAACCTTTGAGTTTTTTTCAATCCCTATCCTAAATTACAAATCACCCCTTTTTTGATAGAGCATTGTATAAACTAAATCCAACTTATCCTTGCACAACCTCATCATCTCAAGCAAGAGATTGGCTTGAATTGATAAAAATCTAGTTGACCAAATATCATTAGTCTATCCTAGGTTGACCAAAACCTACCACTGATCATCCATTAGGGAAACAACAGCTCATTTGTTGACACTTAGTAATCTTCCACCAGCATCCCACCAATCATCCACCAAATCCTTGATCCAAATCAAAGCATCCCACCAAAGCCCCCGTCATCGCCAAAGCATTTCACCAAACTTTCACCATCTCTTACCAATCTTCCACCATTCTTGATCCAAATCAGAGCATCGCACCAATCCTTTAAACATTTTCGCCATCCCTAGAGTTGATCCAAATCCTTGCATTGCATTCTAGAAATCCATCATCCTTAGAAGTTTCCTAGGCTTGCATCCATCATTCTTTAGAGTCTTTTAGGAGCATCTTGCATCCATCTAGCATCTTCATCTTTAGATTTCCACTCCATTCCTGTCGAGACAAGATCTAGAAAAAGAAGGAACATGGTTCCTTATCAAATCACCAGCTCATCCGATCCCAACATTTCTACCAGCGCAATGGTAGCTTATGATCCCCAGATCCAACAAACTGGTAACGTGTGGGATGATCCCAATATCCCCCTATCTTCTTTTGTGATAGAAACATTCATGAATCATCTAGGGAATGCACAAATAGTTAGTGCACTCACTGTTCAGAATCAATGAAACATGTTGGCTAACTTCACCCAGGAGGGTACTCCCATTCCACCATATCTCCAACCTCATATTCCCATCAACAACATCTGAATCCCAATAGAAGCATACACCCCCATCATCCAAAAAATCCTTGATCCACTTTTTCACATATTACAAGTAGCTTTGCCCATCCCTCCTCTTTTCCAAAGTAGTTTCACAAGTCCTACAACACAAGCAACACAATCCACTCCATTTCCTCTCATAGGTGCACCATCATCTTCCACAATAGTTCAAACCATCATTCCTACCCAAATTTTTTCACAAAACCAAACACCACCTCCCATTCAAGCCTTTGCACAAGCAATTCCTTCACCTTCCATGGGCCAAACAACATCATTGTTTCAAGGGGAAACACAATCATTTCCCTCTTTCTCCCAGCAAGCCTCTACTTCTATACCACCATTCCTAGGGGCAACAAAATCATCATTCTCATTCACAACATAGGATTCTACACCCATGCCATCATTTCTGAGGGAAACACAATCATTTTCCTCCTCCTAGGAAGATTCCACATCAGCACCACCCTTTTCATGGGGAATGCAAGCATCTTCATTCACCCCCCAGCACACATTTACCCAGGAACAAGCCCAAAAAATTGCATTCACAATAGGTATGCCTTCCATGGGATTTTTAAATCCACCATTCACATCCCAAACTCACATCAAATCTACCTATCCCACATCCTCCGCATCATAGTTCCCACCATGCACTAGTTCTTGATGGGGTCTCACTAAAGAAGAAATGTTAGCTTTTGGAATACCAACCCACTTCTTTGCATCCATTCCAGAAAACCAACAAATTGTTGGAAACTGAATTGAAACAATTGTTGTATTTTCATTGATGTCAAACCTTAATTGGTAAGACTATTGCTACTTAGAAAAGTAATATATCTATTTGAGTGTTGCTAAGGGGCTAAGCAAGGTTGGTAACAATAGCACCTAGGGAAAGGTTGAGTTATCTTGATACTACAAAGTGTACTTGACTATGTTGCACTATGATGAGATAATGTATTGTTTATCTTAGTAAGACTGAAGACTAAACTAGTAGGCTTAATCGAGCAAAAAATGGAAAAATCATGTTTAAGCTAAGTGATGTTAGTGTCGATCGAGTTAGTATATGTCAAGAAAAATTATAGTGTCGACCGAGCATCACTGAATTGCCGAGGAAGATAGTGCAAGCCAAGGAAATAGTTTTAGTATTTACCGAGCATTCTACATGAAGACCGAGTGAACAATCATAGTATTGACCGAGCATCAACAATTTTATATTTGAAGAGAATTTAATTTTGGAGCTGACATTGTTGAATTCTTGGATTATGTAAAATGTGTTGACTTTATTTATTGATTGTTTGGAAGCATTAAATACATTGTAAATCTTTATGAGATTTGAGATGATTCTAGAAAAGGAGTCGAAGAACATAAAGTGGGTAGATTCAATGAATCTGACCTAACCCTAAGATCTACGAATGAGATTGAGCGGAAAAAGATGAGTTAACCTAATTGAGAAAAATATAAGGGAACCTAAACATTGTGATATGTATGCACATGGTGAATAGAGAATGCTAGAAGAGAAAAGTTTTATTGAATGAATAAGTAGAAAAGGCTGAAGGAGAAGTGTGGTGATTGCTTGAATAAAAGTTCTGAGCAGATCAGAGATGGAAATAGAAAAGTTTCAAAGTCAGTAAACCAACATTAGTGTATGGAATTAGATCTGATATTTGCAAAGTGAGTTGTATATTTTTTAGATAATACTGCTGCTACTTTCTAACCATTCTAACAGTCAAAATCCTTTTAACAGAGGTTGACCTAATAGTCATATGTTAAATCCTTTGAACAAGGTTGCATTCTAATGGAGTGTATGTAAGTCCTATGACTAGGCTCCCTTTTAACAGGGTGATTGAAATCCTTTAACTAGGTCACATTTGATAGTGTGTATTGTAACCTTTGATAGGGTTGGCTTTTTACCAAGCTCACTTTAGAAGAGTGAAAATAATAGTAGCATATTACAAAGTGGTTTTTCCCAAATTGGGTTTCCACTATAAATCCTAGTGTTTATACTTGTGTGAATGTTTAGATCTGAACATTGCTATGTTTTACAAGTTAAGTTACAGCTAGGTAGTGGAATGCATTGTTAGTTGTTTCTATTATTGAATCAGTGATGGCCGAGTTTGTTTTGGTTTTGGATCTGATTTAAGGATAAGTTTATGAGATTGTTTTATACATCAAGACTTGAGAACAACTGATTCACCCCCCCTCTTTGTTGTTATAAATCATATTAACAATTGGTATCAGAGCTAAGTTGCTTATTATTAGTATTGATAGATATCAAGTTTAAAGGGGCTTGAAGCAAATGATGAGGATGTATAAGAAGGAGGTACCAAAGTTGAAAAAGGAAAATTTCCTTGCATGACAAAGCTTGATGAAGCTACATCTGGCTAGTATTGGTGACTGTACAAAGTACTACATTGAGAACAGTTATGTCTCACCTATCACACCTTTGACTGTCAAAGAAATGAGAGCTAAGCAAGAACATAATCAAGAAATGCTGGAAATTGCATCTAGCCTAAGCTATCTAGAATTTGAGGACATTAAGGACTGCACAACTACAAAGGATATGTGGGACACTCTTGCAAGGATCTATGGTGGTGACTTGAATGTGATGAAAGAAAAGGTCGAGAGTCTTAGAAGTAAGTTTGATGAAATGAGAATGCAAGAAGGTGAAAACATTGCACAATATTGTAGTAGAATAAAAGAAGTTGTGAATGCTATTAGAGGAGCTAATGGGACTATTGATGACGAAACTATAATTGGGAAAGTATTAAGAACCCTGTGTCCTATATATGCTATTAAGATCTCAACTATTCAGGAATCTAGATGTAACTCTGCTAATGTGCTTACATTGAAAAGTTTGGTTGGTAAGCTGACTACTTTTGAACTCTCTAATTATGATAATTTCACTGTTGGAAGTATTGGAAATATTGAATCTACTTTTAAGTCACAGCTAGTTCTAAACAAGCCAAAGAAAGAAAAAGAAAGATGCATCAGTGAAAGTGATAGTGAAAGTGACAGTGACACTTCTGATGAAGACCTAGAAGATCTAGAAGCTCTTATGGCTAGAAGACTGAGAAAGGGAAAAGGTAAGAAATCTTGTTACATTGCTAAAAAAGAAACTGACACTAATAGTGATAATTTTGAAATTGAGGTAGTTTATGTGGCAATGAAAGATGAATCTGATGAGGATGAGAAAACTACATTGATATCCTATGTGAACAAGAATGATAAATGGATTATTGACAGTGGCTATTCACATCACATGACTGGTGACAAAAATAAGTTTGAGACCTTACATCATTACAAAGGTAAAAGAGTAAAATTTGGTAATGATGCACCATGTCTTGTTAGAGGAAAAGGTTTGATTAAACTAACTGATAAGATATCTTGTGAAAATTCATATTGGGTTGAAGGTCTTAATTACAATTTTTTAAGTGTTTCTCAGCTTAATAAAATTGGTTATCGAGTGGAATTTCATCACAAGCAAGCTAAAATATTTAATGCTGCAGGAGAACTGATTGGAAGTGGAGATTAGACTAGAGGTAATTTGTTCTATCTTGACCTATCTGAAGAGACATGTCTGATTGCACAACTTGATGATATTTGGTTATGGCATAAAAGGTTGTGTCATGTTAACTTTGACAATTTGGTAGAAATAAGTAAGAAGAAAAAGGTAAGAGGTCTACCTAGATTGAAGAAACCTGAGAATGTGATGTGCAAGGAATGCCAGTTAGGAAAAATGACAAAGTCAAGTTTCAAGAGAAAATCCTTTACTTTTGAAAACATTTTAGATTTGGTTCATACTGACCTTTGTGGACCTATGGGTGTACAAAGTTACTGTGGTGCAAGATACTTTATCTTATTTGTTGATGATCATACTAGGATGATGCATGTGATGTTTCTAAAAGAAAAATCTAAAGCTTTTCAATATTTTAAGTGGTATTTAGCTAAGGTTGAAAAGGAGACAGGTAGGAACCTGAAATGTCTTAGATTTGACCGAGGTGGAGAATTTACATTAAATGAATTTAATCTATTTTACAATGATAGAGGAATTAAAAGACAAATGTCTGCACCTATAACACCTCCACAGAATGGTATAGCAAAAAGGAGAAACAGATCTATCTTGGATTGTGCAAGAACATTCATGATTGAAAAGAATGTGGCATATAAATATTGGAAAGAAGCTATAAGCACTGTTGTCTACACTCTTAACCGGGTACAGATCAAGAAAGGTACAAATTTGACACCTTATGAATCATGGCATGGGCATGCACCGAGTGTTAAATACTTTAGAATCTTTGTAAGTAAGTGCTATATATTAAAAGACACTAGGAATGGAAATTTTGATGCTAAGAGTGATGAAGGCATATTCCTAGGGTATTCCATAAAAAGTAAAGCTTATAAGTGTTTGAACTCTAACACTAACAAAATTGTGGAAAGTGTGAATGTCAAAATTGATTTGTATGCAGAAAGAAATGAAGCTGACAGTAAAAGAGAACCAGAAGATTATAGATATTTTGTGTAAATTGAAGAAGAAGAAGAAGAGGTAAGCAACAGACTTGCACCTGATGCCGAGTCTTGGGTAAGCAATTTCAAGTGACAAACAGAAGCTATTGAGCATCAGGAAAATAGTGCCGAGAGAGAACAATAATATGCCGAGCTACAAGAAAATGTTGTTGAGTATCAGGAAGAGGTTGCCGAGCATTCTAAAGTTGAATCTGATAATCTTATTGAGGAACATGATGAAATAGAGGATAGAACAGCTGAACCTATTTTGGCAAAATATGTGAAAAGACATCATAAGCCTGAACAGATAATTGGAGATAAAGATACTGGAATCCAGACCAGAAGTAACAGTAAGGATCCAACATTTCTACTATGTGAATTTGAACCGAAGACAACTAGAGAAGCATTGGAGAATGAAGACTGGATACAAGCAATGAATGAATAAATTAACCAGATTGAGAAGAATGATACTTGGACTCTGGTGCCAAGACCTGAAAACAAGAATGTTATAGGAACAAAATGGGTATTTCAGAATAAGATGAATGAAAATGGTGAAATCACTAGGAACAAAGCTAGGTTGGTATGCAAAGGCTACACACGAGAAGAAGAAATAGATTATGGGGAGACATTTTCCCCTGTAGCTAGATTGGAAGGAGTAAGAACTCTGCTTGTATATGCTACTTATAAAGATTTCAAGGTATATCAAATGGATGTCAAGTTTGCATTTTTGAATGGTATACTAGAAGAAGAAGTTTACATAGAACAACCAGAAGGTTTTATTGATCCAAAAAGAAGACACATGGTGTGCAAACTGAAAAAACCATTATATGAATTGAAGCAAGCACCTAGAGCATGGTTTGAGAGGTTGCACAACTACTTGATACAGATTGGATTTTCAAGAACAAATGACACAAGCAATCTGTACATGAAGGATGAAGAAGGAAAAGGTATCTTGTTAGCAAAAAATTTTGTTGATGACATTATTTTGGTTGGACAAGATGCATTATGTAAAAGTTTCTCAAATGAAATGCAAACTGAATTTGAAATGAGTATGTTTGGTGAGATCAAATTCTTTTTTGGTTTACAAGTATATTAGAAGAAGAATGGAATTTTCATTACACAGTCTAAGTATGTTAATGAACTACTGAAAACTTTTGGGATGGAAGATGCTAAACCAGTGGGAACTCCTATGGTTACTGGACAAAAGTTATCTAAGAATGATGATGTTGCAGAAGTGAATCAAACTTTGTATAGATCCATGATTGAAAAATTGTAGTATGTTGTACATAGTAGACCAGATATTGCATTAGCTATTGGGATTGTGGCAAGATTCTCTACCAATCCTAAGGAAACACATATGATGATGTTAGAAAGTAAAGTCCACCAAGATAACTAAGAGGGGGGGGGGGGGGGGTGGGTGAATCATTTATCAAATAATTATAACTTTTATCATCTTCAATAGCATTTAACCATGTAAGCAATGCAATTACTAACCATACAAAGATATTCATACACAATGAAACAATAACACAAGATATGTTGACTAGGGAACCTCTTGATCAAAGAGTAAACCCTGGTGGGAATGATGCCCACAAAAGATGCACTAACATGAATATTCCTTGTGAGAGGATGGATTTTGTTAGGAGTCTTATGAAATACATTTAGTACATATAAATCCCTATTAGGAGATTTGGAATCCTTGTTAAAAGATTCTAACCCTGTTAGGGGTTATGGAAGACAGAAGGACCCACTGCCCAAACAGCTTCAGGGTAAGATCACTGAACACAGTGTCCAAATAACCTTAATATTATTTAGTAGAATAATATAAAATATGTTACCTCCTTACTATGCCAAACTGCACTCACTGCTACATCAGATCTCAATTCCAGATCTTTGTACTTCACATGTCTTCCTTCACAATATCACTTTCACAACCTCTTAGACTCTTTTCTTCACTTCATGCTTACATTCGCATGCAACCAAAACCATGCTCACACTTCTTTCATATTACTAACTTTATAAAATAAGGAAAAACATTCCTTCCTTTATACCACACTCAAATAATTATAAATGAGTCAGCACACAATTACGAAATAAAAGTTTCCACACGCTACATCAAAATTACACAAAACTATCAGCTTTTAGATGCAATAACTCTTCACTCGTGGAACCTCAAAGTTTGCACTATGAACCACATCATCATCAATGAGTCAAACTTCCATTTAACTACACAAAACCATATTCCATCCTAATTAGGAGATATCATTGAATTTCGACAAACCGCTACTCAAGAACACTGCCTGAATACTGCTTCTACCAAAATACTCATAACTTTCATGAATAAATGAATTACTATTTGTGCTCTTAACCATAGACAAATAACATATCAAAGAGTATAACATCAACATTGCATAGTTCCAACTATGATGCAGGAGCATCCTGGGTGTAAGAGCAATCTTGCATCACCAAAAAAAAAAAATATTTCTATTTTTATATTCAATAAGGGCTATTTTGTGCAGAGCTGCTATTTATGGAAAGTTGCTATTTTTGGTAATTTTTGTATGTGCTCAGAATGATCTGATTTCTTTCTTGGAGGTTCATTTTGGTCATATAAGTCTGCCAGCAAAGTTTCATGGCTAGATCAGGTGTAGTTTTGAAGATATTGAAGATTTTCGGTATTGGCAGCAGGGTAAAGAAACTTCAAACTCAGTTTTGAAGGCTTTAGAGGCCCCAGATGAGGTTGAAAATTTGGGTGATGGGTGCTTGTGTGGGTCAAGCCTATAGAGTTCTTTGTGGTGTTTTTGAAATGGGGTTATAATAATCAATCGGGTCAACTGGTGATGACTTATGGTCTCCGGAAGTCGGGTCACCTGAAATGGCAGAAAATAATTTTCCTTCAAAATTTTTGTTCGGGTTTCAAAAGTTATTTTGAGCCAGCTTTGATGTAATAAATTAAAAAATAAAATAATTCTAAGTTTGGTCGGCCCTTAGGGCTAAATTTCTGGAACCTTCTCGGGCGGTGGAAATTGCCTATATAAGGAAGGCTGTATTATTGTCTTAGGCAGTTCAGAATAGTTCTGGGTAGTAGATCTGGGTAATAGTTCGAGGCTTTGTCCTATAGAATATTGTAAGGGAATGCCCATGTGGCTTTGCATATTGTAATTCTGAAAGTTTGTAATTTCACATTTGTGGAGATAATAAGAAGCCAATTTTTTGTTCTTGCATATTGTTGTTGTTTCTCTATATCTGCTATGTGTTTGTGGTATTAAGGGGAGCACCCTTCATCAAGTGGTATCAGAGCAGGAGTTCTTGAGTGTGTAAATAGATCACCGACTGTGAGGCATTTTGCACCAGGACCGTGGTTAGGGTTTCAGTGCGCATCACAAAAATGCCTCCACGAAAAGAACGTGGCGGAAGAGCTGGTGCTGTGACACCTGAGGTTAGAGAGCTGCAGAGACAAGTGCGAGCATTCCAAGAAGAGATTCACAGAGGGATGAATCTTAATGTCAGAGATGAAAGCGAGGATGAAGCTGAAGAAGAATATCAAGAAGGAGAAGTCAAAATTGTAAACCAGGAGGAAGAAAGACTTTTTCAGGCCATTTCTAAGATTGGTAAAAGACCTAAAATTGAGGTTCCTACATTTTTTGGAAATCTTAACCCAGAAGAATTAATCGACTGGATCAATGAATGTGAGGAATATTTTGAGTATGAAGATATTGAGGATCCTGATAGGGTCAAATTTGCGAAGGCCAGACTGAAAGGTCATGCGAAGATATGGTGGTAAGAGATTCAGTTGTAGCGAAATAGAAGGGGAAAGGAGAAAATCATGAGATGGGATCGGATGGTGGATAAATTGAAGCGACAGTTCATTCCTGTTGATTATGAGCTTGACCTACTGAAGAAAATGCAGAATTTGAAGCAAGCAGGAAGATCTGTTCAGGAGTATACAGAGGAGTTATATCAACTTCTCATCAGAATAGGCCATGCAGAAGCTGATAAAGAGAAAGTTGCCCAATACCTTAATGGGTTAAGGCCAAGCATTTAGGAGGAGCTGAATCTAGTTCGAATGAACAGTATTGAAGAGGCATACCAGTTTTCCCTAAAAGTAGAGGAAAAGCTGAACAAGAAGTTTGAGAGCAGACAAAATGGAAGAGGTCGCGGTGGATGATCTGGTGGACAGTCATATGGTGACTGAAATGAAGATCTGAAAAAGAAGGATGAGGGTAGTAGCAGTCAGAATCAGTGAGGAAATAATTCCAATCGCTTTCAGGATCAGAATAATAGAGATCAAAGAGGAAGGGGAAGAGGACAAGGATCTGGAAGAGGTGGCTTCCGTGGAACATGTTTTCACTATGGAGAAGAAGGTCATAGGGCATTTGAATGTCCTCAGCACCAAGGCAGAACAGACAGGAGAAATGAAGGTCAGGCCAGAGTTGCACATGTTGATGAAGATGGTAGATCATCAAATTCTGAAGATGCTGAATGAGGAGAAACACTAATTAACAGAAGAGTCTTGCTGAGTGGTGAGAATGAACCTGAACAAAGGAGGAGCCTGTTTCACACTAGATGCAAGAGTGAGGGTAAATGTTGTGATGTGATTATCGATAGTGGAAGCACTGACAATTTGGTGTCAGAAGAGATGGTGACAAAGTTGAAGCTCAAGAGACAGAAACACCCACATCCATATCGGATTGCCTGGGTGCAGGATGACCACAAGGTCATGGTCAGTGAACAGTGCCTAGTAAAGTTCAAGATCAGCGAGTACCAAGATGAGGTACTATGTGATATCATCTCTATGGATGCATGTCATATGTTATTGGGTAGACCGTGGCAGTTTGACAGATGTGTTGTACATGATGGTCGTACGAATACCTATTCCCTGACAAAGAATGGAGTGCGACATAAGCTAAAACCATTGAAGGAGACTGAAGAAAAGGTATGTGGTAATGCAAGGATAACTTTTTTTGATGGAAGAAATTTCCTAGATGGTATGAGGCATGAGCATGTATGTTTTGCTTTAATTCCAAAAGCTGGTAAAAAGGAAGTAGAAGATGTTCCTATAGAAGTTGTAGATTTGTTGATTGAGTTTTAGGATATTGTATCCGATAACGTGCCTGATGGATTACCACCAGTCAGGAAGATCAGTCATCAGATGGACTTGATCCCAGGAGCGAGTTTTCTGAATAAGGTAGCACACAGAATGACACCTGCAGAAAGTGAGGAGTTGAACAGACAAGTACATGAACTGTTAAAGAAGGGGTTGATTCGAGAGAGTCTGAGTCCCTATGCTGTACCAGCGGTATTAGCACCAAAGAAGAATGGAGAGTGGAGGATGTGTATAGATTTTAGAGCAATAAACAAGATCACAATCAAGTATAGGTTTCCATTGCCACGAATGGATGATATTATGGACTCTTTGAGTGGGGCTGTGTATTTCTTAAAGATAGATCTGAAGAGTGGATATCACCAGATTCGGATTAGAGAAGGAGATGAATGGAAGACTGCCTTCAAAACAAAGGAAGGACTATATGAGTGGTTAGTCATGCCTTTTGGGCTAACCAATGCACCAAGCACTTTCATGCGGCTTATGAACGAGGTTCTGAAAGAATTTTTGGGTAAGTTTGTCATTGTTTACCTAGATGATATTTTGATTTTTAGCAAGACATTGGAGGAACATATGATGCATATTTTTATGGTGTTTGAGAAGTTGAGAGATGAGAAATTGATGATTAATTTGAAGAAGTGCAGTTTTGTGAAGAAAGAGTTAGTGTATTTGGGATTTGTAGTTTCAGCAGAAGGTCTAAAAATGGACCCAAAGAAGGTACAGGCTATCCTTGAATGGCCTACTCCAAGGAGTGCTACTGAGGTAAGATCTTTCCATGGTTTGGCTAGCTTTTACAGAAAGTTTATCAAAAATTTTAGCAGTATTTGTGGTCCCTTGACTGAAACAATGAGAGGGGATAGAAAAGAGTTTAAGTGGACTAAAGGAGTAGAAAAGAGTTTTCAATTATTGAAACAAAAAGTTACAGAACAACCTATTTTAGCACTTCCAGATTTTAATAAGGTGTTTCAAGTAGATTGTGATGCTAGTGGTACTGCAATAGGAGCTGTTATGAGCCAAGAAGGTAAACCTGTTGCTTATTTCAGTGAGAAGTTAAATGATGCTAAGAGAAAATATTCTATTTATGATCAGGAATTTTATGCTATAGTTCAGGCATTAAAGAAGTGGAGACATTATCTACTTCCTAAGGAGTTTGTTTTGTATACTGATCATCAAGCTTTGCAATATTTGAATAGTCAAGGAAAGTTGAATCAGAGGCATTTGAAATGGGTTGAGTTTTTGCAGAGTTATACATTTATTTTGAAACACAGAAGTGGAAAGTCTAACAAGGTTGCAGATGCTCTTAGCAAAAGGAAACTATTGCTGACAGAGATGCAGATTGAGGTGGTTGGGTTCAAGGAACTCAAGAATTTGTATCCAGAGGATCCTGATTTTGGTGAAGCTTGGAAAGCTTGTACAAAACCTGCTACTCTAGACAGGACGAAATGGTTGGATTTCATCATCTAGGATGATATGCTATTCAGAGGGAGTCAATTGTGCATTCCACAGAGTTCTATGAGGGAGAATCTCATCAAGGAGAAGCATAGTGGAGGATTGGCTGGACATTTTGGTCGTGATAAAACCTTTGGTTTGGTTAGTGAGAATTATTATTGGCCATAGTTGTAACAAGATGTGAAGAAGTTTGTACAGAGTTGCAGAGTATGTCAGATGGTGAAAGGAGTGAAGCAGAATACAAGATTTTATCAGCCATTACCCGTACCAGAGAAGCCTTGGGAGGATATCAGCATGGACTTTGTTCTTGGTTTACCGAGGACTCAATGGGGACATGATTCAATTTTTGTAGTGGTTGACAAATTTTCAAAGATGGCACATTTCATTCCCTGCAAGAAGACTAATGATGTTGTTCATGTGGCAGAATTGTTTTTCAGAGAAGTAGTGAGACTTCATGGTTTGCCAAAGACCATAGTTTCAGATCGGGACACTAAGTTTGTTGGATATTTCTAGCGTACGTTGTGGAAGAAGTTGAAGACAGATTTGAAGTTCAGTTCATCACATCATCCATAGACTGATGGACAGACAGAGGTGGTGAATAGGAGTTTGGAAAATTTGCTCAGATGTTTGGTTGGAGATAAGCCAACAAGATAGGATTTGATTTTACCACAGGTGAAATTTGCATACAATAATTCTGTCAACAGGAGCACTGGTAAATCACCATTCCAGATTGTATATGGAAGTAGTCCAAGAAATGCATCTGAATTGAGGAAGATAGATAAAGGAGAAATAAGTAGTGCTGAAGCTGAGGATTTTGCAGAATATTTGAAGAACATCCATGAGGAGGTGAGGAAGCATATTGCCAAGATGAATGCATAGTATAAGGCTAAGGCAGATGTGAAAAGGAGGCATAAGGAATTTCAGGTTGGAGATGAAGTCATGGTTCATTTGCGGAAGGAGCGGTTTCCAGTTGGTACATATAACAAGCTGAAAATGAAGAAGTTTGGACCATGTAGGATACTGAAGAAACATGATTCAGGAAATGCATATGAGGTAGAATTGCCTACTGAGCTAAATATTTCACCAGTGTTTAACATTTTAGATCTGACAAAGTATCATGAAGGAGGTGTTGAAGATGAGATCACAGTAGCACAGTGGAGTATTCCAGCAACTAGTTCAGACACTAAGGAGATCAAAGATATACTGGACAGTCGTGTTGGCAGAAGCACAAGGAACAGGACATATGAAGAATATCTAGTCAAGTGGAAAGGATGACCTATTGAAGATTCATCATGGCTAACAAAGGAGGAGGTTAACCATCTTGGTTTTCCTCTACACACCTGAGTCGTGACAGGGTCACTTCTCAAATTACCCCAGGTGTCTGATGTAGGAGCATCCTGGGTGTAAGAGCAATCTTGCATCACCAAAAAAAATATATATTTCTGTTTTTATATTCAATAAGGGCTATTTTGTGCAGAGCTGCTATTTATGGAAAGTTGCTATTTTTGGTAATTTTTGTATGTGCTCAGAATGATCTGATTTCTTTCTTGGAGGTTCATTTTGGTCATATAAGTCTGCCAGCAAAGTTTCATGGCTAGATCAAGTGTAGTTTTGAAGATATTGAAGATTTTCGGTATTGGCAGCAGGGTAAAGAAACTTCAAACTCAGTTTTGAAGGCTTTAGAGGCCTCAGATGAGGTCAAAAATTTGGGTGACAGGTGCTTGCGCGGGTCAAGCCTGTAGAGTGCTTCGTGGCATTTCTGAAATGGGGTTATAATAGTCAATCGGGTCAACTGGTGATGACTTATGGTCTCCGGAAGTCGGGTCACCTGAAATGATGAAAAATAATTTTCCTTCAAAATTTCTGTTCGGGTTTCAAAAGTTATTTTGAGCTGGCTTTGATGTAATAAATTAAAAAATAAAATAATTCTAAGTTTGGTCGGCCCTTAGGGCTAAATTTTTGGAACCTTCTCGGGCGGTGGAAATTGCCTATAAAGGAAGGCTGTATTATTGTCTTAGACAGTTCAGAATAGTTCTGGGTAGTAGATTTGGGTAATAGTTTGAGGCTTTGTCCTACAGAATATTGTAAGGGAATGCCCATGTGGCTTTGCATATTATAATACTAAAAGTTTGTAATTCCACATTTGTGGAGATAATAAGAAGCCAATTTTTTGTTTTTGCATATTGTTGTTGTTTCTCTATATCTGCTATGTGTTTGTGGTATTAAGGGGAGCACCCTTCATCAAACTACAATATCCCACGTGCACTAATCAAAAAACTGTTTGCTTCTCTACTAGTCTTCAGAAGATCACTGTGTTGACATCAATGACAATCATAGTCATGAATGCAACAAAAACTGCTACAAAATGACTGCCAACATCCAACATTCATTCCTAACAATCTCCCCCATTGGCATTGATGGCAACATAGATGAAAAACATCCAATGTTCTAAAAATCCAATACTGCTACACTAATACTCTGAAAGTTCTTCAAATCTTCTTCATCAATCAAAACTTGCTTCGATATCCTATTAAGTTCTCTCTAGTAGATGGTACACAGGGTTTTTCATGTACACTCCTCCCCCATTGACATCAATGACATAAATTTCATCACTGTGTCAACAAAAACTCAATGTCCAAAGACACGGTTTTACAAAATATATTCACAAGAGTCCTCATGACTCAGCTTAGATACACATACTCCCCCATAGAGGAAGTACCAACATCCAATCTAGAAAAAGATAGGGCTCATATACCACTAGACGGATGCAACCATTTGCATCATTACTCAAAAGTAGGTTGGGGCATAACTCCAAGCATACCTCTCAGATACTCAAATGTATCCTTAGGCAAAGGCTTTGTAAATATGTCTTCTATCTATTCCTTTGTGCTTATGTACTCCAGTCTGACTTCTTTCTTAGCTACTTTCTCTCTTACAACATGATACTTGATCTCTATATGCTTAGTCTTAGAATGTAAAATGGGATTCTTAGACATATTGACTGTGCTAGCATTGTCACAATGTATAACAACAGGCTCAAAAAACTTAATTCCATTATCCTTCAGCATCTACTTCATTCAAATTATTTGGTTACAATTGTTTGTTGCTGCTACATATTCTGCTTCTACTATACTCTGTGAAATACAATTATGCTTCTTGCTCAACCATGAAACCAATCTTCCTCCAAGAAAAAAGGCTCCACAACTGGTGCTTTTCTTATCATCAACACTACCTCCCCAATCAACATTTGTATATGCACATAGGGTGAAATCATCAATTTTTTCATACCACAATCCATAGTCCATTGTGCCTATTAAATATCTCAATACCCTCTTTACTGCTGCATAATGTGACTCTCTAGGTTCAGCTTGAAATCTTGCTACCATTCCAATTGAATGTTGTATATCCGATCTAGTGTGTGTTAAGTACTGCAATCCTCCAATCATGGATCTATATTTCTTCTACTCAACTGCTGGTGTTTCATCTTTGCTTGATAGTTTTTGTCCTGTAACCATAGGTGTTCCAACTATTTTACAGTTCTCCATTCCAAATCTTTTCAGCAAATCATTCAAGTACTTTGTCTGGCTAACAAAGATACCATCACTATTCTGTGTTATCTGTAATCCCAAAAAGTATTTCATCTCACCAATCATGCTCATTTCAAATTTAGTCTTCCTTTCATCAGCAAATTTGTCACTTGCTTCATCTTCTCCTCCAAAGATAATGTCATCAACAAAAATAACTATAACTAACATTCCATTTTCAATTTCTTTTGTGTATAGATTACTATTTGTTGTTCCTTTAGTAAATCCCAATTTCAACAAATACTTATCCAATCTAGCATACCAAGTTCTAGGTGCTTGCTTTAGTCCATATAATACTTTCTTCAGCTTACATACCATATCTCCTTCTTGAGTCAAAGGAAAATCTTCAAGCTTCTCAATGTAGACTTCTTCCAATTTACCATTCAAAAATGCGAATTTCACATCCATCTGATACACTTTGAATTTCTTAAAAGCTGCATAAGCCAAAAACATTCTCACTACTTCAAGTCTTGCTACTGGTGCAAAAGTTTCTTCATATTCAATTCCTTCTTCCTACGAGTACCCCTTACATACTAGTCTTGCTTTGTTTCTTACTACTCCTTGTTCATTTATCTTGTTTCTAAATACCCATTTAGTTCCAATCACATTCTTGTCTTTAGGTCTAGGAACCAATTCCCATGTCTTGTTCTTTTCAATTTGATCTAGTTCTTCTTTCATAGCATTAATCCAATGTTCATCTTCACAAGCTTCATTAGTAGATTTAAGTTCAATTTGAGAAATCAAACATAAATGTACCTTATTTCTAGTCATGACTCCTCTGTCCAAACTTCCAATAACTTTTTCAATAGGATGATGTCTAGATAGATACCTATTCGGTGTCATAGTCATAGATCTTTCTTCAACTATAGATTCTTCTCTGGTTTCTTCTATAGTATGATTCTCATTCAACAATTCACTGTTAGTCTCATAGAATAATTCAGTAGTTTCAATTTTAGGCTGATGATTAGCTTCTTTATTAGATTCATAATCAAGCATTCTTTCTTAAATTTTAAACTTCTCATCAACTTTAACATTTGCACTCTCAACAATAGTTTTAGTTCTCTTATTGTAACATCTATATGCTTTGCTCTTCAAAGAATATCCAAGAAAAATACCTTCATCACTTCTAGGGTCAAACTTTCCAATATCATCATCTCTCTTTATATAACATTTCCTCCCAAAAATTCTAAAATACTTAACTGAGGGTGCATGTCCAAACCATAATTCATAAGGTGTCTTATATGTATCTACTCTGATTTGTACTCTGTCCATTGTATATACTATTGTATTCACTGCTTCTCTCCAAAATGTTTTCGCCAAGTCATTCTCAAATAACATAGCTCTTGCTACTTCAGTTACTGACCTATTTCTACTTTTTGCAATACCATTTTGTTCAAGTGTTCTAGGGGTTGAAAACTATCTCTTAATATCATTCACTTCACAAAAAGTGTTAAACTCTCTAGAAGTAAATTCTCCACCTCTATCAGATCTCAAACATTTAATCTTCATTCCAGATTCATTCTCAAATTTATTCTTAATGATCTTAAACTTATCAAATGCTTCAGATTTTTTTTCAGAAATGCAATCCACATCATTCTTGTAAAATCATCAACAAGAATCATAAAATACCTTTCTCCATAGAATCCTCTAATCCTAGTAGGACCGCTCAAGTCTATATGAACAATCTCCAACTTCTTTGCCAATGTGAACTTCTTACTAGTGAATGAACTTCTCTTCTACTTAGCCATCACACATTCTTTGCAAATCATGTTAGTAGGATTCATAATTTTAGGCAAATCCCTTACTGCAAGTGTAGTACTCACTTTCACAATATTATCAAAGTTTATATGACAAAACCTTCTGTGCCATAACCAACTGTCATCAATTTTAGTAATCAAGCATGTCATCTCAGTAGGATTCAACTAAAATACATTACTTTTGTTTCTAAATCCAGTTCCAATTAGATTTACATCTTTATCATTTATCACATAATTTTTCTCTGTAAACCAAACTTGATATCCCTTATCCACTAACTATCCAACACTCAAAATATTATATTTCAATCCATCAACAAAGTAAACATCATCAGTATTAGTCTTTCCATCGAGAGTAATAGATCCTATACCTTTAATCAAGCAAGGTGCATTGTTTCCAACTCTAACAACTCCTCTATCATATTCATTATACTTTATGAACTTTTTCATGTCTCCAGTCATATGATGTGAATAACCACTATCTATAATCCAATCAACTTTCTTTTCAACTTGAGAAACTAAGGCTTTTTCTTCCTTAATATCAATTTCAGGATTCTCTTCTTTAATTGCTACAAATCCTATGTCATCATTATTCTCAGTATCACTTTCACTCAAAGTTCTTTCTATACTAGATTCAAAATCTTCATCATTAGCATAATAACATTCCTTAGATCTTCTAGGCTTGAAATTATTTTTGTACTTCTTAACTCTCTTAGGACATTTAGATGCAAACTAACCATATTCTTGACAAGTCCAACATTTAAAAAATTTCTTACCATCTGGTTCTCTTTTCACAAGCAAGGCAATACCTTCTTTAATCTTCTTATCTTCTTCATTTTTAGATCTGTTGTTGCTGGCATAATCTCCACTCACACTGGTACTTCTTGACAAAGTAGGGCAAATGCTAAGAGCACTGAATGCTGTCTCCATTCTAGGTAAGTCTCCTGATAACCTCAGGTTCATCTCTGCTGCTTCCAATCTTCCAAGAAGAGTCTCTCTTGTAAAGTTTGTAGTACAAGGTATAACTTGTTCAATCATTTGTGTTGTTTGCTTAAATATGAGAGTCAATGTCCTTAGAATTTTCCATATCACTCCATTCTCTATCTTTGATCCTCCACAAGATTTTATCCCTACAACAATTTCTGACATTCTACCAATATAGCTTCTAATAGATTCATCTTCCATCATTCTAATATCTTCAAATGTACATATCCAATTATGTAATCTAGCTCTTTTTGCATGTTCATCACCTTCAAAAGTAGAGTGTAAAGCTTTCCAAATTTCATTAGATTTCTTAAAACATTTTACCTGACTGTATTCATTCTCTAGAAGTGCTGTCAAGAGTGCTTCTCTTGCAAGTATGTTACACATGAATAGATCTACCTCATCTTTAGTACTTGTTTCAAGATTGTCTTCTTCAATTATAGTCCTTTCATTATTTGTAATAAACCAATAGCTTGGTCCTAAACACAATAGATGTGTCTTCATCTTTTCTTTCTAGCTGTCAAAATTTACTCCATTAAACTTAGGGCTTTCTTTCCTAAAATTCACCATGGATCTCCTTAAGTTGTTAAACTTTCCTTTCAAGGACCTACCGCTCTAATACCAATTGTTAGAAAGTAAAGTCCACCAAGATAATTGAGAAGGGGGGAAGGGTGAATCAATTATCAGATAATTATAACTTTTATCATCTTCAATAGCATTTAACCATGTAAGCAATGCAATTACTAACCATACAAAGATATTCATACATAATGAAATAATAACACAAGATATGTTGACTAGGGAACCTCTTGATCAAAGAGTAAACCCTGGTGGGAATGATGCCCACAAAAGATGCACTAATATGAATATTCCTTGTGAGAGGATGGACTCTGTTAGGAGTCTTATGAAATACATTCAATACGTATAAATCCCTATTAAGAGATTTTGAATTCCTGTTAAAATATTCTAACCCTGTTAGGAGTTATGGAAGACAGAAGGACCCACTGCCCAAACAGCTTCAGGGTAAGATCACTGAACACACTATCCAAATAACCTTAATATTATTCAGTAGAATAATATGAAATATGTTACCTCCTTACTTTTCCAAACCGCACTCACTGCTACATCAGATCTCAATTCCAGATCTCTATACTTCGCATGTCTTGCTTCACAATATCACTTTCACAACCTCTTAGACTCTTTTCTTCACTTCATGCTTACATTCGCATGCAACCAAAACCATGCTCACACTTCTTTCATATTACTAACTTTATACAATAAGGAAAAATATTCCTTCTGTTATACCACACTCAAATAATTACAAATGAGTCGGCACACAATTACAAAATAAAAGTTTCGACACACTACATCAAAATTACACAAAACTGTCGGCTTCCAGATGCAATAACTCTTCACTCGTGCAAGCTCAAAGTTTTCATTGTGAACCACATCATCATCAATGAGTCTCAAACTTCCCTTTAACTACACAAAACCATATTCCATCCCAATTAGGAGATATCATCCAATTTCTACAAATGGCTACTTAGGAACACTGCCTGAATACTGCTTCTACCAAAATACTCATAACTTTCATGAATCAATGAATTACTATCTGCGCTCTTAACCATAGACAAATAACATATCAAAGAGTATAAAATCAACATTGCATAGCTCCAAATAAAATATCCCATGTGTGCTAATCAAAAGACTCCAAAAGATCACTGTGTTGACATCAATGACAATCATAGTCATGAATGCAAAAAAAACTACTACAGAATGACTGCCAACATCCAGAATTCATTCCTAATAGTGGGAAATCCTATGGTTACTAGAAAAAAGTTATCTAAGAATGATGATGCTGCAGAAGTGAATCAAACTTTGTATAGATCCATGATTGGAAAATTGTAGTATGTTGTACACAGTAGACCGGATATTGCATTAGCTATTGGGATTGTGGCAGGATTCTTTGCCAATCCTAAGGAAACACATATGATGGCTCTGAAAAGAATTATTAGATACTTGAAAGGAACTGTTGACTATGGTCTATATTATAAGAAGGATGACAAATTTAAACTCCGAGTTTATACAGATGTTGATTGGGAAGGAAATGTAGATGATAGAAAGAGTACAAGTGGTGGAACTTTCTTTCTTGGATAGAGATTAGTCTCCTGGACAAGTAAGAAACAAAATTACATTTCCCAATCTACTACCAAGGCCGAGTATGTTGCTATTGTAGTGAACTGTTCAAACTTGGTATGGATAAAACAATTTTTGATAGGCATGAAAGAAGAAATCATTGAACCTGTTGTTATTTTCTATGACAACACAAGTGCTATCAATATTTTTAAGAATGTAGTGATGCACACTAAGACCAAAGACATTTCAATCAAGTATCACTACTTGAGATAATTAGTACAAGACAAAGAAGTCTGAATGGAATAGGTGAATACAAAAGAACAATTAGTAGACATATTCACTAAAGCTTTACCCAGAGAAGCTCATGAGTATTTGAGAAGTCAATTAGGGGTTCTTCCCCTAACTAAGGCTGCCTAGACAAGCTAGGAGCACTGCATCAAATGTACTATAACAGAACATTTGACAAATTGATGCAGAAGATTGTCACACTTTAGGGCTAGCCTAGAGTTGTGTAGAGAAGCAAAAATAAGGAATCAGTCATAAGTAAGATGATAGAGGGAGAAACACTGAGCTACACAGATATTATCTACATCTGATGGATGTATGTTTTAGTTGCTACTTTGGCATTTCTGTCAAAGAGGGAGAATGTACTTATATGATAACACATGAACTAAAAATCAGGATGATGAACTGAAATGAAGAATCAGGATATAGGGAGATCTGAATACTTCTAATGGTCACAAGAGTGAGGCTTACAGGATTTTGAATCAGAATGAAGCTAAGGATATTATAAATATGTTTATGATGGATAGATAATATTTTGGATTGGTTGGTAATCCATGTGTTATTCAGGTGATATCATATGGTGTTTCCATCAATGCCAAAGAGGGAGATTGTTGGAAACCGAATTGAAATAATTGTTGTATTGTCATTGATGTCAAACCTTAATTGGTAAGACTATTGCTACTTAGGAAAGTACTATATCTATTTGAGTGTTGCTAAGAGGCTAAGAAAGGTTGTTAACAATAGCACCTAGGGAAAGGTTGAGTTGTCTTGATACTACAAAGTGTACTTGACTATGTTGCACTATGATGAGATAATGTATTGTTTATCTTAGTAAGACTGAAGACTAAACTGGTAGGCTTAACCGAGAAAAGAATGGAAAAATCATGTTTAAGCCGAGTGATGTTAGCGTCAACCAAGTTAGTATATGCTAAGCAAAATTATAGTGTCGACCGAGCATCAATAACTTGTTGAGGAAGACAGTGCAAGCCGACGAAATAGTTTTAGTATTAACTGAGCAATCTATACAAAGACCAAGTGAACAATCATAGTATTGACCAAGCATCAGCAATTTTATATTTGAAGAGAATTTAATTTTGGAGCCGACATTGTTGAATTCTTGGATTATGTAAAACATGTTGACTTTATTTATTGATTGTTTGGAAGCATTAAATGTATTGTAAAATATTTTATTGTAAATCTTTATGAGATTTGAGATGATTCTAGAAAAGGAGCTAAAGAACATAAAGCATTTAGATTCAATGAATCTAACCTAACCCTAAGATCTACGAATGAGATTGAGTGGCAAAAGATGAGTTAACCTAATTAAGGAAAATATAAGGGAACCTAAACATTGTGATATGTATGCACATGGTGAATAGAGAATGCTAGAAGAGAAAAGTTTTATTGACTGAATAAGTAGAAAAGGATGAAGGAGAAGTGTGGTGATTGCTTGAAGAAAAGTTCTGAGCAGATCAGAGATGGAAATGGCAAAGTTTCAAAGTCAATAAACCAGCATTAGAGTACAAAATTGGATCTGATCCTTTCAAAGTGAGTTGTATATTTTTCAGATAATACTGCTGCTACTTTCTAACCATTGTAATAGTCAAAATCCTTTTAACAGAGGTTGACCTAACAGTCATATTGTTGGACTACAACTAATTTGGAATCTGATTGAAGAATCTATGATTGCAAGATTAGTAAGGAGTTGCTGATTAGATATGTAATATGATTAAATTAGTATTATGTTGTCATTGATGTCAACTAGTTTGATAGCACTTATCTTGTAAGTTACTATACCGAGACATCTGAAGAAAGGTGAAAAAGATGAAGAACAAAGAAATCTTCATGAGAAAAGATGTACATGATAGATGAGGATAAGGAACACATTGAGTAACTTGCTGATGAGTCTATGACTTGATGATATTGACTTTATTATGTTGCATTCATCTATGATGAAGTATAGAGCTGAAAGACACAAAGCAGTGTTTTCGATAAATGAAGCATTTCTAGTATACACCAATAGAGTGTAGTGTATACCAATCATAGTATTAACCAAGCAGTATTCACTGATGCATTTCTTTGTTAACTGAGCAGAACATAAAGTATTAAATGATTAGTTTAGCCAATAAGAATGATGAGCTGGAAAGAATATAACATCGAGGTAACAGATAATGTTTCTTACATAGATCAATGACTGACAAAATTCAGGGAAGATCTAATGGAAAAGATTGAAATGTGTTATTGACACAAGTACCGAGAGAGTTTGAATCGGCAAAATCTATGAATGAGATTAAGCAGCAAAATCTGATGGTGGAGAAGAAAATGATTTACTCATCTATATAAGAGAATAGTTTTTCTTTATGAAAATGCCAGAAGAAGAAGAAGCTACAGGAATATTGCATGAACAAGGATTTCATGTATTCTGATCATACTGGTTAGTAAGAACCGAGCTGCAAAATAATTACTGAGCTACAGAGAGTAATTACTGATGGACAGTAAGTTGATACAGTATTGAATCTGAAGTGAATTATTGATCAAAAGGATTTGTATGGACTAAATATTGATCTGTAATCTGCAATTGAAGTTGTATTAAGGCAGGTCATTTACTGTTACATATTTAACCATTGTATACAGTCAAATCTCTTAACCAAGTGGACTCTAAAAGTCTTATGATGTATCATTCATAGAATGAACATTGTTATCCTGTCAACCCCATAGTGAATGCTGGTTGGATGATAACTTCTAGTCTAAAATCCTCTAACAAGGTCAGACCTTATAGTGTGTTTGTAACCTTTAACAGGGTTGGGTCTTAACCGACCTCACTTTAGAAGAGTGAACAATTTTGGGTTGCCCGTTCGAGGTGCCTTTTCCCTTTACAGGGTTTCCATGTTAAATCTCTTGTGTTATGTGTTGATTGTGATATTTGTTTGTTATCATTCTTTACATGTTACATGTTAGATTTGATCGGTAATCTATTTTAGCATTAGACTGATAATCGGTAAAAGCATAGATAGTGAAAGTATTTAGTGTTTACTGACGAGTAGAAATTGAAGAAATTGTTTTGAATTATACATTTTGATTTGGGACACTGAATAACTGATTCATCCCCCTCTCAGTTATTCTAACAATTGGTATCAGAGCACTGGTTGCTTGGAAAAGAGTTTTAAGGACTTAAGCATAAAGGTCTCAAGATGTATAAGAGGGAAGTACCAAAACTAAATAAAGAGAACTTCACAGTATGGCCAAGCAGAATGAAGCTGCACATATCTAGAATTGGGAACTCTACACTAGAACTGATGGAGAATGGCTGCATGCAACCGCCCACTGGTCCCTTCACCCTTGATCAACTGAAGGACAAGCATGAACATAATGTTACTATGATGGAACTTGTTGTTACCTGTACTGACGCTAAATTTGAAGATATCAAGACATGCACAACTACTAAAGGAATGTGGGATAAATTAGCACAAATATACAGTGGAGATCTGAATGTCAAAAGACCCCGAGTTGAAAGTCTGAGAGGCAGATTTGATGATATGAGAATGAAAGAAGGTGAGAACATTGTCCAATATTCAAATAGACTCAAAGAGGTAGTACATGCTATTAGAGCATCTGATGGAGTGATTGATGATGAAACAGTGATAAGCAAGATTCTCAGAACTTTGCTACCAGTTTATGCAATCAGGATTTCTGCAATTCATGAAACAAGAGCTACATCCAACCTTACTCTTGACACTCTGATTGGTAAACTTACAACCTTTGAATTAAAATTTTTTGATGATAGTGTTGTTCCTTCTGTTGAATCTGCTTTCATGTCTTCTTTGAAGATTGGAAAGTTTAGCAAGAATAGTAAAAACTGTGATAGTGATGACAATACCGATGATGAACTTGATGAGCTTGAAGCACTTATGGCTAGAAGATTGCCAAAAGGAAAAGGAAGGTATAGAGGTAAGCTACCTTTAGCATGCTTCAATTGTAAATAATTTGGTCACATCACTGCTAGATGTCCTCAGAAGAAAGATGATGATAGATCCAAAGACTGATTTGATGGAAGCTATGGAAGAAGAGTCAACAGAGGCTACCAACACCACAGTAGAGATAATCGAGATGAAAAAGGAAAAAAAGGTATGTTACATAGCTGAAGATATTGAAACTGAATTTGATTCTGATGATGATATAGAAGTTGTATTTGTTGCTATGAAAGATGACTCAGAAGAGGAAGAGAAACATGAAGAGACAACACTAATCTCTAAAGTGAGTAGAAATGATACATGGATCATAGACAGTGGCTATACACATCATATGACTGGTGATGTAGAGAATTTTGATCATCTTGTTGAGTATAATGGAGGATCTATGAGAATGGGAAATGATGCACCTTGTATGGTAAGAGGTAAAGGCTCACTAATGATCAATGACAGACTACAATGTGAAAATGCATATTGGGCAGATGGATTAAACTATAATTTGATAAGTGTGGCTCAGCTGAACAATTCAGGCCATCGACTGGCTTTTGAGAGAAAAAAGGTGAAGATCTATGATGATGGAGGAAGACTTGTCAGAACTGGTACACAATCCAGAGGTAGTCTATTCTATCTTGATATGGATCAGTCTTCTTGTTTGTTAATAAAGGATGAAGATGCTTGGTTGTGGCACAAAAGGTTATGCCATGTGAACTTTGACAACATGATCAAGATTAGTAGAAAGAGAAGAGTTAGAGGATTGTCTAACATGACAAAACCTGATCATGCCATGTGTCATGAATGTCAGAAAGGTAGGATGACTAAGTCTAGTTTTAAAAGAAAAGACTATTCAACAAAGAAGATACTTGAGTTGGTTCATACCAACCTATGTGGTCCTATGAGAACTTAGAGTTATTCTGGTGATAGATATTTAATTCTTTTTGTTGATGACTATACTAGACTGAAGACTATTATGTTCTTGAAAGAGGAATCTGAAGCTTTCAAAATGTTTAAGTTGTATAAAGCTAAGGTAGACAAAGAAACCAGAAAAGAAATAAAATGTTTAAGATATGATAGAGGAGGTGAATTTATCTATGATGAATTTACTAATTTGTGTAATGAGCATGTAATCAAAAGGCAGGTATCTGCACCAAGGACACCTCAGCAAAATGGCATTGTTGAAAGGAGGAATAGGTCTATAATTGACTATTCTAGAACATTGATGATACAAAAGAATGTTGCTCAGACATACTGAGGGAAGTTGTCAGTACAGCTATGTATGTTCTTAACTGAGTACAACTAAAGAAGGACTCAAACCGAACACCTTATCGACTATGGTTTGGACACAAACCTACTGTAAGTTATTTCAAAAATTTTGAAAGTAAATGCTTTATTTTGAAAGATGAGAGAAATGGAAAATTTGATTCTAAAGGAGATGAAGGAATATTTCGGGGATATTCCTCTACAAGTAAAGCATACAAATGTTTGAATAAGGTACAAATAAGATAGTTGAAAGTACTAATGTTCATGTTGATGAGTTTGATGACAAGTACACAAAGGACACTACAAAGGAACTGAAAGACTATTGTAGATTCACTTATATTGAACATCCAGAGTATCTACCAACACCGCAGACTGTGTCAACTGGTCAGTAGGGAAACAATGCAGGATAATAGGCAACACAAACCGATGAACATGAAGAAGCTACCGAGCAAGAAAATGACCCTGAGCAGGATGAACAAGAAAGGAGAAATAAAGTTTTGGCTAGTTTTGTCAGAAGACATCATCTTGAGACACAAATCAATGGAGACAGACATGCTAGAATGCAAACTAGAAGCAAAACAAGACAAGGTACATGTTTAATTTGTGAATTTGAACCTAAAACTATGAAAGTTGCATTAGAGAATGAAGAATGGGTTAATGCAATGGAGGAAATAGAGCAAATAGAAAAGAACAAAACTTGGTCCTTAGTACCCAAACCAAAAGATAAAAATGTTATCGGTACTAAGTGGATATACAGGAATAAATTAAATGAAAATGGTGAAGTCACAAGAAATAAAGCTAGATTGGTATGCAAGGGATATGCACAGGAAGAAGGCATTGACTATGGTGAAACATTTGCACCTATTGCTAGATTAGGAGTTATAATGCCACTTGCATATGCTACACATAAGAAATTCAAAGTTTATCAAATGGATGTGAAGTCAGCATTTTTGAATGGTATACTTGAAGAAGAGGTCTACATTGAACAACCTAAAGAATTTGTTGATCTCGACAATAAAGACATGGTATGTAGACTACATAAAGCATTATATGGATTGAAGCAAGCACCGAGAGCATGGTATGAAAGATTGCATACTTACTTGTTAAGTATTGGATTTGTTAGAACAAGTGAAAATAGCAATTTGTATGTGAAAGGTGATACTGATGATACTATTATCATTGCTGAAATATTTGTTGATGACATTATCTTTGGAGGTTCAAATCTTGTATGCAAGGCATTTTCTGATGAAATGAAAAAGGAATTTGAAATGTCTATATTCGGAGAGATTAAGTTCTTTCTTGGACTACAAGTGATTCAGCAAAGTGATGGGATATTCATCACACAATCTAAATACATAAAGGAAGTATTGAAGACATTTGGCATGGAAGATGCTAAACCTATAGGAACACCGATGGCTACTGGATGCAAATTGACAAAGGATGATGAAACTACCGAGGTAAACCAGACAATACCAATCCATGATTGGCAAGTTAATGTTCGTAGTTCACAATAGACTAGATATAGCACATGTTGTGGGTTTTGTTGCAAGATTTTATGCTAATCCTAGAGAATCACACATGATAGCTACAAAAAAGATCTTAAGATACTTGAAGAAAATAGAGAATTTTGGATTATGGTATCCTAAGGAAGGGAAGTTTGAACTGAAAGTTTACACCGATGCTGATTGGGCTGGAAATGTGGATGATAGAAAAAGCACCACCGGAGGAGCATTTTTCTTTGGTGAAAGACTTGTAACCTAGACAAGTAAAAAGAAGGCTTTTATTTCTTAGTCTAAAGCTAAAGCAGAGTATGTTTTTGCTACTACTAACTATTCAAACATTGCCTATATCAAACAAGTGTTGGAAGGAATGAATGAGGTAATCACTGATCCTGTGATTATATACTCTAACAACACTAGTGCTATTAATATTTCAAAAAATCTTGTGATGCACTCTAAGACAAAGCATATATCTATTAAGTATCATTACTTAAGAGAACAAGTGCAAGAGAAGCAAGTAAAGTTAGAATTTGTTACATCTAAAGAACAACTTGCAGATATTTTTACAAAGCCCCTACCGAAGGACACATTTGAATACTTAAGGACTAGACTTGGGGTCCATCCCCTGTCTATTGGTCGCTAAGGTGATCTGGTTATTGCATCAACCTACTTTTATTAGAAGATCATTCATGTTGATCTAGCATAGTTCACACTTTGAATCATGTTCAAGGTTGCGATTAAGTTTGAGAACTTGAACCGATTGGAATATCAGTATTCAGAGATACAGAGGAAGACAAAATTATTTGTTTATTTATTTCTTTGGCATTGCTGTCAAAGGGAGAGATATACAATATGAAATGAAAAGGGAAAGATAAACAAGATATGAAATGGACAAGCACCAACAAGAACTATCTAAGGGAGAGACAATGATATAGAGTATTGAAGATCAGTTACAGAGAACAAAAGCAAGAATAGGAGAACTGAAAAGATCACAACTGCAGAATGGTAAAGCTGTATTATTTAATGCTAGTTTAGTAACGTAGTGATTAAACATATTAAGTCTATTTGACTTACATCATTTGTTCACAAAGTTGTAGAATGTATGTTTGGTATGTGTATGGTACATTTCATATTACTTGAGTTGCCATCAATGCCAAAGGGAGAGATTGTTGGACTACAACTGATTTGTAATCTAATTAAAGAATCTATGATTGCAAGATCACTAAGGAGTTTCTGATTAGATATGTAATATGATTAAATTAGTATTATGTTTTCATTGATGTCAACTAGTTTGACAACACTTATCTTGTAAGTTACTATACTGAGACATCTGAAGAAAGGTGAAAAAGATGAAGAACAGAGAAATCTACATGAGGAAAGATGTACATGAAAAATGAGGATAAGGAACACATTAAGTAACTTGCTGATGAGTCTATGACTTGATGATATTGAATTTATTATGTTGCATTCATCTATGATGAAGTATAGAGTTGAAAGACACAAAGCAGTGTTTTTGGTAAATGAAGCATTTCTAGTATACACCGATGGAGTGTAGTGTATACCGATCATAGTATTAACCGAGCAGTATTCATTGATGCATTTCTTTGTTAACCGAGTAGAACAAAATGTATTAAATGATTAGTTTAGCTGATAAGATTGATGAGCTGCCAAGAGTATAACATCGAGGTAACAGATAATGTTTGTTACATAGATTGACGACTGACAAAATTTAGGGAAGATCTAATGGAAAAGATTGAAATGTGTTATTGACACAAGTACCAAGAGAGTTTGAAGTGAAAAAATCTATGAATGAGATTAAGCGGCAAAATCTAATGGTGGAGAAGAAAATGATTTACTCATTTATATAAGAGAACAATTTTTCTTTATGAAAATGTCAGAAGAAGAAGAAGTTGCAGGAATATCGCATGAACAAGGATTTCATGTATTCTAATCATACTGGTTAGTAAGAACCGAGCTACCGAACAATTACTGAGCTACAGAGAGCAATTACTGATGGATAGTAAGTTGATACAGTATTGAATCTAAAGTGAATTATTGATCAGAAGGATTTGTATGGACTAAACATTGATCTGTAATCTGCAATTGAAGTTGTATCAAGGCAGGTCATTTACTATTACATATTTAACCATTGTATATAGTCAAAATCTCTTAACCGAGTGGACTCTGAAAGTCTTATGATGTATCATTCATAGAATGAACATTGTTATCATGTCAACCCCATAGTGAATGTTGGTTGGATGATAAATTCTAGTCTAAAATCCTCTAACAAGGTCACACCTTATAGTGTGTTTGTAACCTTTAACAGGGTTGGGTCTTAACCTACCTCACTTCAGAAGAGTGAACAATTTTGGGTTGCTGGTTCGAGGTGGTTTTTCCCTTTATAGGGTTTCCATGTTAAATCTCTTGTGTTATGTGTTGATTGTGATATTTGTTTGTTATCATTCTTTACATGTTACATGTTAGATTTGATTGGTAATCTATTTTAGCATTAGACTGATAATCGATAAAAGCACAGATAGTGAAAGTATTTAGTGTTTACCGACGAGCAGAAATTGAAGAAATTGTTTTGAATTATACATTTTGATTTGGGACACTGGATAACTGATTCACCCCCCTCTTAGTTATTCTAACAGATATGTTAAATCCTTTAAACAAGGTTGCATTTTAATGGAGTGTATGTAAGTCCTAAGACTAGGCTCACTTTTAACAGGTTGATTGAAATCCTTTAATCGGGTCACATTTGATAGTGTGTATTGTAACCTTTGATAGGGTTGGCTTTTTACTGAGCTCACTTTAGAAGAGTGAAAATAATAGTAGCATGTTACAAAGTGGTTTTTCACAAATTGGGTTTCCACTATAAATCGCGGTGTTTATACTTGTGTGAATGTTTAGATCTGAACATTGCTATGTTTCACAAGTTAAGTTACAGTTGGGTAGTGGACTGCATTGTTAGATGTTTCTATTATTGAATCAGTGATGACCGAGTTTGTTTTGGTTTTGGATCTGATTTAAGGATAAGTTTATGAGATTATTTTATACATCAAGACCTGAGAACAACTGATTCACCCCCCCTCTTTTTTGTTATAAATCATATTAACACAAACCACCTCCTCGCAAGAAGCACAACAACAATCATCTAAACCTCTGCTAGCTTGATCTTTTCCCTCATTCGTAAACTATCTATTCATGCCACCCACTACATCTCAAATAGTTCCACCACGTCAGCAACAAAGTTCTTCCCATCTCGCAAGTTACCATTCCCAAGAACCTCCTACTTTTGGCTTCCCTACATTAGTTCCACCCTTAAGCAATGCGGGAATGCATCCATCCCACATCAACCAAGTGCAAAGACAAGTACAACAAGGGCCATCTTATTAGTAAGCTACATCATTCTACCAGCCTCCTCCACAACAACAATACTTCCTCATCCAACAACAAATCCCTATCATTCCATAGTAGCAACAAGCTTCATCATATCTAGTGCAACAAAAACATCCCATCATCCCCCAACAGCAAGCAGTTCCATATCCTCCACTATAGTACTCCCCTACGCCTCAACAACAATATCCTCCCCAACAATCATCACCCCAAAATCCATTCCAATCTGCCTATTTTACTAGGAAATCCCCATATCCCACTCCACAATATCCACCTCAAAATCATCCCTATTAACCAGCACCACTAGATCCTTTCCAAATGGGAGTACCTGCTCCAACACCAATCAATGTTGTGTGGGAAGGAATGAAGAATGCTCTTAAAGAGCTCCGAGTTGGCACAAATAGAAAAAACTTCAAGTTTGAAGAGGTGTGTCCCTATCCGTTTGATCAATGAATCATAGTTGTTCCCTTCCCTAAGCACTTAGAGACACCCAAGTTTGAAAAATATCAAGGGAAAGGAGACCCAGTAAATCACATCAAATATTTCTATATGGCATGCCAAGAAGTGGCTTACAATGATAATTACCTTTTGCATCTATTCCCTAAAAGCTTGGGAGGAAATGTTGTCGAGTGGTTTTACAAGATACCCTATGGGACCATCACAACTTTTTCCAAGCTCTCTAAGAATTTCTTTGCCCAATATGCCCACAATGTCAAGAATGAGTTGACCTTGCTAGACCTTTGCAAGTCCAAATAGAAAGAAGGAGAAAGCCTAGTAGACTACTTGCAATGATGGCAAAACCTCACTACTAGGTTATCATATCAACCATCTAAAAAGCATCTAATCAAGATCTTCATGAATAACCTACATCCCAAACTATCCCACTTCATGAGGATGAACCATATCCAAACGTATCAAGATATCAAAAGCAAGGGGATAGATATCGAAAGAGGTCTCTTAGATGAAGGCACAATCCGGCACCACAAAGACGATTCCCACAACAAATCATCGTGGTTGGTCCTACACCAACTCCTACATATCAATAGATCCATTGGCAACCTATGCAATATCAACCTCAAAACAATCAGTAGAACTATCAACACCAAGCACATCAAGCCCATCAAGCCCATCCTACCAGTCAAGCTAATACCATCACTACTAATCCCAATCAAAATAGGCCTCGAGCCCAAACTTATAAGAAGAGAATCTTCACACAACTTGGTGGACCTTTTGATGTTATTTTTCACTAAATGGCCAAGGCCAATCTGATCACATACTCACCAATCCAATAGTTTGATGATGCAACTCCCAAGCCTAACTGGTATAAATATTATAAGTAGTATGATTATCATCATGTCAAAGGACACACTACCCTAAGGTGCATGAAGCTAAAACACTATATCCAAGTTCTCATTGACTGAAAGGAGATCCAAGTGGACACACTAGCTCAAGCCTCACCTAATGCCAATTTATAGATTTATCAGAATGTGTTCCCACAACACAACACTGGGAAGAACCAAGCCAATATCAATCCTCCTCCTCCCTAGAACCAAGGCAAAGGCAAACAAGGATATCATGTTGACCACAAAGACTACACTACTACTTGTATCAATTATGACAAGTTTGTTGGATGTATAACCCAAGTCGAGCCCATAGTTAATGTCATCCATGTCAAAGGAGTATATAGTCAGTGTGTTGTTACCACCCATAGAGGTTGGATAACTATCACCGGTGCATGTCCAAGACTAGAACACAATACACAATACAATCTTATAAAACATCTTGGGAATACACCAGCCCAAATCTCCATCCTTGACCTTCTCTGCACTTCACCCTTCCATCAAGAAATTCTTAACTAAGCCCTTCAAAAAGGACATGTCCCCACAGACATTAACATCATCTAGTTTGAGAAGCTTGTGGGATATCTATCCACATCTTGTGCTCTATCCTTCAAACCATCCGACATACCAGCCATTGCACCTGACCATAATCTCCCTCTCTACATCGCTGTCATGGTTAGATATTTTTCCATCAAAAGGGTCATGATAGATAATGGCTCAACCCTAAACTTGTGTACTTTAAAATTTATTCAGTAGATATGGTTTACAGACGCTGATATATCACAAGAAGTAATCACCATCAAGGCATACGACAACTTGGAGTGTACCTTTGAAGGTACTATTATTTTTCCTATCTAATTAGGCCCAACAACACAAGACACCATTTTCCATGTTGTTGATCTTGACTTACCATTCAACATCCTCCCTGGCTGACCATGGATCCATTCCATCAAGGCTATACCATATACTTACCATTAGTGTGTCAAATTTCTACATCAAGACACTGAGGTTACCATCCATGCAGACCCCCAATCCTTCACATACTATCGTACGATGGAAGCATTGTTCCCTAATTCCACTCATTGTCCTTTAACTGACGTTGGCACTTCTATCACTAGTTCTTCATGATCCCATTGCAATCCAGAGACTATCCTCACCTCCATTCTCTCTTCCATCAAGATCAACAACCATGGCTATCGTGAATACACCTAGAATGATGCATTTGTAGTAGGGGCCCTCCCACTTGATCCGCATACACAACGGTGCCTGAATCACCAAAGAAAGCCCACTGAAGCCAAGCATGAAATCAAGGAGATGGGACCAATGAATTTTGTCTCCAATGGTAACATAAACAATCAAGAGATGGACCTTGACATCAATAGGTGTTTGTACATAGATCCCCCACCACCTGACACTTAGATTCTTAATTACTTCAAAGAGAAATATGCCCAATCACACAATTATGCCACTGAACAATGGAAATATCAAGGCAGTGGTCTAGGACCACAAGAAGGTGGAAGAAAAGACCCCATCACAACATCAAGGTCTTGGATTTAATACTCCTCGTCTGTGTATACAAGAGCTCAATATTCCAACTGGGGGCACCAACATGACCAATGTTTCCTTCTTAAATAGCTAGGATGACCTTGTAGAGATCGAAGACATCCCTAAAGAAGAAGAAAAGAAATCATATGATGACATCTTCAATGATGATACCCTCCTAGGAACTTTTTTCCTCCAACAACTTTCCATTAACCTCATAGAACTACCCTTCATCCACCCTGAACTCATAAACTGGGATCAACCAAGCATCACACATATCGATGAGTTCCAAAGCATAGAAGCACTCCTAGAATTCATGGGGGCATCAAGCCAACAAGCAGACAAAGATTTAGGATCAAATCACATCTTTAAGCTTGACCTTAAAGGATATTTTGGGGAGGAGGCAAGCTCTAGTCAAAAAATTGAAAAAGAAAAAGAAAAGAATGAGTTCTTATGTGAAAACCCTTTTGGGGCTCATTCAGACACCAAAAAAGATAAAAAAAAGTGGTGTATCTTCTGGTGAAAACCTCTCTGAGGTATTAGAAGATGGAGACTTGCCTCTTCCTCCTATCCAAGATTAAAGATCTAAGAAGTCATCTATCATCATTGAGGAAACCAAACCAGTCAACTTGGGCACAAAAGAATGTCCAAGAATCACCTACATTGTAGCATCTCTAACAGAAGGTGAAGAAATGACTCTCATTGTGCTTCTCCAAGAATCCATTATAAACTTTGTATGGTCATATGTACATATTCTTGGGCTCAGTCAAAATCTCATTGTGCACAATCTTGTAGTGGATCCTAAAGTCAAGCCAATCAAATAGAAGCTAAGAAAAATGCATCCAAAATTGGCCTTGTTAGTAAAAGCAGAGCTCAGGAAAATTCTCCAAGAAAAGATTATCAGAGCTATAAATTACTTAGATTGGATCTCCAACATGGTCCCAATAACAAAGCCTTTAGGTGACATCAAAATTTTCACAGATTTCACGGACCTGAATAAAGCATGTCCAAAGGATGATTTTCCATTGCCCAACATAGACATGATCGTAGATCTTACAGTGGGCCATTGGATGTTGTCATTCATGGATGGCTTCTTAGGCTACAATTAGATCCAAATAGAAGAAGAAAATCAACACAAAACAACATTTACCACACCAAGGGGTGCCCTTTGTTACAACATGATGCCATTTGGGCTAAAAAACATAGGAGCTACATATCAAAGAGTGATAACAACCATCTTCCATGATATGATCCACAAGAACTTGGAAGACTATGTGGATGACATTCTTGCAAAATCTAAAACATGAGGAGAACACCTAAACATTCTTGAGAGTGTGTTTGATCATCTGCATCATTATGGCTTGAAGCTAAATCCAAAGAAGTATGTCTTTGGTGCAACATCTAGAAATTTGTTAGGCTTTATAGTCTCACAGTGTGGCATAGAGATCGATCCTATAAAGGTCAAAGCTATAACATAAATTCCTCCACCAAGAACACTCAAATAGCTTAGGAGTCTACAAGGAAAGCTTGAATCAGTGCGTTGATTTATCTCTCAGGTGGAAGATAAGTGCCAACCATTCATGCATCTGCTTCACAAAGACACAAGCTTCAAATGGGATCCCATCTGTCAGAAAAGCTTTGACAAGCTCAAGGAATATCTAGCTAACTCTCCCATCCTTGTACCACCAATTTTAGGATGCCCTCTCATACTGTACATCTCGGTGACCACTATGACACTAGGGGCACTCTTAGCAAAACATAATGATGATAATAAAGAGAGATCCATTCACTATATCAGTCAAACTCTAGTTGGATATGAGCTCAATTATTCACCAATGGAGAAGGCATGCCTTGCAATGGTCTTCGCCACTCAAAAGCTTAGACATTACATGCTCAGCCACACAATCAAGCTCATCTCAAAGGTGGACCCACTCAAGTATCTCCTATCTAGAATAACTCTTAGAGCCATATGGAAAAATGAGTCATGCTACTCAGTGAGTTTGACATCCAGTAAATAGATTGGAAAGAAATCAAAGGACAAGTAATTTTCAATTAGCTAGCAGAAGCACCAGTGGTGGATGCCTATCCACTAATCATAGAATTCCCTCATGAGCATCTATGTATGATCTAAGAAAATCCCATGTGGAAGCTATACTTTGATGGGTCCTACACATCATATGGATCAGGCACAAGAATCCTATTCGTCACACCTCAAGGTGACTATATTCCAAAATCATTCAAATTAGGATTCCCATGTACTAATAACATTGCAAAATATGAGGCACTCATCTCAGGCCTCATAATAGCTATCCAATGGAATATCATAGAACTACAAGCGTCTGGAGATTCATAGCTCATTATCAAGCAAGTCCTAGATGAATTTTAGACAAAGGATGACAAGTTGCTACCTTACAGAGAACTGGTGGATAGACTAAAACAGCATTTCCTGAATCTATAGTTCACACAAATCCCAAGGCTTCAGAACAAAGCATCTAATGCAATGGAAACCATTAGATCCTTGCTAGAGATCCCACGTGACTCATCACAATATGAATTCTTATTCAAGAAGCTACACACGCCTTCTGATGAGAATGTCAATGCAAAAATGGTGTGCATCTTGGTTGGTCCTTAGTCCCCATGGTACCATGACATCCATGCATATCTAAAAAATGATATCATATCTCCCCATCTCACCAATAACCAATGCCAAAATTTAATTCACAAAGCTTCCTGCTACACTCTTGTAGCCAACACCCTTTATCATCGTGGATATCACAATATCCTCTCTAGGAGTTTAGATTCAAATGAGGTTGTCTTGGCTTTACAAGAGGTCCACGCTAGAATTTATGGTGACCACACAAGTGGCATAGTTTTAGCAAAGCAATTACTTTGAGTCAGGTATTATTGGCCAACTATGGAACATGACACTTGTGAATTTGTCAAGAAATGTCTACCATGTCAACAACATGCAAATCTGATTCATGCAGCACAAGACTCAAGCAGCCCATTGTGCCACCTTGGCCATTTTCATGTTGGGGATTTGACCTCATCAGCTTAATCACTCCCCTCTCCTTGTATGGACATAAATATATAATAACTACCATAGAGTACTTGACAAAATAGGTTAAAGCGATTCCGCTCACCCTTACTACTGTCATCCAAATATCCAAGTTCATCCTTTACCATATCGTCTACCACTTCGACATACCATCTACCATCTTCATAGACCATGACACACCTTTTGAAAACTAGCATGTGGATGATCTGTGTACCAAAATCTACATCCACCATCATTTCTCCAGTCCATATATTCCCTCAAGGAAATGGCCAAGCTGAGGCAACCAATAAAACTATCCTAAAAATCCTCAAGAAGGTTGTCAATGATTATGGTCGTGACTGGCACCTCCAAATAAATCACACCCTTTGGGCCTATCAAACTTCTTATCACACTCCCACAGGCACCATCCCATATTACCTTGTATATGGTGCCAAAGCCATTCTACCCATCGAGGCAGAGATCCCATCATTGCATGTCCCCATGAAGAATTATACCACTAATGAAGACTATCGCATGGCATGACTTACACAGTTAGACCTGTTAGATGAAAAGAGATAGAAAGCCTATGCTCATCTAGTTGCATTCCAGAATCACCTCAAAAGGAGTTATAACAAAAAGCTCCATCCTCGACAGTTCTAGGTCGGCGACATGGTCCTAAAAGAAAATCAAAAGATCCAAGCACATAGAGAAAAGAAAGGCAAGTTCAAACCTACTTGGTTGGGCCCCTATGTTGTCACAATATGCTTTAGCTCTAGAGCCTATCAGCTATCTACACCAATAGGTGAGCCTTTGAATGATCCAACCAACATCATACATTTGAAGAGGTTCTATGCCTGAACTAGATCCCACATATTCAAAAAATCAAAAAAGCTAAAAAAAAGAAAAGAAAAATAATCATCCAATGGTGAAAACTTGGCAATTCAAGTGCCTTGGACAAGTATGTTGGTGAAAACCTAGCAAACAAGTGCCATACATAGTGGATCGAGTCATTATCTATCAAATTCCCATCCCCCTCTATCCCTAACACCCAATCCTTTTTCTACCATCCAATCCACACCACCACCCCCTAGCATTCATCTTTTTAATCCTCAAGAAAATTTGCAATCATTCCTGCATATACATTGTACATATCTTGTACTATATCCTATATAGTGTGATCTTCCTGTCCCCAACCTTGAGCTTCTGTACATATCCATTGTAAATCTTTCCCCGTCCATTGTACATATCATCTCATCTTGTTGTACATACCCTTATCATTCCTGTAGTAGCATTTGATCATAAATCTTTTCCCACTCAGCCTTGTACTTCAGCAACATTAATTATCAAGTATTATTGATCCTAGCAGTTATCCTCGACTCATCATTTGCCAATGAACAAAAACACTCATTCTCTCATCAATCAGCGGGTCCTTGAGGATGTATCCTTCCTCCTGTCAGACCTAATCTTCCACCAATAACACTAGGTCCGTGTCGATGTATCCTTCCACATGTTTAGACCAATCTTCCCACCATCAATCAATCTCTCTCCTTAGCAAAGGATATCTTTTGGAGTTATCAATTTGGTCTTGAATTTTTTCCTTTGGATCTTGGTAATCTTTTATGGCTTCTCGTTGTTCCTCTACTCAAAGTCACCATGATCCTTTATATCATGGTGCATTGTGAATGATGGTAATCTAGGGCAAGGTCTTTTGATCTTTTGCTTCTACCTATGAGCCATTCGGACATGACCCTTGCACGGTTCACATGTGACCTTCTGGGTTACATGGTGCACTTGGGAAATGTTGTTTGTTTGTGGTTTCTCCAGCATTATTTCCACCATGCTTCCTCTTGGTTTCATGTGTGATGTTGGTACAACCCTAGGTGTCCTTTTAGCATTAGTCCTATGCAACACTGGTGACAAGGCCTTGTGATCCTAGTATCCTTGGCAAGTCTCTAATGTTGCTATATAAAACTAGGTTGTGCTTTCTACATTTACACTTGGAGCTCCCCTAATCCCCCTCATCTTGCACCATATAGATTAATCTAGCAACTTGCATCTTCATGTAGCTGCATCCTGCTTTTTGAATTCCATCTCATATTGCATTCATCCATCTTTTCTCTTGGAAGCTTGGTTATCTATCCCCCCTTCTTCCTTTTCTTTCTCCTCCTGTCTCCTTTCAAGAAAATTCCACAAAGTTTCCTCTTTGCATTATTTTCTCAAGGGTGCACAACCCCTTATTCCTCTAAATTCTAGCCTGAGACATCTTATTTTCTTGTCTTTGATGCCACGCCACTTGAGGCATCACATCAAAGAGGGGCAAAATATAGACACCTAAAAATCTATTAGAAAATAAAAATATTTTTAATTTTTAAAAACCTCTAATGATATCATCATTAATTAATTAATTAATTAATTTATTTATTTATTTATTTTTATGCCATTAAATCCTCCTATTTTAATTAAACATCTTTAATTAAAGAATCCCTTCCAAAAATGTTTAAATCTCATTTAAATATTATTCCCCCATTTATTAATTATTAATTGATAAATTGACCAAAAATCTTTTAAATAAATAAAATATTTATTTAAATCCTAAAACCTTGAAAATATCCTAGAAACCCCTAACCTCTTCTAGAATTTCCTAATCTCACTTTAATCTTAATTAAAAAGTGATTCCTACATTTCTTAAGCCTAAACCCTCAACCTTTGACTTTGGGTCAAAACCCCTCATAAATACTTCTTACATCCTCATTACTGACTCTTACAAGTCATTAATGAAGCCCATGTCTCCTCTTACCCTTTGGTCTCCCTTGCACACTTCCCTAGTGTTGCTCACACATGTGTGAGCAACCTTGACCATGATAATCTTTCCTATTTATTAAATTCATTTGATAAATAAATTCCTCAACCAACTTCTTTTAATAAATTTAACATTTATTTAAATCTTAAAATCCTAGATATTCTCTAGAAAACCTTAGAACCTCTAGACTCTTCTAGAAAATCCTAAATCTGACCTTTGAGCCATTCAACCTTTGAAAGTCAATCCTTATCTGTTTAACTCAACCCTTAACCAAACCTCAAACTCTACCCCAAACCTTAACCCAAGTCCTTCCTCAAATCATATAAATACCCTCTTCTTCCAAGAGCAATTCACCAATTCACATAATCATACTAAGTAGAGTTATAATGTTAGATTCTTGCTAGATCATAAGCTTTTTAGTATATTTGTTAGATTTCATGTTTTTTTTCTAAATCATCATAGAATAGCTTAATGGAATGAATCTTAGTTTCATTTATGCTTTTCTAATCATTTCTGCATCATACCAAATCATCGCTAGAATGCATTAGAAACAAGTTCCAAGTGCTTCGAGAGAACACCCACATCCCTCATAATCAGAGAAAATCAAACAATGCTTGAAGCATTCCTTTTGGCTCAATATGAGGTGACTTGGTTTTTTGTGTTTATGCTTTGAATTGATATAATTTTTAGATTAGTTTAACGTTTGCTTGTTTACACCTTTCAAGACAAATACAGATTAAATCGTTGTCCACAGTTTCTTATTCTATAATAATTAAGAACTATAATTAACATTTGTACTCTCTCCCACTAGATTAGTGTTACAAGGCTTTCTCTACAAATTTGCTTCTTTTAAGGACCAACTTATATTTCTATCATAGATATCATTTATATTTTTTGAACAATTTATTGCTTTATCCAGAGGACTTTTAGGGTAAAAGCTATTTACTTAAAATAGTTTAGATTTGTTGCAAACAAATGGACTTGAATTATAATTATTACATTGAATAGCATAATTAGTATTTTTAATGTAGAAAATATCCCACTATAATTCATTTCATAAATCATATAACAAAATAAAATTCTAAAGTGACACAATGAATAATACATATGTATTCAAATAAGTTCAAAAAATATTTATAGTGAGAATATGACAAAAACAATCATGAATTATAAAGAGATTAACTATCCAGCTAGAATGTAATGAACATGTTATAATAAAAAATTAAAAAATATTGAAAATATGACAAAGTAATAGAATAATTAGACTTCATAATATTCACCTTCTATGAATTTTCCTATAGATAGAAAATTTAATTTATATTTTTTATATTATTGATTAATATATTAAATTTGCACAAAAAATTTAAAAATATATATAATAATGAATCAAACAAGTCTCAATTTCTATTTCTATTAAAAAAGTATTCAATTTTGGGGGGACAATTTGCAAATGATAGTTTAGGTTTATTGCAAAAGAACAAACTTGAAATATATAGTTTAAATTACTAAATCCTACACAATTGATTACGATTAATGATAATTATGGACATTAACAAGATTTTTTTTAATAGGCATATAGAAGTATTTGATTTGGTTAATTGTGTCAAATTTAGATAAAAAGTTGCATGATTTACATCATAGACTAGTGTGATAAATTCATACCAAGGGACATATGTTATCATTATGCGTGGACCTTTCTTGTTGCTAGCACAAGTATAATATTTGATCTTCAAAGCTAATTTGTAGCCTATAAGCAAAGAACACTAGTAATATATATCCACGTGGGATATTACTATTTAAAAGGAATCACAAACTTATCAAAGGTTGACATTGGAAAATAAAGTTTGTAGTAGAGAAATATCATGGAATATATATCCATGATTGGTGGGAAATATCAGAAGGAAATATCACAACTCAGATTTTATATGTTGCACAAAATCTGATGTATCTAGAAGTGTTATAGGTAAAAAGAAAACACACTAATTGAAACTTATTAGTTTGTGTCTATGATATGAATAATATTGCATTCATTTTCATTCTAGTTATTTTTTCAACGGTTTAATCAATCATTGTGTAGAAATAAGAATTTTGAGCAATGATTCTATAGTTTATAATTGCTTTTTCTATCTATTAATTCAAAAAAAAGTTTGTTTTTTTTAATTGATTCATATAAGAAATAGTCATCTGTTTATTTATTTTTTGATAAATTGTCACCTTAATAAATGACATGATTTAAATAACATATACAATAGTATGTACATCATACTAAATGTATATTGTTGACTTTAACATTATATTGTCTCTTTGAATGAAAATTTTGATCAAAGACATGCGATTTTTACTGTCCATATTAATAAGTGTGTTTAGTTTTTGGATTCAACTATGTAAGATTTTTTTGGATCAGAATTGTAGATCATACTCCATAATCCATCATCAGAATTAAATAGTTATCTAGAAGAAATTAATATGAACTCTAGACCAAGACAAGTTTAAAAAGGAGGGAAAGTGTGGAAGGGGTTAGAGTACATGGGGTTCAAAGAGGGTGGATAAAGAAGACAAACATAAAGTAAAAAAGAGACACAATAGAGAGTTAAAAAGAAAAATAAATTGAACCCATGAAGAAGACCATGCCTATGCTTTTTCGTTTTACCTTTCACTTTTGCATATTTTTCTTCATTTTTTTAGGCTTGTCTTCTTTTCCTTAGTCTTTCTCTCTCCTTTTGTTCCCATCCTTTATTTACTTCCTCTTCTTTTTTAGTTTTTGTATTTTCTTTATATTATTTTTCTTTAGCTTATATCTTTTTGCTTGTAATCTTTTCTTTTTTTTTCTTATTGTTTTGGTTTGCTTGTTAGTTTATTTTCTTCTTGTTTTGCATGTTTGTCTATTTATATTGGCATGCTTTGTGAGTTGTTGTCACAAAAGTATGCACCTTAATTTAAGTGATGATTAATGACCTAAACAATCTTGTGATACATTAAAGCAATCTCTCAAGTGTCAAACTTGACTCATGAGATTTAATCTATGGAGAAGGCCAACTTCCTTTACAATCAGGATACATCTAAACTAAAGACTTGAGGAAAAAAGGGGAGAAAGATTGCATAAAATGAAATGTGGTGTTTTGATTTTCTCCTTGCCTATGGCTACACTTCAATTCAATAAAACCATAAAACTACACTATTCAAACATTTAATCAACCTAACAATAATTATGAAGGTAGAAACTAAATTCAAACCTATAAGTGAAAAATTCATTCACTAAATAAGTTTGATCAATCACATATTACACAACATAAAAAGCCTAAGATGATGAAATGCATACAAATATGGAGGTAGAAGCACTAAACATTTGAGATTCAGAATAGGTAAAAAATCATTTCATTAAATTTAGACAAGGTAAAAATATAATTACAAAACAAGAAATCTCTTCTATTGGACTAAGGAGAAGATCTTTTCCAAAATGTACAAGATTTCCTTATAAAGAGAAGACATAACTCTGAATGAGACACTATAGTTATACCCTAACCAAGGTTAGGTCACAAGAGAAGGGAAGATCAGATCAAAATATCTAATCTACAAGTCGATATCAGTTATGAAGGAATGATCAAAACAATCAAAGTAAATGTTCCTCCAATAAAGAATGTCTTATGTAGTTGCAAGCAACATAGAATTAACTTTGGGACCAATAGTATTCATATATGTACTCTAATGGCATGTGCAAATTGCCTCAAGCCCTCTGCAACCTCAAATTTTGATGAAGGGTGCTACCCTTAATACCACAAACACATAACAGAAACAAAGAAACAACAACAATTTGCAAGAATAGAAAGTGGGCTTCTTATTATCTCCACAAATGTGGAATTACAAATTTCAGAATTACAATATGCAAAGCCACATGGGAATTTTCCCTTACAATATTTTGTAGGACAAAGCCTCAAATCATTACCCAGATCTACACAGAGCTGGCCTAGACAACACTATGGGCCTTCCTTATATAGACAATTTCCACCGCCCGAGAAGGTTTTAGAAATTTAGCCCTTAAGGCTGACTATCCCAAGAATTATTTATTTTTCATGATTATTACATTAGGGTCAGCTCAAAATAATAATAAAATATATTTTTAGGTACTCCAACTTCTAGAGGCCATAACTTTCTAACTACAGCTCCATTTTTCTATTATAACCACTTTTCAGAAATGATAGGATCTAATGGTTGATCGCAATTCGAAGCCTCTAAGGCCTTCAAAATTGAGCTCAAAGATTTTGTACCCAAAAACCTAAATAAATTCACCAATACAAATGATGTGGAAATGAAACCCAATTGGTAGGCTAAGATGAATAAGATGAACATTGATGAAGGGTGCTCCCCTTAATACCACAAACACATAACAAAAATAGAGAAACAACAACAATAATATGCAAGAACAGAAAATTGGCTTCTTATTATCTCCACAAATGTGGAATTATAAATTTTTAGAATTACAATATGCAAAGCCACATGGGCATTCCCTTACAATATTCTATAGGACAAAGCCTCAAATCAATACCCAGATCTACTACCCAGAACTGCCCTAGACAACACTACGGGCCTTCTTTATATAGGCAATTTCCACCGCCCGAGAAGGTTCTAGAAATTTAGCCCTAAGGGCCGACCCAACTTAGAATTATTTTATTTTTTCAATTTATTACATCAAAGTCAGCTCAAGATAACTTCTGAAACCCGAACAAAAATTTTGAAGGAAAATTATTTTCTGCCATTTCAGGTGGCCTAACTTTCAGAGACCATAAGTCATCACCAGTTGACCTGATTGACTATTATAACCCCATTTTGAAAATGTAACGAAGTGCTCTACAGGCTTGACCAATGCAAGGCACCCGTCACCTAATTTTTGACCTCATCTGGGGCCTCTAAAGCCTTCAAAACTAAGTTTGAAGTTTCTGTACCCTGCTGCCAATACCGAAAATCTTCAATATCTTCAAAACTAGACCTGATCTAGCCATGAAACTTTACTGGCAGGCTGATATGACTGAGATGAACCTCCATATGTAAAATCAGACATTCCGAGATCGTAAGACCAACTTACTAAAAATAGCAAGTTTCCATAAATAGCAACTCTACACAAGATAGCCCTTATTGAATACAAAAAATAGAAATATTTTTTTTGGGTGATGCAAGATTTCTCTTACACCCAAGATGCTCCTACATCAGACACCCAGGGTAATTTGAGAAGTGACCCTGTCATGACTTAGGTTTGTAGAGGAAAACCAAGATAGTTAACCTCCTCCTTTGTTAGCCATGATGAATCTTCAACAAGTCATCCTTTCCATTTGACCAAATACTCTTCATATGTCCTGTTCCTTGTGCTTCTGCCAACATAACTATCCAGTATGTCTTCAATCTCCTTGATATCTGAACTAGTTGCTGGAATACTCCACTGTGCTGTTGCAACCTCATCTTCAACACCTCCTTCATGATACTCTGTCAAATCTGAAATGTTAAACACTAGTGAAATATTCAGCTCACTAGGCAATTCTACCTCATATGCATTTCCTGAATCATGCTTCTTCAATATCTTACATGGTCCAAACTTCTTCATTTTCAGCTTGTTATATGTACCAACCAGAAATCGCTCCTTCTGCAAATGAACCATGACTTCATCGCCAACCTGAAATTCCTTATGCCTCCTTTTCTCATCTGCCTTAGCCTTATACTGCACATTCATCTTGGTAATGTACTTCATCACCTCCTCATGGATGTTCTTCAAGTGTTCTGTAAAATCCTCAGCTTCAGCACTACTTATTTCTCCTTTATCTATCTTTCTCAATTCAAATGCATTTCTTGGACTACTTCCATATACAATCTGGAATGGTGATTTACCAGTGCTCCTATTGACAGAATTATTGTATGCAAATTCTACCTGTGGTAAAATCAAATCCCATCCTATTGGCTTATCTCCAACCAAACATCTCAGCAGATTTCCCAAACTTCTATTCACCACCTCTGTCTGTCCATCAGTCTGTGGATGATGTGATGAACTAAACTTCAAATCTGTCTTCAACTTCTTCCACAATGTCCGCCAAAAATATCCAACAAACTTAGTATCTCGATTTGAAACTATGGTCTTTGGCAAACCATGTAGTCTCACCACTTTTCTGAAAAATAATTCTGCTACATGAACAACATCATTAGTCTTCTTGTAGGGAATGAAATGTGTCATCTTTGAAAATCTGTCAACCACCATAAAAATTGAATCATGTCCCCATTGTGTCCTTGGTAAACCAAGAAAAAAGTCCATACTAATATCCTCCCAAGGCTTCTCTGGTATAGACAATGGCTGATACAACCTTGTATTCTACTTCACTCCTTTCACCATCTGACATACTCTGCAACTCTGTACAAAATTTTTCACATCTTGCTACAATTGTGACCAATAATTATTTTCACTAACCAAAGCAAGGGTTTTATCATGACCAAAATGTCCCGCCAATCCTCCACTATGCTTCTTCTTGATGAGATTCTCCCTCATAGAACTTCATGAAATGCACAAATGACTCCCTTTGAATAGCATATCATCCTGGATGATGAAATCCAACCATTTCATCCTGTCTAGAGTAACACATTCTGTACAAGCTTTCCAAGCTTCACCAAAATCAGGATCCTCTAGATACAAATTCTTGAGTTCCTTGAACCCAACCACCTCAATCTGCATCTCTTTCAGCAATAGTTTCCTTCTACTAAGAGCATTTGCAACCCTGTTAGAATTTCCACTTCTGTGTTTTAAAACAAATGTATAACTCTGCAAAAACTCAACCTATTTCAAATGCCTTTGATTCAAATTTCCTTGACTATTCAAATATTGTAAAGCTTGATGATCAGTATACAAAAAAAACTCCTTAGGAAGCAGATAATGTCTCCACTTCTTTATTGCCTGAACTATAGCATAAAATTCTTGATCATAAATAGAATATTTTCTCTTGGCATCATTTAACATCTCACTGAAATAAGCAACAAGTTTACCTTCTTGGCTCATAACAGCTCCTATTGCAGTACCACTAGCATCACAATCTACTTGAAACACCTTATTAAAATCTGGAAGTGCTAAAATAGGTTGTTCTGTAACTTTTTGTTTCAACAATTGAAAGCTCTTTTCTACCCCATTAGTCCACTTAAACTCTTTTCTATCCCCTCTCATTGTTTCAATCAAGGGTCCACAAATACTGCTAAAATTTTTGATAAACTTTTTGTAAAAGCTAGCCAAACCATGAAAAGATCTTACCTCAGTAGCACTCCTTGGAGTAGGCCATTCAAGGATAGCCTGTACCTTCTTTGGGTCTATTTTTAGACCTTCTGCTGAAACTACAAATCCCAAATACACTAACTCTTTCTTCACAAAACTGCACTTCTTCAAATTAATCAACAATTTCTCATCTCTCAACTTCTCAAACACCATACGAATTTGCATCATATGTTCCTCCAATATCTTGCTAAAGATAAAATATCTCATCTAGGTAAACAATGACAAACTTACCCAGAAATTCTTTCAGAACCTCGTTCATGAGCCGCATGAAAGTGCTCAGTGCATTGGTTAGCCCAAAAGGCATGACTAACCACTCATACAGTCATTCCTTTGTCTTGAAGGTAGTCTTCCATTCATCTCCTTCTCTGATCTGAATCTGGTGATATCCACTCTTCAGATCTATCTTTGAGAAATACACAGCTCCACTCAAACAATCCATAATATCATCCATTCATGGCAATGGAACCTTATACTTGATTGTGATCTTATTTATTGCTCTGGAATCTGTACACATCCTCTACTCTCCATTCTTCTTTGGTGCTAATACCACTAGTACAGCATAGGAACTCAGACTCTCTCGAATCAACCCCTTCTGCAATAACTCATGTACTTGTCTGTTCAACTCTTCACTTTCTACTGGTGTCATTCTATGTGCTTCCTTGTTTGGCAAACTGGCTCCTAGAATCAAATCCATCTGATGACTGATCTTCTTTACCAGTGGTAATCCATCAGGTACATTATCAGATACAATATCCTGAAACTCATTCAACAAGTCTGCAACCTCTACAGGTACATCCTCTACTTCTTCTTTACCAACTTTTAGAATTAAAGCAAAACACACATGCTCATGCCTCATACCATCTAAGAATTTTCTTCCATCAACAAATTTTATTCTTGCATTACCACATACCTTTTCTTTGGTCTCCTTCAATGGCTTTAGCTTATGTCACACTCCATCCTTTGTCAGGGAATAGGTATTCTCACGATCATCGTGTACAACACATCTGTCAAACTGTCATGGTCTACCCAACAAAATATGACATGCATCTATAAAGATGATATCACATAGTACCTCATCTTGGTACCCGCTGATCTTGAACTTTACCAATTACTGTTCACTGACCATGACCTTGTGGTCATCCTGCACCCAGGCAATCCGATATGGATGTGGGTTTTTCTATCTCTTGAGCTTCAACTTTGTCACCATCTCTTCTGACACTAAATTGTCAGTGCTTCCACTATCGATAATCACATCACAAAATTTACCCTCACACTTGCATCTAGTGCAAAACAAGCTCCTCCTTTGTTCAGGTTCATTCTCACCACTCAGCAAGACTCTTCTGTTAATTAGCGTTTCTTCTCTTTCAACATCTTCAGAATTTGATGATCTAGCATATTCATCTACATGTGCAACTCTAGCCTAGCCTTCATTTCTTCTGTCTATTCTACCTTGGCGCTGAGGACATTCAAATGCCCTATGACCTTCTTCTCCATAGTGAAAACATGTTCCACGGAAGCCTCCTCTTCCAGATCCTTGTCCTCTTCCTCTTCCTCTCTGATCTCTATTACTCTGATTCTGGAAATGATTGGAATTATTTCCTCTCTGATTCTGACTGCTACTAGCCTCATCCTTCTTTTTCGGATCTTCATTTCAGCCACCATATGACCGTCCACCAGATCTTCCACCACGACCTCTTCCATTTTGTCTGCTCTCAAACGTCTTGTTCAGCTTTTCCTCTACTTTTAGGGCAAACTGGTATGCCTCCTCAATACTATTCATTCGAACCAGATTCAACTCCTCCTGAATGCTTGGCCTTAACCCATTAAGGTATCAGGCAACTTTCTCCTTATCAGCTTCTGCATGGCTTGTTCTGATGAGGAGTTGATAGAACTCCTTTGTATATTCCTTAACAGATCTTCCTGCTTGCTTCAAACTTTGCATTTTCTTTAGTAGGTCAAGCTCATAATCAATAGGAATGAACTATTGCTTCAATTTATCCACCATCTGATCCCATCTTGTGATTTTATCTTTCCCTCTTCTATTTCACTCCAATTAAATTTTTTGCCACCAGATCTTTGCATGACCTTTCAATCTGGCCTTCGCAAATTTGACCCTATCAGGATCCTCAACATCTTCATACTCAAAATATTTTTCACATTCATTGATCCAGTCGATCAATTCCTCTGGGTTAAGATTTCTAGAAAATGTAGGAACCTCAATCTTAGGTCTTTTCCCAATCTTGGAAATTGTCCGAAAAAGTCTTTCTTCCTCCTGGTTCACAATTTCAGCTTCTCCTTCTTGATATTCTTCTTCGGCTTCATCCTCACTTTTGTCTCTGACATTAAGATTCATTCCTCTACGAATCTCTTCTTGCAATGCTTACACTTGTCTCTGCAACTCTCTAACCTTAGGTGTCACAACACCAGCTCTTCCGTCACGTTCTCTTTGTGGAGGCATTTTCGCGATGCACGCTGAAACCCTAACCACGGTCCTGGTGTAAATTGCCTCATAGTCGGCGATCTATTTACACACTCAAGAACTCATGCTCTGATACCACTTGATGAAGGGTGCTCCCCTTAATACCACAAACACATAATAGAAATAGAGAAACAACAACAATAATATGCAAGAACAGAAAATTGGCTTCTTATTATCTCCACAAATGTGAAATTATAAATTTTTAGAATTACAATATGCAATCCACATGGGCATTCCCTTACAATATTCTGTAGGACAAAGCCTCGAATCAATACCCAGATCTACTACCCAGAACTACCCTAGACAACACTACGGGCCTTCTTTATATAGGCAATATCCATTGCCCGAGAAGGTTCTAGAAATTTAGCCCTAAGGGCCGACCCAACTTAGAATTATTTTATTTTTTCAATTTATTACATCAAAGTCGGCTCAAAATAACTTTTGAAACCCGAACAAAAATTTTGAAGAAAAATTATTTTCTACCATTTCAGGTGGCCTGACTTCCGGAGACCATAAGTCATCACCAGTTGACCCGATTGACTATTATAACCCCATTTCGGAAATTCTATGAAGCGCTCTATAGGCTTGACCAACGCAAAGTGCTTGTCACCTAATTTTTTGACCTCATTTGGGGCCTCTAAAGCCTTCAAAACTAAGTTTGAAGTTTCTGTACCCTGCTGCCAATACCGAAAATCTTCAATATCTTCAAAACTAGACCTGATCTAGCCATGAAACTTTACTGGCAGGCTGATATGACTGAGATGAACCTCCATATGTAAAATCAGACATTTCGAGATCATAAGACCAACTTACTAAAAATAGCAAGTTTCCATAAATAGCAACTCTACATAAGATAGCCCTTATTGAATACAAAAAATAGAAATATTTTTTTTGGGTGATGCAAGATTGCTATTACACCCAAGATGCTCCTGCATCAAACATCCACCTATGAAATTAGAACATTTCGAGCTCATATGACCAACTTACTAAAAATAGGAAGTTTCCACAAATAGGAGCTCTGCACAAGATAGCCCTTATTGAAAAGAAGCTAGAAATATTTTTGGGTGATGCAAGATTGCTCTTACACCCAGGATGCTCATGCATCAGACACTCAGGGTAATTTAAGAGTGGCCCTGTCACGTCTGAGGTGTGTAGAGAAAAACCAAGATAGTTAACCTCCTCTCTTGTCAGCCTTGATGAATCTTCAACAGGTTGTCCTTTCCATTTAACTAGATATTCTTCATATGTCTTGTTCCTTGTGGTTCTGCCAACATAACTATCCAATATATCCTCAATCTCCTTAGTAGCTGAAGTAGTTTCTTTAATACTCCACTGTGCTTTTGTGATCTCATCTTCAACACCCCCTTCATGATACTTTGTCAGATCTAAAATCTTAAATACTAGTGAAATATCATCTTAGTAGGCAATTTTACTTCATAAGCATTTCCTGAATCATGCTTCTTTAGTATCTTACACAGCTTAAACTTCTTCATTTTCAACTTGTTGTATGTACCAACTGGAAACCACTGCTTCTGCAAATTCTACATGTGGTAAAATCAAATCCCATACTGTTGTCTTATCTCCAACCAAACATCTCAAAAAATTTCCTAAACTCTTATTCACCACCTCTATCTATCCATCAGTTTGTGGATGATGTGATGAACTAAACTTAAAATCTATCTTTAACTTCTTCCACAATGTGCGCCAAAAATATCCAACAAACTTAGTGTCTCAATCTAAAACTATACTCTTCGGCAAACCATGTAGTCTCATCACTTCTTTGAAAAATAATTTTGCTACATGAACAACATCATTAGTCTTCTTGTAAGGAATAAAATGTGTCATCTTTAAAAATTTGTCAAGTACCACAAAAATTAAATCATGTCCCTATTGAGTCCTCGACAAACCAAGAACAAAGTCCATACTAATATCCTCCTAAGGATTCTCTGGTATAGTTAATGGTTGATACAACCCTGTATTCTGCTTTGCTCCTTTTTTCATTTGACATACTCTACAACTCTATACAAAATTCTTGACATTTTTCTGCAACTGTGGCTAGTAATAATTCTCACTAACTAAAGCAAGAGTTTTATCTTAGCCAAAATGTCTAGCAAATCCTCTGCTATGCTTCTCCTTGATTAGATTCTCCCTCATAGAACTTTATGAAATGCACAGCTGACTCCCTCTAAATAGGATATCATCCTGGATGATGAAATCCAACCACCACATTTTGTCTAGAGTAACAAGTTCTATGAAATCTTTCCAAGCTTCACCAAAATCAAGTTCCTCTAGATACAAATTCTTGAGTTCCTTGAACCCAACCACCTTAATCTGCATCTTTGTCAGCAATAGTTTCCTTCTGCTAAGCGCATATGCAACCCTGTTAGACTTTTCACTCCTGTGTTTCAAAATGAATGTATAACTCTGAAAAAACTCAACCCATTTCAAATGCCTTTGATCAACTTTCCTTAACTATTTAAATATTGAAAATCTTAATGATCAGTATACAAAACAAACTCCATAGGAAGAAGATAGTGTCTCCACTTTTTCAATGCTTCAACTATAGCATAAAATTCCTGATCATAAACATAATATTTTCTCTTGGCATCATTTAACTTCTCACTAAAATAAGCAATAGGTCTACCTTCTTGGCTCATAACAGCTCCTATTTTAGTACCACTAGCATCAGAGTCTACTTGAAACACCTTATTAAAATTTGGAAGTGCTAAAATAAGTTGTTCTATAACTTTTTGTTTCAATAGTTTAAAACTCTTATCTGCCCCAGTAGTCCACTTAAACTCTTTCCTATCTCCCCTCATTGTTTCAGTCAAGGGTCCACAAATACTGCTAAAACTTTTGATAAAATTTTTGTAAAAGCTAGCCAAACCATGAAAATATCTTACCTCAGTAGCACTCCTTGGAGTAGGCCATTCAAGGATAGCCTCCACTTTCTCTGGGTCTATTTTTAGACCTTCTTTTGAAACTAAAAATCTGAGATACACTAACTCCTTCACAAAAATGTACTTTTTCAAATTAATAAACAATTTCTCTTCCCTTAACTTCTCAAACATCATATGAATATGCATCATATGCTCCTCCAATGTCTTACCAAAGATCAAAATATCATCTAGGTAAACAATGAAAAACTTACCTAAAAATTATTTCAGAACTTTGTTCATGAGTCGTATGAAAGTGCTTGGTGCATTGGTTAGCCCAAAAGGCATGACTAACCACTCATATAGTCATTCCTTTTTCTTGAAAGAAGTCTTCCATTCATCTCCTTCTCTAATCCGAATCTAATGGTATCCACTATTCAAATATATCTTTGAGAAATACACAGCTCTGTTCAAATAGTCCATAATATCATCCATGGCAATGGAAACCTATACTTGATTGTGATCTTGTTTATTTCTCTAAAATCTGTACACATCCTTCATTCTCCATTCTTCTTTAGTGCTAATACTATTGGTACAACACATGGACTCAATCTCTCCTGAATCAAACCCTTATGTAATAATTCATGTACTTGTCTGTTCATTTCTTCACTTTCTGCTAGTGTCATTTTGTGTGCTACCTTATTTGGAAAATTGGCTCTTGGAATCAATTACATCTGATGAATGATCTTCCTTACTGGTGGTAATCCATCAGGAACATTATTAGATACAATATCCTGAAACTCATTCAACAAATCTGCAACGTCTACTGGTACATCTTCTATTTCCTCTTTACTAGCTTTTGGAATTAAAACAAAACACATATGCTCATGCCTCATACCCTCTAAAAATTTTCTTCCATCAACAAAACTTATTCTTGCATTACCACATACCTTTTCTTTTGTGTCCTTCAATGGATTTAGCTTATGTTACACTCCATCCTTTGTCAGGGAATAGGTATTCACATGACCATCATGTACAACACGTCTGTCAAACTGTCATGATCTACCCAATAACATATGACATGCATCCATAAGTATGATATCACATAGTACCTCATCATGGTATCCACCAATCTTGAACTTTACTAGACACTGTTCACTAACCATGATCTTGTGGTCATCCTGCACCTAGGAAATCCAATATGGATGTGGGTGTTTTTGTCTCTTGAGCTTCAACTTTGTGACCATCTCTTCTGATACCAAATTGTCATTGCTTCCACTATCAATAATCACATCACAAAACTCATCCTCACACTTGCACCTAGTGTGAAACAAGCTCCTCCTTTGCTCAAGATCATTCTCACCACTTAGCAGGACTCTTCTATTAATTAGTTTTTCTCCTCTTTCAATATCTTCAAAATGTGATGATCTAGCATCTCCATATATATGTGCAAATCTAGCCTATCCTTCAATTCTCCTATCTATCCTTCCTTGGCATTGAGGACATTCATATGCCCTATGACCTTCTTCTCCATAGTGAAAACATGTTCTATGGAAGCCTCCTCTTCCTGATCCTTGTCCTCTTCCTCTTCCTCTCTGGTCTCTATTATTTTGATCATGGAAATGATTGAAATTATTTCCTCTTTTATTTTGACTGCTACTGGCCTCATCCTTATTTTTCGGATCTTCATTCTAGCCTCCATATGACTGTCTACTAGATCTTCCACTATGACCTCTTCCACTTTGTCTTCTCTCAAACTTCTTGTTCAAATTTTCCTCTACTTTTAGGAAAAACTGGTATACCTCTTCAATATTATTCATTCGAACCAAATTCAACTTCTCTTGAATACTTGGCCTTAACCCATTAAAGCAGCAGGCAACTTTCTCCTTATCAGCTTCTGCATGGCCTGTTCTAATGAGGATTTGATAGAACTCCTCTGTATACTCTTGAACAGATCTTCATTCTTGCTTCAAACCTTGCATTTTCTTTAGTAGATCAAGATCATAATCAACAAGAATGAACTGTCGCTTCAATTTATCCACCATCTGATCCCATCTTGTGATTTTATCCTTTTCTCTTCTATTTCACTCTAATTGAATCTCTTGCCACCAGATCTTCACATGAACCTTTAGTTTGGCTTTCGCAAACTTGACTTGATCAAGATCCGCGATATCTTCATACTCAAAATATTCTTCTAATCCATTGATCTAGTCGATCAACTCCTCTAGCTTAAAATTTCCTGAAAATGCAGGAACCTCAATCTTAGGTCTTTTCCCGATCTTGGAAATGGCCTGAAAAAAGCCTTTCTTCCTCTTGGTTCAAAAATTTTCCTTCTCCTTCTTGATCAAAATTTCCTTCTTCTTTGGCTTCATCCTCGCTTTCATCTTTGACTATAAGATTCATTCCTCTATGAATTTCTTCTTGCAATGCTTGCACCTATCTCTAAAGTGCTCTAACCTCAGGGGTCACACCACCAACTCTTCTGCCATGTTCCCTTCGTGGATGCATTTTTGTGCTTTATCATTGAAACCCTAAACCACAGTCCTAGTGCAAACTACCTCACAGTCAGTGATCTGTTTACACACTCAGGAACTCTTGCTCTAATACTACTTGATGAAGGGTGCTCCCCTTAATTCCACAAATACATAACAGAAATAGAGAACAACAACAATTTGCAAGAACAAAAAATGTGCTTCTTATTATCTCCACAAATGTGGAATTACAAATTTCAAAATTACAATATGCAAAGCCACATGGGCATTTTCCCTTACAATATTTTGTAGGACAAAGCCTTGAATCATTACCCAAATCTACCTAGAACTACCCTAGACTACACTATGGGCCTTCCTTATATAAACAATTTTCACTGCCCGAGAAGGTTCCAGAAATTTATTCCTTAACGCCGACTATCCCAAGAATTATTTATTTTTCCTAATTATTACATTAGGGTCGACTCAAAATAACTACAAAATATGTTTTTAGGTACCCCAACTTCTAGAGGCCATAACTTTCTAATCATAGTTGTGTTTTTCTATTATAACCACTTTTTGAAAATGGCAGGACTTGATCTACAGTGCCTAACACTCGCAAGATCTAGTTAGTCGGGGGTCGATTGTGATCCGGAGCCTCTAAGGCCTTCAAAATTGAGCTAAATTTTTTTTTACCCAAAAACCTCAATAAATTCATTAGTACATATGATGTGGTAATGAAACTCAATTGGTAGGCTGATATGACTAAGATGAACCTCCACTTGTGAAATCAGAACATTTTGAGCTCATATGGCCAACTTACTAAAAATAGTAAGTTTCCACAAATAGCAGCTATGCACAAGATAGCCCTTTATTGAAAAGAAACCAGAAATATTTTTTGGGATGCAAGATTGCTCTTACACCCAGGATGCTCTTGCATCAAATTTGTTAATGAACTCATCTGTATAAGGATGACCAATAAATATCTCTACACAAAACCCTAGCCACCATCACCCTGATGGCATGAATAACAACTTCTCAAGACCCCTCAAAATTAAATGAGCATGACTAAAGAAAAAATATTAGATGAATCCTTCTACATTTGAAAACATATTCCATGCTTAGGTGGCTTGCCACAAATTTCCACCACATGGTCAAACAAATTGACCAAGCAAGTCCCTATTGAAAATGAGGTGGAAACCCCTACATTTTATTCCTTTCATAACTATTTGGGCCCCATTGATGGTGTGGAAACACCTTGCTAAACTGCATAAGAGGTAGGCCCTACCACCTCAACTCACGTTGCTAAATCATAAGAAGTATTGTTTATTTCAAAACAATGCTTTTAAAATAGGAAACTCTTTTCTTTCATTAGCCCCACCACCTCCATGTGGCCTCCCTTTACTATATCTACATCTGATGTGGGCCTTGTAGGGACACATTTCCCTTTGTTGCTGAACTTCAAATGATCCTAATGTGGACCTCAACACCCTTATCACCAACTTCTTTTTGTTAAATTAGAAAGTATAAATTTCTATTCAATTAAATAATTATAAAATGGCTACTTATCGCCAATTCACAAAAAAGAAAAATATCTTTAAATGTGTCTTTGTGAAATGGTGATAAGTCACCATTTCAAAAAAGTGCAAAGTTCACTTGAAATGATCTTTGTGAATTGGTGATACATCACCAATTCACAAAGATGCATAATTTTGTTTAATTAAATGTTGCAAAATGGCAATGAGCTATTTGCATTGCTAAGTTGGTAAAATGGAAAGGGGGGTCGATTGCTCCATGTTTGAATGAGACATTAGGCAATCACTTTTAATTGATTTGACTAGTCCAAGCTGGTCAACTAAAAATTAAAATTAAGTGACATTTTATAAACCAAAATGGTTTATAAGGGGCCCAAATCTGATTTTTGACATTTCCAACAACCGCAAATCAACTGTAGATAAAACTTGTGATTTGATACCTTTGATATATGATGTTGAGAAAAAAAATCAATATTTATGGTGACTTGGGGGATATTAGCCTACTAGAATGCATAGATTAGTATCCTTAAATAAAAACTGTTGGGGATGGAGTCTTTATAAAACTTGCAACTTCTCTTCTCTGTAATTAAACAAAACTCAAAAAATTGCCACTTCCAAGAAATAGTTGTACTCGTACACTTATAGGAAAATAGTGTTAGAAAGTAAAGAACCCCAAGATAACTGAGAGGGGGGGGTGAATCAGTTATCTGATAATTTAACCATTCAACTACTTTAAACAATATAGTTAATGTACTAATCAACCATAGAAAGATAACCATACACAATTGCACAATAACACAAGATATGTTGACTAGGGAACCTCTTGAAAAGAGTAAACCCCGGTGGGAATGATGCCCACAAAATGATGCACTAATATGAAAGTTCCTTGTTAGAGGATGGACCCTGTTAGGAGTCTTATGAAATACATTCAGTACATATAAATCCCTGTTAGGAGATTTTGAATCCTTGTTAAAAGATTCTAACCTGGTTAAGAGTTTATGGAAGACAGAAGGACCCACTGCCCAAACAGCTTCAAGGCAAGATCTTTGAACCCACTGTCCAAAAGATCTTAGAATTATTCAATAGAATAATATGAAATATATTACCTCCTTCACACTGTGCCAAAACCGCACTCTCTACTACACAAGATCACAATTCCAGATCACTGTACTCACAAGTCTTCCTTCATCACTGAATTAGCTCTTTTCTTCACTTCATGCATATATTCACATCTCAACCTTCATAGTACATATTGCAACAAGGAAAAAATTTCTTCTTATATACCAAACTCAAATAATTACAAATGAGTCGTCCTTAATTACAAAATAATAAATTCTACATGCTACACACAAAATTTCACATAAAACTGTCAGCTTCCAGATACTGTAACTTTCTCCAAACATATCTTCAAAGTTTGCACTATGAACCACATCATCATTAATGAGTCTCCAACATCCCTTTAAATGCACAAAATTAGATTCCATCCCAGCTAAGAGATATCCTCCGATTTCTAAAAATCGCTTCACAGAAACACTATCTAAACACTGTGTTAGAAATAGGAAATACTGAGAGGGGGGGGGGGGGGGGGGTGAATCAGTATTTCACAAAAATTTTCTTTTGCCCACTTATGGATATAAAAGATTAATTTAGTGCATACAAAGATTATCAAGCTGATTAACAAATATAGCAGTAAATACAAAGAACTCATAACACATCATATGTTCTTGAGGAAACCCTGGCCAAGGGAAAACCCCGGTGGGGATGGTACCCACAAAGATCACTAATCAAAAGTATCCTGTTAGGGATATTGGACCCTGTTAGAAGTCAATTTACAATATATAGTAGATCTATCCTGGTTAAAGGACTTTAGGCCTTGTTAGAAGCCTTAACCCTGTTAGGAGTTAGATTACAAAACTTGATCACCAGCTGAGCTCACTACCCAAACAGGTAATACAAAATGTTTCTGACTGTAATATGGTACTGCTTACAACTTTGCATCAATAGCTTTTTCTACTATCACAATATACAACTATCGCAAGTTATCTTTTCTTTTTCTTTTACATATCACACTTGTATATTTCATTACATTTCAAGTATGCCTAATATATGAGTTATTAAAGATAATAACTTTACATGGTCAGCTTCCAAAATCTTTATCCAAGAGTAAACATTTAGGATGTTATCCCTTCATAATGTTAAGTCATTACTTTGACAAGCAAAAATAATCCCTTAACTCTTTCGATAATACTGTCTCCAAAACTGTTCTATCTGCAAAAACTATCTTCGGTAAACTTCAAATAAATTTGTCTGTACTACTCCAAACTTTATGCGCACTGAGATGGGGTATCATTATACTCTATAGAAGCTTTAGTTAACTATGCAAACAAAAAAATTACTCCAGTGGACGTCGCCAACTAAATCTTTATCGGGTGCTCTGTCAGGATCACTGTATCCATACTTAGACAATTTCTTTCTTCAACTTGCCATACTTGCATTCCAGATTCTACACTCTCAATAGAGATCATATGTTTCCATAATGACAACATCTATGCATCCACATTAGCCAAATTGCCAAAAATCTCCCCCTTTGTCATTGGTGGCAACATATGGGAAAATTGGCCAAGTGTGCAAACAAAACTTCAAAAACACAATATGTATACAATATCATACTCCATAGAATAGCTCCCCCTATGAGTATCCTTCCTCAACATATATTCAATTTTTTGCTATCTCTCCCCCTTTGACAACAATGACAAAGATAGGGTGTACAAAAATTTCAAAAACTTTATACCTTATTATCAGTTATTGCAAAGCCGGTAGGCTTGCAACACAATCACCAAACTCTAAGTTCCAAGATTCAAAATCTTTCTCCCATATCTTCCTGATGGATTTAGCAACATTGAGTAGAGTACTCAATCTGTATGCTACTGTCTGACAAGCTTGCAGGGAATTGAAGCTAAACTTCTGAAATGATGTCTTTGCTAAAAGACACTGCTCAATTTGATCTTCAACAATTGATATCTTGATTGAGATATGCTCTCTCAAGATGTTAATCCTGATCATCTTTCTATTCTTCTCCTTTGCTAACATTCTGATTTCATCTTTCAATTTGCTTATGCTCTTCTCTACAGAACTTATCTCGACATTAGGGCTTGTCAAGGTGTTTGTCTCAGCTGTAATAGCATCTAGCTTCTCTCTGATCTTCTTATCATCTTCAACTGTTAGGATTTCTGATTTAGTGCATTGTATGTACAAATTCTTTCATGTCTCAAAATGTCTCCTCAAATTCTTTATGCATACATCTAAACTACCAATATCATTTTGAATATTTACACTTAAGGTTTGTTGCATTTCTTCTTCAAAGTCTTCCTAAACTTTTATCTTAGCAATATCCTTCAAGTTAGAAAATTCAGAGTCAAAAGAATTCATTACCATTTTAGCTTTCTCAAGTGGATCCGATTCAGATACCTTAGTGCTGATCACACTCTCAAGTTTCTCTATCAAAACTCTAACTTTTCTTTCAAGGTCTTTCACCTTCTTATTCTTTCCAATAATTTTATTCAGAGATGTGATGAACTCAAGCTAATCATCATCTTCAACTTCTTTTCCAAGGTCTTCAAACATTGAACCAATATGCCTCTTCTTACTATCAGGTGCACTAGGGGTAGTGACCTCTGTCAAAATTTGTTTGCCTTTAACTGACTGCTTTGCTGGAACTGATTCTGATAAAGTTAGTGCTTCCTTTGCCTTTGTATTCTTCTCTGATTTTTTGACCTTTTCTTGCTCTCCCAAAGCCAAATTGTCAATAATTTTTCCTAGATCATGAAATACTGCATCATCTGATTCTAGAGTCACTTTGGTGCCTTCAATATCCATTTATTCTTTGCCAATATTGATATGTGAAGAAGATGGAACTTCTTCAATACCAACTTCCTCTGCATGCGGTTCCTTTGATTGCTTTTGCTGAGGGTCTGATTCAACATGCTTTTCTACAACTATATCTGCAAGAACTTGCATTACTACTTGCTCTGTCTCTTTCTGTACTTCCTCCTTTTTGCCTCCCATGATAAGGATTGTTCTTCTCTTAGTTCTCAATAAAGTTCCAAGAGGCTTCAAGAATCTCTTCAAATGATCTTCATCCTTAACTTCACAGAATTGTCTGATTACATGTTCTCTCATCTTTATGTCCTCTTCTTGTGCTCTCTATTTTCTATTCACAAGTCTATTATACAAATCTTCTGGGATCTTACCATGAATAGTGCTAAGTTTCTTATCTGCCACAATCATGTGTGTAACCATTACATTTTCAAAGTTCAATCTGTCAAATGATCCATATAGATCATAGAATTTATTCAACTTAGTGAAGTCTCCATGCTTCAATATATCTTCATTAACTCTTTCAATTCTTGGTTTCCAAGTTTTCTTCTTGATTGAAACTACATCATCATCTTTAATTATTGCTACATTTCTAGGTATAGGTGGTACAACCACTTTCTATCTCTTGTCAGGTCATGTTGCACTCACTTTTACTCTTTTGCTAGGAATAGGAGAAAAAGATTTATCTCCTTCATCTTTTTCAGGTACTTCAACTTTTACCTTTACTACAATAGGATCAATAGGATCTGCACTTGATGTCTCAGGTGAAATTACAAGATTTTCACTTTGTTTCAAGGCTTCTATAGTCTTCTTAGCTATGTCAAACTCATGACTTGACATACCAGATTCTTTCAATATTTTCTTCATAGTAGATTCAACTCTCTTACTAGATTGCTTCTTTTCTCTCAAACTTATTGCAAAGTTGAAATTCTCTTCATAGGTTCCAAACCTATTTGCATGACCATCCAACTAACACTTTAACAATCTATTCACATATCCTACTATTTCTGCTTTAGATATTTCATAGCCAAGAGGGTCTATGAATTCCATTCTAGGCTCAACTGCTTCAATGTAGGTGAAATCAGTGTCAACCATAAAACAAATGTCATCTTTATGCTTTTCAACTAAGGATTAAGGAATCCTTGATTTGTTCTTAACAATATTTTGAAAAGTCTTCAATACAAGCTTCACACTGTCATTAACTTTATCAAAAAGGTGCTTCATGTAGGCTGAGTTTATTCTTTCCATTGTGTTCACATTGTCACTCCAATCAACTGTGTAAGGAAATCTTCTCAAAATATAGAAAAACATATAGGTTATTAGAGATGAAAACCTAAACTGTGTGTACTTAGCCTTCTTAATCTTTTCTAGGTTCTCAAATAACTGAATTTTCAAAATTTCACATAGGTCTACTGGTTTCTTCTGAATACACATAAGATAAGCTACATGAATCATTCCTACAGCCATGTCATCTTCCCTTGAACTACCATAGAATTTAGTTGTTAGGATCTTGCAAAGGTACCTAACATCATCTTGCTTAATCTTACTTATCACAATTCCTCTACCATTATAACTAGATCCAGTGTTGTCTAAAACAATCTTTCTGATGTTCTTTTCATTTAGTGGAATCTCTCCAACTTTTGATAATCCAATAACTTCATGAATTAGGTCGGTAGTTATATCAATAAGTCTATCCTCCATCCAGAATTTCCCATTGTGGATTCTACTTTAAATGATCTTGGTACATTCCTCATCATTGAATTCATACTTCATGGAATATTTGATAATTTCATTATTCTCTAGGTGCCCATAAGCTATTTTAACCGACATGTCTTGATTGTACAATTTCCTGTAATCATCACTAAAATTTGCATCTCCCAAAGTTTCAAACTTGCAACCTAAATATCCTTTAACATTCTCAATGTGCAATACTTCATCTGGTACGGATGATAATGCTAGACTGTCATCAATTTCAGTTGGTTCTACTAGTTCTTTCTTAATCTTTGGTCTATTCTTATCCTTAACATTATGAACCATAGAAATATCCATCTTATCAACTGATTAAAGATTAAAAAAAATACCTCAACTTTGCAAATCTAGGGTTTCGATATGATCGTCGTTGCAACCTGCTTCCAAACTTCTTCAAATCATCCTCAACTTTCTTTTCTTCTTTCAAATCACTTTTCAATCACTTTGTAATCATAATAACTTTGATTTTGACCTTATAACAGTTCACATTAACTCGATTTGACATCCCATTCATTCATTTTACCGCTAAAACCTCAAAAAGCTGATTCTGCAAACCTGCAACCATAAAACTTTCTGTGACCTTGCAAAACACAATATTTTCTTTTGTGCACTTAACCATAGCATTAGTACAACATAATAAACATATATCTAACTACACAAAACTTAACTCATTCAAATTCCTAATTGACACTAATCCTAAGTCCTAAACTACAGAAACTTACATAATTTAAGTACTTAAAGAAGGGTCAGGTAAAGATTCATCCTTACCACTGGTTACATTACCTTCCTGAATACTTTCAGTGCTGACTGTACCTCCTTGATTTGTGCCTTTGTCAAATTTTACTTCATCTTGATTGCTACAACAACCTTTCTCTTTGTTTCCTGCATTTTCATTCCTTCTTGCATTGTTCCTAGGGTTAGGGTTATGATGATAACCTCCATTGTTCATTCTACAAAATCTTGCTGAGTGTCCAAACTTGTTGCATATCTGACAAATGATTCCTTCTTTCCAAATCTCTATCCTTGCTGGTTAATCTGTGACCTACAATTTCTATCAATATGTCCTACTTTGTTGCATCTAAAACATACTACCACTTTTCTTTGATTCATTCTTCAATAGATTTCTTATCTGCATTGTTAGTATTCCCAATCATTCTATCATAATTATTCAAAATTACTTTAGGTCTTCTACATTCATTAGCTCTATGTCCAAAACTATGACAATTATAACAAAGTCCATTAAAAGGTTTAAATTGCTTACCTGTGCAATCTCTCTTCATGTGCCCAATAGTATTACAAGAAAACCATCTACCTTTGAATTGTCTTTGCATACCTTTAGATGATTCTTCCTATTTTGATTCTTCTTTCTTTGATTCTTCTTTCTCTCTAGATGGATCTTCCAATGTGTTCTCATCTAGCTTTATTTCCTCCACACTTTCAGATGTCTTCAGATCTGGCTTCTTACTTTCATGGTTTGTTCTAAACATACTATATCCAAGTCCAGTCCTATCAAAGAATGGTTCTTCAAAAGAAATTTGTTTTTTAGTCTTATCACTTTTTGAATATAGCCTTTCAAGTTGTTTAGATTGAGTTAATTCACCTTCCACAATTTTATTATACTTCTCAAGTTCCACATACTGCACTTTTACTTTTTCAGATTCCGATGTTTCCTTTTCAAGTCTTGACCTCAGATCTTCATTCTTAATTTTCAATTTTTCGTTATCAGATCTCAAATTTCCATCTTTCATACTAAGCTTCAGATTTACTATCTTCAACTCATGCTTAAGGATCTCATTTTCTTTTTCTAATTCATCACAATCTTCAACAAGCATATCAGATTTCTTTTCAGATTTTAGATCTTCAATCTTACCTTTTAATTTGTCAATAGCATTCTTTGCATCTTCATATTTTCTTCTTAAAGAGTTTCTTTCATCAGTAAGCATATCAATTTGTTCAAGAGCTTCTTCAAGATTCTTCTGAACTTGATCCATATCCATAGAGATCTTACTCAAGCTACTAAGCTTTCCTTGAATGTTCCTTCTCCTTGTAACTATGCTCTGATACCAATTGTTAGAAATAGGAAATAATGAGAGGGGGGGGGGGGGGGGTGAACCAGTATTTCACAAACTTTTTCTTTTGCCCACTTATGGATATAACAAATTACTTTAATGCATACAAAGATTATCAAGCTGATTAACAAATATAGCAGTAAATAGAAAGAACTCATAACACATCATATGTTCTCAAGGAAACCCTGGCCAAGGGAAAACCCCAGTGGGAATGGTACCCACAAAGATCACTAATCAAAAGTATCTTGTTAGGGATATTGGACCCTGTTAGGAGTCAATTTACAATATATAGTAGATCTGTCCTAGTTAAAGGACTTTAGGCCTTGTTAGAAGCCTTAACCCTGTTAGGAGTTAGATTACAAAACTTGATCACTAGCTGAGCTCACTGCCCAAATAGGTAATACAAAATGTTTCTGATTGTAATATGGTACTGCTTACAACTTTGCATCAATAGCCTTTGCTGCTATCACAATATACAACTATCGCAAGTTATCTTTTCTTTTTTTTTACATATCACACTTGTATATTTCATTACATTTCAAGTATGCCTAATATATGAGTTATTAAAGCTAATAACTTTACATGGTCAACTTCCAAAATATTTATCCAAGAGTAAACATCTAGGATGTCATCCCTTTATAATGTTAGGTCATTATTTTGATAAGCAAAAATAATCCCTTAACTCTTTTGCTAATACTATCTCCAAAACTGTTCTGTCTGCAAAAACTGTCTTTGATAAACTTTGAATAACTTTGTCTGTACTACTCCAAACTTTATGCGCACTGAGATGGGGTATCCTCATACTCTATAGAAGCTTTAGTTAGCTGCACAAACAAAAATATTGCTCCAGTGGATGTCGCCAACTAAATCTTCATCAAGTGCTCTGTCAAGATCACTGTATCCATACTTAGACAATTTCTTTCTTCAACATGCCATACTTGCATTCTAGATTTTTCACTCTCAATAGAGATCATATGTTTCCATAATGACAACATCTATGCATCCACATTAGCCAAATTGCCAACACATTGCTTTCACCAAAATGCTCATAACTCTCATAAATGAATGAATTTCTTTTTGCGCTGTTAACCATAGGTTAATAACACACCAAATAACATACCATCAACTACGCAAAAGCCAATCTACAATACAGTATTTTCACAAAACAAAATTGTACCTACTTTCCTACTGATATCTAGAATATCACTATGTTGACATCAATGACAATCCAAGTCATGAATGCAACAACAACTACTACAGAATGACTGCCAAAATACTTTACATTCATTCCTAACAATTTCCCCCATTGGCATTGATGGCAACATAGATGAAAAACATCCAATGTTCCAAAAATCCAATACTGTAACATCACTACAAAATATCAAATTAAATCTTGCTTCATTTTCCTATTCAGCTCTCTCATACAATCCACAATGTTTTTCATGTATATCTCTCCCCCATTGACATCAATGACAGAAATTCCATCACTAAGTCAACAAAAACTTAATGTCAAAAGACACTTTTCAAAAAAATACAATAACAAGAGTCCTCATGACTCAGCTCATAAACTCCCCCATAGAGGAAGTTCCAACATCCAATCCAGAAGAAAGATAGGGCTCATATACCACTGGACAGATGCAATCATCTACATCAATTCTCAAAAATAGGTTGGGGCATAACCCCAAGCATACCTCTCATATACACAAATGTATCCTTAGGTAAAGGTTTTGTAAATATATCTGCTATCTATTCTTTTGTGCTTATGTACTCCAATCTTACTTCTTTTTGTGCAACTTTCTCTCTTACAACATGATACTTGACCTCAATATGTTTAGTCTTAGAATGTAAAACAGGATTTTTTGACATACTCACTATACTGGTGTTATCAAAATGTATAACAATAGGCTCATCAAACTTGATTCCAATATCCTTCAACATCTGCTTCATCCAAATAATCTGATTACAATTATTTGCTGCTGCAACATATTCTACTTCTGCTGTACTTTGTGAAGTACAATTCTGCTTCTTACTTAACCAAGAGACCAATTTTCTTCCAAGAAAAAAGGCTCCACCAATGGTCTTTTTCTTGTCATCAACATTGCCTCACCAATCTGCATCAGTATAGGCACATAAAGTAAAATCATTAGAATTCTCATACCATAATCCATAATCCATTGTTCCTTTCAGATATCTCAGTATCCTCTTTACTGCTGCATAGTGTGATTCTCTAGGTTCTGCTTGAAATCTTGCTACAATCCCAACTGAATGTGCTATATCAGGTCTTGTATGTGTCAAGTACTACAATCCTCCAATCATAGATCTGTATTTTTTCTGCTCAACTACTGATGTCTCATCTTTGCTAGATAACTTATGTCTAGTTACCATAGGTGTTCCAACAGGTTTAGAATCTTTCATTCCAAATCTTTTCAATAAGTCATTCAAATACTTAGTCTGACTTACAAATATACCTTCCTTGCTATGTGTTATCTATAATCCCAAAAAATATTTCATTTCTCCAATCATGCTCATCTCAAATTCAGTCTTCATTTCATCTGCAAATTTGTCACTAGCTTCATCTTCTCCTCCAAAGATAATATCATCAACAAATATAACTATAACCAACAAACCATTCTCAATTTCTTTTGTGTATAAGTTACTATCTACTGTTCCTTTTATAAATCCCAATTTCAATAAATACTTATCCAATCTTGCATATCAGGTTCTAGGTGCTTGTTTTAATCCATATAAAGCTTTCTTTAACTTACATACCATATCTCCTTCTTGTGTCAAAGGAAAACCTTCAGGTTGCTCAATGTAGACTTCTTCCAATTCACCAGTCAAAAATGCTAATTTCACATCCATCTGATACACTTTGAATTTCTTGTAAGCTGCATATGCTAGAAACATTCTCACTACTTCAAGTCTGGCCATAGGTGCAAAAGTTTCTTCATAGTCAATTCCTTCTTGTTGTGAATATCCTTTACATACCAATCTCACTTTGTTTCTTATCACTTCTCCTTGTTCATTCATCTTGTTTCTAAATACCCACTTTGTTCCAATCACATTCTTGTCTTCAGGTCTAGGGACCAATTCCCATGTCTTGTTTTTTTCAATCTGCTTCAGTTCTTCTTTCATAGCATTAATCCAATGTTTATCTTCACATGCTTCATTAGTAGTCTTAGGTTCAATTTGAGAAATCAAACATAAATGTACCTTATTTCAAGTCAAAACTCCTTTGTCTAAACTTCCAATAACTTTCTCAATAGGGTGATGTCTTGAAATATACCTCTTAGGTGTCATAGTTACTAATCTTGTTCCGGCTGTAGATTCTTCTCTGCTTTCTTCTTTGTTTTCTTCAGTATGACTTTCATTCAGCAAATCACTATTAGTTTCAAAAAATAATTCTGCATTTTCAATGTTAGGCTGAGGTTGTTCTTCTCCATCAGATTCATAATCAAGCATTCTTTCCTAAATTTTAAACTTCTCATCAACTTTTACATTTGCACTTTCAACAATAGTCTTAGTTCTTTTGTTATAACAACTATATGCTTTGCTTTTTAAAGAATATCCAAGAAATATTCCTTCATCACTTCTAGGATCAAATTTTCCTATATCATCATCTCTCTTTATATAACATTTACTTCCAAAAATTCTAAAATACTTAACTAAGGGTGCATGTCCAAACCATAATTCATAAGGTGTCTTGTTTGTATCTGCTCTGATTTGTACTCTGTTCATAGTGTATACTGTTGTGTTCACTGCTTCTCTCCAAAAAGTCTTAGTCAAATCATTTTCAAACAACATAGCTCTTGCTGCTTCAGTTATTGACATGTTCCTTATTTTTGCAATACCATTTTTTTCTGGTGTTCTAGGGGCTGAAAGTTGTCTCTTAATACCATTCATTTCACAAAATGTGTTAAACTCTCTAGATGTAAATTCACCACCTCTATCAGATCTTAGACACTTAATCTTCATTCTAGATTCATTCTCAATTTTTCTTTTCATGATCTTAAATTTATCAAATGCTTCAGATTTTTCTTTCAAAAATGCAATCCACATCATCCTTGTAAAATCATCAACAAGATTCATAAAATACCTTTCTCCATAGAATCGTCTAGTCCTAGTAGGACCACTCAAGTCTATATGAACAATCTCTAGCTTCTCTGTCGATATGAACTTCTTGTTGGGAAATGAACTCCTTTTTTGCTTTGCCATCATACATTCTTTGCAAATCATGTTAGTAGGTTTCATAATTCTAGGTAAATCTGTTACCGCAAGTGTAGTGCTCACTTTGACAATATTATCAAAGTTTATATGACAAAACCTTTTATGCCATAACCAACTGTCATCAATCTTAGTTATCCAACATGTCATCTTAGTAGGATTCAACTAAAATACATTACCTTTGGTTTTGGATCCTTTTCCAATCAGATTTCCATCTTTATCTTTTATCACACAAGTTTTCTCAGCAAACCAAACTTGATAACCCTTATCAGCCAATTGTCCAATGCTTAGTAGATTATGTCTCAATCCATCAACAAAGTAAACATCATCAGTGTTAGTCTTTCCATCAAGAGTAATAGATCCTATACCCTTAATCAAACAAGGTGCATTATTACCAACCCTAACAATTCCTCCATCATAATTATCTAACTTAACAAACTTTATTTTATCTCCAGTCATATGATGTGAACAACCACTGTCTATAATCCAATCAAATTTCTTTTCAACTTGAGAAACTAATGCTTTTTCTTCCCTTTTATCAAATTCAGAACTTTCTTCTTTAATTGCTACAAATCCTATTTCCTCAAAGTTATCATTATCACTGTCACTTAAATGTCTTTCAATTCCTACTTCAAGATCTTCATCATTTGCATAATAACATTCTTTAGATCTCCTAGGTTTAAAGTTGCTTCTATACTTCTTCACTCTTTTAGGACATTTAGATGCAAAATGTCCATATTCTTGACAAGTCCAACATTTAAAGATTTTCTTACCATCTGGTTCTCTTTTTACAAGTAATGTAATACCTTCTTCAATCTTCTTATCTTCCTCAAATTTAGATCTGCTACTACTGGCATAATCTCCATTCACACTAGTACTTCTTGTAGGTCTAATGTTAAGAGCACTGAATGTTGTTTCCATTCTAGGTAGCTCTCCTGATAATCTCAAGTTCATCTCTGCTATTTCTAATCTTCCAAGAAGAGTCTCTCTTGAAAATTTTGATGTACAAGGTATCACTTGTTCAATCATCTGTGTTGTCTGTTTGAATACTAGTGTCAAAGTTCTTAGAATTTTCCATATCACTTCATTCTTTGTCTTATCACCTCCACAAGAATTTATTCCTATTATAATCTCAGACATCCTACCAATATAGCTTCTAATAGATTCATCTTCCATCATTCTGATATCTTCAAATGCACAAATCCAATTATGTAATCTAGCCTTCTTTGCATGTTCATCACCTTCAAAAGTAGAATGTAAAGCTTTCCAAATTGCATGAGATGTTTTCAAACATCTTACCTGACTATATTCATTCTCTGGTAGTGCTGACAAAAGTGCTTCTCTTGCAAGTATGTTACACATGAATAGATCTAGTTCATCTTTAGTTCTTGCCTCTAGATTGTCTTCCTCAATGATAGTCTTCTCATTCTTTGTAATCAACCAAAAACTTGGTCCTAAACATAATAGATGAGTCTTCATCTTTTCTTTCCAGCTATCAAAATTTACTCCATCAAACTTAGGGCTTTCTTTTCTGAAATTCACCATGGATCTCCTTAAGTTGTTAAACTTTTCTTTCAAGGACCTGCTGCTCTGATACCAATTGTTAGAAAGTAAAGATCCCCAAGATAACTGAGAGGGGGGGGGTGAATTAGTTATCTAATAATTTAACCTTTCAACTACTTTAAACAATATAGTTAATGTACTAATCAACCATAGAAAGATAACCATACACAATTGCACAATAACACAAGATATGTTGACTAGGGAACCTCTTGGAAAGAGTAAACCCCAGTGGGAATGATGCCCACAAAATGATGCAATAATATGAAAGTTCCTTGTTAGAGGATGGACCCTGTTAGGAGTCTTATGAAATACATTCAGTACATATAAATCCTTGTTAGGAGATTTTGAATCCTTGTTAAAAGATTCTAACCCGGTTAAGAGTTTATGGAAGACAGAAGGACCCACTACTGAAATAGCTTCAAGGCAAGATCTCTGAACCCACTATCCAAAATATCTTAGAATTATTCAAAAAAATAATATGAAATATATTACCTCCTTCACATTGTGCCAAAACCACACTCTCTGCTACACAAGATCACAATTCCAAATCTCTGTACTCACAAGTCTTCCTTCATCACTGAATTAGCTCTTTTCTTCACTTCATGCATATATTCACATCTCAACCTTCATAGTACATATTGAAACAAGGAAAAAATTCCTTCTTATATACCAAACTCAAATAATTACAAATGAGTCAATCCTCAATTACAAAATAATAAATTCTACACGCTACACACAAAATTTCACATAAAACTATCGGCTTCCAGATACTGTAACTTTCTCCAAACATATCTTCAAAGTTTGTGCTATGAACCACATCATCATTAATGAGTCTCCAATATCCCTTTAACTGCACAAAATCAGATTCCACCCAACTAAGAGATATCCTCTAATTTCTAAAAATCGCTTCACAGAAACTGTCTAAACACTACTTTCACCAAAATGCTCATAACTCTCATAAATGAATGAATTTCTTTTTGTGCTATTAACCATAGGTTAATAACACACCAAAGAACATACCATCAACTATGGAAAATCCAATCTATAATACAACATGTGTGAAAAACAAAATTGTACCTACTTTCCTACTGATATCTAGAATATCATTGTGTTGACATCAATGATAATCCAAGTCATGAATGCAACAACAACTGCTACAAAATGACTGCCAAAATACTTTGCATTCATTCCTAACAAATAGGAAATTTAAAATAATATGTACAAGACTTCAAACATGTTGGAAAAATAGTCAGTTCTCCCCTTGGGATTCATGATATGGCTTAACCACCTCTTTTGTCTTCTATAAGTCTAGTGGTTGTATCGAGCATTAACAGGTTGATCTTTTGGTGCAACGACAACCACTACTTGTAACAAGTGGTATCAAATCTTGGTCATAGGTTCAAATCCCCTTGGGTAATGCTAAGGGGGAGATTGTTGGAAAAATAGTTAGTGGTCCCCTCAGGATTCATGACATGGCTTAACCACCTCTTGTGTCTTCTAGAAGTCTAGTGGTTGTATCGAGCATTAACAGGTCGATCTTTTGGTGCAATGACAACCACTACTTGTAATAAAACATTCATTGAAAGAAATTTTTTAAGGTGAATCCCATTGACTGAAATGGGGATAATTTCATTATCATGTTTGGATAGCTAAAAAGTGTTGGCCTCCTTGCAAGTGATTATCATATAAGGGCCACTACACATGGAACTAAAATAGGAATTCTTCATGGATTGGCTCTATCTACATCCCATTTGAGAACAAGGTCACCTTCTTTAAACACCTTAACAATAGCCCTTTTGTCATAACTCTTTTTGACTCATTTTTTATGTATTTCTAATGTGCTTCATCGACTCATTTCTGACTTCCTCCAGCTTCATTAACTCTACTAATCTTACTGTCATATAATCATCCTCAACTAGCTCTAACTAATGAGATAATTCAAAAGAGGGTAACTCAATTGAAAGAGGAACTCTCACCTCTTTTCCATAAACCAACATGAAGGGTGATTTTCCAATGGCTCTATTAGGTCTAATCCTATGAACTCATAGAGTTTTCCTTAGCTTAGTATGCCAAACCATATAATTATCTTATATTGTTCTTTTAATGATCCTAATGAGATTCTTATTAGAGGACTTAGCTAGGCCATTTCCTTGAGGGTAATAGTTTTAAGAAGTCTTCAAATGGATCTCATGTTCTACTACCCAAGAGATGATATAGACTCCAACAAAAGACTTATCATTATCTGATATGATAGTTGAAGGTGCACAAAACCTAGTTGTAATCCCATCAAGGAATTCAACCATTGGAATATTTGTAGCATACTTCAAGGCCACTATATTTGTCCATCTAGTGAAGTAGTATGTGGTAGCGAAGATCCACTTGTGACAGAGCTGGATGGTGGGTTTATTGGACCAATAAAGTCAAAAACCTTATTGAGAAATTTTTTTATCAACTTGAATTGGATGAAGAGGAAAGGAAGCCAATCTTTGATTTCTTAAAAAAAATGCACAATTTATGTACTTTTTTACCCATTGATGAGAATCCTTAAATGAGGTTGGTCAATAGTAGCCAACCCTCACTATCTTTGTGGTAGTAACCCTTGCAAAAAAATGACCACCTAAAGGGCCATCATGAAATTATTGAAGCAACCTATTAATTTGATCTGAACTTATGCATCTTCGTAAAACACCACTTGAATATTTTTTAAATAATATATTATCTACTAATACATAAGGAATGAACTACAATATGAATTTTCTCCTTTTAGTCTTGTCCAAACCTTGTGGATATCTCCCTTTTTTCAAAAACACAATCATATCATGCAACCAACTATTATGATTTTCAATTTCAGCTTGTTGTTTATCTTGCAATAATAGAGTAGCCTCCTTGGACATCTCAAAAGATGAGACCATTTGTTTGCATAGGAATTTTCCCCTTAAATTTTTAGTAATATTAATTTTAATGCTATATTCCATGATCTTGGTGATCCATCTAGCTCTTTTTTCACTAATATCTCTATTCAAAAGAAAAAATTTTACACTTGCATGTGGGACCAAGACTTAGATCTTGTTATTAGATAATAAATGTCTAATTTTTTAGAGATCTCTTATAACATAAATAACTTATCTTTCTATAGAACAATACCTTTCTTCATATTCTTTGAGCCCTTTACTGAAGAAAGTAATGGGCTACTTTGTACCTTCATTATTCAACTATGTCAAGACACCTGATATACTTGGCTCTCCTCCAAGAGTATAGGGAATAAAATACTTTTTAGAGTTAGGATTGATAAGAGTAGGGGTAGATGAAATAGTTTCTTTAATTTCCTCAAAAATTGTCTTTACTTCCTTGGTCCATCTGAATTCCATGTTCTTTTTCAGCATACTTCTTAGAGGTTTTACCATAGTAGCAAGGTTAGGAATGAACCTCCATACAAAGTAAATCCTCCAAAGGAAACTCTAAAATCCTTTCTTATGCTTAGGAAGTGGAAGGGAAAGAATTGCTTCCACTCTCTCTAGATCTATAGTCAAGCCACCCTTTTCTATAATGTGTCCTAATATCTTCTCTTGATCAGTGAAAAAAACACATGTTCTTAGATTCAAGGACACACCATACTCTATGAATTTGATGAAAACATTCCTTAGATGATCAAGGTGATCTATTGCATGCTTTGAATAAGTAGTTATATCATCAAGATATACTATCACATAACTTTCTAATACACCTTTAAAGGTCATCTCTATTGAATTTTTAAATGTAGCACCTACATTAGTTAGTCTAAATGACATTTTACAATAAACATAAGTACCCCATTTAGTGATAAATGTTCTCTTATATAGGTCATATTCTTGGACTAAAACCTTATTATAACCTGAAAACCATCTAGGAAAGAAACCTTTTAGATCTGCTAAATTTGGACAAGATCTATTCTATGGTCCCTAAAGTCTTTGACTATGAATTGCAAGATTTGGACAAGATCTTTCACTATGACAAGATCTATTCAAATTATGTAGACTTTAGAGACCTTAATAGTTCTTCTCTTAATAGTAGCCAACCCTCACTATATTAGAAGTTAATTCTAATATGTTCTGATCATTCTATTTGAATTACTCAAATCTATCATTATAAGACAGTTTGTTTAGGGTTTTGAGAGTCAATATGGAAACGTGACCCATTCTAATTCATGTATCAACTATGGCTTATAGAATGGGTCTAGTGCATTATAATATATATTTTAATAACATTTGAAGTATAGGGAAGAATGTGGAAATGAAGTGTTGATACCCTAGGGTTAAGGTTTGAAGGGTGACAAGTGAATGTTTGGTGCCATGTATTGGTTTGAATAAAATATTTGAATGAGAGGGTGTTATTATGAATGATTATTTTTGGGGGGTATAGTTTATGGTGTTGGATCCTTTACTTGGATATGGAAGTGATCTGAGGCAAGATCTTGAGAAAGCCCTAGTTCATAGGCTTAAAAGTGACAGTTATGTGTTTGGGCATGAAGATGAGCATGGATTATTTTAAAACCTAGTAGATATATGGTTTGGGAACCTAAAAATAGACTATTTCATAGTTTGGAGTCCCAGTATGAAGATATAAGAGTAGTTTCTTTGCAAAAGTGGCCCAATTAGGCCTAATTCAAGGGTAGTAGGGTATATGTTCAAACAGATGTTCCAAACTAACCATACTTGGTTTTTGGATATGTTATGTAACCCTAAAAAGGGTATCTAAATCTATATTTTTTTGGTCAATTATTTTGGAAGACTTATAAGATAAGTGACAAATACTCGATTGGGAGGGCTAGTAGGATTAAGGCCTATAGTGAGCAGTTTGGTTCTAGGAGTTGAAACCTTAGAAAAGGTGAGTAAAAAATGTCATGATAGGTTTATTTGAATAAGTTGAAGTCTCTGAAGAGTTTGATAAAGACATTGATGTTGGAAACCCTAGTTGAGTGATTTGATGGATCCTAGTGAGGGATAAGGAAAAGTGAAGTTTGAGAAGATTGAAATCTTAATTATAGGAAGTTTAGTTGATTTTTCATTGTAATTTGGATAGGACTAGACACCTCTACATCATTCCTTCAAATCCGCAACATGCTCTAGTATTTCATAACTAGCACCAACTACTAAAAATCCATCAACATGCTTGTTTTGATTTCTTGGGACACTGTGGATGTAAAAAGATTGAAAAGACTCAATGGGGTCCCAAAATCTATGATTATATGATTTCATGAGGTTTTTCTTTTTAAAATTCTTATTTCTAATCTAATTAACAACCAAATCACTGTCACTAAAGACTTATAAATATTTTATACCTCTTTACTATGCAAGTTGAAGACCTTGAAATAAGGTTTCATATTCAATTACATTGATAGTCCAAGTCAAATGAAGTCTAAAAGAATAGTAGTATTTATCCAACTTTGGAGAAACAAGCATTACACCATCACCTAATCCATTTTTATTTCTTGAACCATCAAAGAACATGCTCCATAATTCATCAATATCTTCATGTTCTTTCACAATTTTTGGGATAGGAGCATTCTCATCATGTATGAAATAAGTTCCAAGGTTTGGCTCTTTAGCATCTTGTATTGGATAAAACTTAAAATAATTATCCTATTCATCTAAAATATAATTAGAGACCTCTACCAAGAGAGTAGAAGGTTCATGGATTATGCATTCTTCATCCCTCCCATGGAGTGTGCATTTCATATTTATGGGGCTAGGTGTATAGGGCTATATATGATTGAGATCACATGGCTCTACTTTTATGGAATCATTTTTTTCCATATCTATTTCTAAAGAACATGTCAGACCAATTAGATGTCATATAGCCAACTATTTGGGTGGTGAAGTCTCTTGAGAGGCAAATAGAAAAATATGCAAATAGATGAATGACTTATATTTCTTGAATGACATTTCAACTAGGGCATGCATGTAAGGATAACTTGATATTTTTAAATACTCCTACTATTTGGACAAAATTTCCATAAAATTAGACAAACCCCTTAGTTAGAGGTTCATATTTAATTCCTATAAGATTAACTACCTTCTTTGGCATAACTAAGGTACTTCCCCCTAAATCTATCATGAAATTATGAACTAGTTTATCTCCTCTAATTAAAGTGAGATAAAAGGGGGAAGGTTTGTCCTTCTTACTTGTATTTTCATCTTTGGTACATTGTGAAAGGTTTATTATCTGATTTGGTTTTCCACTCATTGATGTTGGTCCTTCTTGAGTGCTCACAATTTTTAACACTTCTTGTAACATTTTGAACTGAGATGGAATTGAAAGAACATCTTGTTAGAAACTACAATTGAAACAATTGTTGTATTGTCATTGATGTCAAACCTTAACTGGTAAGACAATTGCTATCTAAGAAAGTACTATATCTATTGGTTGATGAAAAGGATTAGGGAAAGGGAGCTAACAATAACACCTAAGGAAAGGTTGACTTATTTGATACTTCAATGAGCACTTGATTATTTGGCACTATGATGAGATAATGTATTATTTATCTAAGTAATAAGAAACAATGAAGAAGTAGGCTTAACCAAGTAAAAGTGAAGAAATCTAGTTTAAGCCAAGTGATGTTAGTGTCAACCAAGCGCCAGTATATGTTGAGTAAATCTAGTGTTGACCGAACATCAGTTTATGATGAGCGATAGGAAATTACTGGGAAAGACAGTGTTAGCCAAGGAAGATAGTTTGTAGAGATGACTGACTTGCATAGTGATGATCGAGGAGATGAACACAGTATTGACCGAGCGTCAACAATTTACATTTGGACGAAGAATTAAGATTTCCAATCGACATAGTTGAATTCTTGGGTTATGTAAATCATGTTGACTTTATTAATTCATTATATGGAGAATTTTATGCATGGTAAATCATTTTATTATGGACTCAATGAGAAGATTGAAGATATTTCTAGAAGGATGTATGAAGGACTTAAATGTTGGAAGGATTCATTGGATCTGACCTAACTTAAGATCTACAAAGTAGATTAAGAGGCAAAAGAAAGATCCATCTATCTAGAGAGATATAAAGGGAACCTAATGGTGAGGTTACAAAGTATGCTGGTGATGTTGATGTTATTGATTGATAAGTCTAAGAAGAAGGATAAAGGTGAAGATCAGAGTTGTGATTGCTCGAAGTGAATTCTGAGAAAATCAGAGATGGAGATGAAAATGTTACTTATGTTAATATGATTTAGAACAATAGAGAGGGGGGGGGGTGAATCAGTTGTTCTCAGGTCCTGATGTATAAAAAATTATCATAAACTTATCCTTAAATCAGATCCAAAACCAAAACAAACTTGGTCATCACTGATTCAATAATAGAAACATCTAACAATGCAGTCCACTACCTAGCTGTAATTTAATTTGTAAAACATAGTAATGTTCAGATCTAAACATTCACACACACATAAACACTAGGATTTATAGTGGAAACCCAATTTGGGAAAAACCACTTTGTAACATGCTACTATTATTTTCACTCTTCTAAAGTGAGCTCGGTAAAAAGACAACCCTGTCAAAGGTTACAATACACACCATCAAATGTGACCCAGTTAAAGGATTTCAATCACCTTGTTAAAAGTGAGCCTAGTCATAGGAATTACATACACTCCATTAGAATGCAACCTTGTTTAAAGGATTTAACATATGACTGTTAGGTCAACCTCTGTTAAAAGGATTTTGATTGTTACAATGGTTAGAAAGTAGTAGTAGTATTATCTGAAAAATATACAACTCACTTTGCAAATATCAGATCTGATTCCATACACTAATGTTGGTTTACTGACTTTGAAACTTTTCCATTTCCATCTTTGATCTGCTCGGAACTTTTCTTCAAGAAATCACCGCCATTCTCCTTCAACCTTTTCTACTTATTCAGTCAATAAAACTTTACTCTTCTAGCATTCTCTGTTCACCATGTGTATACATATCACAATGTTCAGGTTCCCTTATATTTTCCTCAATTAGGTTAACTGATCTTTTTCCACTCAATCTCAATCATAGATCTTAGGGTTAGGTCAGATTCATTGAATCTACCCACTTTATGTTCTTCGGCTCCTTTTGTAGAATCATCTCAAATCTCTTAAAGATTTACAATAAAACATTTTAAAAAGCATTTAATGCTTCCAAACAATCAATAAATAAAGTCAACACATTTTACATAATCCAAGAATTCAACAATGTCAGCTCCAAAATTAAATTCTCTTCAAATATAAAATTGTTGATGCTCGGTCAATACTGTGATTGTTCACTCGATTTTCATGTAGAATGCTCAGTCAATACTAAAATTGTTTCCTCGGCTTGCACTTTCTTCCTCGGCAATTTACTGATGCTTGGTCAACACGATAATTTTTCTTAGCATATACTAACTCGGTCGACACTAACATCACTCGGCTTAAACATGATTTTTTCATTCTTTTCTTGGTTAAGCTTACTAGTTTAGTCTTCAGTCTTACTAAGATAAATAATACATTATCTCATCATAGTGCAACATAGTCAAGTACACTTTGTAGTATCAAGATAACTCAACCTTTCCCTAGGTGCTATTGTTACCAACCTTGCTTAGCCCCTTAGCAACACTCAAATAGATATATTACTTTCCTAAGTAGCAACAATCTTACCAATGAAGGTTTGACATCAATAACAATACAACAATTGTTTCAATTCAGTTTCCAAAAAATCTCCCTCTTTGGCATTGATGGAAACACCATATGATATCACCTGAATAACACATGGATTACTAACCAATCCAAAATCTTATCTGTCCATCATAAACTTATTTATAATATCCTTAGCTTCATTCTGATTCAGAATTCTGTAAGCCTCACTCTTGTGACCGTCACAAGTATTCAGATCTTCCTCTATCATGATTCTTCATTTTAGTTCATCATCCCCTTTTATTTTAGTTCCATCAGCTATTCAACTCTTAGTTTTTAGCATCATATGTTATCATATCAGTACATTCTCCCTCTTTAACACAAATGCCAAAGCAGCAACTAAAACTTACATCCATCAGATGTAGATAATATTTGTGTAGCTCAGTGTTTCTCCCTCTGTCATCTTGCTTATGACTGATTCCTTGTATGTGCTTCTCTTCACAACTCTAGGCTAGCCCTAAAGTGTGACAATCTTCTACATCAATTTGTCAAATGTTCTATTGTAGCACATTTGTTGCAGTGCTCCTAGCTTGTCTAGGCAGCCTCAGTTAGGGGAAGAACCAATAATTGACTTCTTAAATACTCATGGGCTTCTCTGAGTAAAGCTTTAGTGAATATGTCTACTAGTTGTTCTTTTGTATTCACATATTCCATTCAGACTTCTTTTTCTTGTACTAATTCTCTCAAGTAGTGATACTTGATTGCAATGTGTTTGGTCTTAGTGTGCATCACTGGATTCTTAGAAATATTGATAGCACTTGTGTTGTCACAGAAAATAACAATAGGTTCAGTGATTTCTTCTTTCATGCCTATCAACAATTGTTTTATCCATACCAAGTTTGAACAGTTCACTGCAGCAACAACATACTCGGCCTCGACAGTAGATTGGGAAATGCAATTTTGTTTCTTTCTTGTCGAGGAGACTAATCTTTGTCCAAGAAAGAAAGCTCCACCACTTGTACTCTTTCTATCATCTACATTTCTTGTCCAATCAGCATCTGTATAAACTCGAAGTTCAAATTTGTCATCTTTCTTATAATATAGACCATAGTCAGCAGTTCCTTTCAAGTATCTCATAATTCTTTTCACAGCCATCATATGTGTTTCCTTAAGATTGGCAGAGAATCTTGCCACAATCCCAACAACTAATGCAATATCTGGTTTGCTGTGTACAACATACTGCAATTTTTGAATCACAGATCTGTACAGAGTCTGATTCACTTCTATAGCATCATCATTCTTAGATAAATTTTGTCTAGTAACCATAGGATTTCCCACAAGTTTAGCATCTTCCATCCCAAAATTTTTTAGTATTTCATTAACATACTTAGACTGTGTAATGAAAATTCCATTCTTCTTCTGATATACTTGTAAACCAACAAAGAATTTGATCTCACCAAACATACTCATTTCAAACTCAGTTTTCATTTCATTTGACAAACTTTTAGATAATACATCTTCTCCACCAAAAATAATGTCATTAACAATTTTTTTTCCAATAGGATACCTTTACCTTCTTCATTGTTCATGTACAGATTGCTTGTGTCATTTGTTCTTGAAAATCCAATTTGTATCAAGTAGTTGTGCAACCTCTCATACCATGCTCTAGGTGCTTGCTTCAATCCATATAATACTTTGTTCAGTTTACACACCCTGTCTATTCTATTTGGATCAATAAAACCTTCTGGTTGTTCTATGTAAAATTCTTCTTCTAGTATACCATTCAAAAATGTAGACTTGACATCCATTTGATATACCTTGAAATATTTATAAGCAGCATATACAAGCAGAGTTCTTACTTGTTCCAATCTAGCTACAAGGGAAAATATCTCCCCATAATCTATTCCTTCTTCTTGTGCGTAGCCTTTGCATACCATCCTAGCTTTGTTCCTAGTGATTTCACCATTTTCATTCATCTTATTCTGAAATACCCACTTTGTTCCTATAACATTCTTGTTTTCAGGTCTCAGCACCAGAGTCCAAGTATCATTCTTCTCAATCTGGTCAATTTCTTCATTCATTGCTTGTATCCAATCTTCATTCTCCAATGCTTCTCTAGTTGTCTTTGGTTCAAATTCACATAGTAGACATGTTGGATCCTTAGTCTTACTTCTGGTCTGGATTCCAGTATCTTTGTCTCCAATTATCTGTTCAGGCTTATGATGTCTTCTCACATATTTTTCCAAAATAGGTTCAGCTGTTCTCTCCTCTATTTCATCATGTTCCTCAACAAGATTTTTAGATTCAACTTCAAAATGCTTGGCAACCTCTTCCTGATACTCAACAACATTTTCTTGTAGCTTGGCATGTTATTGTTCTATCTTGGCAATGTTTTCCTGATGCTCGACAACTTATGTCTGTCACTTGGCATTGCTTACCTAAGACTTAGCATCAGGTGTAAGTCTGTTACTTGCCTCTTTTTTTTCTTCAATGTACACAAAAGATCTATAATCTTTTGGTTCTCTTTTACTGTCAGCTTCATTTCTTTCTGCATACTCATCAATTTTGACATTCACACTTTCCACAATTTTGTTAGTGTTAGAGTTCAAACACTTATAAGCTTTACTTTTTGTGGAGTACCATAGGAATATGCCTTCATCACTCTTAGCATCAAACTTTCCATTCCTAGTGTCTTTTAATATAGAGCACTTGCTTCCAAAGATTCTAAAGTATTTAACACTCGGTGCATGTCCATGCCATAATTCATAAGGTGCTAGATTTGTACCTTTCTTGATCTGTACCCATTTAAGAGTGTAGCCAACAATGCTTATAGCTTCTTTCCAATATTTATGTGCCACATTCTTTTCAATCATCAATGTCCTTTCACAATCCAAGATAGATCTATTTCTTCTTTTTGCTATACCATTTTGTGGAGGTGTTCTAGGTGCAGACATCTATCTTTTAATTCCTCTATCATTGCAAAATAGATTAAATTCATTTGATGTAAATTATCCACCTCGGTCAGCTCTAATACATTTCAGGTTCCTACTTGTCTCCTTTTCAATCTTAGACAAATACCACTTAAAATATTGAAAAGATTCATATTTTTCTTTTAAAAACATCACATGCATCATCCTAGTATGATCATTAACAAATAAGATAAAGTATCTAGCACCATGGTAACTTTGTACACCCATAGGTCTGCAAAGGTTAGTATGAACCAAATCTAAAATGTTTTCAAAAGTAAAGGATTTGCTCTTGAAACTTGACTTTGTCATTTTTCCTAACTAGCATTCCTTGCACATCACATTCTTAGATTTCTTCAATCTAGGTAGACCTCTTACCTTTTTCTTCTTACTTATCTCTACCAGATTGCCAAAGTTAACATGACACAACCTTTTATGCCATAACCAAATATCATCAAGTTGTGCAATCAAACATGTCTCTTCAGATAGGTCAAGATAGAACAAATTATCTCTAGTCTAATCTCCACTTCCAATCAGTTCTTCAGCAACATTAAATATTTTAGCTTGCTTGTGATGAAATTCCACTCAGTAAATAGTTTTGTTAAGCTGAGAAACACTTAACAAATTGTAATTAAGACCTTCAACCCAATATGGATTTTCACAAGATATCTTATCAGTTAGTTTAATCAAACATTTTACTCTAACAAGACATGATGCATCATTACCAAATTTTACACTTTTACCTCTGTAATGATGTAAGGTCTCAAACTTATTTTTGTCACCAGTCATGTGATGTGAACAACCATTGTCAATAATCCATTTATCATTCTTGTTCACATAGGATATCAATGTAGTTTTCTCATCCTCATGAGATTCATTTTTCATTGCCACATAAACTACCTCAATTTCAAAATCATCACTATCAGTGTCAGTCTCTTTTTCAGCAATGTAACAAGATTTCTTATCTTTTCCCTTGTAGTCTTTGTTCCATCGGTAGCTTCTATCATCTATTTTGTCTTTGTGTTTGCTTTTCCTTTCATCATCTTTATCCTTCCTGTCAGGACATCTAGCATCTATATGACCAACTTTATTACATGCAAAACATATAATAGGGAGTTTACCTTTATACTTTCCTTTTCCCCTTCTCAGTCTTCTAGCCATAAGAGCTTCTAGATCTTCTAGGTATTCATCAGAAGTGTCACTATCACTTTCACTTTCACTTTCAGTGATGCATCTTTCTTTTTCTTTCTTTGGCTTATTCAGAACTAGCTATGACTTAAAAGTAGATTCAACATTTCCAATGCTTCCAATAGTGAAATTGTCATAATTAGAGAGTTCAAAAGCAGTCAGCTTACCAACCAAACCTTCCAAAGTAAGCACATTAGCAGAGTTACATCCAAATTCCTGAATAGCTGAGATCTTAATAGCATATATAGGACACATTGTTCTTAATACTTTCCCAATTATAGTTTCATCATCAATAGTCCCATTAGCTCCTCTAATAGCATTCACAACTTCTTGTATTCTACTACAATATTGTGGAATGTTTTCACCTTCTTGCATTCTCATTTCTTCAAACTTACCTCTAAGACTCTCGGCCTTTGCTTTCAGCACATTCAAGTCACCACCATAGATCCTTGCAAGAGTGTCCCACATATCCTTTGCAGTTGTGCAGTCCTTAATGTCCTCAAATTTTGGATAGCTTAGGGCAGATGCAATTTCCAGCATTGCCTGATTATGTTCTTGCTTAGCTCTCATTTCTTTAGCAATCAAAGGTGCAACAGGTGAGACATAATTGTTCTCATTGTATTATTTTGCAAAGTCACCAATACTAGCTAGATGCAGCTTCATCAAGCTTTTCCATGTAGGAAATTTTTCTTTGTGCAGCTTTGGTACCTCCTCCTTATACATCCTGATCATTTACTTCAAGCCCCTTTAAACTTGATATCTATCAACACTAATAATAAGCAACTTAGCTTTGATACCAATTGTTAATATGATTTAGAACAATAGAGAGGGGGGGGGGGTGAATCAGTTGTTCTTAGGTCCTGATGTATAAAACAATCTCATAAACTTATCCTTAAATCAGATCCAAAACCAAAACAAACTCGGTCATCACTGATTCAATAATAGAAATATCTAACAATGCAGTCCACTACCCAGCTATAATTTAATTTTAAAAAAATAGTAATGTTCAGATCTAAACATTCACACAAGCATAAACACCAGGATTTATAGTGGAAACCCAATTTGGGAAAAACCACTTTGTAACATGCTACTATTATTTTCACTCTTCTGAAGTGAGCTCGGTAAAAAGCCAACCCTGTCAAAGGTTACAATACACATTGTCAAATGTGACCTGGTTAAATGATTTCAATCACCCTATTAAAAGTGAGCCTAGTCATAAGACTTACATACACTCCATTAGAATGCAACCTTGTTCAAAGGATTTAACATATGACTGTTAGGTCAACCTCTGTTAAAAGGATTTTGACTATTACAATCGTTAGAAAGTAGCAGCAGTATTATCTGAAAAATATACAACTCACTTTGCAAATATCAGATCTGATTCTGTACACTAATGTTGGTTTACTAACTTTGAAACTTTTCCATTTCCATCTCTGATCTGCTTAGAACTTTTCTTCAAGCAATCACCACCATTCTCCTTCAGCCTTTTCTACTTATTCAGTCAATAAAACTTTTCTCTTCCAACATTCTCTGTTCACCATGTACATACACATCACAATGTTCAGGTTCCCTTATATTTTCCTCAATTAGGTTAACTCATCTTTTGCCGCTCAATCTCAATCATAGATCTTAGGGTTAGGTCAGATTCATTGAATCTACCCACTTGATGTTCTTCGGCTCCTTTTCTAGAATCATCTCAAATCTCTTAAAGATTTACAATAAAACATTTTACAAAGCATTTAATGCTTCCAAACAATCAATAAATAAAGTCAACACATTTTACATAATCCAAGAATTCAACAATGTCGGCTCCAAAATTAAATTCTCTTCAAATATAAAATTGCTAATGCTTAGTCAATACTGTGATTGTTCACTCGGTTTTCATGTAGAACACTTGGTCAATACTAACACTGTTTCCTTGGCTTGCACTGTCTTCCTCGATAATTTACCGATGCTCGGTCGACACTATAATTTTGCTTGGCATATACTAACTCGGTCGACACTAACATCACTCAACTTAAACATGATTTTTCCATTCTTTGCTTAGTTAAGCCTACCAGTTTAGTCTTCAGTCTTACTAAGATAAACAATACATTATATCATCATAGTGCAACATAGTCAAGTACACTTTGTAGTATCAAGATAACTCAACCTTTCCCTCGGTGCTATTTTTACCAACCTTGCTAGCCCCTTAGCAACACTCAAATAGATATAGTACTTTCCTAAGTAGCAACAGTCTTACCAATGAAGGTTTGACAACAATGACACTGCAACAATTGTTTCAATTTAGTTTCCAACAACTTAGTCAGTAAATCAACATATATGTGCAAATTGGATTTGATATCTACAAAGTGAGTTGTATGTTTTATAGATCAAGAACTATTGCTAATTTCCAACCATTGTAATAGTCAAAATCCTTTAATCAAGGTTGACCTAACAGTCTTTGATAAATCCTTTAATCAAGGTGGCATTTTAATGGAATGTACTCAATTCCTCTGACCAGGCCACTTCTAACAGGGTGATTGAAATCCTTTAATAGGGTCACACCTAATAGTGTGTTTGTAAACCTTTAACAAGGTTGGATTTTCACCGAGCTCACTTTAGAAGAGTGAAAATATTAGTAACATGTTACAAAGTGGTTTTCTACAAATTGGGTTTCCACTATAAATCTTGGTGTCATACTTGTTTGAATATTTTGTTATGAATGTTTTGATATTCTACAAGTTAAATACTATTGGACAATGGACTATGTGTTATATGTTTTCTGATATATGTTCTTTAGAGACCAAGTTGAGTTGGTGATTAGATTTGAGTTTGTTGAAGTATTTGAATGTTCAATTAGTACATCTCAACCTAAGAACAACTAAATCATGCCCCCCTCTATTGTTCTAAATCATATTAAAAATTGGTATTAGAGTTGCTGGTTCTTACAGAAATTTTTTTTAAAGGTACTTGAAGCTAATGATCAAGATGTATAAGGAGGTACCAATGTTGAACAAGGAGAAATTCCCTACATGGAAAAGTCTAATGAAACTGCATCTAGCTGGTATTGGTGATTTGGTGAAATACTATGTTGAACATGATTATGTTGCAATTTCTGCACCTATGATTGCCAATGAGATGAAAGAAAAATAGGAACACAATCAAGAAATGTTGGAGATTGCATATGCCTTAAGCTATCTAAATTTGAAGATATCAAGGACTGCACTACTGCAAAGGCAATGTGGGATACTCTTGCAACCATCTATTGTGGTGATACAAATGTACTGAGGGAAAAAGTTGAAAGCTTGAGAGGTAAGTTTGATGAAATGAAAATGCAAGAAGGTGAGAATATTGCTCAATATTGTGGAAGAATCAAAGAAATAGTGAATGCTATTAGAGGAGATAATGGAATCATTGATGATTATACTATCATTGGAAAGGTATTAAGAACTCTGCTTCCTATATATGCTATCAAAATTTCAGCAATTCAAGAATCAAGCTGTAACCCTGGTAATGTTCTGACTCTGGAAAGTCTTGTTGGTAAGCTTACTACTTTTGAACTATATAACTTTATGAGCTACAACTGATTGAATCCCTAAATGACTTGAAGATTAGTGATTAGAGATCACCGAGTATTAAAATGATATGTAAGATAATTAAATTAGTCATTATGTTGTCATTGATGTCAACTAGTTTGACAACACTTATCATGTTAGTTACAAACATCTAAACATCTATAAAGAGGAGAGAAGAGATGAAGAACTGAGATATCTACATAGAGAAAGATGGATATAACAGATGAGGATAAGGAATACTTTGGGTAACTTATTGATGAGTCTATGACTTCATATTGTTGACTTGATTATGTTGCATTAATCTATTATGAAGGAGGAAGCAAAATGTACAAGGCAATGTGGTTGGTAAATGAAGCACTTCAGTATACACCGAGCTAGTGTAGTGTATATCGAGCGATAGTATTAACTGAGCTTGTGTTTGCTGACACATTTCTTTATTAACCGAGTATGGATGAAAGTATTAAATGCTTAAGTTTAGCTGACATAAATTGATGAGATAGAAATTGTTATGATTTTGAGATTGAGGATAAAGTTTGTTATAAGATCCACGACTGACAAAATTTGGAGAAGATCTAAATGATGGCATTGAAATGTATTACTGGCACAACCGTAGAGGAAGGTTTAAGAGGCAAAATCTATGAAGGAGATTAAGTAGAAAAATCTAATGGTTGATATGAAAATGATTTATCTGTCTATATAAGAGACATGAGTTTCTTTATTGAAACATGCCAGAAGAAAGAAGACTACAGAGATTTTGCATGAATACAGTTTCATGCATGCCTAATCAGACTGGTTGAAGGAGAACTGAACTGTAGAACAATACTAAGCGTCAGAGAGCTATTACCGAGTGAAAGTAAGTTAAGGAAGTGAATTGATATATTGATCAAAGGATTTGTATGGGCTTAGAATAGATCTGAACATATGCAAGTTAAGATGTATTGTAATCAAATCAACTACTATTTTAGTTTAATCATTGATACAGAAAAATCTCTTAACTGAGTGGATTTAACCATCTTATGTTATGCCCTATGTCATTCAATGAATGTACATTGTTATCCTATCAACCCCATAGTGAATGTTGGTTGAACAATAACTGTTAGTCTTAAATCCTCTAACAAGGTCACACCTAACAGTGTGTTTGTAACCTTTAATAGGGTTGGCTCTTAATTGAGCTCACTTCAGAAAAGTGAAAATTATTTTGGGTTACCGGTCTCAAGTGGTTTTTCCCTTAATAGGGTTTCCACGTTAAATCATTGTGTTATGTGTTTCTATGATGATTTCTTTATTGTCATACTTTACATACTTCATATTTAATTTGGTCGGTAATCACTATGAGTTAATTAACTGGCAATCAGTAAAGGCATAGATAGTTTAAGAGTTTATGTTATCGAGTTGCAGAATTTGTTGAAATTGTTTTGAAAGTGACATCTTAAGCTTGGGACTATAGGATAACTAATCTAACTAATTCACCCCCCCTCTTAGTTATTCTAATAATTGGTATTAGAGCATTGGTTTCTTGGAATAGAGTTTTAAGGACTTCAATAGAAAGATCACAAGATGTATAAGAGGGAGGTGCTGAAGTTGAACAAGGACAACTTTATTATATGGAAAAGTTGAATGAAACTTCATATATCTGGAATCGGAGATTCTGCCTTACATCTACTTGAAAATGGCTACTTACAACCAATGACTGGACTATTGAATCTTGATCAACTGAAAGATCAACATGAAAACAACATTACTATGATAGAGATTGTTGCTGCTCTATCTGATGCTGAATTCAAGGATGTCAAAGATTGCACTACTATAAAGGAAATGTGGGATAAACTTTCTCAAGTCTATGGTGGTGATGTTAATGTCAAGAGAGCTAGAGCTAAAAGCCTAAGAGGCAAGTTTGATGATATGAAAATGAAAGGAGAAAACATAGTACAATATACAAACTAAATAAAGGAGGTAGTCAATGCTATTAGAGGATCTAGTGGTGTCATTGATGAAGATACAATGGTAAGTAAAATTATAAGAACCTTGCTGCCTACTTAGGCAATTATAATATCTTCTATACATGAAATGAGGTTTGCACCCAGCAATAATCTTACTTTTGATAGTCTGACTAGTAAGCTAACAACTTTTGAGTTGAACAATTTTGATAAGTGTTGTACTGTCTGTTGAGTCTTCTTTCATGTCTTCTCTGAAGATCAATAAGTCTAGTAGTAGATATAATATAAAGAATGATAGTGATAGCAATACTGATGATGAGCTTGATGAACTTGAAGCTCTTATGGCTCGAAGATTACCTAAAGGTAAAGGTAGACATAAGGGTAAATTACCTTTAGCATGTTTTAACTGCAAATAAGTTGGCCATATTACTGCTAGATGCCCGAACAGGAAAGAAGAAGATAGAAACAAAGATCAATCTAGTGAAGGAAGCTATGGAAGGAGAAAAAATAGAAGTTACCATCACTACAACAGAGACAACCAAGATCACAGAGATAAGGGCAAAAAGGTATGTTACATTACTGAAGAGAATGATACTACTACTTGTTAGAAATAGGAAATACTGAGAGGGGGGGGTGAATCAGTATTTCACAAACTTTTTCTTTTGCCCACTTATGGATATAATAGATTACTTTAGTGCATACAAAGATTATCAAGCTAATTAACAAACATAGCAGTAAATAGAAAGAACTCATAACACATCATATGTTCTCGAGGAAACCCTGGCCAAGGGAAAACCCCAGTGGGGATGGTACCCACAAAGATCACTAATCAAAAGTATCCTGTTAGGGATATTGGACCTTGTTAGGAGTCAATTTACAATATATAGTAGATCTGTCCTGGTTAAAGGACTTTAGGCCTTGTTAGAAGCCTTAACCCTGTTAGGAGTTAGATTACAAAACCTGATCACCAACTGAGCTCACTGCCCAAATAGGTAATACAAAATGTTTTTGAATGTAATATGGTACTACTTACAACTTTACATCAATAGCCTTTTCTGCTATCACAATATACAACTACCGCAAGTTATCTTTTCTTTCTTTTTACATATCACACTTGTATATCTCATTACATTTCAAGTATGCCTAATATATGAGTTATTAAAGCTAATAACTTTACATGGTCGGCTTCCAAAAAATTTATCCAAGAGTAAACAAATAGGATATCATCCCTTCATAATGTTAATTCATTATTTTGACAAGAAAAAATAATCCCTTAAGTCTTTCACTAATACTATCTCCAAAACTGTTCTGTCTACAAAAATTATCTTCGGTAATTTTTGAATAACTTTGTCTGTACTGCTCCAAAATTTATGTGCACTAAGATGGGGTATCCTCATACTCTATAGAAGCTTCAGTTAACTACGCAAACAAAAATATTGCTCCAGTGGACGTCGCCAACTAAATCTTCATCGAGTGCTTTGTCAGGATCGCTGTATCCATACTTAGACAATTTCTTTCTTCAACTTGCCATACTTGCATTCCAGATTTTGCACTCTCAATAGAGATCATATGTTGCCATAATGACAACATCTATGCATCCACATTAACCAAATTGCCAACAATCTCCCCCTTTGTCATTGGTGGCAACATATGGGAAAATTGGCTAAGTGTGCAAACAAAACTTCAAAAACATAATATGTATACAATATCATACTCCATAGAATAGCTCCCCCTATGAGTATCCTTCCTCAACATATATTCAATTTTCTACTATCTCTCCCCCTTTGACAATAATGACAAAGATAGGGTGTACAAAAATTTTAAAAACTTTATACCCTATTATCAGTTATTGCAAAGCCGGTAGGCTCGCAACACAATCACCAAACTCTAACTTCCAAGATTCAAAATCTTTCTCCCATATCTTCCTGATGGATTCAGTAACATTAAGTAGAGTACTCAATCTATATGCTACTGCCTGACAAGCTTGCAGGGAATTGAAGCTAAACTTCTGAAATGATGTCTTTGCTGAAAGACACTGCTCAATTTGATCTTCAACAATTGATATCTTGATTGAGACATGCTCTCTCAAGATGTTAATCCTAATCATCTTTCTGTTCTTCTCCTCTGCTAACATTCTGATTTCATCTTTCAATTTCCTTATGCTCTTCTCTATAGAACTTATCTTGACATTAGGGCTTGTCAAGGTATTTGTCTCGGCTGTAATAGCATCTAACTTCTCTCTGATCTTCTTGTCCTCTTCAACTATTAGGATTTCTAATTTAATGCATTGTATGTACAAATTATTTCCTGTCTCAAAATGCCTCCTCAAATTCTTTATGCATACATCTAAACTACCAATATCATTTTGAATATTTACACTTAAGGTTTGTTGCATTTCTACTTCAAAGTCTTCCTAAACTTTTATCTTAGCAATATCATTCAAGTTAAAAAATTTAGAGTCAAAAGAATTCATTACCATTTTAGCTTTCTCAAGTGGATCCGATTTAGATACCTTAGTGCTGATCACACTCTCAAGTTTCTCTATCAAAACTCTAACTTTGCCTTCAAGGTCTTTCACCTTCTTATTCTTTCTAATAATTTTATTCAAAGATGTGATGAACTCAATCTGATCATCAGCTTCAACTTCTTTTCCAAGGTCTTCAAACATTGAACCAATATGCCTTTTCTTACTATCAGGTGCACTAGGGGTAGTGACCTCTATCAAAATTTGTTTGCCTTTAACTGACTACTTTGCTAGAACTGATTCTGTTACAGTTGGTGCTTCCTCTGCCTCTGTATTCTTCTCTAATTCTGTGACCTTTTCTTGCTCTCCCAAATCCAAATTGTCAACAATGTTTCCTAGATCATGAAATGATGCATCATCTGATTCTAGAGTCACTTTGGTGCCTTCAATAACCATTGATTCTTTGCCAATATTGATATGTGAAGAAGATGGAACTTCTTCAATACCAACTTCCTCTGCATGCAGTTCCTCTGATTGCTTCTACTAAGGGTCTGATTCAACATGCTTTTCTGCAACTATATCTGCAAGAACTTGCATTACTGCTTGCTCTGTCTCTTTCTGTACTTCCTCCTTTTTGCCTCCCATTATAAGGATTGTTCTTTTCTTAGTTCTCAATAAAGTTCCAAGAGGCTTCAAGAATCTCTTCAAATGATCTTCATCCTTAACTTCATAGAACTGTCTGATTACATGTTCTCTCATCTTTATGTCCTCTTCTTGTGCTCTTTGTTTTCTATTCACAAGTCTGCTATACAAATCTTCTGGGATCTTACCATGAATAGTGCTAAGTTTCTTATCTGCAACAATCATGTGTGTAACCATTGCATTTTCAAAGTTCAATCTGTCAAATGATCCATATAGATCATAGAATTTATTCAACTTAGTGAAGACTCCATGCTTCAATATATCTTCATTAACTCTTTCAATTCTTGGTTTCCAAGTTTTCTTCTTGATTGAAACTACATCATCATCTTTAATTACTACTACATTTCTAGGTATAGGTGGTACAACTACTTTCTATCTCTTGTCAGGTCATGTTGCACTCACTTTTACTCTTTTGCTAGGAATAGGAGAAAAAGATTTATCTCCTTCATCTTTTTCAGGTACTTCAACTTTTACCTTTACTAAAATAGGATCAATAGGATCTGCACTTGATGTCTCAGGTGAAATTACAAGATTTTCACTTAGTTTCAAGGCTTCTGCAGTCTTCTTAGCTATGTCAAACTCATGACTTGACATACCAGATTCTTTCAATATTTTCTTCATAATAGATTCAACTCTCTTACTATATTTCTTCTTTTCTCTCAAACTTATTGCAGAGTTGAAATTCTCTTCATAGGTTCCAAACCTATTTGCATGACCATCCAACTCACACTTTAACAATCTATTCACATATCCTACTATTTCTACTTCAGATATTTCATAGCCAAGAGGGTCTATGAATTCCATTCTAGGATCAACTGCTTCAATGTAGGTGAAATCAGTGTCAACCATAAAAAAAATGACATCTTTATGCTTTTCAACTAATGATTGAGGAATCCTTGATTTGTTCTTAACAATATTCTGAAAAGTCTTCAATACAAGCTTTACACTGTCATTAACTTTATCAAAAAGGTGCTTCATGGAGAATGAGTTTATTCTTTCCATTGTGTTCACATTGTCACTCCAATCAACTGTGTAAGGAAATCTTCTCAAAATAAGGAAAAACATATAGGTTATCAGAGATGAAAACCTAAACTGTATGTACTTAGCCTTCTTAATCTTTTCTAAGTTCTCAAATAACTGAATTTTCAAAATTTCACATAGGTCTACTGGTTTCTTCTCAATACACACAAGATAAGCTACATGAATAATTCCTATAGCCATGTCATCTTCCCTTGAACTACCACAGAATTTAGTTGTTAGGATCTTGCAAAGGTACCTAACATCATCTTGCTTAATCTTACTTATCACAATTCCTCTACCATTATAACTAGATCTAGTGTTGTCTAAAACAATCTTTCTCATGTTATTTTCATTCAGTGGAATCTCTCCAGCTTTCAATAATCTAGTAACTTCATGAATTAGGTTGGCAGTTATATCAATAACTCTATCCTCCATCTAGAATTTCCCATTGTGGATTCTACTTAAAATGATCTTGGTACATTCCTCATCATTGAATTTATACTTCATGGAATATTTGATAATTTCATTATTCTCTAGGTGCCCATAAGCTAGTTTAACTGACATGTCTTGATTGTACAATTTCCTATAATCATCACTAAAATTTGCATCTCCCAAAGTTTCAAACTTGCAACCTAAATATCCTTTAACATTCTCAATGTGCAATACTCCGTCTAGTACGGATGATAATGCTAGACTGTTATCAATTTTAATTGGTTCTACTAGTTCTTTCTTAATCTTTGGTCTATTCTTATCCTTAACATTATGAACCATAGAAATATCCATCTTATCAACTGATTAAAGATCAAGAAATACCTCAACTTTGCAAATCTAGGGTTTTGGTATGATCGTCACTGCAAACTACTTCCAAACTTCTTCAAATCATCCTCAACTCACTTTTCTTCTTTCAAATCACTTTTCAATCACTTTTTAATCATAATAACTTTAATTTCAACCTTATAACACTTCACATTAACTTGATCTGACATCACATTCATTCATTTTGCCGCTAAAACCTAAAAAAGCTGATTCTGCAAACTTGCAACCATAAAACTTGTTGTGACCTCGCAAAACACAATATTTTCTTTTGCGCACTTAACCATAGCATTAGTACAACATAATAAACCTATATCTAACTACACAAAACTTAACTCATTCAAATTCCTAATCTACACTAATCCTAAGTCCTAAACTACAGAAACTTACATAATTTAAGTACTTAAAGAAGGGTCAGGTAAAGATTCATCCTTACCACCGGTTACATTACCTTCCTGACTAATTTTAGTGCTGATTGTACCTCCTTGATCTGTGCCTTTGTCAAACTCTACTTCATCTTTATTGCTACAGCAACCTTTCTCTTTGTTTCCTGCATTTTCATTCCTTCTTGCATTGTTCCTAGGGTTAGGGTTATGATGATAACCTCCATTGTTCATTCTGCAAAATCTTGCTGAGTGTCCAAACTTGTTGCATATCTGACAAATGATTCCATTGTTTCCAAATCTCTATCCTTGCTGGTTAAACTGTGACGTGCAATTTCTAGCAATATGTCCTACTTTGTTGCATCTAAAACATACTACCACTTTTCTTTGATTCATTTCTTCAATAGATTTCTTATTTGCATTGTTATTATTCCCAATCATTCTATCATAATTATTCAAAATTACTTTAGGTCTTCTACATTCGTTAGCTCTATGTCCAAAACTATGACAATTATAACAATGTCCATTAAAAGGTTTAAATTGCTTACCTGTGCAATCTCTCTTCATGTGCCCAATAGTATTACAAGCAAAACATCTACCTTTGAATTCTCTTTGCATACCTTTAGATGATTCTTCCTATTTTGATTCTTCTTGCTTTGATTCTTCTTTCTCTCTAGGTGGTTCTTCTTTAGGGGGATCTTCCAATGTGTTCTCATCTAGCTTTATTTCCTCCATACTTTTAGATGTCTTCAGATCTGGCTTCTTACTTTCATGGTTTGTTCTAAACATACTATATCCAAATCCAGTCCTATCAAAGAATGGTTCTTCAAAAGAAATTTGTTTTTTAGTCTTATCACTTTTTGAATATAACCTTTCAAGTTGTTGTTTAGATTGAGTTAATTCACCTTTCACAATTTTATTATACTTCTCAAGTTCCACATACTGCACTTTTACTTTTTCAGATTCGAATGTTTCCTTTTCAAGTCTTGACCTCAGATATTCATTCTCAATTTTCAATTTTTCATTATCAGATCTCAAATTTCCATCTTTCATACTAAGCTTCAGATTTACTATCTTCAACTCATGCTTAAGGATCTGATTTTCTTTTTCTAATTCATCAAAATCTTCAACAAGCATATCAGATTTGTTTTCAAATTTTAGATCTTCAATCTTATCTTTTAATTTGTCAATAGCATTCTTTGCATCTTCATATTTTCTTCTTATGGAGTTTCTTTCATCAGTAAGCATATCAATCTATTCAAGATCTTCTTCAAGATTCTTCTAAAGTTGATCCATATCCATAGAGATCTTACTCAAGCTACTAAGCTTTCCTTGAATGTTTCTTCTCTGAGCAACTGTGCTCTGATACCAATTGTTAGAAATAGGAAATACTAGGAGGGGGGGTGAATCAGTATTTCATAAACTTTTTCTTTTGCCCACTTATGGATATAACATATTACTTTAGTGCATATAAAGATTATCAAGCTGATTAACAAACATAGTAGTAAATACAAAGAACTCATAACACATCATATGTTCTCGAGGAAACCCTGGCCAAGGGAAAAGCCCGATGGGGATGGTACCCACAAAGATCACTAATCAAAAGTATTATGTTAGGGATATTGGACCCTGTTAGGAGTCAATTTACAATATATAGTAGATCTGTCCTAGTTAAAGGACTTTAGGCCTTGTTAGAAGCCTTAACCCTGTTAGGAGTTAGATTACAAAACCTGATCACTAGCTGAGCTCACTGCCCAAACAGGTAATAAAAAATGTTTCTGACTGTAATATGGTACTACTTACAACTTCACATCAATAGCCTTTGCTGCTATCATAATATACAACTATCGCAAGTTATCTTTGCTTTCTTTTTACATATCACACTTGTATATCTCATTACATTTCAAGTATGCCTAATATATGAGTTATTAAAGCTAATAACTTTACATGGTCAGATTCCAAAAACTTTATCCAAGAGTAAACATCTAGGATGTCATCCCTTCATAATGTTAAGTCATTATTTTGACAAGAAAAAATAATCCCTTAACTCTTTCGCTAATATTGTCTCCAAAACTATTATGTCTGCAAAAACTATCTTTGGTAAACTTGGAATAAATTTTTCCGTACTGCTCTAAAATTTATGCACACTAAGATGGGGTATCCTCATACTCTATAGAAGCTTCAGTTAACTGTGCAAACAAAAATATTTCTCCAGTGGACGTCACCAACTAAATCTTCATCGGGTGCTCTGTCAGGATCACTGTATCCATACTTAGACAACTTCTTTCTTCAACTTGCCATACTTGCATTCCAGATTTTGCGCTCTCAATAGAGATCATATGTTTCCATAATGACAACATCTATGCATCCACATTAGCCAAATTGCCAACACTACTGACACAGATGATGATGTTGAAGTAGTATTTGTTGCAATGAAGGATGATTTTGAGGAAGAAGAAAGGTGTGTAGAAACAACACTCATTTCTAAAGTTAGTAAAAATGTTACTTGGATCATTGATAGTGGTTGTACACATCACATGACTGGTGATGAAGAAAATTTTGATCATCTTGAGCATTATAATGGAGGATCAGTAAGAATGGGTAATGATACACCATGTATGGTTAGAGGAAAAGGATCTTTGTTGATAAACACTAGTAGAATTTGGCAAATAAATGACTAGGTGACTAAAAATTTTAGTCACATGACTAAAAATGATCATGTCCTACCATTTTTTTAGTCACGTGACTAAAACTAATCATGTTCTACAAATATAAATGACTAAATAAATGACCAATTTGGTCATTGGGTAAAATCACAACTAAAATGACTAAATAAATGACTAAAAATTAGTTACCCTAATAAAAATGACTAAATGAATAAAGATGACTAAAGATGATGACACTTTATATATTTGCATGTTTGCCTAGGCTGAGCAAAAAACCCTTGTCACCCCCACCTCTTCTGTCAAAGTTCTTCCCTCTAAGGTAGTTTTTGTTTAATTTTGTTTATTATTTGTTGTAATTTGGATTTCTGAAGTTTTTTTGGTTCTTGGAATGGATTTGATGTTCCGGACTATTGTGTTATGTGATTTGTTGTAATGGAAAGAATTTTGCAATATTTGTGTTGTTTTTGGATGTTTGTACTCGTTAGGGTTTTGTAAATGTCTAATGGTAAGCAAAAAATAGAACCACTCTTAATGGCGATAGTAATTGCAACACATCACCAAAAGGGAACTCTGCAACAATTAATTGTTAGTATTTTGAAGGGCACAATTTGTGCATAAACTTGAGGTAAGTCACTTGCCATGGACTTCATGAAGTTTAATTTCTAAAATTCTTAGGTGGCCAAATACTTTTAACTTTGTTTTATTTCATTCTAAAATAGTCTAGTTGTTATTTAGATATATGCACCCACTACTACATAACAAGACATTCTAAGACATTTTTTTAGACAAAATTAATTTATTATATTAAATTTTAAATTTTTATTTATTATTTTAAATCAAAATTGAAGACAATTTTAATTTTCTTAAATAGAAAATTAAAACAAAATAATTTGGATGCATTTTTAATAGGCAAGAAAGAGGAATGGGTGGAAGCATGTTTTAATTTTTTTTCTAGGTATTTCTTTGATTTATTTTTAGTTGCTATTTATTTTCAAAGTGTTCTAATATGCAAAGAAAATTCAATATGGTGGATCTTCTCATTTTATGTAATTGCGTTCTTTCAAAACTTTCCCCACCAATATTATTTTCTCTCATTGAACACCAAAAATGATGAAAATTTGTGGGAGCTGTTAATACAGAGCCTTCATAATTTCGCTTTGCAAAAGAAAAAAAAAATTTATTTGAATGTCTTCCCTGGAGGAAGAGATTTTTCGCAAGCATGTGGGGGTAAAGAAGAATTAGCACCCTAAAATTTCACACAGAGATAAATTAAAATGGTGAAATGGGTGCGAGACAGCGGGGGTAACCCTACATGTGCACATGAGAAATGACCAACAGAGGAAATGCAATGTCAATGCATGGGGAAAAGGCTTATGGAGTTTTCCCTAATTTTGGTAGACAATGATAGGATTTGGAGTGTTGTATCACAAGTCACACCTAGAAATAGATTAGTCACAGAGCTTTAGAATTTTTCAAGTGAGTGCAATGTGTGGGCCTTAGGCCCATATTCAGTGTGGATGCATCGGAATAGGGTATGAGCTGCTATTAAATGTAAAAAGGCTATGGCAGGTAGTCCAAAGGCTAATGGAAAAAGAAACCCCTCATGCAAGTCAGAGGTGTACCCTATGTATTATCTTTTATGTATTTATCATGTCTTTCTTGTAATTCATGAAGCAACAAAAATGCTTCATATGTTGTTTCCCATGAGTGGTAGATCAACAAAATGGATTTCAAACTAAAAATAAATGATTGGTTTTCTTTGAGGATGGGATTTAGCTATGTGCACTTTTTCTATATTTTTTTTTAAGGACACTATCATTCTGTGGATATTTACTAAGATAGAGTTAGTGAGTCACAATTTGATCAAGTCTTGAATAATGAGTTGCAAGCTATACTAAAGGTTTTTCTACTTTTTTAAAAAGAATTTCTTATCTTATTAAGATTTAATTTTTTCATCTCAGTTTGCTATGTATTAAGTTTCTTATTTGGGTGAACTAATAGACATGTAATCATATTGAGAATGGTTACAGGCCTAAAGTTACATTGATAATTGACCAAAAGAATCATCATACTAAGCTCTTCTAGGAAAATCAATCGGCCAAGGGCAATGTTCTACAAGGTTAGATTTTTTATTTTTATTTAAACTGTTATGTTCCTGAAAATAGAGCATGGTATATGTAGGAAAAATGCCCTACTTATTATGATTTGGAATTTTTTTAAATGCTTGTTTTATCTAACAAAAAATCCTAATTTATTTGAAGCAAGTTAGATTAAATAGTAAATGTAGAAAATCTCTCATCAGGCTTAAATGGAATTTTTTAGTTTTGAATGTATCTTTTATTTTGTTTTATATGCTCTTGGCTATAGGAACTGTTGTGGATACACAAATATGCCATCCAAGAAATTTTGATTTCTTTTTGTGCCCACAAAATGGGTTTATTATGAGTATTGCATACTATCATATACTACTAAAAAAATGTTGTTTTGTTTCTTAAGATGCAAGAAACATATGTTGTTTTTAGGCACATCCAGACCTACACATTACCATGTACTACTTGATGAAAAAAAGTTTGGTGTTTACAGGTTTAGGATTTCTATCATGGTACCATGCTGGAAAAATTAATTTATTTGATAGAAAGGTCATGCCTCTAAACTCTACATCATTTTCCTTCCATTATTAGCAGCTACCTTCTAGTTAGTATGTCAAGAGTAGATGATTAGTGACATCCCTAGCAAGATATGTTTGCAGGAGGTCTTTTAGGTTGGCATTCTTTGTCTTTGTCATCATATAAATTATTCATGATGTAATTTTAGACATCTTTTGTCAACACTTGCATTATATTCATTGAAATTACTTGCTTCTTAGGCATGGTTATTGCAACACTATGTTATTGGCAGTTCTTTCCAGCACCATATGACTTAATGGAAAGATCCCCTTTTGTCTATTTTTATTTGTGCATACATTCTCATTATCTTTTTGTTTGTTTTATCATTGATTTCTTTAAGGGAACCAAAAATGCATTTCAGGACTTCCTTTATTGTTATTGCTTCCAAGAAAAATGTTCATTATGATATCAACACACATCAGCATTTGAAGACTTGCTCAACTGCTTACAAGATGGCTAGTATTATGTAAGACTGAGTAGAAAATGCTTAAACATTACAGTTGATAAATAGAATAAATATATAAGCCTTTTGAAATAGAATGTGAATAACCAAGGGACAATTTAGTTGGAGTAGCTACAAACTCCACACTAAGAGTGACAGCTTGATACATTTGCAGTTTCCTAATCTATTTTAAATTTTTAATGAATATGACCATGAAGTCTAGGCCCTAAAACTCTGTAAAGTTTTGATAGTTTATGGGGCTTGGAAGTTTGATGGTCAGTCACTAGGGTCTATAGAAACCAATGTCATCATCGACCTACAAAATTTTCATGACTTTTGTACTGATGAAAGTCAATCAAATTACCTTCTAATCTCTAGCCACTAAATTACTTTCACTTCTTTGAGGCATTCTAATCTTCCAATAAATAGTTTTGATCTTGTGCATATTTCTAGAATCTCCATCTTCCATGAAAAGAGCTATGCAATTCATGTTGTGAATGCATCCTCAGCCTCAAACCTTAGCAAATATAGAAGTGTTGAAATTGGATAAGTTAACCAGATATACTATCTCTCTCAGATGTAGCATCTAGGCTGAGGTTATGCCATGGGAAGAAGTTACTAAATAATAAAATAGAGTGCAGTACAATCTTAAATTTCTCTGTAGAAAATAGAAAAAACAAACTTAATTGAAATGTTGAAGCACCTCTAGTCTGAAATCTCGGGAAACAAACTAAAATTTTGAATCTAGGTCAACAGATCAAATATATATATATATATATATATATATATATATATATATATATATATATATATATATATATATATATATATATATATATATATATATATATATATATATATATATATATATATATATATATATATATATATATATATATATATATATATATATATATATATATATATATATATATATATATATATATATATATATATATATATCATTCAAAGTATCTAAGCTAAAAATTCACCCCATGAACATATTTTACTACATTAAAAAGTAGAGTAAAATGACTAAACTACTGTATAGCTCCTAGGTATGGAAATGTTTGGCTGAAGAATTTCTGCCTTGATAAGAATTATACAAGGGTGAATCCACCAAATGTTACATAATGTTAAAAGTTGTTTGATGATCTGATAGGTTTCCAAGTGTAGAAAATCATTTGAGAAGCATTTCTAGAAGGAACAATCCCCATGCCAATATCACCATCTGTATGTTTTTCACATGTTAGCTCTAGAATGAGGGAAAGAGATTCAAGATTTTATTTTATTAAGAACAAAATGGACCCATTCCAAGAACCCTGGGAAATTTGATCAACCATGAGAGCTTGTATGTTCATCTTTTTCAAATTATTCTTAATTTGTCCTGAAAATTGGTCCATTGTCATAACACATTGTTTCTTCAGGGTTTTGATAGGTTGTGGCTTTACCAGACATATTCCACTCGAATTAGGCAACCAGTAAGATATCACTTTTTTGTAAAAAAAATCATCACTACAAAATTAAGTTGTACCATGGTTTCTCAATAGTGCTTAAGTCTTGAAAGTAGGTTTTGAAAATGAATTAGCTTTGAAATCAATTGGATACTATGCTATTTCTAAGTACTTTGCTTTATACTTTCAACATTAACATATAGTTGCATTTTTCTGATAGAGCTAGAAGTGAAATGAATAATGAGCATGAAATGAAGAGAACATGCTCATCACCAATAAAAAATTTAAAATTTTTCTTGAGATAGCAAAAAAAAAATTCCCTTGAGAAATCTACAGTGGGTGCAAACTCAAGAAAAGATTTGGCTATGCCTTCTTTTCAATTGCTAATTTTTAAGGATGGGACTTACAAGCTATGACACAACAATGAAGCATTAACAAGAACTTAGTAAGATGATAGAATATTTCCCATAATAACAGTAATACTTGGTTTGTAATGAATTAATTTGATCTGCTAAAGAAGGGATTAATTATCCTTGGTTTATGGAACAACATCCACTACTTGTTGTCGTGAAAGTATGAAGTGTAGATTTTGTCAATAGTTAAGAAAAATTCTTGCATATATTATTTGCACTTAGATTCAATAGAAGACATAAGTGGGAGTAATTAAAAATTAGTTGGAATAATTTGAGTCCCATGAATTTAAATTTAATTATGGTTATAAGGAGTTAGCAAAACAATTTTTCCAAGACTTTGCAGCTCAATATGTTTGGTGACTACAATCAAGGATCATGGTTGGAAGAGGGGAAATGATAGATTCAGATAGTGAGGTAACTAGTAACTTAGGCTAAAATTACTAAAAGTAGCTATAGACAAGGCCACTTAAAAAGATAGTAGTACTAGGGAAAGTGGTGAAAAGAATAGGAGGAAAAGGGAAACAAAGAGAACCATGAAAGAAAGGAATTAACATAGTAGAATCTTGATAAGTAGGAGATATTTTCCACAACAAGTCAAATTGTGATATTTCTATCAGGATTCATTTGTGTAGTTTTTTTGGGTCAAACTGATTGAATCATGTTTCAAGAGTAGTGGTTCACAAGAACCCATCTCTCATGAGAATGAATGGAACACTTAGCACTTATTGCATCTAGGTGATGCCCATAGAGGTGAAGAATTGGGACTTTCTAGGAGGTCACCCATCCTAGTACTTCTTCAGCTCTAGTGTGCTTAACTACGGAGTTTCCTCCATGGTTAAGCCAACTCTTCTTGCAACCCCATTTGTAAAACCTTCAGCAAGTGTTGTGCCTTATGAACCATTCATTCTCATGAGAGATGGGTTCTCAATACTTGATTGTTTCCTCTTCCATGTCTACACTACTTGGGATGTGTTCTATTTTAACCTCTCAATGATAGTTTTGTCTAGTTTATTTTTTCTACATGATGACTTTTCTTTAGGGGGATTGATGTAGATAGAATAAAATATATATTAGTTATTAATTTTATTGTAATTTTGGTTAGTTAGCAAGAATGGTTATGTCTCATTAGTTGATCAAAGTAGTTTTGGGTAGTTGTCTTCAAAAATTCTTGGCAACCATTGGCAAATTTATATACTTTTCTGTAGTTGGGAAAAGGGACCGTGTTGTTGGAAAATCACTCCTTTCCCATTTTTTTATATGAGCTTTGAAGCATCAAGTGAATAAAGAAACAACTATTATATCTTGTAGAATATATTGTTATTCTCATATGAGTCACTCATGCATGTATAAACCAATTTACTATGCTTAAGTAATTGCATGTCTAGATAGGAAAGTAAATAGTTTTTTCAAGAGGAAATGGCTCCTAGATTCATTTATTGATAAGATTTGATTATTTCTCATCTTTTAATGTTTAAGAGAATGTTGCTAAATAGAAATTCAAAAAATATCTTCACATTGTGCTTCTTTCATATTTATTTACAGTGTTTGATAGGCATCATCTTTTCTGTATTTCAAGGCATGTATGTTTGTAGATGATTGGCTGTTAGTTATTGGTGGTCAAGAAGGAGATTTTATGGTCAAACCTGGCTCACCTATTTTTAAATGCACTAGGAGACCTAACGTATGGCTATTATTTATATTGATTAGTTCTTATAAATCTTGTTGCAAAAGGAAAGCATCACCTAGGGTTTTGTTAGGATTACTAGTACATTTGACAACTTTGTTAAAAAAGGCCTCATGTGAATCAAAGTAGTTAAAGGCTAAAAAGCTTTTATAAAGTAGCTATATCATAGTTAAAGATTTTGAACCACTAAAGTGGAGAACATAGAAGAACTGCAAAGGAAGAGGCATACCAATAATTTTTGATATTGAGATTTCCATTTACATCATGGAGGAATCATTTTCTCTACCATTTCCCTTCCCAAATCACAGAGGTGATCATGCATTTTGAAAACAATGTGCCATTTAGTTTCATACACTCTATCAAATATAACAAGACATCTATCTTTTAAGGTTTGAAGTTCATGTTTTGCGCTCCAGCCTGAACCTTCCCATACTTTTATGGCCATTTGTTTGTCTTTTCCAATGAAGAAACAAGATATTTCCATAAATATTTGTTTCTCCTCACTATCCAGTGAATTAAAGCTTATTTTGAGTGTGTGTCTGATGTCTCTTGGCAACATTTTAAGAACTTTATCCAATTATAATTGCCAATACTGCTTGTCTTTACTAGCAAAAAAAAGGCCTCCTAAGACTTGGAGAGACAAAGGTAAGCCTCCACACACTGTTACAAAGCTTTCAACCAAATCCTCAAAATAACTCACTAGAGATGGTTGGCAAAATGCATGCCAATAGAAAATCTTTCTACTATGATCCCTATTCATTTCTTTCATCTTATAATGAATGCTTATTTCAAACCTAATCAGCACCCTCTCATCGCGGGTTGTGACAATTAGCAAACTGCTAGGACTCAGCATATCCCTCACTAATCATTTTTCTAGCTAGTGCACATGATCAATGTCATCCAAAACAATAAGGAAATGCAAGCGATCGCTTCTTGCAAGACAATGTTGGAGATAGCTAAATCCTTCATCTATACTCTGAAATTGACACTTTTCATGGAATAGTTCCATTAGGAGCTTGCTTTGCAAGGAAATACAATTTGTTTCTCACACATTGAAGAGAAAACAAGATTCATTGTATTTTGATCACTTGTGATTGAACAGTTCTTTAGCAAGAGTTATCTTTCCAAATCCACCCATCCCATATGTGCCAATGATGCCACCTTTGTCCACTCTTTTCTTGCAATAGGTCCTTTCAAAACCTTCCAAAATTTCATCAAGTCCCACTGGGCTTTTTGCCACAGGTAATGGTTTTCTCTTTTCTACCTCTTTATGAACAACATACACTATCTCTTTACAAAGCTTCTTATAATTACTAGAAATTTAACAGAAAAGCATGCCTTTGATCATAAATACTTTGCGATCGATAATAAAAATCCTCTTTACAACTTTTTCGAATAGTGGAAATTTGCAATGAAAAAGAAAGCCTTTTATCAGAAAAATGGTAAACCTTATGAGGGACAAAAATATTATGAATTTTTTAACAAAATAGTCACTAATGTTGAAATGAATAAAAAGAAATAGGGGAAAAGTCTCACCTATTAAATTTGGTGAGTACGTAGCCAGAGATGGATGACATAGAGAAAAGAGCTTTTTTCCATTACTCAATCCTATTCAGGTACCTTCCCTTCTCTATAAACATACTGAATGCATCAAAATACACCCCTTTCTCTAGGTAGCAGACATCTGAAGGCTGGACATGATAAAAAATAGGAATAATCCTAGCAGCGGTCTATAACATGAGATCTAGTTCCTCTAAACACCAAGGAGACTCCACATAATTCTAAGAGAAAATAGCAATTTGAACTGATGCAGAATGACTAACATTCTCAATGGTAGAAGTAACAGAATCCCCAAATTCTAGCTCTTGGGAATCAAGAAATGCTTGAATTCCCATTTTGTCAAGAAGTCTATAAAGTTGAAGGGAAAGAGTGTCTTTTACATCAGGACCCCTATGGTTAATGAATACATCAAATACTTTGGAAGATGGTGAAGATTGTAAGTTGTTTCACTTGGGTACAATTTCACTAAAATCAATGGGCTAATATGAGGATGAAGAAGCCATGAATGAAAGATTATAGAACCTCTGTGTTTCAGAGATGGAAGGAAATAATAGCTCCAAGTAAATTTTTTCTGCTTGAAGTAAAGGCACATATAAATAGATAATAAAGACATTCAATCAATGCTTCCAAGATTCTGTGCAAATTAAAGGAAAAGAGGAAAGGAAGGTCTAGGAAAAATGTAAGACCTAAAAAGTAGATGCCTTTGTGCACACTCTAGCTTTGGATTGTATTTGGTTCACCCTAAGGTTTGCAAGGCTTTGTGAATCAAGGCTTCATACCAGATGACATTTGTAGTAGGTGGGCAATAGGTTAGTACTCATGTACTATTTTGGCTTATAAGTCAGGACCTAACATCGAGGGGAAGATATAATAATGGGCATCAATTATTATTCATATGCTACCTCGAACTATGACTAGGGGGCCTGACATTGAACACAAAGGTAATTATGAGTCCAAGTCTAAGATCAGTCTAAGAGGTAGACTCAATGGATGAGTGATACACTTATGTACCACTTCAGATTGTGACTAAATCATGAGGTTTTATCAAAAGATGATTGAGTTGGGGTCTAAGATTAATCTAAAAGACTAAGTCAATAGACAAGTCTAATTTATGTACCACCTCAAATTGCAAATGAGGCTTGAGGTTGGGTTGAAAGCTGGTTGTGAGTCAAGAAAATGGTTATCAAAGAAGGGGATAAATTTAAGGTGTTGGATCCTTGCACAACATCATTGGGTCACACCTACTAGCATATATCAGTAATTTTAGTATAAATCTTTAGCGATATACAACATTTTCATTTAAATTCCTCTTTGTGGATCGCCTCCTATTGTGAATATAAATCTCGTACTTGAACTGAATCCTCTCATTGGTAATTTGAAATATCTTTGCAAATTTTGAAAATGATAGCCTCATATTTGGAACTTTCTATGCCATCAGATTTAGAATTCCTCTTCGTACAAGTTTGTACTAATGCAAACACCAGACATTTTTCTTAGAAAATACAGTTTTTTTTAATTAAATTTCAATGTTCCTTTCAAAAATCCATCCATCAACAACCCAATGCAGTTTTGTTGATCCTTAATATAGCCCAACAAACTATAAAATTATATATATTATATATATTTCAAAAATTATAAACTATATATATTATATATATTTCAAAAATTATAAACTATAAACTATTTATCAATCACTAAAAATTTGAAACATCATTAATACATCTATCGCAGTAACCCGCAAAGATTACAATCTTCTCATCACCATCCCATGGTAATATTGATCCCTCAAAAAAGTACACATAATGGATCTTTCTTCATTTCAGTCCCATGGCTGCGAATGGGTCTCAATGATTGTTTCTTGATCTCGTCCTCTATATGTGTTGTTGATACACCAGTGAGCTAGACCTATAGTTGTGTCTCATCTTTGACATCTTCATATTTCAAGAGATTATCTCTACTTGTTGAAATAACTCAAAAGATACCAATATGGATGATCCAAACTCCACTAAGTTGATGAGTATACAAAATGCCACCTAAATCTATCATCATAAATGATCCCAAGCAAGCTGGACTAATATGGTTAGAATATTAGAAGTCATGAAATAAAAGGAAGAATGTAGAATCCATCAATATACTAAATTATTTTCAATCTTAAACTTTTCATAGCAATCATAAACCAAGGTAAATCTACTCAACATCCTTATGCCTCTTGATCTTATCTGCAACTAGTAATAGAGATTACTAATAGTTTATAGGATCGATCTGTACAAAGAGAAGTACAAATGCTAGAAGCATGCATAGTTCACTATTTTAATGTAAGAAATAATAATTTAAAAAATCATGAAAAAAATTCAAAATGTATGAAATACTTATCTCTTGATTGTTAATCTTCCTTGCAATTTACCAAATGTGCTTTTCTAATCTTTGAACCTTCCATGGAAGAGAAAATGTATCCATCACAATAATAGTGTCTAAGAAGTTTCCCTTCAAAGTCTGCAATCCAAGAAGAATCTTCTACATGCATGTTCTCTTTGTGCAAAACACATCCCATCCTTGCACAACCTCATTGGGTCACACCTACTAGCATTTTCACTAGGATGCACAAAAGGACATTTAGTCCAGTTGTGGGAATGAGATTGTGAATAGGGTCGTACTTTGAAGGAAAACATATGGAACTCATCTGAAGCAAGATACTATACTTGACGTTTGGTAGTGATGGATCCACTAGGAATTCCTTTTATCTCATTACCATCAACAAACATCTTTGATGCCTCTAATTCATGATTGGATCTGGGTCACTAGTTCTAGATAGGTCTCTTATTTAGCACAAAATATAAAACTGATTAATTTTTACTTAAAGGTTCAAAATTTCCCATCATTTCCACACCAGACAAGGTTGTATATTGGACTCTAAATGTTAAAAGGGTGATTGGTGCTTGCTACAAAAAAAATAACATCAATTTTGAGTCCAAAAAAGGTAAAAATTTAGATCTAATGATTCAACTTGGAATGCAGACAACGTAAATAGTAAAATCCAATAGAAAAATTTGTAGATAGTTCAAAAACTCATAGAACACATGGTATTGAGAAACTTGAATGGTGATGCTCTGATAAAAAAGGTAGTTGTTTGAATTCAAATTATTTGGGTGGAGGGCTATTCAAGCACAATAAATCTATCCAAATCCAAACATGAAACTCATGAATATCAGAGAGAAGCACAAAATTTTAAATTTTAAATAAGGGCATATTCTAGCTCAAAGTTTTAATGGGTGCACTTGGCATTATGTAGAGTTTCGTGATTGATAGAGTATTGTAAAGATAGAAGAGGTCAACAGTTATTGATTCCATATGTTTTCTAGAAAAAGTATAATTGAGGTGCTCATGTGTTATTGTTAGAATAACTGAGAGGGGGGTGAATCAGTTATCTAGTGTACCAATACAAAATGTATAATTCAAAACAACTTCTCTTATTTCTGCTTGTTGGTAAACAATAATAACTCTCACTGTCTGTGCTTTTACCGATTACCAGTCTAATACTATAACAGTTACCAATCAAATCTAACATGTAACATGTAAAGTATGATAACAAACAGATATCACAATCAACATATAACACAAGAGATTTAATGTGGAAACCATGTAAAGGGAAAAACCACCTAGGACTGGCAACCCAAAATTGTTCACTCTACTGAAGTGAGGTCAGTTAAGACCCAACCCTGTTAAAGGTTTACAAACACACTGTCAGGTGTGACCTTGTTAGAGGATTTTAGACTAGAAGTTATCATCCAACCAGCATTCACTATGGGGTTGATAGGATAACAATGTTCATTCTATGAATGATACATCATAAGACTTTTAGAGTCTACTCGGTTAAGAGATTTGGACTTTATACAATGGTTAAATATGTAACAGTAAATGACCTGCCTTAATACAACTTCAATTGCAGATTACAGATCAATATTTAGTCCATACAAATCCTTCTGATCAATATTTCACTTTAGAGTCAATACTGTATCAACTTACTATCCGTTGGTAATTGTTCTCTATGGCTTGGTAATTGTTCTGCAGCTCATTTCTTACTCAACTAGTATGATCAGAATGCATGAAAACCTTGTTCACGTGATATTCTTGCAATGTCTACTTCTTCCGGCATCCATTCGTAACGAAATTATGTTCTCTTATATAGATGAGTAAATCATTTTCTTCTCCACCATCAAATTTTTCCGCTTAACCACATTCATAGATTTTGTCTCTTTAAACTCTCTCGGTACTTGTGTCAATAACACATTTCAATCTACTCCATTAGATCTTCCCTAAATTTTGTCAGCTGTCAATCTGTGTAACAAACATTATCTATTACCTCGATGTTATACTTTTGCCAGCTCATCAATCTTATCAGCTAAACTAATCACTTAATTCATTCTATTCCGCTCGGTTAACAAAGAAATGTGCTAGTGAACACTGCTTGGTTAATATTATGATCAGTATACAATACACTCTGTCGGTGTATACTAGAAATGCTTCATTTACCAACAACACTGCTTTGTGTCTTTCAGCTCTATACTTCATCATAGATGAATGTAACATAATAAAGTCAATATCATCAAGTCATAGACTCATCAACAAGTTACTCAATGTGTTCCTTATCCTCATCTGTCATGTACATCTTTCCTCATGTAGATTTCTCTGTTCTTCATCTTTTTCACCTTTTTGCAGATGTCTCGGTATAGTAACTTACAAGATAAGTGTTGTCAAACTAGTTTACATCAATGAAAACATAATACTGATTTAATCATATTACATATCTAATCAGCAACTCCTCAGTGATCTTGTAATCATGGATTCTTCAATCAGATTCCAAATCAGTTGTAGTTCAATAATCTCTCCCTTTGGCATTGATGGCAACTCAAGTAATATGAAATGTACCATACACATACCAAACATACATTCTACAACTTTGTGAACAAAATGCTTTAAGTCAAATAGAATTAATATGTTTAATCACTATGTTACTAAACCAACATTAAATAATACAACTTTACCATTCTATAGTTGTGATCTTTTCAGTTCTCCTGTTCCTGCTTTTGTTCTCTGTAATTGATCTTCAATACTCTGTCTCATTCAGATTGTCTCTCCCTTAGATAATTCTCATTCGTGCTTGTTCCTTTTCATATTATTTATCTCTCCCTTTGACAGCAATGCCAAAGAAACAAATAAATAAAAAAATTATGTCTTCCTCTATATTTCTGAATAGTGATATCCCAATCGGTACAAGTTCTCAAACTTAATCACAACCTTGAACATGATTCAAAGTGTGAACTATGTTGCATCAACATGAATGATCTTCAGATATAAGTAGGCTAATGCAACAACCAGATCACCTTAGTGACCGATAGATAGGGGACGGACCCCAAGTCTAGTCCTCAAGTATTCAAATGTGTCCTTCGGTAGGGGCTTTGTAAAAATATCTACAAGTTGTTCTTTAGATGTGACAAATTCTAACTTCACTTGCTTCTCTTGCACTTGTTCTCTTAAGTAATGATACTTAATAGATATATGCTTTATCTTAGAGTGCATGACAAGATTCTTTGAAATATTAATAGCACTAGTCTTGTCACAATATATAATCACCGAGTCAGTGATTACCTCATTCATTCCTTCCAAGACTTTATTGATATATGCAATGTTTGAACAATTAGTAGCAGTAGCAACATATTCTATTTCAGCTATAGACTAAGAAATACAAGCTTGCTTTTTACTTGTCCATGTTACAAGTCTTTCACCAAAGAAGAATTCTCCTCTGGTGGTGCTTTTTCTATCATCCAAATTTCCAGCCCAATCAGCATCGGTATAAACTTTTAGTTCAAACTTCCCTTCCTTAGGATACCATAATCCATAATTCTCTATTTTCTACAAGTATCTTAAGATCCTTTTTGTAGCTATCATGTGTGATTCTCTAGGATTAGCAGAAAATCTTGCAACAATTCATTGGCAATTTGGTTGAAATGAGTACATAGATGTTGTCATTATGGCAGCATATGATCCACATGAAGATTGCATAGGTCTAAGAGCAAGTATAGCAGAGCACATTGCAAACTTGTCTAAGTGTAAGATAGTGTTTTCACCAGTGCACTAGGATATAGTTTTTGTTTGCGATGTTGACTAGAGTAAGTTCAGTGCTTGCACACTTGAACATAGACTCTATGATGACTAATGATGACCCATCTCAGGGTGCAAGTCAATACTATATGTACAAAATTAGTTATGATAGTTTTACCGAAGACAGTGTTAAGCCGAGAGGACAAAATATGAAGGCAGAATTGGTAAAGAGTTAAGGGATTATTTTATTTATCAAAATAATGACTTAACAATATAAAGGGATGACATCCTAGATGTTAAATCTTGGATAAATATATATGGAAGCTGACCATGTAAAGTTATTATCTTTAATAACTTGTATATATATGTAATTGTAAGAAGAAAAAAAAGAGTAAAGAGATATGTGGTAATATTGTAATGATATGATGCGAATGTAAGAGCAGAAAAAATATATTGATGCAAGAAGCATAAGGTTATATACCTTAATCCATTTTTGTAATAAGTATTCATTTTACATTAATTTTTTGGGCAGTGGGCTCATCTGGCAATCAGATTTTGTATTGACAACTCCTAACAGGGTTGAGGCTTCTAACAAGGCCTATAGTCCCTTAATCAGGACTGATACACTATATGCATGTAATAGACTCCTAATAGGGTCAACATCCTTAACATGATACTTTTGATTAGTGGATCTTTGTGGGTACCATCCCCATCAGGGTTTTCCCTTGGCCAGGGTTTCCTCGAGAACATATCATGTGTTATGAGTTCTTTATTTCTATTGCTATGCATATTGTTTAGCTTCTTATGTTATGCATGTATAAAGATAATCTATTATATCCATAATTGGGCAAAAGATAAAGTTTGTAGAATACTGATTCACCCCCCCTCTTAGTATTCCCTATTTCTAACAATTGGTATCAAAGCTAAGTTACTCAGAGAAGAATCATTCAAGGAAAGCCTAGCAGCTTGAGTAAAATCTCTATGGATATGGATCAACTATAAAAAAATCTTGAAGAAGCTCTTGAAAAAATTGATATGCTTACTGATGAAAGAAACACTCTGAAAAGGAAATATGATGATGCAAAGAATCTTATTGAGAAACTAAAAAACAAGGTAGAAGATCTAAAATCTGAAAAGGAATCTAAAATTCTTATTGAAGATTGTGATGACAATTTAGAAAAAGAAAATGTGATCCTTAAGCATGAACTAAAGATAGAAAATCTGAAGCTTAGTTTGAAAGATGGAAATGACAAAAATGAAGCAAATCTAAGATCTGAGAATGAAAGGTTGAAGATTGAGAATGAAGAATTAAAATCTAAACTTGGCAAAGTAATATCTGAATTTGAGAAAGTAAATTTGTAGCATGCAGAACTTGAGAAATACAATAAGATTGTGAAAGGTGAATTGACTCAATCCAAACAACAACTTGAAAGGCTATATTCAAATAGTGAGAAGATTGATGAACAAGTATCTTATGGAAAACCATCCTATGATAAGACTGGACTTGGATTTAATATATTCAGAACAAATGATGAAAGAAAGGAACCAGATTTGAAAGAATCTAAAAGCATAGATAAGAAGAAGTCAGATGAGATCAACAAATCTGATGACACACCTAAAGGAGAAGAACCACCTAAAGAAGAAGAACCACCAAACCAAGAAGAATCACCCAAAGGTATGCAAAGAGAGTTCAAAGGTAGATGTTTTGGTTGTAATACTATTGGTCACATGAAGAGAGATTGCACAAGTAAACAATTTAAACCTCTTAATGGTTATTGTTATAATTGTCATGGTTTTGGACATAGAGCTATTGAATGTAAAAGACCTAAAGTTATTGAGAATAATTATGGTAGTAGAATGTTTAGGAATACTAACAATGCAGATAAAAGACCTACTGAAGATATGAATAGAAGAAATGAAGTAGTATGTTATAGATGCAACAAGATTGAACACATTGCTAGAAATTGCAGATCACAAATCAATCAGCAAGGACCAAGATATGGGAACAATGGAATTGTTTGTCAGATATGTAACAAGATTGGAAACACAAGGTTTTGCAAAATGAACAATGGAGTTTTTCATCCTAACCCTAACCCTAGAAATCATGCAAGAAGAAATGAAGATGTAGGTAACAGATAGAAAGGTTGTTGTAGTAATGTAGATGAAGTGAAGTTTGTTAAAGGTATAGATCAAGGAGACATATTCAACATTGAAGGTAATCAGAAAGGTGAAGTATCAAGTGGTAAGAATGAATCCTTACCTGACCTATCTGTAAGCACTTAATTTATGATAATTACAGTAGATTAGGAACTTAGAATTAGTGTAGAAGTAGACTTTCAATGAATTAAGTCTTGCACAGTTAATTTAAGGTATTTTATGATGTACTAATGTTATGGTTAAGAGTGTAAAAGAAAATATTATGTTTTTCGCAAGAAGTTTTAAGTTTTGTAGGATAGCAGAAACAACTTTTTGGAAAGAAGCAGAAAAAGAATTGAATGCGATGTCAAATCTAAGTGAGGTTGAAGTAATAAAAGGTTATGATCAATTTTATTTGATTATCAAAGTGAATTGAAGTGTTTAGGAGAGAAAAGAATAGATATTGGAAGCATTTTGCAGTGATTTGGTGAAAGATTTGAGTGCCGAATCTATGAAAGCCCTAAAATCATGAACTTGAGGTATTTATCTTGACAGATCTTTGAATTGGTATAAGGAATTTAAAGTAGTCATGGATGTATCCTTAATTCACAATATCAGAGATAAGAATAGACCTAGAATGAAGAGGGAACTAGTAGAACCCTTGGAAGAAGATGATCCTAGGTTAGCATTATCATCCGTACTAGACAAAGTTTTGCATTTAGAAAATGTGAGAAGTTATCTTGGATGCAAGTTAGAAACTGTCAGTGATAGTGATTTTACCAATGAACATATGAACATTTACAATCATGATATGTCATTGAAACAAGGATATGAACATTTGAAAGATAATAAGATTGTTCAGTATGCTTTGAAGTATGAGTTTGACAATGAAGAATACACTAAGATTATTCTGAGCAGACTTCACAATGGGAAGTTTTGGCTAGAGGATAGAGTGATAGACATTACAGCTAACTTGATTCATGAAGTCATAGGTTTATCTAAAGTTGGTGCTATTCCTTTAAATGAGAAAAATAGTCGTATACAACATAGGTTCATCCTACAATGGCAGAGGAATTGTGATAAGCAAGATCAGACAACATGATGTTAGATATTTATGCAAATACCTAACAACTAATTTTTGGGCAAATTCTAGAGAAGGTGATATGGTAGCTGGAATGGTGCATATTGCCTATTTAATGTGTGTTGACAAAGTGCCAGTTGATATGTGTGAAATTCTGAGAATTCAATTGTTTGGAAACTTGGAGAAGATTAAGAAATCTAAGTATGCACAATTTAGATTTTCATCCTTAATCACATACATGTTTTTCCACTCATTGAAAAGATTTCCATACACCATTGCAAATGATTGGAATGATGGAAAAACTGCTATGGAAAGGATAAATAAAGTACATTTGAGACATGTTATTGACAAAGTAAATGAGAGTGCTATGTTAGTAATGAAGACATTTCAGAACATGGTAACTAGCAGATCAAGAATTCCACCGTCACTTGTGAAGAAGTATAAAAATGATATATGTTTCATGGTTGACACTGACTTTACCTATATTGAAGCAGTGGAACCTAGAATTGAGTTCATAGACCCTGTTGGCTATGAGATATTTGAGGCTGAAACAAAAGAATATGTTGGCAGATTACTTAAATGCAAATTGGACACTCAGTGTAGTAGATTTGGAACTTTTGAAGAGAACTTCAACATGAAAAAAGCTATAATTGAAGAGAAGCAATCTAAGAAGAGAGTTGACAACACTATCAGGAGAATACTGAAAGATACAGGAATGTCAGAACAATAATTCTTAATAGAAAAATAGTTAGCAGTAGCAATTAGGGATATTGGACATAAAGAAGTCTTGATTGTACCACCCTTGTCATCCAGTGTAGTACAACAAGAACCTACACAAGTCAAGGTGAAAGTAGAGGAACCAAAAAAGGAACAAGTAACAACTAGATCCACTTCCTCCATAGCTAGCAAGAGAATGAAAGAAATTGCTACTAGACCAGGAAAGAGACAGAAGACTTTAGTTCAACCAGTACCAAGAGAAATTTTAGAAATTAAAGATGATGACACTACAATTAAGAAGAAAGCTTGGAAACCTAAAGTTGAAAAGCTTAATGAGCAGATTATTGAAAATGGAGACTTTACCAAAATGAATAAGTACTACAGTCTTTATGGTTATTCAGACAAACTTAATTTGGAGAATGCTATTGTGAAGCATATGATTTTGGTAGACAAGAAATTTGATTCTATTCAAGGTCAAATACCTGATGAGTTGTATACCAAACTACTAAATATAAAGTAGAGAGCAATTGAAGAAGACACTAATATCAAAAAGACTATTGTGAAGAAGCTTTGTGATGTGAGAGATGATGAACACTTGGAGCAGATATTGAAGGCCTTAAGCACCCATTTGAGAACCAAAAGGAGAATCATTTTGATTATGGGAGGTAGATATGAAGAAGTTAATTTAGATATAGAGCAAGCAATAATCAAGGTCATGGTAGAAAATTTTAGAGAGCCATCGGTTGCAGTAGAGCAAGCAGTTGAAGCTGAACAAGAGGATATTCCTTCTCCTTTAGCTATTAACATTGAAGATGAAACTTTGAATATTGAAGGTACTAAGGTCACCTTGGATACTGATGACAATGTATTCAAGAACTTAGCAAACATTATTGAAAATTCAGCTCTTGATGAGCCAGACAGAACTGAAGAAGCAGAGCAGACTCAATCTATCAGTAAAGAACCTAAGGAGACTGAGATTCAAGCACCCATTCCTACCACAGAAGACATTAGTCTTACTCCTGAGACTAGAAAGAAGAAAGAAATCAGATCTTTGTTTGAAGATTTAGGAAAGGAAGTTAATGATGATGATCAGTTGGAACTGATCACTTCTTTGAATAAAATCATTAGCAAGAACAAGAAAGTGAAGAATCTTGAAGGGAGTATGAATGACCTTATTAAGAAGTTACAAAGCATTGTAACTACACAAATCATAGAGGCAGACCCTTTGGAGAAAGCTAAGAAGGTAATGAGCACTTTTGACAATGAATTCACTAACCTATTTGATATTGCAAAAGTGAGATCTCAAGTAGCTTATGAAGCTGAAATGGTTTTGAACATAAGTTAGAATATCAAGAATGATATTAGTAGTCTTTATATTTGTATCAAGAACTTGAGGAAACATTTGGAGATAGGAAAATCATTGTACATACAGTGTACAAAACTAGAGATTTTGACAGCAAAAGAGGAACAAAAGATCAAGTTGAAGGAAGCTAAGATTTAGAATGAATGTAACCTTCTTTCTAGACCTAATGTGAAGGTATGTGATGTTGAAAAGAAAGTTTGGAATCTTTATGATGAAATAAGAATATTGCAAGATGAGAGGAACAAAAAAATGAGGAGACTCACTCTTTTGAGAGAACACATCTTTATGAAGTTAAGTATCATTGAAGAGTAGTTAGAAGAATGTCTTAAAGCTAAGACATCCTTTTAGAAATTCAAATTTGACAACCTCCAAGCTTGTCAAATAGTAGCTTATGGACTGAGCACATTACTCAATGTGGCAGATTCTATCAAGAATTCATGGGAAAAGGAGATAGAAGCTATGAAAGCTAATTTTGTAGATTGTGTTGCAAGCCTACCAGCTTTGTAATAAGAAAATGAAGGTATAATCTTTTTGGGATACAATTTTGTAATCCTCCCTACCTTATTTTGTCATTGTTGTCAAAGGGGGAGAGATATTAGAGTAGAAAATTGATATATTTGATAAGGATTGATACTCTTAGGGGGAGCATTTTATTAGAGTTTCTATTTTGAGGAGTTATAAGAATAGTATACATATTCTATACTATGGCCACAATTTTGATACAGTTTTGAGATTTTGACTTGTACACTTAGCCAATTTTCTCATATGTTGCCACCAATGACAAAGGGGGAGATTGTTGGAAATTTGGTTGAAGTGAGTACATAGATGTTGTCATTATGGAAACATATGATCCACATGAAGATCACATAGGTCTGAGAGCAAGTATAGCAGAGCGCATTGCAAACTTGTCTAAGTGTAAGACAATGTTTTCACCAGTGCACCAGGATACAATTTTTGTTTGCGACATTGATTGGAGTAAGTCCAGTACTTGTGCACTTGAACATAGACTCTATGATGACTAATGATGACCCATCTCATAGTGCAAGTTAGTACGGCATGTACGGAATTAGTTATGATAGTTTTATCGAAGACAGTGTTAAGCCGACAGGACAGAATATGAAGGCAGAATTGCTAAAGAGTTAAGGGATTATTTTGTTTATCAAAATAATGACTTAACAATATAAAGGGATGAAATCCTAGATGTTAACTCTTGGATAAATATATATGGAATCCAACCATGTAAATTTATTATCTTTAATAACTTGTATATATATGTAATTGTAAGAAGAAAAAAAAGAGTAAAGAGATATGTGGTAATATTATAATGATATGATGCGAATGTAAGAGTAGCGAAAAGATATTGATGCAAGCAACATAAGGTTATATACTTTAATCCATTTTTGTAATAAGTATTCATTGTACATTACTTGTTTAGGTAGTGGGCTCATCTAGTAATTAGATTTTGTATTGACAACTCCTAACAGGGTTGAGGCTTCTAATAAGGCCTATAGTCCCTTAATCAGGACTGATACACTATATGCTTGGAATAGACTCCTAATAGGATCAACATCCTTAACAAGATACTTTTGATTAGTGGATCTTTGTGGGTACCATCCCACTAGGGTTTTCCCTTGGCCAGGGTTTCCTCAAGAACATATCATGTGTTATGAGTTCTTTATTTCTATTGCTATGCATATTGTTTAGCTTCTTATGTTATGCATGTATAAATATAATCTATTATATCCATAATTGGGTAAAAGATAAATTTTTTAGAATATTGATTCACCCCCCCCCCCCTCTCAGTGTTCCCTATTTCTAACACAATTCCCACAACATGTGTTATATCTGATCCACTGTGAACTACGTACATTAACTTACCAATCATGGATCGATAAAGTGTCTAATTTACCTCTGTAGTTTCATCCTCCTTTGTTAATTTGCATCTAGTAGCCATTGGTGTTCCCACAAGTTTAGCATCTTCCATGCCAAATGTCTTCAGTACTTCCTTTATGTATTTATATTATGTGATGAATATTCCATCATTCTGTTGAATCACTTGAAGTCCAAGAAAGAACTTAATCTCTCTGAACATAGACATTTCAAATCCATTTGCATTTCATCAGAAAATGCCTTGCAGACAAGATCTGAGCATCCAAAGATAATATCATCAACAAATATTTTAGCAATGATAATAGTATCATTAGTATCACCTTTCACATACAGATTGTTGTTTTCACTTGTTCTAATAAATCCAATACTTAACAAATAAGTATGCAGTCTTTCATACCATGCTCTTGGTGCTTGCTTCAATCCATATAAAGCTTTATGTAACCTACATACCATGCCTTTATTATCGGGATCAACAAATCATTTAGGTTGTTCAATGTAGACCTCTTCTTGAAGTATACCATTTAAAAATGCTGACTTCACATCCATTTGATAGACTTTGAATTTCTTGTGTGCAACATATGAAAGTAGCATTCTAACTCCTTCAAATATAGCAATAGGTGCAAATGTTTCACCATAGTCAATGCCTTCTTCCTGTGCATATCCCTTGCATACCAATCTAGCTTTATTTCTTGTGACTACCATTTTCATTCAATTTATTCCTGTATATCCACTTAGTACTGATAACATTCTTATCTTTTGGTTGGGGTACTAAGGACTAGGTTTTGTTCTTCTCTATTTTATCTATTTCCTCCTTCATTGCATTAACCCACTCTTCATTCTCTAATGCAACTTTCATAGTTTTAGGTTCAAATTCACAAATTAGACATGTACCTTATCTTGTTTTGCTTCTAGTTTGCATTCCAGCATGTCTGTCTCCAATGATTTGTGTCTTAGGATGATGTCTTCTGAAAAAACTAGCCAAAAATTGATTTCTCCTTTCTTGCTCATCCTGTTCAGGGTCATTTCCTTGCTTGGTAGCTCCATCTTGTTCCTTGGTTTGTGTTGCATGTTGTCCTGCATTATTTCCCTACTGGCTAGTTGTTACAGTTTGTGGCGTCAGTAGATACTCTAGATATTCAATGTAAGTGAATCTACTAGTCTTCCAATTCCTTTATACTTTCCTCTATGTACTTTTCATCAAACTCATCAACACAAACATTAGTACTTTCAACTATCTTATTTGTAGCCTTATTCAAACATTTGTATGCTTTACTTGTAGTGGAATATCCCAGAAATATCCCTTCATCTCCTTTAGAATCAAATTTTCCATTTCTCTCATCTTTCAAAATAAAGCATTTACTTCCAAAAATTTTGAAATAACTTACAGTAGGTTTGTGTCCAAACCATAGTTCATAAAGTGTTTGGTTGGAGTCCTTTAGTTGTACTTGGTTAACAACATACACAGCTGTACTGACAACTTCCCTCCAATATGTCTAAGCAACATTCTTTTGTATCATCAATGTTCTAGCATAGTCAATTATAGACCTATTCCTCCTTTCAGCAATGCCATTTTGCTGAGGTGTCCTCAGTGCAGATACCTATCTTTTGATTCCATGCTCATTACAAAAATTAGTAAATTCATTAGAGATAAATTCACCTCCTCTATTAGATCTTAAGCATTTTATTTCCTTTTTGGTTTCTTTCTCTACCTTATCTTTATACCACTTAAACATTTTGAAAACTTTAGATTTCTCTTTTAGGAACATAACAGTCATCAGTCTAGTATAGTCATCAACAAAAAGAATAAAATATCTATCGCCAGAGAAACTCTGAGTTCTCATAGGACCACATGAATCAGTATGAACCAACTCAAGTATCTTCTTTGTTGAATAGTCTTTTCTTTTAAAACTAGACTTAGTCATCTTACCTTTCTAACATTCATGGCATGTGGCATGATCAGGTTTTGTCAAGTTAGGCAATCCTCTAACTCTTTTATTTCTACTAATCTTGACCATGTTGTCAAAGTTCACATGGCATAACCTTCTATGCCACAACCAAGCATATTCATCCTTTATTAACAAACAAGAAGACTGATCCATATCAAGATAGAATAGATTACCTCTAGATTGTGTACCAGTTCTGACAAGTCTTCCTCCATCATCATAGATCTTCACCTTTTTGCTCTCAAAAGCCAGTTGGTGGCTTGAATTGTTTAGCTGAGCCACACTTAACAAATTATAGTTCAATCCATCTACCTAGTATGCATTTTCACATTGTAGTTTGTCATTGATCATCAGTGAGCCTTTACCTCTTACCATACAAGGTGCATCATTTCCCATTCTCACCGATCCTCCATTATATTCAACAAGATGATCAAACTTCTCTACATCACCGGTCATATGATGTGTACAACCACTATTTATGATCCATGTATCATTTCTTCTTACTCTAGAAATCAGTGTTGTCTCTTCATGTTTCTCTTCCTCCTCTGAGTCATCTTTCATAGCAACAAATACAACTTCTATATCATCATCAAAATCAGATTCAGTTTCAATATCTTCAACTATGTAACATACCTTTTTTCCTTTTTCATCTCGGTTGTCTCTGTTATTGTGTCGGTAGCCTTTGTTGACTCTTCTCCCATAGGTTCCTTCAGATCATTCTTTGGATCTATCATCATCTTTCTTCTAAGGACATCTAGCAATGATGTGACCAACTTCTTTACAATTAAAGCATACCAAAGGTAGCTTATCTCTATACCTTCCTTTTCCTTTGGGCAATCTTCTGGCCATAAGTACTTCAAGCTCATCAAGTTCATCATCGGTATTGTCATCACTATCACAATTCTTACTATTCTTGCTAGACTTTCCAATTTTCAAAGAAGACATGAAAGAAGATTCAACAGAAGGAACAACACTGTTATCAAAATTGTTTAATTCAAAGGTTGTAAGTTTACCAATCAGAGTGTCAAGAGTAAGGTTGGATGTAGCTCTTGTTTCATGAATTGTAGAAATCCTGATTGCATAAACTGGTAGCAAAGTTCTGAGAATCTTGCTTATCATTGTTTCATCATCAATTACTCCATCAGATGCTCTAATAGCATGTACCACCTCTTTGAGTCTATTTGAATATTGGACAATGTTCTCACCTTCTTTCATTCTCATATCATCAAATCTGCCTCTCAAACTTTCAACTTGGGCTCTTTTGACATTCAGATCTCCATTGTAGATTTGTGTTAATTTATCCCACATTCCTTTGGTAGTCGTGCATGTCTTGATATCTTCAAATTCAGCATCGATATAGGTAGAAAAAAGTTCCATCATAGTAACATTGTGTTCATGCTTGTCCTCCAGTTGATGAAGAGTTAAGGGACCAGTGGGCGATTGTATTTAGCCATTTTCCATCAGATCTAGTGTTGAGTTCCCAATTCAAGATATGTGCAGCTTCATTCTACTTTTCCATACTGTGAAGTTCTCTTTGTTCAGTTTCAGTACTTCCCTCTTATACATATTAAGACCTTTATGCTTAAGTCCTTAAAACTCTATTTCAAGCAACCGAACCTCTGATACCAATTGTTAGAATAACTAAGAGGGGGGTGAATTAGTTATCCAGTGTCCCAATACAAAATGTATAATTCAAAACAACTTCTTTTATTTTTTCTCATCGGTAAACAATAATAACTCTCACTGTCTATGCTTTTACGGATTACCAGTCTAATACTATAATAGTTACCGATCAAATCTAACATGTAACATGTAAAGTATGATAACAAATAGATATCACAATCAACATATAACACAAGAGATTTAACGTGGAAACCCTGTAAAGGGGAAAACCACCTTGGACTGGTAACCCAAAATTGTTCACTCTTCTAAAGTGAGGTCGGTTAAAACCCAACCCTGTTAAAGGTTTACAAACACATTGTCAGGTGTGACCTTGTTAGAGGATTTTAGACTAGAAGTTATTGTCCAACCAGCATTCACTATGGGGTTGACAGGATAACAATGTTCATTCTATGAATGATACATCACAAGACTTTCAGAGTCCACTCGGTTAAGAGATTTGGACTGTATACAATGGTTAAATATGTAACAGTATATGACCTGCCTTAATACAACTTCAATTGCAGATTACAGATCAATATTTAGTCCATACAAATCCTTCTGATCAATATTTCATTTCAAATTCAATACTGTATCAACTTACTGTCTGTTGGTAATTACTCTTTGTAGCTCGGTAATTATTCTGTAGCTCGGTTCTTACTCAACCAGTATGATCATAATGCATGAAAACCTTGTTCACGTGATATTCTTACAATATCTACTTCTTCTAGCATCCATTCATAAAGAAATTTTGTTCTCTTATATAGATGAGTAAATCATTTTCTTCTCCACCATCAGATTTTGCTGCTTAACCACATTCATATATTTTTTTGCTTCAAAATTTCTCGGTACTTGTGTTAATAACATGTTTCAATCTTCTCTGTTAGATCTTCCCTGAATTTCATCAGCCGTCGATCTGTGTAACAAACATTATATGTTACCTCGATGTTATACTTTTGCTAGCTCATCAATCTTATCAGCTAAACTAATCACTTCATTCATTCTATTCCACTCGGTTAAAAAAGAAATGCGTCAGTGAACACTGCTTGGTTAATACTATGATCGGTATGCACTACACTCCATCGGTGTATACTAGAAATGCTTCATTTACCGACAACACTACTTTGTGTCTTTCAGCTCTATACTTCATCATAGATGAATGCAACATAATAAAGTCAATATCATCAAGTCATAGACTCATCAACAAGTTACTCAATGTGTTCCTTATCCTCATCTATCATGTACATATTTCCTCATGTAGATTTCTCTGTTCTTCATCTTTTTCACCTTTCTTCAGATGTCTTGGTATAGTAACTTACAAGATAAGAGTTGTCAAACTAGTTGACATCAATGACAACATAATACTGATTTAATCATATTACATATCTAATCAACAACTCCTCAGTGATCTTGTAATCACAGATTCTTCAATCAGATTCCAAATCAGTTGTAGTTCAACAGTTATATGCCTTATTTATTGGAAAAATGGTATAGTTTCTTGAAGCAAAATTATTCCTCTGGTCTTAATCACTGTTCAGCACAATGCTATGTGAAATGATAGCTCCTTGCTACTCCCCTAACAAAGGTAAGGAATCCAGCTGCACACAGCCCTTGTTTGTCTTTTGTTTTCTTTTGCCTCTTCCTTTATGTGATTTCTTCTTCCAACATACATTTTTACTTTTCACATCATAAAATAACCCCACATCCACATCCACAACCATACCCAAACACTCCTCTAAACTATCTAGAGCTATTCTCACAAATTCTCTAGATCCAGCATGTTAGGATGATCTAATACCAAAAATAATGCATATTTCTCTAATATGTCATTTTATCTCTAATAATTTTGTACTTGCCTTTCAAGAAACTTCTATAAGAGTTGTATCAAATACACTCTCAAGAATTTGATAAAGAAATGTTTTCTCCAAAACCTTAGCTGATAAGTATTTTTGGACTATCAATAACTCTGTTTAGTGGTCACACCCTCCTAAATTCTCTTTGAAAAAAGTCATTGGAAAGATCTCTGTCCCGCCTTATCTTTCTTGAATGGTTGGAAAATATAAATAATAATATCCTTGTGATATATTTATTCAAATTCACAAATTATCTTTCTGCAAATCCATCTTTTATTTGGACCAAACCAAACCTCAAGTAAGGCTAGGAAAAAGGAAAAGATAAGTTCCCTCATGTACAAATCAAGCTAGTATCATCTTTATTGAATTGAAGGAAACTGCATAGAATGGAAAAAATAGTTGAAATCATTAATCACCAATTATATTATTCATTATTTCTACTTTTCAATAGTTTCTATAAAATTTTTGAATAAAAGAAAGGAAGACAAAGTCTACATAGTAAAAGCATGACAGAGTCTATATAAAAAATAAATATTAACATTAGGAATTAGGAACATTTCTAGATAGAAAGTATTCTTATTAATGAAGTCTGCCAACTGCATAAAATTCTCTTTAAAGTCTATGGTATAATTAGAATCAAGAACTACACTTCTAACTCTCTTTGGACAAATACACTATTAGAATCCCTTGTATTACCATCACTTTTTAATTTGTTTAAGGCTAACTTAAATATGCTCCTAAATCTATTACTTATAAAACATTATCTATTTGTTTTTTAGTTTATGTGATCAACTTTTTAACTCTTTGAGCCCATACTGAGTCATCATATTGTACATAGTCACATTATACTTCGGTAATGATTATTTATGTACAATTTATATTTGGAGCTTACAATATCACATTTAATTGTAGTTTCTATTGAAATATTGATGTGATGTCAATGAATGAAATCTCATTTACATTGCAAAAACCCACATTTATGAAAATCAAGGTCGTGTTTATTGTCTTTTATAGTTTTAGATCATGTTCAAATTTCACCCCAATATTAAAGGTTTCATCTTTAAAGCATAAATATTATGTCCACCCCAGATAGTATTATTTTCATTGATGATAACCTAAACACACCTCTGACAATATAAAATTCTAATTTTATCATAATAGATTTTCCTAATGCAAAGCCAGTTAAATTAGCCACATCTTCACCTTTCTATCCATAGTTTGAACCTTAGGAAAGAGTTTCCTTCAATTATAGTGCTCATGATTTCAATTTGAAAGCTACTATTTTCAATATTTGTAGTGGTCCCTAATATTTGTGGATTGGAGATGGAAACAATACTTAACTCACTCTTTTCAGATAGAAATCTGAAACATTTTTACAATTAAGAGTAGGAGAATAGGTTAAGTATAAGTGATTTAGTTGCATGATATTTGACAGGACATAGTGTTAAACAATGACTACATAGAGTTTTTCTTTTCAGGAATTCAACTAATAGCTAAGATATCTAAAGCTGCACCCACATTTTATTGGTGTTTTGGAGGTTTTTATATTATGTATTCAATTTAATGCAAGAGTATGAATATGCAATCCATAATCCAATGACATCTAATTTAGCTAACCATTTATATGAGATGGCTGAAAATTATGATGCTGGAACTCGCCGTTTACTAGAATATAGCTAGTCCCTAGGTTTTTTCTCAAATTGAATTTATTTTAAACATATTCAGATGACAAATATTGAGTAGGCCTTTGGTTTAAGAAAGGTGCATTTTGATGTACGTTACTTAGTTTCAATGAGGGCTCATTTTAAATTTCAATAGGAAAAGATTTGTGAGGGCATCTTTAGAGTATACTACATATGTTTTGGAGATCAAAATGGGCATTTTATGTGCTATGATATTTTCAATTCAGTGCATTTTCCATGCATCAACTAATGTTTGTGAAGTCTAAGAAGTATACCTATGTGAAATTTGTGAATTATGCACCTGTTTCTTAACTTATTTGTAGTAAGTGGAGGTTAATGAATAATTTTATATTTTATTTCGTTACACTTTTAGTTATGATTGAAGTGTGCACATTTGTTATCTTTTACAGGGGGTGTAGTTTTTACTTATTTTGACTTGTTTGAGTTGAAAAGGTATATGCATTTTTAGTCATTACAGACCAGCAATCCATCTTCATTGCAATGCATGTTTTAAATGTAAGAACCATTCTTCTTAAGTAAATATTCAAACATTTGAGAAGGAGATTGCTTTCAATTTGGAATCATAGTCTCTATTGATTTGATTATGAATACACTTTATACATACTAAATATTCTCTGATTATGTAATGAATCTCCAGCCCAAATTTGCACAATAACATAATTGAATCCTTTGGAATGTATCTTTGTATATGGGTGCTCGGGTAACATCTGAAAAACAATGATAGAACTAGTCAATTTGAGCTGGTTAATCTCCCAACTAATTTGAGAAAGGAAATATAGTTACAAATGTGAAATTTTTTTCCTAGCAATTAGAATGACCATATTCATGGGGCCATAATATTAGTCACAGGAAGTTGACATAAATCATAAGTCATAATATCATATTTCATACTAATCATTAGTAAACACTATGGTATCCATAAACATCATCCATATTAAAATCCAAATAATTCATTGTCTTTGCTAAGTAGGTTCCTATAATAATCTTATTAGGAATTCATTGTAACATTTGCAAAACACAGTCTCAAAGCTAGTTTCCCTTGTACTATGAAAGAATGGAAGGTGGGAAGTCCTTCCATCCCTCAATTCACCTTTGAATGGCATAATGTGCATTGGTGTGTTTAGCACATAGGATGTTGAACAATGCCAAAGTAAGGACATGGCTTGGTGTTACATGGCATGGATTAACATATATCTTGGGAAAGCTTGGACAAATATTTATAGCTTTCTTTGATGTAATTTTTGTCTATATGATGTTAGTTCACCTTGTGAGTACTATTAAATTATATTTCCTTTCTTTAGCTGAATTTAGCTATGTTAGGATTCATCACATTTAAGTGTAGTTTGAGCACCTTACCATAGTAATTGTGATTTCTTGGACTGTGTCAATTCTAGTAAACAATTTTTTTTCTATTCTAGAATCTACTACTTGTCTCTTCTTTGAAATTGGTCTGAATGATTCTCCATAAATTGTTGAAAGTTTGAAATACATAAACAAATTGTTGGCATGGAAACTAGGAGTCAAAATTTCCTAGTTTAAAGAAAATGCATGTTTCTTCATGTCTTTTTTTGAAGAAGATGTGTACTTTTTTTTATTGTTGTTGTATTCTTGTTAGTTCTATTTGGCTTGTGGGATAAGTCTTTTTTGTTTTCTTTCCATCAATTTAGTCTTTTAGTTTCTCAATGCTTTTGAATAAGTGCTATAGAAAGTGTTATATGTTGTTGTCATATGTCAATGTATTTTAGGATGTCAATTGATCTTCAGTAAAGGATTTAAATTTGAAGATATGAAACTGGTGTGCATAAGCTATTTTTTATCTTTGTTTTATAAATGTTGTACTGCTGTTCAGTTTCCTATTCGTTTGTTGTGTCGGCATTGTGTTTATGCATCTTAATTTTAAAAAGCAATTTAGCTTTGGTATTTCTATAACTTCCATCTATTTTTCAATTTCTTTTCTTTTACCTGATAGCATTTCCTACCATTCATAGTTGAATATAATAGAGGAGTAAAGGATGAAAACTCAAACATGGAGCAACTTGATCCAGTTATGGCATCTAAAGTTGTTGTGGAGCTTCAAAATATAAGAAAAGTGTACACAACTAGGAAATGGTGGGATTTATGGTCATTTGACAATATGATAGGTTATCAAACTAAGAGAGCCCAAAAGGAAGTTGAAGCTATAAAAGGTGTTAGCTTGAAACTACGAGGTTGAATGTTTTGCCATTGTAGTAAGTGCTTTTCAGTTTACTTGGATTTTTTTTATTATTTTTACTTTTCAAACGCTTACAACAATCTTGGTTTTGAGGGAAAATTGATATAAAATATGTAGAAAATTGGCATGTTTGAATTTCTCTTTGTAGGTAGGGGTAATATAGGTTTATTTTTTTGGAACTTGCAAAATCTAATAGTCTTTTGATGTGTTTCTTATCAAGGAGATGCTAGGCATGGTAGATATTTTTTATAAATTTGTTTGATTTTCAAAGAAACCAGTTAACATTGTATTTTTAAAAAGTAACATTAAACTAGTCAATTTAGTTACTTTTATTATTTTCTTCTGACCTGGGTATTTGGTCATAACTGGAAAACTAAAGTGTTAAAACAATGATTAGTGATTCCAATGCATTACTGACTTGTCAGATCCTTAAGTAGTTTTAAGGTTAATGTTTAATATTTTGTATTTTCCAGCTATGATAAGAAAGATGCTACGTTATTATTTATTAATGTATCTTAAGAATTAGTATATACCACAAATAGGAGATCTTGGAAAATGGCTATCAATTTTTATAAGTTGAATTTAGTGTGTATCAAATTTTCTTAATAATACTAATTTTATGATTGATGTATTGGATATAAGTGCAATAGATTGGTAGGTTATCAGGAGTGTGGACTTCTAAAGCAGTAAAGCTTTTGATGGGTTAATTAGGAGTTAAAATGTAGAAGGTATGATCATTGGTACATACTTTATCTCTATTTAATGTGGCTGGTTTCCCCTAAAGATATATGATTGTCATTATAATAAGGGAAACAAGCCACATATAATGTATTTTCCAATGGTATCATTCACTTCATTCTTATATTGCACATTGAATAACTTCACCATTGAGTTTAAAGTATCACTAGTCATCCTCCCCTTAAGCTTTTCTACCCTTGAACTATAGATGGAAAAACTTGAAATCATGTTTAGTAGAAAGTACTAGTATACATGGTATGATTATTCTTTAAAGGGTACTAGCTCAATGGAAGAGCACCTACTTTACAAGTAGGAGGATGATGGCTCAATTCCATTGTGCCCTAATATGACTAAATTAATGACCAAATATATGACAAAATTAATGACTAAATATATGACCAAATAAATGACCAAATAAACGCCCCAATAAATAACCAAATAAACAACCAAATAAATGACCAAATAAATGACCAAATAAATGACTAAATAAACAACCAAATAAATGACCAAATAAACAACCAAATAAATGACCAAATAAACTACCAAATGACCAAATAAACTACCAAATAAATGACCAAATAAACTACCAAATGACCAAATAAATGACTAAATATACGACCAAATCAATGACCAAATAAATGACTAAAATAATTTAGTCATAAATTTGGTCACAAGATAAATGACCGGCAATAAACTACCACCGGTCATGTGACCAAATTTGGTCATTTATCTACAATTTTTGGTAGTTTATTTGGTCATATATTGTTGTTTTTGTACTAGTGAAATGATAAAATCAAATGTGATAATGCTTATTGGGTAAAAGGACTAAATTGTAATTTTCTAAGTGTGGTACAACTTAACAACTCAGGTCACCGAGTAGCTTTTGAAAGCAAGAAGGTAAAGATATTTGATGAAAGTGGAAAACTTGTCAGAACAAGAGGACAATCTAAAGGTAACTTATTTTATCTTGACAATGTTGATACTTCTTGTTTACTAATGAAAAATGAGGATGCATGGTTATGGCATAAAAGGTTATGTCATGTAAATTTTGATAACATGATTAAGATCAGTAGAAAGAAAAAGGTTAGAGGTTTGCCTAGCATAACAAAGCCTGATCATGTTATGTGTCATGAATGTCAAAAGGGGAAAATGGAAAAATCTAGTTTTAAGAGTAAAGAATATTCAACAAAAAGAATCTTGGAGTTAGTTCACACTGACCTATGTGGTCCCATGAACACTCAAAGCTACTATGGAGATAAATATTTTATTCTGTTTGTTGATGATTACACTACATTGATGACTGTAATGTTTTTAAAAGAGAAATCTGAGGCATCCAAAATGTTTAAATGGTACAAAGAAAAAGTAGAAAAAGAAATCGAGAAAGAACTAAAATGCTTGAGGTATGATAGAGGTGGTGAGTTTATTTCTGATGAATTCACTAACTATTGTAATAACATGGCATAAAAAGACAGGTTTCTGCATCGACAACACTGCAGGAGAATGGGATTGCTGAAAGTAGAAATAGATCAATTGTTGATTATGCAAGGATACTGATGTTAGAAAAGAATGTTGCACAAGTATACCAGAGAGAGGTAGTTAGCACATTTGTATATGTTTTGAACTGCATACAATTGAAGAAAGACTCAAACAAAACACCCTATGAGTTATGGTTTGGTTACACACCAAGTGTAAGTTACTTCAAAATTTTTGGTAGAAAATATTTTATTCTAAAAGATGATAGGAACATGAAATTTGACTCTAAAGGGGATGACAGAATATTTCTTGGATATTCTACTAAAATAAAAGCTTACAAGTGTCTGAATATGATTACTAATAAGATGATTGAAAGTGCTAATGTCAGAGTTGATGAATTTGATGATAAAAATGATGAAGAAAACAATAAGGACCCTGAAGACTATGGTAGATTCACTTATGTTGAGCATCTAGAGTACCTAATGAAGCCACATGCTAATTTGACTGAGCATCAAGAAAATAACACCAAGGAACAACAAAGGCAAACTAAGGAACAAGATGAAGCTACCAAGCAAGGAAATGAACCTGAATAGAATGAAGAACAAATGAGAGATCAAGAACTGGCAAGATTTATCAGAAGGCATCATTCTGAGAACCAAATAATTGGAGACAAGCAAGCTAGCATGCTAAAAAGAAGTAAGTTAGGACAAAATACATGCTTAGTTTGTGAGTTTGAACCAAAGAATGTTAAGGTTGCACTTGAGAATGATGAATGGATAAATGAAATGAAAGAAGAAATAGAACAAATTGAGAAAAACAAGACATGGACTTTAGTACCTAGACCAAAAGATAAGAATGTTATCGGTAATAAATGGATTTTCAGAAATAAGCTGAATGAGAATGGAGAGGTTACAAGAAACAAAGCTAGACTGGTTTACAAAGGATATGCACAAGAAGAAAGAATTGATTATGGTGAAAATTTTGCACCTGTTTCTAGATTGGAAGGAGTGCGCATTTTACTTGAATATGCTACACATAAGAAATTTAAAGTCTATCAAATGGATGTTAAGTTTGCTTTTATGAATGGAATACTAGAAGAGGAGGTCTACATAGAACAACTAGAAGGGTTTGTTGATCCAAATCAGAAAGACATGGTATGTAGAATACATAAAGCTTTATATGGTTTAAAGAAAGCACCAAGAGCCTGGTATGAAAGGTTCCATACTTATCTTTTAAGTATTGGTTTTGTAGGAACTAGTGAAAATAGCGATTTGTATATGAAGGGAGGATTTGATGATACTATTTTGATTACTGAAATATTTGTGGATGATATAATCTTTGGAGGAAATGATCATATTTGTAAATCATTTTTTGATGAGATGAGAAAAGAATTTTAAATGTCTATGTTTGGAGAGATTAAATTATTTCTAGGCTTGCGGGTTATTCAGCAGAATGATGGAATTTTCATCACACAATCAAATTACATAAAGGAAGTATTGAGAACATTTGGCATGGAAGATGCTAAACTAGTTGGAACACTGATGGTCATAGGCTGCAAACTAACTAAAGATGATGAATCTATAGAGGTAAACCAGACATTGTACCGATCTATGATTGGTAAATTGATGTATGTAGTACACAACAGACTAGATATTGCACATACAGTGGGGATTGTTGCTAGATTTTCTTCAAATCTAAAGGATTAACACATGGTTGTAGTGAAAAGAATCTTGAGATACCTGAAGAAAATAGAAGAATATGGATTATGGTATCCTAAGGAAGGAAAATTTAAACTAAGAGTCTACACCAACACAGATTGGGCTAGAAATATAGATGATAGAAAGATCACAACCGAAGGAGCATTTTTCTTTGGTGAAAGACTTTTTACTTGGACAAGTAAGAAACAACATTGTATTTCTCAGTCTACTACTGAAGCAGAGTATGTTGCTACTACTATAAACTATTCAAACATTGCTTATATCAAACAAGTGATCTGGTGATTATATATTGTGACAACACTAGTGTAATAAATATTTCTAAGAATCCTATAATGCATTCAAACATAAAGCATATTTCTATTAAGTATCACTACTTAAGAGAACAAGTATAGGAGAAGCAAGTCAAACTAGAATATGTTACATAAAAGGAGCAACTTGCTGATATTTTTACCAAGCCTCCACTGAAGGAAACTTTTGAATACTTGAGAACTAGACTTGGGGTCTGTCCCTTGTCTACCAGTCACTAATGTGATCTGGAGGTTGCATCAGCCTAATCTTATCAGAAGATCATTCATGTTGATGCAACATAGCTCACACTTTGAATTATGTCTAAGGTTGTGAAAGATTTGGGGAACTAGAACAAAGAATTGGCATATCAGTATACTAAGATACATTGTTTACAACAAAGAGTCACTTGACTATTGCAGAGCTGTATGTTTTATGTTTTTCTTATGAATTGTTGTCAAAGGGAGAGCTAAACAGTATGATAAATAGAGAGATCATATCTATCTAAGGGAGATATAATCTAAGAAAGTCAGGGAGAGATTTGAAGATTTGTTGCTCAGAATAGAAGGCATCTAAGAGCTAAAAAGATCAAATCCGCAAAGGAAAGTCTACACTTTTAATGTTGTCATGTAATGTAGTGATTAAACATATTAAAATATCAAGCTAGGGAGAGCTTACTGAGGTACAACATTTACTTACATAGTTGTAGAATACATGTTTGGTATGTGTATGACATATTTCATATTGCTTGTGTTGCCATCAATACCAAACAAAGAGATTGATGAACTACAACTAATTGAATACCTAAATGACTTGACAATCAGTGATTAGAGATCACCAAGTACTGAAATGATATGTATAATAATTAAATCATTCGTTATATTTTCATTGATGTCAACTAGTTTGACAACACTTATCATGTTAGTTACAAACATCAAAACATCTATAAAGAGGAGAGAAGAGATGAAGAGCTAAGATATCTACATAGAGAAAGATGGATATAATAGATGAGTTTAAGGAATACTTTGGGTAACTTATTGATGAGTCTATGACTTCATATTGTTGACTTGATTATGTTGCATTAATCTATTATGAAGGAGGAAGCAAAATGTACAAGGCAATGTGGTTGGTAAATGAAGCACTTCAGTATACACCGAGCTAGTGTAGTGTATACCGAGTGAAAGTATTAACCAAGCTTGTGTTCCCTGATGCATTTCTTTGTTAACTGAGTATGGATGAAAGTATTAAATGCTTAAGTTTAGCCGACAGAAATTGATGAGCTAGAAATTGTTATGATTTCAAGATTGAGGATAAAGTTTTTTATAAGATCCATAGTTGAAATTTTTTTGAGAAGATCTAAAGGATGGAATTGAAACATGTTACTAACACAACCACCGAGGAAGGTTTAAGAGGCAAAATCTATGAAGGAGATTAAGCAGCAAAATCTGATGGTTTATATGAAAGTGGTTTATCTATCTATAAAAGAGACATGAGTTTCTTTATTGAAACATGCCGGAAGAAAGAAGACTACATATATTTCATGTTAATACAATTTCATGCATTCTTGATCAGACTGGTTGAAGGAGAACCGAACTGCAGAATAGTACCGAGTGTCAGAGAGCTATTACCAAGTGAAAGTAAGTTAAAGAAGTGAATTAATATATTGATCAAAGGATTTATATGGGCTTAGAATAGATCTGAACATCTACAAGTTAAGTTTTATTGTAATCAGATCGACTACTATTTTAGTTTAACCATTGATACAAAAAAATCTCTTAACTGAGTGGAGTTAACCATCTTATGTTGTGCCCTATGTCATTCAATGAATGTAAATTTTTATCCTATCGACCCCATAGTGAATGCTGGTTGAATGATAACTATTAGTCTTAAATCCTCTAACAAGGTCACACCTAACAGTGTGTTTGTAACCATTAATAGAGTTGGCTCTTCACCGAGCTCACTTCAGAAGAGTGAAAATTATTTTGGGTTACCGATCCCAGGTGGTTTTTCCCTTAACAGGGTTTCCATGTGAAATCATTGTGTTATGTGTTTCTGTGATGATTTATTTATTGTCATACTTTGCATACTGCATAGTTGATTTGGTCGGTAATCACTGTGAGTTAATTAACTAATAATCGGTAAAGGCACAGATAGTTTAAGAGTTTATGTTACCGAGCTACAAAATTTGTTGAAATTGATTTGAGAGTTACATCTTAAGATTGGGACTGTAGGATAACTAGTCTAACTAATTCACCCCCCACTCTCAGTTATTCTAACATAACTATGATAACTACACTGTTCCTAATGTTGAATCTGCATTCAAGTAATAAATGGTTTTTCATAAATCTAAAAAAGAGAAAGATAAATGTGTGAAAAGTGAAAGTGAAAGTGGAACTGATAGTGACACTTCTGATGAGGAACTAGATGATCTTGAAGCACTCATGGCTAGAAGATTGAAGAGAGGAAAAGGAAAATACAAAGGTACAATTCCTATAATCTATTTTTCATGTAACAAAGTTAGCCATATTGCTGCAAGGTGTCCTAATAGGAATGACAAGGATGAGGATAGACAAAGAATGTAAAAAGATAAGAGAGATAAAAGAGATCACCGAAGGTACAAAGATTACAAGGAAAAAGGAAATAAATCCTGTTACATTGCCGAAGAGGAAACTGATAATGACAGTGATAATTTTAATATTAAAGTAGTCTATGTTGCTATGAAAGATGATTTTGATGAGGATGAGAAAACTACACTTATTTCTTATGTGATTAAAGGTGATAAATGATTATTGATAGTGGTTTCTCACATCACATGACTGGTGATAAAAGTAAATTTGAAAACCTAGATTATTACAAAGGTATAAGTGTTAAGTTTGGTAATGATGTACCATGTCCTGTGAGAGGTAAAGGATCAATTAAGCTAATTGATAAGATCACTTGTCAAAATGCTTATTGGATTGAAGGTCTTAACTATAATTTTTTGGGTGTTTCACAACTTAATAGCACTGGTTACCAAGTGGACTTTCATCACAAAAAGGCTAAAATATTTGAAGCTACTGGTGAACTAATTGGAAGTGGTGAGCAGACTAAAGGTAATTTGTTCTATCTAGATCTATCTGAAGAGACATATTTGTTTGCACAATTTGATGATGTATGGTTATGGCATAAGAGGCTATGTCATGTTAACTTTGACAATCTAGTAAGTATTAGTAAAAAGAAGAAATTTAGAGGTTTTCCAAGATTGAAGAAACGTGATAATGTGACGTGTAAACAATGTCAGTTGGGAAAAATGACAAAGTCTAGTTTCAAGAGTAAGACATTTACTTTTGAGAACATTTTGAATTTGGTTCATACTCACCTTTGTGGACCTATGGGAATAGAAATCTATTGTGATGCTAGGTATTTTATTCTATTTGTTGATGATTACACTAGAATGATGACTATAATGTTTTTGAAAGAAAAATTTGATACATTTTAGTTGTTTAAGTGGTATTTGGCTAAGGTTGAAAAAGAAACAAGTAGAAGCCTGAAATGTCTAAGATCTAACTGAGGTGGAGAGTTTATATCAAATGAGTTCAATATGTTCTGCAATGATAGTGGAATCAAGAGACAAATGTCTATACCTAGAATACCTCCATAGAATGGTGTAGTTGAGAGGAGAAAAAGATCTATTATGGATTGTGAAAGGACACTGATGATTGAGAAGAATGTTGCATAGAAATACTAGAGAGAAGCTATAAGTACAATTTTTTATACCTTGAACCGAGTACAAATCAAGAAAGGTACAAATGTTACACCTTATGAATTATGGCATTGATATGGACCTAATGTTAAATACTTTAGAATCTTTGGGAGTAAATTCTATATATTGAAGGACAATAGAAATGGAAATTTTGATGCTAAAAGGGATGAAGGTATATTCCTAGTCTATTCCACTAAGAGTAAAGCTTATAAGTTTTTGAATTCTAACGCTAACAAAATTGTGGAAAGTGCAAATGTGAGAGTTGATGAACATGCATAAAAAAATGAACAAGAAGGAAATAAAGAACTTGAAGACTATAGATCTTTTGTCTATATGCAAGAAGGAGAGGCAAGTAACACACTTGCACTGGATGCAGAGTCCCAAGTAAGAAATCTCAAGCATTAGGAGGATGTTGCCAAGTAATCAGAAGCATAATCTAATAATTTTCATGATGAACCTGAGAAGAGATCTGAACCTAAATTGGCACAGTATGTGAGAAGACATCATAAGCCCGAACAAATCATTGGAGATAAAGAATCTCGAGTCTTGACCAAAAGTAAGTTGAAAGACCCTACATGTTTATTGTGTGAGTTTGAGCCTAAGATATTAAAAGATGCTTTGGATAATGAAGACTGGATTCAAGCTATGAATGAAGAAATAGATCAAATTGAAAAAAATTATACTTGGACTCTGGTGCCAAGACCAGAAAACAAGAATATTATTGGAACAAAGTGGGTATTTAGAAATAAGCTCAATGAACATGGACACATTACAAGGAACAAGGCAAGACTAGTATGCAAAGGTTATGCACAAGAAGAAGGAATAGACTATGGGGAAACATTTTCCCATGTAGCAAGATTAGAAGGAGTGAGAACTCTACCTACATATGCTGCTTACATATATTTTAAGTTATATCAAATGGATGTTAAATCTACATTTTTGAATGGTATATTAGAAGAATAGGTATATATTGAAAAACCTGAAGGATATGTTGATCCAGACAAGAAAAATATGGTTTGCAAACTAAATAAAGAATTTTATGGATTGAAACAAGACCCTAGAGCATGGTATGAGAGGCTGCACAATTATTTTATCAAGATTAGATTTGTAAGGATAAATGACAACAAAAATCTATACATGAAAGCTAAAGAAGGTAAAGGGATTTTGTTAGCATAAATTTTTGTAGATGATATCATATTTGGAGGACAAGATGCCCTATGTTAGAAATTTTCAAATGAAATGCAAATTGAATTTGAGATGTCTATGTCTGGTGAGATCAAATTCTTTGTTGGTTTACAAATATATCAGATGGAAAAAGCTATCTTTATAACACAATCTAAATATGTCAAAGAGATATTGAAAACTTTTGGAATGGAGGATTCAAGGCCAATGAGTACTCCTATGGCTATTGGATAGAAATTGTCTAAGACTAATGATACTGCTAAAGTGAATCAAACCCTATATAGATCCATGATTGGAAAGTTGCAATATGTTGTTCACAATAGACTAGATATTGCTCTAGTAGTTGGGATTGTGGCAAGATTCTTTGTTGATCCTAAGGAAAATCATATGATGGTTGTGAAAAGAATACTAAGATATTTGAAAGGGATAGAAGAGTATGGATTATACTACAAGAGAAATGAGAAATTTGAACTGAGAGTTTACACTAATGTTGATTGCGTAGGAAATGTTGATGACAAGAAAAGTACAAGTGGGGGATATTTATTTCTTGAACAAAGTTTAGTCTTTTGGATAAGAAAGAAACAAAATTGCATTTCCCAATCTATAGTAGAAGATGAGTATGTGGCAGCTACAGTGTATTGTTCAAATCTGGTATGGATCAAGAAATTATTGAAAGGAATGAAAGAGGGAATTACTGAACTTGTTGTTATCTTATGTGATAAGACAAGTTCCATTAATATATCAAAGAACCATGTGATGCACATAAAGACCAAACACATGCAATTAAGTATCATTACTTAAGGGAATTGGTATAGGAAAAAGAAGTGAGAATGGAATATGTGAACATAAAGGAACAACTAGCAGACATATAAACAAAAGCTTTACCTAAGGATGCTCATGAACATCTAAGATGTAAATTAGGGGCGCTTCTCCTAACTGAGGTTTCCTAGTCAAGCTATGAGCACTGCATCAAGTGTGTTGCACAGAATATCTAACAAATTGATGCAGGAAAGGTCACACTTTAGGAGCTTCCTAGAGTTGTGAAAAGAAAAACAAAGCTGATAATCAGTCATAAGCAAGATGATAGAGGGAGAAATAGTTTTATTGAACTAACAAGATGACATTTACATATGAATGATGTAAGTTCTAGTTGGTTCTTTGGCATTTTTGTCAAAGAGGGAGAGATTTCAAAGATGAATACACATCAAGAGGATACAATCAAAGAGAGAGAGACACAAAAAAGTTTCAGAGGGAGTTATTGTGTAAATGGTCAAGTAAGGCTAAGTTATTGAGAATCAGAATGAAACTAAGGCTATTACAAATATTTCAGATGCAATCACAAAGTTTGGATTGGTTGGTAAATCATGTGGTATTCATGTGGTGTTGCCATCAATGCCAAAGAGGGAGATTGTTGGAAATTACAATTGAAACAATTTTTGTATTATCATTGATGTCAAACCTTAACTAGTAAGATAGTTGCTATCTAAAAAAGTACTATATCTATTGGTTGATGAAAAGGATTAGGGAAAGGGAGATAACAATAGCACCTAAGGAGAGGTTGAGTTATTTGATACTTTAATGAGTACTTGATTATTTGGCACTATGATGAGATAATGTATTGTTTATCTAAGTAAGAAGAAAGAATGAATAAGTAGGCTTAACCAAGAAAAAGTGAAGAAATCTAGTTTAAGCTGAGTGATGTTAGTGTCAACCGAGTGCTAGTATATGCCGAGTAAATCTAGTGTTGACCAAACATCAGTTTATGTCAAGCGATGAGAAATTACCAGGCAAGATAGTGTTAGCCAAGGAAGATAGTTTGTAGAGATGACTGAGTTACATAGTGATGACCAAGAAGATGAACATAGTATTGGCCGAGCATCGACAATTTACATTTGGAGGAAGAATTTAGATTTCCAGCCAACACAGTTGAACTATTGGGTTATGTAAATCATGTTGACTTTATTAATTGATTATATGGAGAATTTAATGCATGGTAAATTATTTTATTATGGACTCAATGAGAAGATTGAATATATTTCTAGAATGATGTATGAAGGACTTAAATGTTGGAAGGATCCCTCAGATCTGACCTAACCTAAGATCTACGAAGGAGATTAAGAGGCAAAAGATAGATCTATCTATTTGGAGAGATATAAAGGGAACCTAATGGTGAGGTTACAAAGTATACTGGTGATGTTGATTTTATTCACTAATAAGTCTAAGTAGAAGGCTGAAGGTGAAGATCAGAGTTGTGATTGCTTTAAGATAATTCTAAGCAGATTAGAGATGGAGATGGAAGTGATACTCAGTTAGTAAATCAACATATTGTTAGAATAACTGAGAGGGGGGTGAATCAGTTATCCACAGTCTTAAATACAAAATGTATATCACAAAACAAATTTAGCTAATTTTGTAGCTCAGTAAACATAAACTACTAATTGTCTGTGACTTTACCGATTACCAGTTAATTGCTCATAGTGATTACCGACCAAATATAACATGCAATATGTAAAGTATGATATCCAAACAATAACAATAAAAAAACATAACACAAGAGATTTAACGTGGAAACCCTGTAAAGGGAAAAACCACCTAGGACTGGTAACCCAAAATATTTTCACTCTTCTAAAGTGAGCTCAGTGAACAGAAAACCCTATTAAAGGTTACAAAACACACTGTAAGGCATGACCTTGTTAGAGGATTTAACACTAACATTTATCATCCAACCAACATTCACTATGGGGTTGATAGGATAATAATGTACATTCTATGAATAACATATAAGAATTTCTAGTCCACTCAGTTAAGAGATTTTATTTGTTTACAATGGTTAAACTATAACAACAGGTGATCTGAATACAATACAACTTGATTTGTAGATTATCAGATCTATCTTAAGTCCATACAAATCCTTTGATCAATATTTCTGATTCAGTTCAATCAACATTCAATAACTTAATGTCCCTTGGTAAAGCTCTCTAACACTCGGTTAACTCTATAGTTCAGTTCTCCTTCAACCAGTTTGATCAAGAAAGCATGAAACAATGTTCACATGATATCTATGCAGTCTCCTTCCTCCAGCATAAGTTTCACTATGAAACCCTAGTATCTTAAATAGACAAGTAAACCATTTTCTTTTCATCCATCAGATTTTACCACTTAATCTCCTTCGTTAAGTTTTCCACTTAAAGTTTCCTTGGATGATGTGTCAGTAACACATTTCAATTTTGTCCTTTAGATCTTCTCCAAATTTTGTTAGCTGTTCATCTTGTAAAAAATTCTATCTTTCCACCCTGATTACGATGTACTTTCCAACTCATCAATTTCTGTTGGCTAAACTAATCATTTAGTTCTTTTGTCCATACTTAGTTAACAAAGAAATGCATCAGTGAACACAAGCTCGGTTGATACTGTCACTCGGTATACACTACACTAGCTTGGTGTATATTGGAATGCTTCATTAACCAACCACACAACTTTGTAACATTTTTCTTCCAAATTCATAACAAATTAATGCAACATAATCAAGTCAACAATATGAAGTCATAAACTCGTCAATAAGTTACCAAGAGTATTCCTTATCCTCATCTATCATATCCATCTTCCTCAATGTAGATATCTTGGTTCTTTATCTCATCTCCTCCTTTACAGATGTTTAGATATTTTCAACTACCATGATAAGTACTGTCAAAACTAGTTGACATCAATGACAACATAACGACTGATTCAATTATCCTGCATAACAATTCAATGCTCGGTGATCTCTAATCACTTGTAGTTCTTCAATCAGGTTCTTAATCAGTTGTAGTTCATCAATCTCTCCCTTTGACATTGATGGCAACTCAAGCAATATGAAATATAACATACACATACCAAACATGTATTCTACAAATCTATAAGAAATGTTGTAAGCTCTCCTTAGCTTAATATGTTTAATCACTATGTTGTGTGACAACATTACATGTGCAGACTATCTTCTATAGATATGAACTTTAGAAGCTCTCAAATTCCTTCTACTTATCTCTCCCTTCATATTCTTAGATTGTCTCTCCCTTAGATAGATGTTCCAGTGATCTCCTTGGGTATCATATTGTTTATCTCTCCCTTTGACAACAATGCCAAAGAAACAAATAAACATACAACTCTACATTAACCATGTGACTCTCTATTGTTTGGTTCCTATTCTTTGCATGCACCGAATGTATCTTTGTATACTAATATGAAAATCTTTATTTTCTGACTCCTCAAATCCTCCACAACCTTAGATAGAATCCAAAGTGTGAACTATGTTGCATCAACATGAGTGATCTTATGATAAGATTAGGCTAATGCAACCTCCAGATCACATTAGTGACTAGTAGAAGGGGATAGACCCCAATTCTAGTCCTCAAATATTCAAAAGTTTCCTTAGGTAGAGGCTTAGTAAATATGTCAGCAAGTTTCTCTTTTGATGTAACATATTCTAATTTAACTTGCTTCTCTTGTACTTGTTCTCTTAAGTAGTGATACTTAATAGAGATGTGCTTGGTCTTTGAGTGCATGTCAAGATTCTTTGAAATGTTTATTTCACTTGTGTTATCACAGTATATAATCACCGGCTCACTGATTACCTCATTCATACCTTCCAGCACTTGCTTGATATAGGAAATATTTGAATAGTTTGTGGCAGTAGCAACATACTCTGCTTTGGCACTAGACTGAGAAATAAAAGGTTGTTTCTTACTTGTCCAAGTAACAAGTCTTTCACCAAATAAAAATGCTCCTTTGATGGTACTTTTCCTGTCATCTATATTTCTAGCCCAATCTACGTCAGTATATACTCTTAGTTCAAACTTCCCTTCCTTAGGATACCATAATCCATAGTCCTTAGTTTTCTTTAGGTATCTTAAGATTCTTTTTGTAGAAACCATGTGTGACTCTCTAGGATTTGCAGAAAATCTAGCAACTATCCCCACAACATGTGAAATGTCTGGTCTACTATGTACTGTATACATCAATTTACCAATCATTGATCGGTACAGTGTCTGGTTCACCTCTATAGTTTCATCTTCTTTAGCTAGTTTGAAGCCTATGACCATCGGTGTTCCAACTAGTTTAGCATCTTCCATGCCAAATGTTCTTAGTATTTCCTTTATGTACTTGGATTGTGTGATGAATATTCCATCATTTTGTTGAATAACTTGCAAGCCTAGAAAGAACTTAATCTCTCCAAACATAGACATTTTGAATTATTTTCTTATCTCATCAGTAGATGATTTACATATATGATCTTGTCCTCCAAAAATAATATCATCCACAAATATTTTACCAATTAAGATAGTATCATCAGTATCTCCTTTCATATACAGATTGTTGTTCTCACTAGTTCTAGTAAAACCAATACTTAACAAATAAGTATGCATCCTTTCATACCAGGCTCTGGGTGCTTTCTTTAAACCATATAAAGATTTATGTAGTCTACATACCATATCATTATTTTCTGGATCAACAAACCCTTCTAGTTGTTTAATGTAGACTTCTTCTTCTAGTATCCCATTCAGAAATGTAGACTTGGCATCCATTTGATAAACTTTAAATTTCTTATGTGTTGCATAGGCTAGTAACATTCAAACTCCTTCTAGTCTAGCACTAGGTGCAAAGGTCTCTCCATGATCTATTCCTTCCTCTTGTGCATACTCCTTGCAAACTAGTATGGCTTTATTCCTTGTAACCTCTCCATTTTCATTCAGCTTGTTCCTGAAAATCCATTTAGTACCGATAACATTCTTATGCTTGGGTCTAGGTACTAAGGTCCATGTCTTGTTTTTCTCTATCTATTCTATCTCTTCATTCATTGCATTTACCCATTCTTCATTCTCCAATGCAACTTTAACATTTTTTGGTTCATATTCACAAACTAAACATGTAACTTGTCTTGATTTATTTCTTGTCTACATGCCAACTTGCTTGTCACCAATGAGTTGGTTCTCAAGATGATGTCTTTTGACAAATCTTGCTAGCACATGATCTCTTCTTTGTTTTTCATCATGTTCAAGTTCATTCACTTGCTCAGTAGCTCCTTCCTGATCGTCAGTTTCTCTTTCCTATTCCTCGGTATTATTTTCTTGATGCCTAGTTGACACAGTCTGTGGCTTCGGTAGGTGCTCTAGATGTTCAATGTAAGTGAATCTATTGTAGTCTTTCAGTTCTCTAGTTCTTTCTTCACTCTTCTTAGTGTCAAACTCATCAACCCTGACATTAGTACTTTCAATCATTTTATTAGTAACTTTATTTAGACACTTATATGCTTTGCATTTAGTGGAATATCCAAGAAATATACCTTCATCCCCTTTAGAGTCAAACTTTCCATTTCTTTCATCTTTCAGAATAAATCATTTGCTACCAAAGATTCTAAAGTAACTTACAGTAGGTTTGTGACCAAACCACAACTCGTAGGGTGATTTATTTATGTCCTTCTTCAATTGTACTTGGTTTAGCACATAGACACCTGTGCTAATTACTACTTCTCTCTAGTATGTCTGAGCAACATTCTTTTCTATCATCAGTGTCCTCGCACAATCTACAATTGATCTATTCCTCCTTTCAACAATCCCATTTTGCTGAGGTGTTCTCGATGCAGAAACCTATCTTTTAATACCATGCTCATTACAATAGTTAGTAAATTCACCACCTCTATCAGATCTCAAGCATTTTAGTTCCTTACCGGTTTCTTTCTCTACTTTTGCTTTATACCATTTATAAATGCTTATAATTTTTCTTTTAAGAACAAAATAATCATCAATCTAGTATAATCATCAACAAACAAAATGAAGTATCTATCTCCATAATAGCCCTGTGTTCTCATGGGACCACATAGGTCAGTGTGAACTAGCTCCAAAATTTTCTTTGTTGAGTAATTTTTTCTCTTAAAACTAGATTTTGTCATCTTACCTTTTTGACATTGATGACACATTACATGATCTGGCTTAGCTAGGCTAGGTAGACCTCTAACCTTTTTCTTTTTACTTATCTTGATCATGTTATCAAAGTTTACATGGCATAAAATTTTATGCCATAACCATGCATCCTCATCTTTCATCATTAAACAAGAAGACTTATCATTATCAAGATAAAATAAGTTACCTTTCATTTGTGCTCCTGTTCCAACAAGTTTTCCTCCATCATCAACTATCTTAACCTTTTTCCTCTCAAAATCTACTCAGTGACCTAAGTTGTTAAGCTGTGCCACACTTAGCAAATTATAATTTAGTCTTTCTACCCAATAAGCATTATTACATCTGATTTTATCATTTATCATTAAAGTTCCTTTTCCTCTAACCATATAGGGTGTATCATTACCCATTTTTATAGATCCTCCATTATATTTCTCAAGATGATTAAAGTTTTCTTCATCACCAATCATGTGATGGGTACAACCACTATCAATAATCCATGTATCATTTTTATTAACCTTAGAAATGAGTGCTATCTCTACATACCTTTCTTCTTCCTCATAATCATCCTTCATCGCAACAAAAACTACTTCTACATCATCATCTATATCAGAATCACTATCATTTTCTTCACCAATGTAGCATACCTTTTTGCCTTTATCATTGTTGTCTCAGTTATCTCTATTGTAGTGTCGGTAACTTCTATTGCCTCTTCTCCCATAGCTTCCTTCACTAGATCGATCCTTATTTCTATCATCTTCTTTCCTATTTGGACATCTAGCAACAATATGACCAACTTCTTTGCAAATTAAACATGCTAAAGGTAATTTACCTCTATATCTACCTTTACCTTTAGGCAATCTCCTGGCCATAAGAGAGTCAAGCTCATCAAGCTCATCATCATAATTACTATCATTATAATCATTATTCTTTCTCCTACTAGACTTACCAATCTTTAGAGAAGTCATGAGAGTAGATTCAACAGATGGTACAATACTATTATCAAAGTTGTCCAGTTCAAAGGTTGTTAGCTTACCAATCAGATTGTCAAGAGTGAGATTACTGTTAGGTGTAGATCTCATTTCATGTATTGTAGAAATTCTAATAGCATAAATAGGCAATAAAGTTATCAAGATTTTTCTTACCACTATATGTTCTTCAATAACTCCACCGGATCCTCTGATGGCATTGACTACTTCCTTTATTCGGTTTGTGTACTGCACAATATTTTATCCTTATTTCATTTTCATATCATCAAATCTCCTTCTTAAGCTTTCAGCTCTAGCTCTTCTGACATTAGAATCACCACTATAAATTAGCTTAAGTTTATCCCACATGTCCTTAGAAGTAAGGCAATCCTTGACAGCTTCAAACTCAGCATCTGATAGAGCAGCAACAATATCCATCATAGTAATGTTATGCTCATGTCTATCTCTTAATTGATCAAGATTCAAAGGACCTGTAGGTGGTGCAATGTAGCCATTATCCAATAGGGTGAGGGAAAAATCCCCAATCCTAGATATATGCAGTCTCATTTGGCTTTGCCATATTGTAAAGTTATCCTTATTCAGCTTTGGAACTTCCCTCTTATACATTTTATGATCTTTATGATGAAGTCCTTAAAACTCTATTCCAAGAAACCAAGATGCTCTCATACCAATTGCTAGAATAATTGAGAGGGGGGTGAATCAGTTAGCCATAGTCCCAAATACAAAATGTATATCAAAAAAAAAATTCAGCTAATTCCGCAGCTTGATAAACATAAAATACTAACTATCTGTGACTTTACCGATTACCAGTTAATTTCTCATAGTGATTACTGACCAAATCTAACATGCAATATGTAAAGTATGATATCCAAACAATCACAACAAAAACACATAACACAAGAGATTTAACATGGAAACCTTGCAAAGGGAAAAACCACTTGGGATCAGTAACCCAAAATATTTTCACTCTTCTAAAGTGAGCTCGGTGAAGAGCCAACCCTATTAAAGGTTACAAAACACACTTTAAGGTGTGACCTTGTTAAAGGATTTAACACTAATAGTTATCGTCCAACCAACATTCACTATGGGGTTGACAAGATAACAATGTACATTCTATGAATGACAAATAAGACTTTCAAGTCCACTCGATTAAGAGATTTTATCTATTTACAATGGTTAAACTATAACAGCAGGTGATCTGAATATAATACAACTTGATTTGTAGATTATCAGATCTATCTTAAGTCCATACAAATCCTCTGATCAATATTTCTTATTTAGTTCAATCAACATTCAATAACTTACCATCCCTCGATAAAGCTCTCTGACGCTTCGTTAACTCTGCAGTTCAATTCTCCTTCAACCAGTTTGATCAAGAAAGCATGAAACAATGTTCACATGATATCTCTGCAGTCTCCTTCCTCTAGCATAAAGTTACTGTGAAATCCTAGTCTCTTAAATAGACAAGTAAACCATTTTCTTTTGATCCATCAATTTTTTCCGCTTAATCTCCTTCATTGATTTTTTCGCTTAAACCTTCCTTGGCTAATGTGTCAGTAACACATTTCAATTTTGTCCTTTATATCTTCTCTGAATTTTGTTATTCATTGATCTCGTAACAAACTCTATCTTTTCACCCTGATTACGAGGTACTTTCCAGCTCATCAATTTATGTCAGGTAAACTGATCATTTAGTTCTTTTGTCCATACTCTGTTAACAAAGAAATGTGTCAGTGAACACAAGCTTGGTTGATACTGTCACTTGGTATACACTACACTAGCTCGGTGTATACTAGAATGCTTCATTAACTGACAACACTACTTTGTAACATTTTGCTTCCAACTTCATAATAGATTAATGAAACATAATCAAGTCAACAATATGAAGTCATAGACTCATCAATAAGTTACCAAGAGTATTCCTTATCCTCATCTGTCATATCCATATTCCTCAATGTAGATATCTTCGTTCTTCATATTTTCTCATCCTTTACATATGTTTAGATATTTTCAACTACCATGATAAGTACTGTCAAAACTAGTTGACATCAATGAAAACATAACGAATGTTTCAATTATCCTACATAAAAATTCTATTCTCGGTGATCTCTAATCACTTTTAGTTCTTCAATCAGGTTCTTAATCAGTTGTAGTTCATCACATATATATGCGAATTGGATCTGATATCTACAAAATGAGTTGTATGTTTTATAGATTAGAAACTACTGCTACTTTCTAACCATTGTAATAGTCAAAATCTTTTAATCAAGGTTGATCTAACAGTCATTAATAAATATGTTAATCAAGGTGGTATTCTAATGGAATGTACTCAAGTCCTCTAACCAGGCCACTCCTAACAGGGTGATTGAAATCCTTTAACAGTGTCACACCTAATAGAGTGTTTGTAAACCTTTAACAAGGTTGGCTTTTCACCGAGCTCACTTCAGAAGAGTGAAAATATTAGTAACAAGTTACAAAGTGGTTTTTCCCAAATTGGGTTTCCACTATAAATCCTAGTGTCATACTTGTTTGAATGTTTTGTTATGAATGTTTTGATATTTTGCAAGTTAAATACTATTGGACAATGGATTTCATGTTATATGTTTTCTGATATATGTTCTTTAGAGACCGAGTTGAGTTGCTGATTAGATCTAAGTTTGTTGAAGTATTTGAATGTTCAATTGGTACATCTGAACCTAAGAATAACTTATTCACCCCCCTCTCTATTGTTCTAAATCATATTAACACATCCCACATAGGGATATTAACATTAGTATTCTTCATCTTCTCTACAATGTTAATAGGATTATTTTTTATCTTCATAGGACTCTTAGAAGCAACCATAGGATCTGATTTTGTAATCGAGGTAGCTTGAGGCTCTTTAGGATTCTTGTTATTCTGATGTATATTCTGATTTTGTAATGGATTATTAGCACTATATTGTATACATATAGATGTATTAAGTGCAATGGTTTCTAAAGTTGAGGCTTGATTTGATGGAGGTGAAGCACTCTCAGCTTCCCTTCTCTTTCTTCTAGTGTTATGAGCTATGCCATAATTTATATGAATTGACACCACAAAAATGCTTTGGCATAAGGTTCATCATAGAAGACTTTCCTTGATGTTGATGCTAAAAACCAACATTAGGTTGATTTGTATAATATTTCTTCCCTAATATTATCAATTCATCTTGAATGGTTAGATCTTGATAAAATTATTCTCTTTGACAAACACATTTCTCAAATGCCATATTGCAAGTAGTACACCATTCTTGTGCTTTAGAAAGATTGTCTTGAGTAAAGATAAGATTCCTAACTGGATTAGTATTTGTATTTGTAGGGGGGGCATTACCCATGAGTCTATTTTGGTTCCATGAACCATGTCCTTGATTTTGTGGTCTATTAAATGAAGAACCTTAACGATGAGGTTGATAAGGCTTGCTACCTTGATTTTTTGTCTCTCAATACTCACCATCATTTTCTCCATCTTTTTTAAACCAAGATATAAAACCTGTATCATCTACATCATAGTTTCCATCATGGTCTCAAGCTTATTATTTGATGATGTTGAACTTCATGGAGCAACCGTAAGAGGCTAACTTTAAGTGGTTGCTAGAATAGGATCCATTATAGGTTGATGTGTAGGAATATTAGGAAATAAAGGTATTGGAGGACTTGGAGCTAATCTCCCTACTTGGGTCAAACAATTCTTTTCTCTTATAAAAATATCATATGCAACAGGTAAGGTATCTCCAGCCATTATTTGCAATGTAGCATAAATATTACTATCAAAGGCCTTGAGATAATACAAGAATGCATTTCTAGGAGAAGGTTTAACCAAAGAAAGTATTCTATCCAATTTCTTTTAAAATATATAGTTAAAACTAGTCATGAATTAATGTGGTGCTCTCTTAATTGTAGTTAGTTGCTCCAATAGTGATAGGTGATCACTTTTATCTTCAAAATGTTTACAAATCCCTTCACCTAACTCATCCAAACAATTTATAAAGTTATGGGGAAGCCCCCTAAACCACTACAAGGATTTTCCTTTCAGAGATGAAGCTAAAAGTTTAATAGCCACATTATCTTTAGTAACACCATAAATATTGAAAATATTGGAAACTTTTTGGATATTTTCTATTGGGGAAATGGAAGTTTCCCTAGTGAAGTCTGGTAAACTCTTAAGTCCATCTACTGGTATGTAATTTCTTTGAGCCAAAATAAGAGGACTACCATCATTGATGGTGGAAAAAACTTTATTTCTAGGAATAACCATATGAAACAATTATGGATTCAAATGAGTAGATAGTATCCTAGGTTTAGACCTATAAATAGGAGGAGTGGACAACAATCTAGGTGGTCTTCATGTAGCTTTTGATCTCCTAACTAGTGATAGAGATAATCTATTTCTTCTTCTTCTAGAACTTGAACTTGGAAGTTGAGTAGACTAAAAACTACCTCTAGAAGATTCCCTTGTTTGAATTATGGGCATATGTTAGAGAAAATATGATCTGAGAACCAAATGTAGAGCTAGAGTCACCAAGTGTTTGAGTGTGAGAATCTTGAAGGATGAGATAATAAGAGAAACACTTATTTCTTAGTGTGAATGTTGAATTTCTTTATTTGACACCATCCAACCAACAAGTCTTCTTGAAAAAACTTAAAATTTGGTCCCACTAGGCATGCCAAAAACTATTATCGCAAAATTTTTCACCCTTTTTTAGGTGATGATTAATGACCTAAAAAACCTTGTGACACATTTAAGAATTCTCTGAAGTGCGGGAGTTGACTCATGAGATTGAATCTCTAAAGAACATTAGCTTCCTTTACAATCATGATGTACCTAAACTAAATACTTGAGGGAAAAATAGGAGAAAGATTGCATGAAATGAAATGAAATTATTGTTAGGAATGGGAACACTGAGAGGGGGGTGAATCAATGTTCTATATATTATTACTTTTTTTTAAATCTTGAACTTTAACTTAATTTCTTAAGTACTGAAATAAATTTCAATACAAGTAAGATAAACAACCACAACACATAACACCAAATATGATTAAGGGGAAACCCAAATAGGTAAAAACCCCAATGGGAATTGACATCCACTAAGAACTGCACTAGTGTTTTATGATCCATGTTAGAAGATCTTACAACCCAGTTAACAGTTGACCTTTACAATGCTTTTAGTACAGTGACCTGGTCAAGGGTCAAACCCTATTAGGAGTCTTTTACAATAACCCTATTAGGGGTGGGGACACACTTTCCTAGAGCTCACTACTCAAGAGATGAAGGCTACAACCTTCTGGATCTTAGATACACACTATATCTAGAAGGTGAACTACTGCTGTGACACTGCTTGTCTAATCAGTTCCTTTTGTGCACTGATGCTTTAGCCTCTTGTAAAGCACTAAAAAATTCTAACCACTCTTCACATACTTCTTCTCTACCACTATCAAATCTATATCTACATCTATCCTTAATTACAAAGGAGCATGTCTTATATATATGTGCTAACAAAACTATTCACTAGGTCGGCCTTCAACCTACTACATACAATGCTTCCAAATGAATTGGTTCAAGCATGTTTACAAATAATTATATTAACATGTATATAACCTAAATATAATAGGTGATAGCCTTTACAAAACAATATTATAAGTACTAACCAAAATATCAAAATTTGGCCCTATGCTCTGTTTTGTTTTGCCGCACACTATCTGTGTCACTTCATTTGGTTGTAACATCTTCATACTAACTCTTATGATCATTTGCTCTTAGTCTTAGCATGATTACATACTCAGAAGTTTATCTTTTGGGGCACATCCCATAACTCTATCATATGCATGTGCGTTGACGCTATGTTCTTCTGGTACTCTCCTAACTACCCTATCTTCCATACTTAACCAAATTCTAATCTTCTCACTTGTTGCACTGACTCCATAACATCATATGAATTTGTTGCCAAAATTACAACACTAAATCATAACAGTGTAGTCAAATTGCCAAAAATCCCCCCCTTTGTCTTTAATGGAAACATAAGAATATGGTGAAGTTACTAACTGTATCTTTATACAAAATTTTCTAGCATATACTCTATCTTATATCTCCCTTATACTATATAATCTACTCCTCTTTACATCATATACATAGCTCCATATTCTCCCTTCTACTATATACTATACTCCCCTTTGACATTAATGAGAAAGGTGCACAAAAACTAAACTTCAAGTACTTACATTGATAATACATCATGATATGCAATCTGAAGGTTTGCAATTTCTTGCTGCCAAAATGCCTTCAGTGCATCTACTATTTGGAGATGGGCGCACAAAGCATAAGTCAATTTATCCATATTCTCCAAATTTGAACTTGGACCTTGATCATATGTCACCATAGTGGCATCAATCTCCTTGATGTTCTGATTTATCACATCCAATAAGGGTGTAAGTGCATATCTTAATTGTGCTTACCTAGCCCTTATCTTGGCCATTTCTTGCTTTACCTTCTCAATTTTATCCACTTGTCCTTGGTAGACATTGTTACACATATTTACATCTATGGAGGGATCTTCTACATATTTTCTTACTATTTCTATCATAGTTTCTGCATCTTGAATCTTCTTGGAGAGGTCTGTAGTTATTTTTTTTTATCCATATAGTCAGCCATGGTTTTTTTGCCTTTAGCTTCTATCTCCTTCAACAAGGCTTGACCAAATTTTAGAGAGTTAAGGTCAAGTGTAAAGTTTCTTATGAGTTCACTTAGCCTCTTCTTTAGATAATTTTATTTTGCTACTTTGGTTGCTGATTCTTCTAGGCTAGAGAATTTTTCCTTGAAGCTTGTCAAGATGGTACTAACATCATCCACAGATTGTAATTTTTTTACCTTCTTCTCTTCTAGTAGTAGAATTTTTAGGATGTTGACTGACTCAAAAAACAATGGATTTCTCATCACTTTCTTTTCCTTTTTCTTTTCCATTGCAAGCACACTAATCTTAATCAGGTCTTCTTCTCCCCATGAGTCTAGACTAGTTGTGTTAGGAGTCAAACTTGACAACAATGATGCTAATGGCATAGGAGTGAGAGGTGTGTTGTCCATTACTAATGTCTTTACCTTTATGGGAATTTCAACATAGGGCTCATCTGTTGGTTCATTTTCCTTTTCTTCTTCTTCTTTCTCCTTTTCTTTTTATTTTTCCTCTTCTTCATTTTTCTCCTATTCTTTTTCTTTCTCCTCTTTTTCTTCTTGTCCTGTTAGATCCTCAATCTAAACTTCTTCTTGCTCCATACATAGAATTTCATCCTCTTCTATACTTACAAAGGCTTCCTCAAACTTATCCAAGTCCTTATCTATGGCTGCCATTGATATTTCCACATCATCAATCATTATTGTATCATCTTTTATTCCAGGAATGGGCTCAGATTCCATTGCATCAGTGGGCATTGTCACTTTGGGTGTTGGATCTTATGGACCTATTATGGGTGCATTAGGGATCTTTGACTCCTTGTCTTTCTTAGAGAATACTTGAGTTGTAGGTGCAGTGTTAGGATTAACAAGACAAAAATAAAAATTACATGCAAATATAACCAATATCATAAAACAATAAACCACACAAAAGAGAACACAATACACAAAGATTTAATGTGGTTCACCCAATCCTTGGGCTATGTCCACCAACATCGAGTCCAATATTATTATTATCCAATGATTCCAACTTGATTACAATCTGTAATCCCTTACAGCTCAATTCTGCCACAAGTACTAAAATCATACATTATGAAATCCCTAAACCTAAGCCATATTATACAATATTTTTCCACTTTAGGGTTATAATGAGTTATAATATGTTGGCCAAAAAATAGCCAAAAATATGTCAGCCTTGAACCCCAGTGAGATCGGGAGGAAAAGTGTATAGTACTTTCCTGATAAGTCACCACAAGCTAACAATATCCCACTTGGTGACTGATCAGTATCCACACTAAAAAACCTCCCACTTGGAGACTGGTCCTGTAGCAATACTACTACCATATGAGGCTCCCACTGGATCAAACCACCCTAGACTCGGCTATTCCTTTATTCTATTTAGTCTAGAAGACCAACTGAAGTTGAACATGAGTTCAACTTCTCCCTTGTGACTACCTTTGTAAACATATTTGCTAGATTATCATCTATATGAATCTTTTCCAGCTTTAACTTCCCATCATCCAAAACTGACCGAATGAAATGGTACCACAACTATATGTGTTTTGTCTTTGAGTGCAAAGAAAAATTCTTCACAAGATGAATGCCACTTTGGCTACCTGTATGCAAAAAATTATCCGTCTGTGGATGTCCCAATTCTTCCATGAAGAATTGACGCATTATCATCTCCTTGGCTACCTCTATAGTAGTAACATACTCTACCTCTATAGTGGATAAAGCAACCACCTTTTTTAGTCAAGAAATCTAATTCACTATTGTCCCACCAACAGTAAATACATAACCTATAGTACTCCACCTGCTATCTATATCTCCTACCAAATCTGAGTCAACATAGTCTTGTATAGTAGTAGTAGAACCCCCAAAGTGTAAACACTTACTAGATGTACCTCTCAAATATCTAAGAATCCATTTGACTGCATTCCAATGCTCAATACTAGGGTTACTCATATATCGGCTAATGACTCCCACTGCATGTGCAATGTCTAGCCTAGTACATACCATAGCATACATTAAGCTCCCTACAACTGAAGCATAAGGTACCTTAGAAATTTTGGACACATCTCCTTAGTCAATTTCAAATGACCAAGCAAAGGTGTGTTGACAGCTTTGGCATTCTCCATAGAGAAATGTTGCAACACCTTCTCAATATAATCAACCTGAGATAGAGACAACTTCCTATTTTTCCTATCTCTACAAATTTTCATACTAAGGATTTGTTTTGCTGCCCCCAAATCCTTCATAGAAAATGAATGTGCTAACTATTGTTTCAACCCCTTAATGTGATCCATGTTAGACCTAGCTACAAGCATATCATCAACATATAAACATAAAATAATGTATGTGTCACCATCCAACCTCTTAAAATAAACACAATGGTCAAAATGACACCAACTGTATCCATGCTCATTCATAAAAGTGTCAAATTTAATATACCATTGTTGAGGTGCTTGCTTCAAGCCATATTAACTTTTCTGTAATCTGCGCACCAAATTCTCCTTATCCTTGACCTCAAATTCTTGTGGCTGGACCATATATATTTCTTCATCCAAATCACCATGAAGAAAAGTTGTTTTAACATCAAGCTGCTCTAAATGCAAATCTTCAGTAGCCACAATACTTAAAACAGTACGGATAGAAGTCATTTTAACAACTGGAGAAAATATATCATCAAAATCAATACCCTTTTTCTTTGCAAATCCTTTTACAACTAACCTAGCTTTAAATATTTTCTTACCTCCATCCTCTTCTTTCAGCTTGCAAACCCATTTATTTTGTAAAGCCCTTTTACCTACAAGTAACTTGCATAAATCCCAAGTGTGATTTTTTTAGCAAGGAGTCCATTTCCTCTATCATTGTAGACTCCCACTGAATCTTTGTATCCACCTACACAACTTCATTATAACATTCAAGTTCACTAGCATCTGTTAACAAAATAGAATACAAAGATGGAGAAAATCTTTCTAGAGGTCTACTTAGCCCTGTTGACTGTCTAACATTCACTGGGGTGTGTGGTATTTGTTTTTGATGTTGTTGCGGGGCATAAGGAACTATTAGAACATCATCTTTTGGATTATCATCCAGTACTACATACTCATTTTCTTTCTTCTCATGCTATTGCAATAGATCTTTGTATAATAATTTCTCATTGAATATGACATCCCTGCTTATTACAATTTTATGATTTTCAAAATCCCAAAGCCTATAACCAAATTCATCAATGCCATATCCAACAAATACACATTTATTTGAGTTAGCTTCCAGCTTGGTTCTATTTTCAGAATCTATATGTGCAAAAGCTTCACAACCAAAGGTTTTCAGAAAAGAATAACTCACCTTCTTACCACACCATGCTTCCTCTGGAATACCACAGTCCAAAGGAGTAGAGGGGCCTCTATTGATTAAATAAATAGCATTATTCACAGCCTCTACCCACATGCTTTTGGACAGCCTAACATGCAACCTCATACTCCTTGCATGCTCCATTATGGTCATATTCATGTGTTCAGCCACTCCATTTTCTTGTGGAGTCCTTGGTATAGTTTTCTACCTACGAATACCATTAGAGGAACAATAATCTTCAAATTATGTGCTGCAATACTCACCACCATTATCAAATCTAAGACATTTTAACCTTTTACCAATCTTATTCTCAACCAAGCATTTACATTTCTTAAAAGTTTGAAATACATCAGATTTCTATCTAAGGAAATAAATCCATACTTTTCTTATTGCATCATCTATAAATGTAACATTAGAGAGCCACCAAGGGAAGATACGTGAGCTGGTCCCCATACATCTGTATGTACAAGCTCTAATCTCTCATTTTTCTTTTCCTTCCCACTCTTGACAAAACAAACTCTCTTTTGTTTTCCATACACACAACTCTCACATAAATCCATATTGACACATTTCAGACCAGGTAAAAATTTCTTTGAGTGAAGAAATTTCATACCTTTTTCACTCATGTGCCCGAGTATGTTGTGCCACAATGCTGTGTCAAAATCTACATCAATGGTTTGATGTTCTTCCTGCTCAACTGTAGCCACTATTCTTGGACATTCATTATCTTCTAAAACAATTAAAGTAGAGGGAACAATATGACCCATACAAAGATATAAGGTGCCTACTTTCACACCTTTTGCTACTACTAAGGAACCTTTTGAAACCTTCCAATTTATATCATTAAAAGTAACTGTGCAACCCTCATCACCTAGTTGCCCTACTAAAATTAAATTCCTACTTAGCCTTGGAACATGTCTTACCTCTTGTAGTAGCCAATGATTCCCGGTTTGAAACTTAATCTTAATTTTTCCCTTTCCAACTCTCTGACAAGGTTCATTGTCTCCCAAATAAACTAGCCCAAAATCCCCTTGGACATAATCAAGAAAGTAACCTCTATGGGGTGTACCATGAAATGAAGCCCCAGAATCTAAAACCCATGAATCATCAATACTTTCTAAAGAAATAATCAAAGCATCCTCTTCAGATTTATTACTTACCACATTTTCCTCCTTGTTACCTTCTTGTTTGTCTCCTTCTTTATTCTTTGGAGACCAGCAATATTTTTTCTTATGACCAGGTTTTCCACAATACCAACAATCATTTAGCCCTTTGGATTTAGACCTCTTTCCCTTTGATTTTCCTCTTGATTTCCCATGATTTTCAGAGTTATTTCCTCTCTCATTGGTTCTACCCCTACTTTGTGTGTTTAAGACACTACCTAATGTGGATCCACCTGAGCTTTTCCTATGAATTTCATCACTCAAAATAACACCAATAACATCATCATATTTTAGGGTATTAGAACCAGAAATAGAATTACTAACAGCCATTACCAAGACATTCCATCTTTTAGGCAAAGAACACAAAATCAAGAGAGCCCTGACTTCTTTATCAAAAATAATATTGACAAAAGTTAATTGATTGGTAACTATATTAAACTCATTTAAATGATCAGAAAATGACCCACCTTCCACCATTTTCATATTAAATAAATGCTTCATGAGAAATACCTTATTTGAAGTGGAGGGCTTTTCATACAACTTCGCTAGGGTTTTCATCAAATATTTAGTCATCGTTGCTTGTATAATATTGAATGTCATCGATTGTGCTAGGCATAATCGAATACTACCAAGAGCCTTTGTATCAAGAATTGTCCAGTCCTCATAAAAAATGCTTGCCGGTTTATTGGCTTTACCTTCCAACGACTGCCATAAATCCTTCTGATATAGATAGTCCTCCATTTGCATTTTCCATAACTGAAAGTTCTACCCATTAAACTTGTCAACCTTCAGCCTACCCTCATTTGCAATTGCTCCCACTCAACTGTGAGACTCCCACTAAAGAGTGAGATCTTCCTACAAAGGATAACTGAAAAACAACCTCACTCTAATACCACTTGTTAGGATTAACAAGACAAAAATAACAATTACATGCAAATATAACCAATATCAGAAAACAATAAACCACATAGAAGAGAACACAATACACAAAGATTTAACATGGTTCACCCAATCCCTAGGCTACGTCCACCAACATCAAATCCAATATTATTATTATCCAGTGATTCCAACCTGATTACAATTTGTAATCTGTTACAGCTCAATTCCACCGCAAGTACTAAAATCATACATTATGAAATCCCTAACCCTAAGCTATATTATACAATATTTTTTTGCTTTAGGGTTATAATGAGTTACAATATGTCAGCCCAAAAATAGCCAAAAATATGTATAGTAGGAAAAGTGTACAGTACTTTCCTGGATAGTACTTTCCTAATCAATCACCACAAGCTAACAAGTAGTAGGTGGATACATGTGCCTATCCAAGAAAACTTTTTCAAATGCTTTTTGAATATCCTTGGCTATCAAATGATAGTGTTTGTTCATGATCTGCAGGGTTCTTAGTTTTGTTCTGAGGTGAGGCTTCACCAAACCTAACAATAATTTTTTCTCATCAATTGAACAAACATGAAGGCTTTCATCTAGTATCTTCTCCCTTATCTTGAATTCTTCTTCTATAGCCTATCTCTTTAAGGAGTCTAAAATATTCCATACACTATCTAGAATGACTGTCTTAAGTTCCAAGACTGTCTTCTTGAACTTAATCATGTGTTTGATTATCATGGAATGTATTTATGATTTTTCAATCTCATTGTACTTATCATAGAACTTCCCTACTTGATCAATCCTTCATCAATTATCCTTGTTCTCAAAACTTGTATATTCAGTCTAAATCCTACCTCAAGAGGTGCTTGAGTATTTCTCCTTTGACTTCTGGTTGATCTAGAGGATGGATGGCTTGTGCCAGTCTGCTTCTTCCTCTTAGGCATCCTGCTATACTCAGGAGGTGGTGTGGTCTCCAAGTCAATTGTATCTATGGGAGCAAGAGTGATATCATCTGTCTTACTCTTGTTTTCCTTTGGATCATCTATTTTCTCAATTTTTACTTTCTTCTCTTTAGGGTAATCAATCTTCTCTATTTTTACTTTAGTAGAGGGTGCACTCTCAAGTTGCATTGCAATCTTGGCTTACCTTGCCTTATCCAGGTTAGCTTGTGTCACACCATGAATCTTCAATATCTCAGAGGTGATTTTAGATGCTTTCCTCTTGGTCGCAGCACTATTTAAGACTTCATCTACTTGCCTTGTCTTCTCCTCATATGTACCCCATCTTGCTTCATTGGGATCCTTTGGTGCTCATATAAGAACTTGTGCATATGCCTCTAGAATGTGTTCCTCCACTTCATACCCAAGTGGATGAATCCACTTAGTTCTAGGTTCCACTGCTTCCATGCATGTTATATCAGTCTCAACCATAAAGAAAATACTATCTTTATACTTCTCCACAATATTTTATGGTATCCTATATCTTCTTTGCATCTTTATTCTAAATTTTTTTAATTCCAATTCCATGTAGTCCTTCAAGGTACTCTCAGTTGATGCCTTAAGTGATATTTGTGGTATTGTGGGTAAACTTTTGTCAAGGTATAAATATGATACTTTACCAAGGATATGGAATTACATGTATATTATCAGTGACCCAAACCTAAATATCTTACTTTTTTCATGCTTGATAGCTCTTATATTGTCCATCAATTGTGTGCGCAAGATCTTGCACAAGTTGAATTCACCATTTTCTTTCACAATCATGATGGTTGTTAGAATAGTGGTTGTGGACACACTATTGACCCTGTTAGCATGTTGGAACTTGTATCCTAGTATCATAGACATCAGTTTAATGTCTTTCTCTTCTATAGGTACAACTGTCATTTTGTGCTTGTCACTGTGGGACTTACAAACCTACTCAACTAGTTTCCTGGCATCCTTTCCTATAGGAAGAATGGCACTTATCTTAGGAAGACCAGTCATCTCATGAATGATATAAGTGGTTATTCTAACTAGGACTTCTCATATCCAAAATAGGTCATCATGTATTCTACTCAAAAGAATCTTAATCCATTTAGATTTGTAAAACTCATAAGCAGTCGCATATTCAACAATAGGGTTGTTTTCCAGGTGCGTGTACTCATCTATGAATAGTTTTTATGGATTCATCATTGTCTCTAGATGTTCCCTAATTCTATCTACTCCAACAGGTTCCTTCTTATAATAGATGTATGCACGTATGTCCTCTACATGCATAATACCCATTGGAGTCCTAAACAAGGCTCCTTCTAGGTCATCTAGGACTGACTTAAAGGGATGCTTCTTAAAAAGATATATTTTCCTTTCAGTAACATCAAATACAATAGGAGTGGCCATAACTTACTTGATCACACTTATATAGGTTTCCAAATGGATTCTGAACCATCATGTCTAAACAAGGGTTTTGTAACCAACTTTCTAACTTCTTCGCTGATAAACCAGTTGTAATCCTTTAACTCTTAACTACTAGATCTCATGTGCTCTCCAAAGGCTCAAATTAGAATGTAAATGTGTGGATAAAGTATCTTCGATGACTATAAAAATAAATTTCTTCCATTAATGCTTGCCACATAAACATAGAATCCCATAGAGAATTCCAATCTTCCTTTCTGCTATTGATCAGGTAGTGTGCTCTTGCATACTACATTGAATAGTATCCAAATAGTTATATCCAAAGATGCATACTCTGGGAGTGAGTATACCAGTCATGTAGGGGTCTAGAGTTAATCTAGCTCCCCCTATGACCATAATAGTCATTTAACCATAAATAGGAGGTGCGTCCATTGCAGATGCATCCTCAACTATTTCACCAACATTATCTCACTTTTATTCCTTCCAAATCATGCTCGCATCTTCTATAGCTTGCACAAACTTGAATTCTCCTGCTTCATCCAAGATCAATCCTTTTGAATTTTTAGGGCTTTCCTGTCTTTGTGCTTTTGATCTGCAGAACCTTGAGATGTGTCCATCCTTGTTGCATGAGTGAAAAATAACTGGAGGCCTGATAGTCCTTGGCGCATTGATGTGGGTTACCATTTTGCACTGTCTAGTTGTGTGACCATTATAATTAGATATCTGACATGTAATGTTCTAAGGACTTCTAACATTCTTCTATGGATGACTTCTCTGATTTTGCTGAGTCTGATTTCTTTGATTTGATCTACAATTCATGGCTCTATGACCAAACTTATTGCATGAATAACAGTATGATGCAGAGCATCTTACAAACTAAACAATCAATAGGATCCTTTATGATCCTTTCAACATCCATTCAATAATTTCTTTGTATAGAGTCATCTCATGAGGTATACCACAACATGTTTTATCACAAAAACATAAACCTTTCACTTGATTTGATAACATTGTTGTCTTCAAGATAGTCTTTAAAGATTGATTGATTTGACCCATCAAATCACAATATTAATTTTTATAGAAAGAATAAAGTTTTTAGAAAACATCAAGAACTGTAATTTCCCAAAATTACAAGGTCTTATGATTCTATTTGATCCCTCAACTAATAACTTTTTTGGGCTGCCACTTCTGGATGCATTCTCAGAATATTCACAAGCCCTGCCTGCTAGGGCATCAAATATCTTTCACAACACATAACCAAATGACACCAAACCAAAATTCCATATGAAAAATTTATGAATCTAGTTTCAAAATCTGTAATCCATTTATTTTTCCCATTCATAAATAATTTTACAAGCACAAATCACTTCCTGCAACTCCAATGGAGATCTTTAAAAACCAATTTCCATTCAAATGATTATAACTTTCACAAATCTGCATAAAAATCACTAAAACCAAAAGGAAATAAAATTTAATTCACATATATTTCCAATGAATATTATTAGAGGTCCTGAGTCACCAAAATGTGTCTATACCAAACACTGCAACATGATTGTTCCCTGAAATCCTCAAATCTGCAATTGACAACTTTCAGAAAAACCTCCATAAATTTCTTAAAACAGAATGAAATTACTCCAAACCAAAAGGATAAGGAAGTGGATTCATCCTACTATCTAACCATTACATATTTATAGGGTTTCTAGGCTGTACATATCTGTACAAGATCTGGAACCAACACTAAAACTGAAAAACCAATCAAAATTTCTAAATTAGTAAACTTCAAAATTACTCCAAAATGTTTCCTTCTTCTCATATTGATTTGGAATGACTATTAAAATGATTAAATAGTGGTTTTGGTGGTTTAAAACTTTCCAACCACCTTTTAAACCATCTCCTTACATTCTTTTAATCATTATGCATTTTCTTGACATTCTTTTAGTTGCATTTTTGCATTACAACTTTTACAAGTTTTAACTCCAAACTTAAAAAATATTTGCATGGACACTTGAATCACCCTAAAATGGACTTAAATACATCATAAATGACTCAAATATATTTTAAGGACTCTTAACCTCCTTTTTCTCTTGTACTTTAGGTGCCCCTACACCACAGTAGCCATTGAAAGGTCTTACCTCTTTATAATCTCTTGCAATGTGACCATGCTTGTTACATGCATAAAAATGTTTGTTTACTGGCTCGTGCTCATCTTTAGATGGTTCTGCATTAGCTTCAGTCTGATTTCCAATCCTCTTAGCTTATGTAGATCCTTCTGATGCTTTCATTCTTCCTTGCATATCATCAATCTAAACTTGGGCTTCATTGAATCCAATACCACTGGTATCTCTAATCTTTTATGCATACAACTATGACTTTATTAGATCCTTTCTTGTGTGTAAATTTTCAATGTGATTCTTTTCTTTAGTTAATTTTGATTCTACTTTATTCTTGATGTTTTCTAGCTCCATGATTTTCTTGTTTGCTTGCCTTAGTTCTTCATCCAACTATTTGTTTTCTTTGACCTGTTCTTCATAAGCTTCTTGATCGTTAAATAGATTTTCATCCAACTCTTCAATCTGATCCTTTAGAGATGTGTTTTCCTCATTCATCTTTTTAACCATTTTTTCCAAATCACTTGTGGAATAGTATTTCAAGTCTTTTTTCAGTTTCTTGATGATTACTTGAGAACTACTAACCTTATCTTTCAGTTCTTCAATTTCTTTTTCAGATCTATCAAGATCTTTAAGAGCTGCTTCAAGATTCTTCTTGAGATGTTTCACTTCTCCTATATCCATGATCTCCTCAAGTGGTTAAACTTTTCTTCAGATGACCAGGCTCTGATACCAATTTTTAGGAATAGGAACACTTGGGGGGGGGGGTGAATCAGTGTTCTATATATTATTACTTATTCTGATATCTTGAACTTTAACTTAATTGCTCAAGTACTGCAATGAATATCAATGGAAGTATGATAAACAACCACAACACATAACACCAAATATGATTACGGGGAAACACAAATAGGTAAAAACCCTGGTGGAATTGACACCCACTAAGAACTACACTAGTGTTTTATGATCCATGTTAGAAGATCTTACAACCCAGTTAGCAGTTGATCTTTACAATGCTTTTAGTACAGTGACCTGGTCAAGGGTTAGACCCTATTAGGAGTCTTTTAAAATAACCCTATTATGGGTGGGGACACACTATCCTAGAGCTCACTGCTCAAGTGATGAAGGCTACAACCTTCTGGATCTCAGATACACACTATATCTACAAGGTGAACTATTGTTGTGACACTGGTTGTATGATCAGTTCCTTTTGTGTGCTAATTCTTTAGCCTCTTGTAAAGCACTAAAAAATTCTAACTTCTCTTCACATACTTCTATTATGGTGCTATCAACTCTATATCTACATCCATCCTTAATTACAAAGGTGCATGTCTTATATATATGCGCTAACAAAACTATTCACTAGGTCGGCCTTCAACCTACTACATACAACACTTTCAAATGAATTGGTTCAATCATGTTTAAAAATAATGATATTAACATGTCTATAACCTAAATATAATAGGTGCATAGCCTTTACAAAAAAATATTATAAGCGCTAACCAAAATACCAACAGTCGACCCTATGCTTTGTTCTATTCTACTACACAATGTCTGTGTCACTTCATCTAGCTGTAACTTCTAACTTCTTCATACTAACTCTTATGATCATGCACTCTTAGTCTTGCATTATTAAAAACTCAAAATTTTATCTTCAAGGGCGCATGCCATAACTTGGTCATATGCATGTGTGTTGATGCTCTATTCCTTACTCTGCTAACTGCCCTATCTTCCATACTTAACCAAATTCTGATCTTCTCACTTGTTGCACTAACTCCATAACATTATATGACTTTTTTTCCATAATGACAACACTAAATCATAACAGTGTAGTCAACTTGCCAACAATTATGTACCAAATTAATTTTTTTTATTTCCTCCTTTCCTATAACTGCACTTGAATTAAATAAAACAATAAAACTACACTATTCAAACACTTAATCAACCCAAAACTAATCATGAAGGTAGAAAGTGAATTTAAACCTATAAGGAAAACATTCATTCACTAAATAAGTTTGACCAATCACAAATTGCACAACATAAAACTCCTAAGGTGATGAAATGCTTCCCAATATAGAGGCAGAAGAACTAAAAATTTGAGATTCATAATAGGTAAACAATCATTTCATTAAATTCATACAAGGAAAAATTATAATTAAAGAACAAGAAATCATTTCTATTAAACTAAGGAGAAGAACCTTTACAAAATATACAATATTTCCTTTTAAAGATCGGGCATAACTCTAAATGAGACAATAGAGTTATACCCTAACTATGTTTAGGTAACAAGAGAAGGGAAAATCAAATCAAAATATCTGATTTGAAAGTTGACATCATGCATGAAGGAATGATAAAAACAATCAAAGTAAATGTTCTTGTAATAAAGAATGTCTTTTACAGTCGCAAGAAACATAGAAATAACTCTAAGGCCAATAATTCTTCATATATATACTCTGATGGTGTGTTCAAACTTCCTTGAGCCCTTTGCAACCTCAAATCTATTAATGATCTCATCTTTACAAGGTTGTCCAATAAATATCTCTATATTACACAAAACTCTAACTAATGTTACACTGATGGCATGAATAATAACTTCTTGAGCCCCCTTCAAAATAAATGAGCATGGATAAATAAAAAAGATCAAATGAATCCTTGTGTGTTTGAAAATGTATTCCATTCTTAGGTAGCTTTCCAAAAATCACCACCTCACAATCAAACAAAATGACTGAGAAGATCCCTTTTGAGAATAAGGTGAAAAACCCTACATTTTATTCATTTCATAACTTCTTGGGCCCCACCAACTGCATGGAACAACCTTGTTTAGCTACATAGGAGGTAGGCTCCACCAACTCAACTCCCATTGTTGAATTGTAACAAGAGATTTTTGTTTTAAAAAAACCCTTGCAAAATGGTGAACTCTTTATTTCGTTGTGCCCAATGCCTCCACATGACCTCTCTTTACTTTTTTGCATCTAATGTGTGCCTCACAGGGACATGTGTCCCTTTCTTGTTGAACTACATATGATCCTAACATGTACCGATGATGGCTATCCTCCCAATAAAACACACCACAAATATATATATTTTCTTTTTCAGAACTGCAAAAATATAGAGTTTTTTCCAAAAAAAATTTGTTGTTTTTGATTCATAACAACCAGATCATGAAGAACAGATGCTGAAATTTTCACAAAAATCTGTTGTGTTTTTTAATTTTTTAAATTTCATCAATGGTGCATTCTATTTGGAGGATAGCCGCATCCAAATGTACCCCGCCACCCTTATTGCTAATCTATTTTCGCTAATTGTAAAGTAGCAATTTCTATTGAATTGAATGCTTGTGAAATGGCTACTTATCACCATTTTGCAAAAGTGCAAAATGTCTCTTTGGAAAATGGTGATAAATCATCATTTTGCAAAGCTAAACAGTTGGCTTGAAATGATCTTTGCAAATTGGTGATACATTTCTAATTCACAAAGATGTGTAATCTTCTTTAATTACATACCATGAAATGGTGATGAGCCATTTGCATCACCAACCGATAAAATGGAAAGGGGTCGGTTGCTTCATGTTTGAATGAGACATTACGTGGTAACTTTTAAGTGATTTGACTAGTCCAAGCTAGTCAACTAAATATTAAAATAGAGTGACATTTTATAAACCAAAAGGGTTTATGAGGGACCCTTTTCTAATTTTTGACATTTCTAAAAACTACAAATAAAACTTATGATTTGATACCTCTGATGTATATAAAAAATGATCAATAGTTGTATTTCTTATTCTTTTTTCTCTCTATTCTCCCTTTTTTTTTCCTTCTATATTGGTCTTCTTTATCCACCCTTTTTGAACTTCATGTACTCCTTAACCTCCTCCACATTTCAACTCATTTTTAAATTTGTCTTGGTCTTCAGTCCTCAATAATTCCTTCTACAACTTTTGCATCCTAATGCCAGATCATGGAGAGTGATTTAAAACATTGATGCAAATAACTTACATAGTTGAATTTCAAAACTAAGTACACTTGACATTTGTGATGTCAGTCATATCTATCAATAAAATATATAATTTTTAAAAAATCTTAGACATTATGTAATTTATAAATTAATGTATTGTCTATCTAACAATTGATCTATTTAATGTTTGAATCGTTCTTAATGCTATATTCAATTTTTATGTATCTAAATTATTTATATAATATACAATACATTAACGTATAAAAATAAATAGATACAAATATTTATAATTTATTTATAATAACTCTAAATAATACTAATTGTATTTAGTTTACTTTAATAATAATTATTTTTTCCAAAGACATTTCATATATGAAATGAACAAGCTCTTTTAATATTTGACTATCTATTTTTTTACGTCAGAGCTTGAATGCAATTTAGAACCTACCCTGAAACACTTATAGGAAAAAGCATTCAAGTAAACCAAATTGATGGAAAATGACATGGGAAAAAATTCTCTACTCAAGTTCCTTATTGCTAGAAATAATTTTTTTCTTACAAATCATCAAAGAAAAGGAATCTAAGATGTTTAGACTAAGTCATTTTCTATATCATTAAAAGTAGCTATTGATAAGTCATGTGACTAATATATACTATTATAAATAACAATCATCTATATGACTAACTATGTACATGAATGATTTATATTTACAATAATCTAACTACAACCATCAACTACTACACCTAATAATAGCTACTATATGTAATACTTATAGATATGGACTTGATAGAATGCATCTCTTATTTTAAGCATGTGGAACACAAGTATGGTGTTATTTTAGTGCATAGACTTCACATAGTGTATCTTCAATAGGACACAAATCTATAAAAAAAACTACTCTATCTTGATGCACACAACACATGAAAATGTGAAACTCTACTCTCCCACATATAAATATAAGAAATCTACAATAGGCTCATGCCAAGGTTGAAAATTTTTTCCATCAAAGTTCTAGGTAGGCCTTATGCAAACAAGGTGGGATATGCTATGATATAAGGGATAGTTAAATAGGGTTAAGGTTGTGTGAGGATAAGTACAATTTTTTGGTTTATAAATGTTTTTTAAGTATGTTTCTTTTAATTGAATAAATATAAATTACAAAGGTTGAATTGTAGTAATGAATTGCACTTTAAATCAATCATCACTTAATAGAAGACTTAATACAAGTACAAAAGAGCCATTAAGGAGAATATGATAAAGATAATGTTGTGCAAGGAGAACTAGTAGTGCCTACTACCAAAGAATAAGTAGAATAATGTCAATTGCATTATAATATAGTACACAAAAAAGACATATAAATGACAATTACATACAAAATGGGGTTTCAAGAAGAGTGGGTTTAACCATGGAGGGAAATCCATAGTTAAGCATGCTTGAGATGGAGTAGTACTGGGATGGGCGGCCTCTAGAGAAGTCATGGTGCTTCACCTTTGTGAGAATCATCTAGATGAAATTAATGCTAATTTTTTCATTTTTTCTCATGAGAGATGGGTTTGTGTGAACCACTACTCATGAAACATGGCTCAATGAGCTTGACTCAAAAAATTACACAATTGAATCCTGATAGCAATATCATAATTTAAATTGTTGTGAAAAATATCACCTACTTATCAATTATATAGAAACTGTACATAGAAAGAAAATAAATTGAAGAGGAATGACCAAATAGCTAAAGTAAAACCAGAGGAACAGTCAATCCTATATCAAACGTCTTAACCCTTTTTTTTTTCCAACCTTCTTCTTACTTAGTAACTGGTTAACTTGCCACTTGATTTCTTGAACTTGAAAGTATGTTTATAGATTTCACTCAGCCTTGGCCTAGATTTGAGGAAAAAAGAGAGGTAAGATAGTAAAAGACATTAGATAAAAGCCTAACAAGTATAATAGTTTGGTGATCATAAAAGTTATTAAAAATATATTTACACCTATTTCTCCATTTATGTAACTAAATAACATATATAACTCTATCAGTCAAAATGATATCATGTAACAATGATGAAGCGTGCTCCACTTAATACCACAAACACATAACAAAAATAGAGAAATAACAACAATATGCAAGAACAGAAAATTGGCTTCTTATTATCTCCACAAATGTGGAATTACAAACTTTTAGAATTACAATATGCAAAGCCACATGGGCATTCCCTTACAATATTATGTAGGACAAAGCCTCGAATCAATACCCAAATCTACTACCCAGAACTGTCTCGAACTGCCTAAGACAACACTACAACCTTCCTTATATAGGCAATTTTCCACCGCCTCAGAAGGTTCCATAATTTTTAGCCAACAAGGCTGACCGAACTTAGAATTATTTTATTTTTCATTTTATTACATCAAAGTCAGCTCAAAATAAATTTTGAAACCCAAACAAAATTTTTGAAGGAAAATCATTTTTTGCCATTTTAGGTGACCCAAATTCCAGAGACCATAAGTCATCACCCATTGACCCAATTGACTATTATAACCCCATTTTAGAAAGGGCACAAGGAGCTCTACAACACTCGAATCAAGTAAGCTTCATTCGGCCAAAAATTTGACCTCATCTAGGGCCTCTAAAGCCTTCAAAACTAAGTTCAAAGTTTTTGTACCCTATTTCCATAACCGAAAATTTTCAATATCTTCAAAACCAGACTTGATCTGGCTATGAAACTTTATCGACAGGCTGATATGACTAAGATGAACCTCCAACTGTGAAATCAAAACATTTCAAGATTGTATGACCAACTTACTAAAAATAGCAAGTTTCCATAAATAACAGCTCTACACAAGATAGCCCTTATTGAAAAGAAACCAAAAATATTTTTGGGTGATGCAAGATTGCTCTTACACCCAGGATGCTCCTGCATCAGACACCCGGAGTAATTTGAGAAGTGACCCTGTCATGACTCATGTGTGCAGAGGAAAACCAAGATGGTTAACCTCCTGCTTTGTTAGTCATGATGAATCTTCAATAGGTTGTCCTTTCCATTTGACCAAATACTCTTCATATGTCCTATTCCTTGTGCTTCTACCAACACGACTATCCAGAATGTCTTCAATCTCCTTGATATCTAAACTGGTTGCTAGAATACTCCACTATGCTGTTGTAACCTCATCTTCCACACCTCCTTCATAATACTCTGTCAAATCTGAAATGTTAAACATTGGTGACATATTCAGCTTAGTAGGTAATTCTACCTCATATGCATTTCCCGAATCATGCTTCTTTAGTATCCTGAACGGCCCAAACTTCTTCATTTTCAACTTGTTATATGTACCAACTGGAAATCTTTCCTTCCGCAAATGAACCATGACTTCAGCTCCAACCTAAAATTCCTTATGCCTCCTTTTCTCATCTACCTTAGCCTTATACTACACATTCATCTTGGTAATGTGCTTCCTCACCTCCTCATAGATATTCTTCAAATGTTCTGAAAAATCCTCAGCTTTAGCACTACTTATTTCTCCTTTATCTATCTTTCTCAATTTAGATGCATTTCTTGGACTACTCCCATATACAATCTGGAATGGTGATTTACCAGTGCTCCTATTGACATAATTATTGTATGCAAATTCTGCATGTGGTAAAATCAAATCCCATCCTGTTGGCTTATCTCCAACCAAACATCTCAACAAATTTCTCAAACTCCTATTCACCACCTTTGTCTGTCCATCAGTCTATGGATGATGTGATGAACTAAACTTCAAATTTGTCTTCAACTTCTTCCATAATGTACGCTAGAAACATCCAACAAACTTAGTGTCCCTATCTAAAACTATACTCTTTGGCAAACCATGTAGTCTCACCACTTCTCTGAAAAATAATTCTGCTACGTGAAGAACATCATTATTCTTCTTGCAGGGAATAAAATGTGTCATCTTTGAAAATCTATCAACTACCAAAAAAATTGAATCATGTCCTCGCTATGTCCTTGGTAATCCAAGAACAAAGTCCATACTGATATCCTCCCAAGGCTTCTCTGGTACAGGTAATGGCTGATACAACCCTGTATTCTACCTCACTCCTTTCGCCATCTGACATACTCAAACTCTGTACAAACTTCTTGACATCTTGCTGCAACTGTGGCCAATAATAATTCTCACTAACCAAAGCAAGGGTTTTATCACGACCAAAATATCTAGCCAATTCTCCGCTATGCTTCTCCTTGATGAGATTCTCCCTCATAGAACTTCTTGGAATGCACAACTGACTCCCTCTAAATAGCATATCATCTTGGATGATAAAATCCAGCCACTTCATTCTATCTAGAGTAACATGTTCTTTACAAGCTTTCCAAGCTTCACCAAAATCAGGATCCTCTAGATATAAATTCTTGAGTTCCTTGAACCCAACCACTTCAATATAGTTGCCTTCTACTAAGAGCATATGTAACCCTGTTAGACTTTCCACTCCTGTGTTTCAAAACAAATGTGTAACTCTGCCAAAACTCAACCCATTTCAAATGCTTTTGATTTAAATTTCCTTTACTATTCAAATATTGCAAAGCTTGATGATCAGTATACAAAACAAACTCCTTAGAAAGCAGATAGTGTCTCTAATTCTTCAATGTTTGAACTATAGAATAAAATTCTTGATCATAAACAGAATATTTTCTCTTGGCATCATTTAACTTCTCACTGAAATAAGCAATACGTTTACCTTCTTGGCTCATAACAACTCCTATTGTACCACTAGCATCACAGTCTACTTGAAACACCTTATTAAAATCTAGAAGTGCTAAAATAGGTTGTTTTGTAACTTTTTGTTTCAACAATTGAAAACTCCTTTCTACCCCATTAGTCCACTGAAACTTTTTTCTATCCCCTTTCATTGTTTCAGTCAAGGGACCACAAATACTAATAAATTTTTTGATAAACTTTCTGTAAAAGCTAACCAAACCATGAAAAGACCTTACCTCAGTAGCACTCCTTGGAGTAGGCCATTCAAGGATAGCCTGCACCTTCTCTGGGTCCATTTTTAGACCTTTTGCTGAAACTACAAATCCCAAATACACTAACTCTTTCTTTACAAAACTGCACTTCTTCAAATTAATCAACAATTTCTCATCTCTTAACTTCTCAAACACCATACGAATATGCATCATATGCTCTTGCAATGTCTTACTAAAGATCAAAATATCATCTAGGTATACAATGACAAACTTACCCAAAAATTCTTTCAAAACCTCATTCATGAGCCACATGAAAGTGCTCAGTGCATTGGTTAGCCCAAAAGGCATGACTAACCACTCATACAGTCTTTCCTTTGTCTTGAAGGTAGTCTTCCATTCATCTCCTTCTATGATCTGAATTTTGTGATATCCACTCTTCAGATCTACCTTTGAGAAATACATAGCTCTACTCAAACAATCCATAATATCATCCATTCATGGCAATGAAAACCTATACTTGATTGTGATCTTATTTATTGCTCTGGAATCTATACACATCCTCCATTTTCCATTCTTCTTTGGTGTGAATACTACTGGTATAGCACATGGACTCAGGCTCTCCTAAATTAATCCATTTTGTAACAACTTATGTACTTGTCTGTTCAACTCTTCACTTTCTGCTAGTGTCATTCTGTGTGCTGCCTTGTTTGGCAAACTAGCTCCTAGAATCAAATCCATCTGATGACTGATCTTCCTTACTGGTGGTAATCCATCAGGTACATTATCAAATACAATATCCTAAAACTCATTCAACAAATCTACAACCTCTACAAGTACATCCTCTACTTCTTTTTTACCAGCTTTTGTAATTAAAGCAAAACACACATGCTCATGCCTCATACCATCTAGGAATTTTCTTTCATCAACAAAAGTTATTCTCGCATTACCACATACCTTTTCTTCAGTCTCCTTCAATGGCTTTATCTTATGTTGCACTCCATCCTTTGTCAAGGAATAGGTATTCACATGACCATCATGTATAGCACATCTATCAAATTGCCACAATCTACCCAACAACATATGACATGCATCCATAGATATGATATGACATAGTACCTCATCTTGGTACCCACTGATCTTGAACTTTACCAGGCACTTTTCACTGACCATGACCTTGCGGTCATCCTACACCCAGACAATCCGATATGAATGTGGGTGTTTCTATCTCTTGAGCTTCAACTTTGTCACCATCTCTTCTGACACCAAATTGTCAGTGCTTCCACTATCAATAATCACATCACAGCATTTTCCCTCACACTTGCATCTAGTGTGAAACAAGCTCCTTTGTTCATGTTCATTCTCACCACTGAGCAGGACTCTTCTGTTAATTAGCGTTTCTCCTCTTTTAGCATCTTCTGAATTTGATGATCTGGCATCTTCATCTACATGTGCAACTCTAGCTTGGCCTTCATTTCTCCTATCTATCCTTCCTTGGCATTGAGGACATTCAAATGCCCTATGACCTTCTTCTCCATAGTGAAAACATGTTCCATGAAAGCCTCCTCTTGCTGAACCTTGTCCTCTTCCTCTTCCTCTCTAATCTCTATTATTCTGATCTTGGAAATGATTGGAATAGTTTTCACTTTGATTTTGACTGCTACTAGCCTCATCCTTCTTTCTTGGATCTTCATTTCAGCCTCCATATGACTGTCCACCAGATCATCCACCAAGACCTCTTCCATTTTGTTTGCTCTCGAACTTCTTGTTCAACTTTTCCTCCACTTTTAGGGAAAACTGGTATGCTTCTTCAATACTGTTCATTCAAACCAAATTCAGCTCCTCCTGAATGCTTGGCCTCAACCCATTAAGGTAACAAGAAACTTTCTCCTTATCAGCTTCCGCATGGCCTATTCTGATGAGGATTCGATAAAACTCCTCTGTATACTCCTGAACAAATCATCCCGCTTGCTTCAAACTTTGCATTTTCTTCAATAGGTCAAGCTCATAATCAATAGGGATGAACTATCACTTCAATTTATCCACCATCCAATCCCATCTTGTGATTTTATCTTTCCCTCTTCTATTTCACTCCAATTGAATCTCTTGCCACCAGATCTTCGCATGACCTTTCAGTCTGGCCTTCATGAATTTGACCCTATCAGGATCCTCAATATCTTCATACTCAAAATATTCTTCACATTCATTGATCCAGTCGATCAATTCCTCTAGGTTAAGATTCCCTGAAAATGTAGGAACCTTGATCTTAGGTCTTTTCTCAATCTTGGAAATGGCCTAAAAAATTCTTTCTTCCTCCAGGTTCACAACTTCAACTTCTCCTTCTTGATCTTCTTCTTCAGCTTCATCCTCGCTTTTGTCTCTGACATTAAGATTCATTCCTCTATGAATCTCTTCTTACAATGCTCGCACTTGTCACTAGAGAACTCTAACCTCAGGTGTTACAACACCACCTCTTCCACCATATTCCCTTCATGGAGGCATTTTCATGATGCACGCTGAAACCCTAACCACGGTCCTAGTACAAACTACCTCACAGTCGGTGATTTGTTTACACAGAAACCCTAACCCATGGTCCTGGTGCAAACTATCTCACAATCAGAGATCTGTGTACACACTTAGGAACTCCTTCTCTGATACAACTTGATGAAGGGTGCTCCCCTTAATACCATAAACACAACAAAAATAGAGAAATAACAACAATATACAAGAATAGAAAATTGGCTTCTTATTATCTCCACAAATGTGGAATTACAAAATTTCAGAATTACTATATGCAAAGCCACATGGGCATTCCCTTACAATATTCTATAGGACAAAGCCTCAAATCAATACCCAGATCTACTACACAAAATTGTCCTGAACTGCCTAAGACAACACTACAACCTTCCTTATATAGGCAATTTTCCACCGCCTCAGAAGGTTCCATAATTTTTAGCCAACAAGGCCGACCGAACTTAGAATTATTTTATTTTTCATTTTATTACATCAAAGTCAGCTCAAAATAAATTTTGAAACCCAAACAAAAATTTTGAAGGAAAATCATTTTTCGCTATTTCAGGTGACCCAAATTCTGAAGACCATAAGTCATCACCCGTTGACCTGATTGACTATTATTACCCCATTTCGGAAAGGGCACGATGAGCTCTACAACACTTGAATCAAGAAAGCTTCATTCTTTTGAAAATTTGATCTCATCCAGGGCCTATAAACCCTTCAAATTGAGTTCAAAGTTTCTGTAACGTGTTTCCAAAACCAAAAAATTTCAATATCTTCAAAACTAGACTTGATCTGGCTATGAAACTTTACTAGCAGGCTGATATGACTAAGATGAACCTCCAACTATGAAATCAAAACATTTTGAGATTGTATGACCAACTCACTAAAAATTTCAAGTTTCCATAAATAGCAGCTCTACACAAGATAGCCCTTATTGAAAAGAAACTAGAAATATTTTTGGGTGATGTAAGATTGCTCTTACACCCAGGATGTTCGTGCATCAGACACCCAGGGTAATTTGAGAAGTGACCCTGTCATGACTTAGGTGTGCAGAGGAAAACCAAGATGGTTAACCTTCTCCTTTGTTAGCCATGATGAATCTTCAATAGGTCATCCTTTCCATTTGACAAAATACTCTTCATATGTCATGTTCCTTGTGCTTCTGCCAACATGACTATGTAGTATGTGTTCAATCTCCTTGATATCTGAATTGGTTGCTGGAATACTCCACTATGCTGTTGTAACCTCATCTTCAACACCTCTTTCATGATACTCTATCAAATCTGAAATGTTAAACACTGGTGAAATATTCAGCTCAGTAGGTAATTCTACCTCATATGCATTTCCCAAATCATGCTTCTTCAGTATCCTGCATAGCCCAAACTTCTTCATTTTCAACTTGTTATATGTACCAACTGGAAATCTTTCCTTCCACAAATGAACCATGACTTCATCTCCAACCTAAAATTTCTTATGCCTCCTTTTCTCATCTACCTTAGCCTTATACTGCACATTCATCTTGGTAATGTGCTTCCTCACCTCCTCATAGATGTTCTTCAAATGTTCTGCAAAATCCTCAGCTTCAGCACTACTTATTTCTCCTTTATCTATCTTTCTCAATTTAGATGCATTTCTTGGACTACTCCCATATACAATCTGGAATGGTGATTTACCAGTGCTCCTATTGACATAATTATTGTATGCAAATTCTACCTATGGTAAAATCAAATCCCATCCTGTTGGCTTATCTCCAACCAAACATCTCAACAAATTTCCCAAACTCCTATTCACCACCTCTATCTGTCCATCAGTCTATGGATGATCTGATGAACTAAACTTCAAATTTGTCTTCAACTTCTTCCACAATGTACACCAGAAATATCCAATGAACTTAGTGTCCCTATCTGAAATTATACTCTTTGGTAAACCATGTAGTCTCACCACTTCTCTGAAAAATAATTCTACTATGTCAACAACATCATTATTCTTCTTGTAGGGAATAAAATGTCCCATCTTTGAAAATCTGTCAACTACCACAAAAATTGAATCATATCCTCACTATGTCCTTGGTAATCCAAATACAAAGTCCATAGTGAAATCCTCCCAAGGCTTCTCTGGTATAGGTAATGGTTGATACAGCCTTGTATTCTACCTCACTCCTTTCTCCATCTAACATACTCTACAACTTTGTACAAACTTCTTGACATCTTGCTGCAACTGTGGCCAATAATAATTCTCACTAACCAAAGCAAGGGTTTTATCATGACCAAAATGTCTAGCCAATTCTCCGCTATGCTTCTCCTTGATGAGATTCTCCCTCATAGAACTTCTTGGAATGCACAACTGACTCCCTCTAAATAGCATATCATCTTGGAAGATAAAATTCAGCCACTTCATTCTGTCTAGAGTAACAGGTTCTTTACAAGCTTTCCAAGCTTCACCAAAATCAGGATCCTCTAGATACAAATTCTTGAGTTCCTTGAACCCATCCACTTCAATCTGCATTTTTGTCAGCAATAGTTGCCTTCTACTAAGAGCATCTACAACCCTGTTAGAGTTTCCACTCCTATGTTTCAAAACAAATGTGTAACTCTGCAAAAACTCAACCCATTTCAAATGCCTTTGATTCAACTTTCCTTGATAATTCAAATATTGCAAAGCTTGATGATCAGTATACAAAAAAAACTCCTTAGGAAGCAGATAGTGTCTCCACTTGTTCAATGCCTGAATGATAGCATAAAATTCCTGATCATAAAAAAAATATTTTCTCTTGGCATCATTTAACTTCTCACTGAAATAAGCAATAGGTTTACCTTCTTGGCTCATAACAGCTCCTATTGCAGTACCACTAGCATCACAGTCTACTTGAAACACCTTATTAAAATCTAGAAGTGCTAAAATAGGTTGTTCTATAACTTTTTGTTTCAACTATTGAAAACTCCTTTCTACCCCATTAGTCCACTGAAACTCTTTTCTATCCCCTTTCATTATTTCAGTCAAGGGATCACAAATACTACTAAAATTTTTGATAAACTTTCTGTAAAAGCTAGCCAAACCATGAAAAGACCTTACCTCAGTAGCACTCCTTGGAGTAGGCCATTCAAGGATAGCCTGCACCTTCTCTGGGTCCATTTTTAGACCTTTTGCTGAAACTATAAATCCCAAATACACTAACTCTTTCTTTACAAAATTGCACTTCTTCAAATTAATCAACAATTTCTCATCTCTTAACTTCTCAAACACCATACAAATATGTATCATATGCTCTTCCAATGCCTTACTAAAGATCAAAATATCATCTAGATATACAATGACAAACTTACCCAAAAATTCTTTCAGAACCTCGTTCATGAGCTTCATGAAAGTGCTCGGTGCATTGGTTAGCCCAAAAGGCATGACTAACCACTCATACAGTCCTTCCTTTTTCTTGAAGGTAGTCTTCCATTCATCTCCTTCTCTGATCTGAATCTAGTGATATCCACTCTTCAAATCTATCTTTGAGAAATACATAGCTCCACTCAAACAATCCATAATATCATCCATTCATGGCAATGGAAACCTATACTTGATTGTGATCTTGTTTATTGCTCTGGAATCTGTACACATCCTCAATTTTTCATTCTTCTTTGGTGCTAATACTGCTGGTAAAGCACATAGACTCAAGCTCTCCTGAATCAATCCCTTCTGTAATAACTCATGTACTTGTCTCTTTAACTCTTCACTTTCTGCTGGTGTCATTCTATGTGCTACCTTGTTTGGAAAACTAGCTCCTAGAATCAAATCCATCTAATGACTGATCTTCCTTACTAGTGGTAATCTATCAGGTACATTATCAGATACAATATCTTGAAACCCATTCAACAAATCTACAACCTCTACAAGTACATCCTCTACTTCCTCTTTACCAGATTTTGGAATTAAAGAAAAACACACATGCTCATGCCTCATACCATCTAGGAATTTTATTCCATTGACAAAAGTTATTCTCACATTACCACATACCTTTTCTTTGGTCTCCTTCAATGGCTTTAGCTTATGTCACACTCCATCCTTTATCAAGGAATAGGTATTTGCATGACCATCATTTACAACACATCTATCAAACTGCCACAGTCTACCCAACAACATATGACATGCATCCATAGATATGATATCACATAGTACCTCATCTTGGCACCTGATGATCTTAAACTTTACCAGGCACTGTTCACTGACCATGACCTTGTATTCATCCTGCACCCAGGCAATCCGATATGGATGTGGGTGTTTCTATCTCTTAAGCTTCAACTTTGTCACCATCTCTTCTAAAACCAAATTGTCAGTGCTTCCACTATCAATAATCACATCACAACATTTTCCCTCACACTTGCATCTAGTGTGAAACAGGATCCTCCTTTGTTCAGGTTCATTCTCACCACTAAGTAGGACTCTTCTGTTAATCATCGTTTCTCCTTTTTTAGCATCTTCTGAATTTGATGATCTGGCATCTTCATCTACATGTGCAACTCTGGCCTGGCCTTTATTTCTCCCATTTTTCCTTCCTTGGCATTGAGGACATTCAAATGCCCTATGACCTTCTTCTCTACAGTGAAAACATGTTCCAAAAAAGCCTCCTCTTCCTGAACCTTGTCCTCTTCCTCTTCCTCTCTGACCTCTATTATTCTGATCTTGGAAATGATTGGAATTATTTCCTCTTTGATTTTGACTGCTACCAGCCTCATCCTTCTTTCTTGGATCTTCATTTTGGCCTCCATATGACCATCCACCAGATCATCCACCACTACCTCTTCCATTTTGTCTACTCTCAAACTTCTTGTTCAACTTTTCCTCCACTTTTAGGGAAAACTGGTATGCCTCTTCAATATTGTTCATTTGAACCAGATTCAGCTCTTCCTGAATGCTTGGCCTCAACCCATTAAGGTAATGAGAAAATTTCTCCTTATCATCTTCTGCATGGCCTGTTCTAATGAGGATTCGATAGAACTCCTCTATATACTCCTAAAAAGATCATCCCGCTTGCTTCAAACTTTGCATTTTCTTCAGTAGGTCAAGCTCATAATCAATAGGGATGAACTGTCGCTTTAATTTATCCACCATCTGATCCCATCTTGTGATTTTATCTTTCCCTCTTCTATTTCATTCCAATTGAATCTCTTGCCACCAGATCTTCACATGACCTTTTAGTCTAGCTTTCGCAAATTTGACCCTATCAGGATCCTCAATATCTTCATACTCAAAATATTCTTCACATTCATTGATCCAATCGATCAATTCCTCTAGGTTAAGGTTCCTTGAAAATGTAGGAACCTTGATCTTAGATCTTTTCCCGATCTTGGAAATGGCCCAAAAAATTCTTTCTTCCTCCGGGTTCACAACTTTGACTTCTCCTTCTTGATCTTCTTCTTCGGCTTCATCCTCGCTTTCGTCTCTGACATTAAGATTCATTCCTTTGTGAATCTCTTCTTGCAATGCTCACACTTGTCTCTAGAGCACTCTACCCTTAGGTGTTACAACACCATCTCTTCCACCACATTCCCTTCATGGAGGCATTTTTGCGATGTGTGCTGAAACCCTAACCACGGTCCTGGTGCAAACTGCCTCATAGTCGGTGATCTATTTACACAAAAACCCTAACCCATGGTCCTGGTGCAAACTGCCTCACAATCGATGATCTATGTACACACTCAAGAACTCCTACTATGATACCACTTGATGAAGGGTGCTCCCCTTAATACCACAAACACATAACAGAAATAGAGAAATAACAACAATATGCAAGAATAGAAAATTGGCTTCTTATCATCTCCACAAATGTGGAATTACAAACTTTCAAAATTACAATATGCAAAGCCACATGGGCATTCCCTTACAATATTTTGTAGGACAAAGCCTTGAATCAATACCCAGAACTGTCCCGAACTGCCTAAGACAACACTACAACCTTCCTTATATAGGCAATTTTCCACCACCTCAGAAGTTTCCAGAATTTTTAGCCAACAAGGCCGACCGAACTTAGAATTATTTTATTTTTCATTTTATTACATCAAAGTTGGCTCAAAATAAATTTTGAAACCCAAACAGAAATTTTGAAGGAAAATTATTTTTCACCATTTCAGGTGACCCAACTTCCGGAGACCATAAGTCATCACCTGTTGACCCGATTGACTATTATAACCCCATTTTGAAAAGGGCACGAGGAGCTCTACAACTAGTATATTGAGTAAGCTTCATTTAGCCAAAAATTTGACCTCATCTGGGGCCTCTAAAGCCTTCAAAACTGAGTTCAAAGTTTCTGTACCCTATTTCCAAAACTGAAAATTTTCAATATCTTCAAAACCAGACTTGATCTAGCTATGAAACTTTACCAGTAGGCTGATATGACTAAGATAAACCTCCAGCTGTGAAATTAGAACATTCCAAGATCATATGACCAACTTACTAAAAATAGCAAGTTTCCATAAATAGCAGCTCTACATAAGATAGCCCTTATTGAAAAGAAACCAGAAATATTTTTGGGTGATGCAAGATTGCTCATACACCCAAGATGCTCCTGCATCAAACATAGACCCAAGAAGTGCCTCTTTCCAACTCAATTTTTTATTAAAGAAAATAGAAGACATGTAATTAAAGACAAAATTATACTAGTTTAGCAAACTACCATCCTCAAAAGATGTCTTATGTTTTCCTTCTTATGAAAAACTAGACAATTAATCAAATAGATAAAATACATTTCAACATATTCCCAATGGAAAGTTTGCAATGTAGAATCCTCCAAGAACTTAATTGAGCATCTTAACTCACTTTTGATCTCCATATTTGAGTAGATAGCTCTAACCAAAAAAATTCATTAGACCTACAATTCCACTTGAATTTTAGTTGAGACTTTAAGGGCATGTCAGGAAGTATCTACAAGTAAACCTTCTTTAAGGTGAAAAATTAAAAAGGATGTGATGAAAACTATAATTAATATTTAAAGAAAAGGCATTGGATGGGGGTGCATAATTTGATAGAAAATTCCAAAAATACTAGAGATTGAACCAAAAACAAAATATTTTTTTATTTGATTCTCAAACTAAATTGAGTTTTAAAACTATGTCATGGAAACAATCTCATCATAGAAAAATACCAAACGTCATCAATGTTGCAAACTCCTATTTTAAACAATCAATAAGGTTCTTTTGGAAACCTTTAACTAGGGGCTTTGTCCTGGTATAGAATATATTTATTCCACCATATAGAAGAGGTAGAGAAGTTGAACCCATGTTGGAGAAAATTTTATCTCTAGTTTAAAAGGTGACAAGTATTTTTCCATGCCTTCGATATAGACTTGTAGACACCTAGAATTGTCCTTGTAAAATCAATAAAATTCATCTATTAATTAAATAGGATTTTATGTTTATTTAACTAATAGAGTGTATGCTCCATGTTAAAGAGATTGTGAATGCCTTAATGGGAGAAATATCTTTAACAAAGAATACATGCACCCATAATAAATGTTTCCAATATGAGACATGCCCCAAACCAAGTTAAAACCAAGGGAAATGAACAAATGAAAAAAAAGAGCACAAAAAGGATCTACTAACTCTAGGGTCAGTATGATCATATGATAACCCCAAAAGGTAGAAAAACTACAAGAACAATGAAATATGACCACATAAGAGAAACAAAGAAGAGTCTTTATGGGCTATAATTATGGAGACTAAAAAGAGTGGTATCTACCATTTGCATCATCCCCAGTTAGATAATACAAAGACATGTTTATGAATAGTATCACATGTATGACATACCCTGTATATGACACATAGAATAATGTCACAATAGGATGATTCCTTTATCACCTTGCATCAATGGAGCAATAGGGGTCATTTAAAAATTGTAAAAAAAACATATAACAAGAAGCACATTACAAGGGAAACACATTACAACAGGAAAACACAAAGGAGTCCATCACTCAACTAGTGGAGCTAATCAAGCATGTATTACCTACCTCCTGATCTTGGTCTATAAAATTTAGGGAAGGTGGGAAACAAAAAAGAGGATAAACATCAAGCATGGTAGATGGAAAAATAACCAATTCTAAAAATGGACTATTCTCTAAGGATGAGTCACTTTTTTGTCACAAGGATTAAGAGATAAGTATTTTGCAAATCTAGCTAGTAAATTATGATTAATATCAATAAGGTCACACATATAGTTAGAATCACTAGCATGAACATAATTTGTATTAGAAAAATTGAAATCATCATCAAGAATATTTTATTCATCCAAATTAATCAAAATAGGATCTCTAATCTGAATATAATCATCATGTCTGTTCATTTTCTTATTTTTAAGATTAACTTCCTCTATTGGGATATGCATAGGATGAACAAAGGGAATCAAGGCATTAGTAGGTGGTTTAGGGGAAAAAATATTTTGAGAAGAAATCTGGCATGTTTTAGCATAGTGTTGATAATGATGGTCATGAGAATAACAGTTATATTTGGTTTTATTTTTGATCAATCAACACTTGGTCCTTTTCTTCTTTAGGAGGAAGAACTTAAGGAACCACACTAGGTTGATAGATAGAAACTTTAGAGTGTGTTAGCACTATTTTAGATTGTAATCCTCATACTTTAGAAGGTTTCAAATTTTGGTTTGTAGACCTAATTGTGAGGTTTTATGGCTAAACCCTAGCTTGACCTAAAATCTGTTATGTTCGAGTGTTACTTTTTTGGCTCACTAACTCCCCAAAATAGACATGTACAATATTGACTCCTTTTTTAAAATGACCACTTTATATGTTATGTTGCTAGGTCGTCAAATGGGGTCCCTTTTTAATATTTCTTTCAAAGCCTAAGTTTCCCATTAATTTTTCCACATGACTAACCTTTTGAAATGAGTGGTTGTCATTAAATCTTAAGGCTCCCTGTTGTCAGAATTTCTGACATGTGAATTAGTGAGAGGAGGACATCTATCCAACTGGGCCCATCTTCAATGCCTACTGTCAATTAAACAAAGGAATGCATCAATGACTATGAGTATACCGTTGGGTCAAGTTGATTTCTTTTTAAGCATCATGGTTTAGTGACAAGCATCCAATCGACATCCATTCTGACAGAGGCAGGTTCTGGCTTGTCAGTCTCCATGGTAGTTCTCTCAGGTTGACACTTGTCTTAAGTGACGTAGTAACTGTGGCATTGGACTTTTTTAAAGGATAAAGCATAGATTAATCTTAAAGTTGTCATTATACCATTGAAGAAACTTGTGAAGTGTTTAAGCTTTGTGGTATAGTGATGACTGTCTGATTCTATATTAAGGATGAGATATGAAGTGGGCCCTAAATTGCCATGTCATGCTGATATGGTTGTTTTCAATTGGTTGAAATAAGTTGTGATGTGGCAGTCGACAAGGTGTTTGGTACTAACAAAGAAAAGGAGAAGGGCCTGCCCATCTATTTTTTGTAAATGTGGTAGTCTCTGACTCGACAAAGAATTAAATGAAGTTAAAGTGGGGTCGGCCTTCTCAGACAGTTAAGGCTCAAACAAATATCACAGTTTTTGGTATACCATTGGGATAAGATGCATGATTTTTAAGGCCTGCAATATAGCGACAACCGTTTGATCTTGATTGTAAGATGTGGACTAAAAGGTGGGTCCTCAGTAGCCAATTCAAGCTCACATGTTTATTTTTTATTGGCCGAAAGCAAGAGGTGACCTGTCAAGTTGTCAGTATGCTTAACACCAAGGAAAAAGTTAAGGTTTCACCTACTAGTTTGTCCAATGTGGCATTTTTTGATTCGATGAAATGTTTGAAAAGAAAGGTGGGGTCATCACTTTGGGAATTGGTAAAAGTGTGATAAGTTGGGAAAAGATCTACGACAGTTGTTACACCACTGAGGAAAGATATTCGGATCTTATGCTCACGCTTTAGTGACAGGGTGACACCTATCTGCTCTGATCAAAGTTGAGTTAAGTTGTTTCTTTTTCCCACATGATTAAATTGAGCTATTCTCATTGGTTGGGAACTAGTTTGGGGGAAATAACTAGAGGGTTGCGCGGCTATTTTTGTTGACCGTCTGATGCACCGAAAAGAAAAGAAGATCAATGGTCCAAATTTAAATTTTTTCTTTGTGACTTTGCTCCCGTTCTGTGAATGTTGAGGCTGCCAATTTTTAGTAATGGTGAACTTAATGAGCTGCGTGCAGATGAATTGCAAATAGTTGGCAAGACATTATATACCCCAATATGATCATTGCATTCTTTACTTCTTTCATAAATGTCTTGGCGAACTGGATTATTTTCTAGAGCGATATCAAGCAAAGTTTTGCAGGCACCTGGTAGGTCATAATTTTTGAATTCAAGAAGTGTTTAAGGCTTTGAGGAAGTTGTGAATAAATTGTGTTGCTAGCTGGTAATATTTAGGATTTTCTTTGGTATTTGCACATTATTTTGAAAGCCCTAGTTAAAATGTTGCCAAACAGGGGATTGTCTGGGAAGACAGAGTATAAAGATAGGGGTGTTTTTGAAGACTTGATGCAATTGCTCCTGCATTCAGACAATGGGGTAGCAAGACTAAAGGAATTGGTCCCAAGAAACCCTAGGGATTATGTGAATAGTGGGCTCTATGACAGAGGAAACTGGATGAGAGATGCTAGGATGGGAGAGGATCACAATGGTCTCATTTTGTTCAGGTCAACATATTCACAAAGGAATTTTTGTGCCCTCCTTAATAACATTTTGCAATTTGATATAGGAAAGTTGGTAGTTCCTAGAGTGTTTATGGATGTAGAATTGTTGATTCAGATTGCCAAGTGTTATGATCCTGTGACAAAATGTGTCAAGGATGTAAATGGAAATGACCTAATTAGCATCACAGAAGATGAGATTAGGGAGGTCTTCTCATTGAATGACCCTTCTATTGGGTTAGAAAAAATAGATTTTAATGAATTCACTGAGGTATATGAGGCTCAGAAAGATTACTTGAGGACAGGGCCTCTAAGGGATTTTCTGGACCGAATTGGATCAATGTGTGTTGTTAGCTCAAGTACACTAGAGCCTTTTAGGTTGGATCTATTCAGTAAACATGCACAAGGGTTTTACAAATGTTTAACTCATATCTTAGGACATGATGAGGCAACCTGTATGCTAGTTCCTTATATGTTTATGATGGTGTAGTCTCTACATCCCCAGCTGGCACTAATCTTTGATTTTTCCTCTCACTTGGCTGACCTAATCCCTAAGGGATTGATGGGAATAAAGAACATGAAGGTTAGTAGGCCCTTTGGGTGGTACTCTATGCTCATGCATATGTTCTTGTACAAAGGTGAGAAGTTTTTCAGTTCAACGGTCAACATTGTCAAAGAGAGGAATGGAGAAACTCTTCCAGTTCAGTTGCAGACCACGGCCTTGTCATGGGATAGGACTGATGCTAGTTTTATTGCCTTTGACAAATATTTTGCCTCAAGGCTTAAAACATTGTTATTTTTTGACAATCCTAAAATTTCAAGGGAATTGTTGAGATTGATTAGGCCAAAGGAATATTGTTAGGATATTACCATAGTTCACAATTTTGGTGATATTATATTATATCTAGTCTCCATAGTCTTTAGGGTATATGGTTGCAGGGTGGTACCATACATTTTTCCCTACCAAGTTCCATTGAAGACAGGATATGCTGAAATTTTAAGGCAAATTGGTGACTTGGAAGAAACTGCTCTCACCGGTAAAGGAAGAGGGACTTTCTTCCTAGATATTACAATTTCCCATCAATATGTTATCACTAAAGGAGGATAGGTAAATTTAAACCAATTCTTGCAACCCTACAAGATGCCTATAGCTATGGTTAGGTGTGTAGACAATGAGGGTTTCTTATCAAGAATGTTTAGGGACAAGATAAGGTGTGCTCTTATGGAGTACCAATTCTATTTTCCTAAGGACATAATAAGGAATGAGTTTGACCTCCAAACTCAAGAAATTAAGAAGGAGAAATGGATAATCTACAAAAAGACTATAGATTTTATCAGGAATTTTGATAAAACTTATGATCCATTGAAGGGTTTTGAGCCATGGGCTAGAAAGGTAGAGGCTCTTATGGAGCATTTTGAAAAGGGCTGCTGTTAGCAAGATATACCCTGAGAGAGCTAGGTAGATTTTGAGCCAGCCAGGATATACAAAGTTGACCCCAAGGGGAGTTTATACTATACAAAAGAGAAGTGGTTATACTATTCTTCTACCAACACAACAGAGACGTGAGGATCTTCCTTCTACTTCAAGAGGAAAGAGGCCTATGGATGATCAAAAAATGTAGGGACACTCTCTAAAGAGGTAGAGATAGGAGGGATTAGGGTCAAAACAAAATATTTATTCTCCTTCTCAATCCCCCTTACACTTAGATGAACATGGGGTAGCTGAACAGTTAGTACAAATGAGGAATGAGGGGAACATCTTTGTTTCCAATGATGAATTACAAGAAGGAATGCCAGAGGCACCTAAGGAGGTAGAAATTGATCTCACTATTGCTAAATTTGAGGGTAAACAAATTGACCCTATTTTGAAACAGGCTAGTGATTCTTTTGTCGCTGATGAAAAGTTTATAAAGACTAAGGTATTTTTTCAATTTTTATGGAGAATGAAGATAAATTAGTTTAAAGAAATTTGTGAAAAGAAGAAAGAAGAGTTCCCTGATAGGGACATAATAGAAATTGAAACTGAAACCAAGGGTGAGATGATGAAGTAGTTTGAGAAGATTACTCTTGAGGAGGGAAGGGCTATGGTCCATACTGTAGGGGTGTTGATTCTACAAGAATGGGATATTGCTGATGCAATAATTTTTTATCAAGTTAGGAAGAGTGAGATAAAGACCCTTGCTACTACAGAGTAAGCTTAGCAAGCTGCTAGAGGTATTGCTTTTTTAGATGACCATGCTGCCCTAGCTATGGGGTCTCTTAAGAGGGAAGAAAACAAAGGAAAAAGAGAGGCTCTCTCTTCAAAATATGCTAGAAATTTGTTGGTGCAATGAGTAGGTGAGACTTCTGGTGTAGAGGCTTCAAACCTTATTTTAGAGACTGCCAAATTTAATGTTAAGGTGGGAGAAAAAGATGCACAAGAGAAGGAAGAGCTGAGGCTTAAGTTTGAAACTATACTTAAGTCCTATAATGAGCTTAACATAGAACTAATCCAAAATGAAAAGTTGATTGTTGAATTGTTAGGACCACAACATCACAGGTCACCCTAATTAATGATAGCTGACAAGCCTACAGTGGATTCTTCATCTATCCCTATCATTGAATTTCCACCATCACCTTACCCAGAGACACACCTAGATGCAAGGCTCAATTGGGAGAAGCAACAATTGCTTGAAGAAACAAATCATTTCAAAAGAAAAAAGAAAGAATTGGACAAGCTGAGGGAAGAACATTTGAAAGATAAGATTTTATTGGAGAAAAAATATGAAGAAAAGGTAATAGAGGTTGTGATGCAATTTGCTACAAATTTGAATCCCACAGTCCTGTTTGACCATGCTAAGAGGCTAAGGATATTTCTTACATCATTGGATAAGCATAAGAGTGAGTTTGGACCAATCTTCAAGAAATGGATTGAGAGATCTCTGAATGTGAGATTATTCAGATGGTTGTCCAAGTCTCAAAATGATCTTGATCCATTGATCAAGCCACTGCATTAGAATGTGAAGAAGCTTGTAGAACATGATATAATTTTGGGCGATTTTGAGGGGAAATCAAATTTGCTGAAGAAAGAATTGACACTCCCCAACTATGACTTGATCCTAGGAGTTTTTAAGAAAAATGGTGAACTTACAGAATTAATCAAGTGGAGAGCACAGATAGATGATGACTTTTATGCTAGAATGACTAGCATTTTGACTTTAGAAAATACTTTATTCTTTATACATACTATTGAGACATTGATTTCTGCCAAGTCTAAGTTTGATTTCATTCAGCTAGAGATCAGTCAATTGGAGGACAGGTGGGAAGAGTTATCTAGCAAAAATGCAGAGTTTGCAAATTTTGAGTTCCCAAGTGAAGGGGTGTATAATAGGTGGAGGTATCAGTACATACCTCATGCAGAAAAAGTAAATACTCCACCTCCCTCTTAAAGAAAAATGAAGATTGTAACTTTTTGAGTCATGAAGGTTGTTGAGATGTAGAGAGGTATTTATTGTAGGAATGACAATGAAGATATTACAATCAGATTTGTTGGAAGAAGCTGAGGACAGAATTGAAGACATAAAGCAAGGCGACTCATCTACAAATATCTCACCAATTTTGATTGATGTATTTATTGTAAAAAACCCCATAGGGTTGTTGTAAAGTTTTTAGGTTAAGGTTTTGTAAGCCCTAGAATGATCAGTAGCTTGTTGCATTTCCTTGTATATAAAGGATTTTCCATGATCATTCTAGTCATTGAGATTTTAGGTGTTGAGAAGATAGAAATTTTAAAACCCTAAACCTTAGTCAAGGATTGTAACATTTTGTATTATTTTATCAAGCAATAGAGAAGAAGTACAGGTTGTTGCTGCTATTTTGCAAGCTTTTTGTTCAGAATATGATGTATACAAACAATCAAGGGTATACTTAATACAACTCTCAAATTTCTGTCTCTCCTTTGTATTTATTCTGTGAATCTTTAAATCTTTCAGAGATTTATATGTATGTATTTGGCTTTGAGTTCTGATCTAGGGTTGGATTAAATATTGCTTAGGGTGGGATGCATGTTCACGGAATTCATTCGAGGATTTTCTATAAGTAGGAAAGAGTTGGGGTGTTTGTATTTATGTTCAAAGGCTAAATATTCTTAAAACATCTTTATGTTCATTCTATCTTTTGATATTTTGCCCAATGGATAAGGCACTAGCCTATATTTTCCTACCTTTGCTTTGTGGGGAATGATCAAAATCATTGTAATCCAAAACATATAATCAATACCAGTCTTTTAAAGTTTTATTTACTTAATATAGTTTTTTTATCTAGTGATGGAGAGTCAATGAATAATAGCTTTTTATTTAGTGCTTTCTCACTATTATCTATTGTAAGATCCATTATTGAGTAAAGAATAGAGTTGTATTTATTGGATTAGGTGTACCCACCTTAGTTTTGTAGAGCCAGAAGTGAAGAGGGTAGTCTTGTCCCTATAGTTGGTCCAATTACTTATAGATTTCTCACATTTGGATTTAGCCCCTCCTTAATATCAATCATAAGTATATTGGTATCTCATGGAGTGTAAAATCCTATCTAGGAACCAACAAGATGGTGACTCTGCTAGGGAAGAGAACATAACAAAGAAATAAATCAGTTATGTATTTCTGGTTATATTACAAACTTTCAATATCTCTCTACCCAGATTGATTCAACCCATCTGAGTCACCAACAAGATGGTGACTCTACTGAGGAATGTTGTAAGATTTGTGTAAAATAATGCAGGTACAAGTTGAGCTAAACTCCTGGCCTACTTATTTTTAAAGCCAGTTGGTTACCTTTGAACATAGAGTTGATTCTTTTTCAAAGTTTTGCCTACCTTTCCTATTTGTTTAAAATCATAGAAAACCCCATTTGGCTTGGGTGGGGACTCTAAATATCTCTGTAACTAGTGCTAAATAAAGTGTTACTATATCACAATGAGTTTCAAAAATACAAGGTCTTGGAGGAAGGAACACCCAGAAGAAAATTTGCAGGGTGAGCTTCCAACTACATCTAGACGAGGTCAAATTAGAAGACAAAAAGTACTAATGACATGTCCTTCACTTGGAAGCAAAAAGGAAACTCAAGACAAGAAAGTCTTGCTCCTCCTAGCTAGGAGGGGAATGCCTTAGAATATGAAGAGGCTGTTGATTTAGGTTTAAATCAATATGAGGATTATTATTCCCCTATAGAAAGAGAGGGTGAAAAGTTGCCCCACAACAGGAGAATAATCCCTAACAAATGGTATGGAGGGGAGAGGAGATCTAGAAGTAAAAGTAGAAGTGGATAGGATTTTGTCCCCCCTTTCACCCTTGGTTCATCATTACCCCAAGGCCTCCATGAATCTCAAGATCAACAAGAGGAGCCTCAAACATAGAAAGTTGAATTTGAAACAACTTTCCTAATTCTGAGGAGATCTTTGAAGAAGTATATGAATTAGAAAGAAGAATTCATGAACAAGAAGCTATTAGGAAGAAGAGAGAAAAGGAAAGAGAAGAAAAAATTAGGCATGCCATGATAAGGGATGACCAGTTAAAAAGACAACTGCTAAATTTAGAAGCCATAAATTATGTTCCTATTCCTGAACTGACAAGTGAACAGCCCATTATCCAACAAGTGTTTGAGACAAGGAATCCAACGGATAAAGGAAAGAAAAAAGCAGTGGGCATTTCAATTAATGAACCTATAGGCCCTAAATTTCCCATAGATCCATCCAGCTTTAAAGTTGGTAGCAGACCTTGAGAAAGCCAAGAGGGAATAGGAATTGCTAGCCAAAGAATTTGAAAACGCAGAGTTAGAAGCTTCAACACTAGAAATGAGAAAGAAGATAGACTTTCTTAGATGGTATGCAGGACCCACTAACTTTTCTAATTCTATTGTGACACAAGGAGGAAATGTTGCAAATATGGCTAATCAAACAACGGGTGTTCCCCCACCAAGAGGGTTCTGCATTTCTACCATGACAAATACTGATGCATCTACATCCCAGGGTGCTGGTATTTTTAATACAGGGCTTATTCATGAAAGATTTAAACAGTTGGTTTTTACAGGTGTAACACCCTGCCAAGGAACCCAAGAGAATTTAACCTAAAACATGCTACTAAGTTTGGTGAACAATTTTTTTTTCTAAAGTTAACAAACATGATAAACAACAGTGCAGAAGCATTTACCATTTACTCACATTGATACAACATCCAAAATAGATTATAAGACTCAAGGGTTCCATGATGTAGAATTAGGTAAGAATAAAAACACAACTAGAACTAACATCAATAAAATATTCCATAACTTATAAACTGCAATTACATGATAACAATAAATACAATCCTCATGGACATCCATGACATATACGTAAACTAACATCCACTGCACATGTCATAGGGTATGTAGTAATAAACCTAACTATGATAATACAATGTCCAAATTAGGTATCACATGTGATACTCTAATACAGGATTACAAATATGAATATAAGAAAGAAACATCAATGAAGAAGCATCAAAAGGAATCCAGCTGAAGGATCACCATCAAGCACTAGCACCAAGATGTCGAATCTCAAATGGTAAAGAATCACTACCACCCATCCATGTAGAACCACAAAGGCCTACCCCACCGTGCTAAGGAGATAATCACAAACCCTAATCAGATAACCAATACAAAACAAGGATAAAACCCTAAACAGAAGGATCCTGAAAGAACTCTAACTCAAGATAAACATAACAAAGATAAAGGTACAACTCACTAAACTAGAGGCAACCGACACATGTAGAATAACCAAACTATGCATAGGAAGGTGTCATCATGTACGTCTAACCCTTGAGTTTTGTCTTGGTAATCTCTCTAGATCTCAGCACTCAAGTGACCATACACGGTATCAATGACCTCTCATACTAATGAAGTCATCAACTATGCCAACTCATCCCTTAAAAGGGGGTTAGTCATCTTCTTAACTCCACCTTAGTTTGTACTAGCACTCAAGCATGGGAGAGGACACTTGTCTTATTAGGTTCATTTAAATACCCCTTAATTATATTAGGTTATCACTTGATTACTGAAACTTTACAATAAGTGATCCTGGCAGCCACTTGTGGGCCTTGACACTTATTGCAAGCCACCTCCTATTACATGTCGAGCTAAACTACCCTAGGCTCATAGATCTCTCCTAGATCTAATCAGGTATACAACTACGTAACCTCATATCCATTTTCACACAAAAGAACTAGATATGGTTACAAAGATACCACAAATAGAATACAAGTACAACATGAGCCTAATGGTCAAACAGGAATGATAATCAGATAGAGTGCACAAACACCAGACATAACTGAAAAACATGAATACTTGACACATACCCCGACCTCTATATTCTCCTAGGTCATCTAGAACTCAACAACCCATAGCATGATAAAAGACATGAAGAATACAACACTCACGTCATTTTGAACTAAAATAAAACCATGATCAAATACATTCCATATTCATCATATTTGAATTCAAGTATATAAACAACAAGATCTACTAGGAAATTCTGAAAATAATCATTCCAAGAATAATCTAAGTAAAGCAAATTTCCCAAGGAGTACCTAAGAATCCAACATAGTAAAAATGCCCAATTTCACTATAAAACTAAACACTTGTTAAGTTCATATGCTAATATGATTCACAATTAAATTTATTACAAAATAAATAATATATGTACCCTGTTTAACCTAGGCATGCATATACATACGTAACATTTAAGTAGTAACATATTAGATCTGATTTGATCGATTTCTTAAAATTATAATTCAAATATTATGAAAATATAATCATGCAAAAAAAACTATATGCTAAGTCCTATCTTTACAATCCAACTATCGACCAAGATCACTAAAAGTTTATTACACTCAAACTAAATCATATATTTCCAATCTAATGTTAGATTTATATAAAAATCTAAATTATGAAATACAATTCAAATAATCTATTTTACTAAAATAAATAGCAACATGATTATATGAGCCAAGATTTGCTAAATTACATTATACAATTAAAACAATTCGAAATTCAAATTAAATTACATATTAATTAAACTTGAATTAACTATAAAACTAATTTCATAATACACAATTTACTAAAAAGAAATTGTATTAATCTAAAATTAATTTATAAATTTTATACATCTTAATTAAAATTTTAACTAACAAAATAAATAAACATTAAAACTATTAACAAAATTAATAATATATATATATATATATATATATATATATATATATATATAAACTTTTAAAAACAAAACCCAGCAATTACCTTGGGACCCGCGGGTCCCACCAACTGCATGTGACAGTGGAGGCCTATCGTGGTAGGCCTTAGGCTCTGTCGTCGACAGTCCAAGGACTGCCGACGACAGTCCCTAAGGACTACCATCGGCAGCCTTCTCGTGCTACGCGGCAGGGGGTGGTAGGCCCAAGCCCATCCCCCCAAAAATCTTTCAAAATTTTTTTTAATAAAAATTCTTTTATCAAATTTTAATATAGTGTATTTTTTTATTTTTTTATTTTTTAAACAATAAACATGCAATCTTATAAAAGACAAATACATACTATAGACATGAAGTCTTAAAATATATATATATATATATATATATATATTTTAAACTAAAGGCTTTCTTTTTAAAAAAAATTGAAAATGGTAAAATACTAGACCTGGGTAATTTTTCCAGAAAAGGAAAATGACAATATTTGACCAACACACATGAATTTTTGTCTTCTCTCTAATTTGTTTTTTTATATACTTGTTTTGCAAACACATACACATTTACTAAAGTGTTTTTTTTTTTCATTTGTAAGCAAAATAATTTACTGTGGCATAAATATGTTTTGACTGTCATTTTTCACAGAAAGTACATAATTTTTCCAGAATAGTAATTTTTCAACTAAATTGATTTTCTAACAATGACCCATTAATTTAATTAAGTTATACTATAGAACTAACTATAGACAGATTAATTTTTTATTTTCTAGGTGTTCTAGGATGAATTTTTAATCCAAATTCGGGTAGCATAACCCTACTGTGCCAAGTTTACATAAAAAAACTAGAATAACAAATCTATGAGTTTATTAAAACTCCAAATTGAAAGCATATATAGAAAACATATCTATATCTACAAACTGAAACAAACATAGAGAAATTGCAGAAAGAACTATTGATGAATTCACAAGAAAACTCCACAAACCCCTACCTCAATTCCAATGCTAAATACTGAATAAGAAGGCCTATAGAATGTTGAAACCCTCAGATTTGACAATAGAAAAAGTCCACCTACAGATCTAAATCACAGTGCATACAATCCCCGAATCCAAATGCAAACAACCTTCACCCAAAATTCAAGCACAATCTCCAAAAGCTCAAGAACACAAGAAAGCACACAAAACTCAAAAAAAACTCTCTCTCCAAAATTGCTCCAATAAACTGATTGAATCAAAATGAATGCAAAATCCTCCTATTAGGGATTCAACTCCACTAAACATGCAAAACCCTAGATGACTCACACAAAGAACTCCTAATCCAACTCTCCTGATTTTGTTGAGAGAAATTACTAATTAATAATTAAAAATAAATATAATTGTGCACAACTCAATAAAGCACATGTTAATAATAAAATCTATTATTAAATAAATTAAATACTTAATGCATCATGAATTCATGCAATTAATTATTTAATTATTTAATAATACTCACAAACATAATAAAATCCAATTCTCAGTAAAATACTCAATTAAATCCAAATAATCACTTATTTGATTTTAATTAAATTTCATCATAATAAACTTAGGACATAATCAATATTAATTTCCAATACTAAAATAATTAACTTTAATTTAATTTCCTCAATTAAATCCTAGAAGCATAATCAATCATTAAATTCAACTATGCACCTAACATTGATATTCACATAAAATAATCTAAATTAACATAATTCAACTATAATCAATAAATTAATAATCGCCCACATAATCATAAATCAACTGAAACATGCAGAGTAAAAATCAAACATAATAAATCAAACAAACACAGGAGAAGGGATCCACAAATTCATGCCAACCAGGTGAATTTGGGTAGGGTAGTAAGACTGACACTTGTCCAATCCTAGGACAATAAGGCTTAGGTTTAGGGTTTTGGGTCTGTGTATTATCTCCCCTCTTTACCATTGAGATGAATGTTTGTGGGCACGCTCACTCCTACCAATTCAAGGAAGATGATGCCCTGTACCTGCATACCTGTCACCACAAGATGAAGCATGTACATACAATAATATATTTCAAACAATGATAGGGTACGGTAAGTCATGTGGATCTTGACTATGCGAGTAACTACACCTCCGTCCTCTTCCAAACAAACACGTCAAATAGATACAAACACATGAAAACCATACACATGCCAATATGGGATTAGTACCATGAATCAATATAAAACATAAACATAACATCAAATGATATCAACATCTAATCTATGCAATACCTAATACACAAAAGATGAACAATAATCCATAATCATCATTTATTAACCATAATAATTGATCACATCATAAGTAACCTAAAAGAATTCGGTCAAACACTAAAATAGAAAGAAACCTAGAAGCAAACTACGGGCAGGGTACTACAATAGGCATCCCTGGATATCCTTTCCTATCCATGAAGAAATCAGGAAGAAACTTCCCAAATTCACTAGAAGTAATGTTGTCACTTGTGAGGAGCACCTAAAAATTTTTATTGATGTGATTGATGATTATAACATTGTGTCTGATGATGTTATCATGAAATTATTTGTACAATACCTAATAGAAGATTCAAGGGATTGGTTTAGGGATTTTCCACATGGTAGCATAGGCTTGTGGGATCAGCTTAAACATTGTTTCAAGGAACAATATGGGGATAAAACACATGAGGGTTTTATGTTAAATGAATTTAATAACATCAAGAAAAATTTCAATCAGGATGTTGTTGAATTTAATGTCAGATTCCAAAAGGCCATGAATAAACTCTTGTAAGTCATCAAATTCGATGATAGAGTATGTCTTGTCACATACTTAAATGCCTTTGATTCTAAGATGGGCTATCTTTTGAGGGATAAGAATACAAGGAGTCTTGTTGAAGCTTATAAACTAGCTGTAAACATAGAGAGTAACCACATAATTTCAGGAAAGTTGGGAAGAAGGGAAGATAACAAATCATAATTGTTGAATAGAAAGGATCCAGGAAAGCCTATGAGTGTAAAACTGAAGGATGATGATAGCTTAAAGAAAATTTTGAAGGCAATAAAGGATTTAAAGCCTGGTGAGAACATAAATAATAAAGTTGCAAGAGGTGATAAGCCCGCCTTTAATAATTTCAACAAATTGCCAAGAATGCAGAACTATCCTTATAATACTCAATGGAAAGATGGGAAGCCTATTCTTCCTGAGAGAAAAGACAAACCAAATGATAGGATCCCTGATCCATTGCAAAGGAACTAAATGAATGTGGTGGAAGATGTCCCATGGTGTATTATTTGTCAATCCCCACATGATCCTAATTATTGTGTCATATCCCAAAGTGTCTCTTCATAAGAGGAACAAGAGTGTAATGAGGAGTAGCCTTATGATGACTAGGGATGTGGGATGATTTCCTCCCATGTTTGGGATGAATTTGACTCCGCCGAAGAGGATGAAAATTAGGATATCTTGAATTCTCAGACTAAATCTGAATCATATCATTAACAAGTCTTTTCAGATGAAGATAATGAGCTTGATAATGTTGGTTACTCAAGATAAAACAAGTTATAACCTGAGAAATAGAGTAGTTGGTAATCCAAATCAGAAGCCTGCTGGCATTTTCATCAAGAAAATAGAGAAAGATGGAAAGAAATCCTAAAATAAGTTAAAGGATGTTGATTTTATTGATAAGGTCAAAACAAAGAAAAATACTAAGCCTAACATTGTTTATAAGGTACAATCCAAACCCACAATTGAAGTTGTTCCAGTTTTGCAGAAGGAAGATAGAGTCCATATTGAAGAACCTGTAAATATATCCATCCAAAATGCTGATAAAGAAGTTGTAAGTATGAAGCCAAATGTCTCTGATTCAAAATATGTTCCAATTGATATGAGAAAGTTGTTGTCATAGATTACTGTCAAAGTACCATTGCTGGAAATGATGAGAATAGAAGAGCATAAGGAAAATGCCCTAAATTGGGTGAACTATGTGGTATCCATGGACTCCCAAAGAACAGAAAGGGTTGAGAAACAAGTAACAATTGTAAATGATGAAAATGAAAATTGTAATGAGCAGATTGTTTCTGAAATTCCCCAAATCTATTTGGATACAAATGTTGTTAGTACTACAACAGGAACAATTGATCCTTTCTTTTTGACTTTGTAGATAAATGGAAAGTTGCAAAAAAATTGTATGATTGATTCAAGAGCATCAAACATTGTTATGCCTACTGAGGTTATGAAATCATTAGAGTTAAAGGTGGATACACCTCATGGAAGATGTCAAGCAATGGATTCAAGGGAAGTACTAGTTGTGGGTACTATTAAGGCTCTACCTTACAAATTGGTTGCATACCCTAGCAAACAATTGACCATGAACATCTTGGTAGTGGATATTCCTCCCTAATATGGGATGTTACTATCAAGAAAGTGGAGTGCTTCTATGGTAGGCAACATACAGTGTGACTTATCATTTGCTACTTTCAACTTTGAGGGACAAAATATTAAGATTTCTAGGGAACTTAGAACTCCACATATGATTGAAGAAGAAGAAGACACCATGAATTGTTTTCTTGACACTGACATCAATGCTTTCAAGGTCCAAGATGATGAGGAGGATGTTGAAAATACACATAATTCAGAGAGCCAGGAGGGATGGATTGATCTTAACAATTTTTGGACCATGTATTTTGATGGTGCCAATAGGAAGGAAGGGTCTGGAGCTGGAATACTGCTCATATCTCCAAATGGTAAAACTTTAAAATTCTCCTTTACTTTGTTGTTCTCATGCACAAATAATGTTGCAGAATATGAAGCTCTATTGATAGGTCTGAGGTTGGCATCAAGGCATGGTATAAAGTGTTTGAAGGTAGTGGGTGATTCTGAGTTGGTTGTCTCCCAAGTTAGATCAAATTATGCTTCAAAAAATTAGAAATTAAAGCAGTATAGAAATGTAGTATGGGATGAAATTGAAAGCTTCAGTGCTTTTAACATTTTTTGGATGGAAAGAAGTCAAAACAGAATGGCAAACTTGCTAGCTAATGTAGCTCTTAGACCAGAAGATGTTATTTTTGCAAATATATCCAATATAGAGGTACAAGCCAGGCCTTCCATCCTTGATAATGTAGAAAATTGGCAGGTTTTCTCTGATGACCAGGACATATTAAGATTTCTCCAATGTGAATCTCATTTTGGTGATAGAGAAATGGATTTCAATACTTATGTTGATACAGTAAATGGTAAAGATGTAATTTTTGGGAAAGAAGTTTTGCAGTTGAAATCAAATAGAGTTCCCAAAGGATTGGTTTCTCTAGAAAGGGCGTTTGACAATAAGGAGAAAGCTTTCTCTACCAGTACTGATAAAACAAATGAGCTTGAAGAAATAAACTTGGGCACAAAAATTATACCCAAGAAGGTTTACATAGGTAAATGTCTGTCCCCTAGAACTAGAAAAAAATTGATTGATCTTCTTAGAAATTTTAGACATGTTTTTTCTTGGTCCTATGAAGATCTTAAAGCTTATAGAGAGGACCTCTTTCAACATGAGATTCCACTAAAAGAAGGTACAAAACCTTTCAGACAAAAGTTAAGACCTGTTAATCCTACCATGGCACCTAAAATGTAGGGAGAACTCAAGAAGATGATGGATGCTAGAATAATCAAGCCTATTAGACACTCCACTTAGGTTTCAAATTTGGTGCTTGTTAGAAAGAAGAATGGTGACATCAGGCTTTGTGTTGATTTTAGAAACCTTAATATAAATTCTCTAAAAGATAATTATGGATTACCCAATATGGAAAATATGTTGCAGAAGGTCACTGGGTTAGAATTGATGTCCATGATGGATGCCTTTTTTGGTTATAATCAAGTTATGGTTAAAGATATAGAGAAATTCAAAATTGTATTTACAACCCCATGGGGGACATATGTTTATGTGAGAATGCATTTTGGGTTGACTAATGTTGGTGCCACTTTCCAAAGGGCCATGGATGTGGCCTTTGCAGATTTTATTGATAGGTTCATGGTGGTGTATCAAGATGATCTAACAACATTCTTTGCTAAAGAGTAACAACATTGCCAACATCTAGAAAAGATCTTCATTAGAGCATTAGATATGGGGTTTCTTTGAATCCAAAGAAATTTGCTTTTGGTATGGTAGAGGGAAAACTTCTAGGGCATATTGTTTCAAAGGATGGAGTAAGGATAGACCCTAAAAGGGTGGAAGCTATTGATAAATTATCTCTACCAAAGAATATCAAAGGAATTTAGTCCTTTTTAGGACAAGTCAATTTCTTGAGGAGATTTATTACAAATTTTGCAGAAATTGGCATTCCCATATCAAGAATGTTGAAGAAAGGAGAAAAAGTTGAATGGAATGTTGAAGTAGTGCAGGCTTTTAATGACATTAAAAGGGCTATCAAGCATGCCCCAATTTTGAAAACACCAGATTACAAAAAACCTATGCAGATCTTTTCCTTTGCATCTGCCCATATTGTTGTAGCAGTACTATTATAGAAAAATGTTGATGGTTTTGAACAACCTATTTTTTTTTCAATAAGACCTTACAAGCAGTAGAACTAAACTATGACATTATTGAGAAGACAGCTCATGCCTTGTTAAAATCTATCAAAACATTTAGGTGTTATCTGGTTGGAGCCACAGTGGTTGCTTATGTTCCAAGTGCTACAGTCAAGGATATATTGGTCTAGCAAGAAGTTTCAGGAAGAAGATGTAGATGGATCAATAGGATTCAAGAGTTTAATATTGACATTCATATTACAAAGTTGGTAAGAGGGTTGGGCCTAGCAAAGTTGATGGCTCAAAGCAATCTGACTGCAAACCAAATAAACATGTTGGAGGAAGATCAGAGACCTTTTGTGTGTAACATGGATTGTTGTGAGTGGTATAAGGATATTGTTAAATATTTGCAAAAGATGGTTCTACCCCCTGAATTGGATGATAACAAGAAAAGAACTATTAAGCTTCATTCCATAAGATATGCAATTATAAGTGGTGAGTTGTGGTGGAGGAGCAATGAGGGTGTCTTGCTTAGGTGTGTAGACCAAGATAAAGCCAAGCTCCTAATGGATGAAATGCACAATGAGATTTGTGGAGGAAACTATATGGAAAAGACTATAGCTCACAAGATCATCAGGTCATGTTTTTGGTGGCCAACACTTTTCAAAGATACACATCCGTTTGTAAAGAAATGTGACCCTTGTCAAAGATTTGCAAGAAAATTGAAATTCAGTGGAAACTTGCCTCTCAAACCTATTACTATCTAGGCTCCTTTCCAAAAGTGGGGTATGGATTTCATTGGTGAAATCCCTAACAAGTCTAGTGGAGGACATTCTTATATTTTGGTAACAACTGATTACTTCACCAAGTGGGTTGAAGCAATTCCTTCAAGGAGAGCAACTAGTAAGGTGGTAATAGATTTTATGATGCAAAATATCCTTACAAGATTTGGTTGCCCAGAGACCATGGTGGTTGATAATGCAATGTGCTTTAAGTCAGAGGAGTTTGTTGACTTTTGTTAGGACAATGGTATTAAAGTCTCATACTCATCTCCTTACCATCCACAGGGCAATGGCCAAGCTGAATCCAGTAACAAGAGTTTGATTAAAATATTGAAGAGAGTATTAGATAAGAATAAAAGGGTCTAGGATTCCAAGTTGTTGCAAGCTTTGTGGACTGATAGGGTTACAGTAAACAAAGCAATAGGATGTGACCCTTTTGACTTAGTCTATGGGATTAATGCAAGATTGCCCCAGAACAATTTGTTAGAGATGTATCAGTTCATACAAACCTATGATGATGATATGGAGGATGAAATGACTATTAGAACAAATGATTTGATTCAATTGAATGAGGTAAGAAATGATGCACATGTTAAAAATGAGAAGATGTAGGCCCAGTGCAAAGTCTTATTTGACAAAAGGACTACTGTGAGAAGTTTTGTAAGTGGTGACTTGGTCCTGATGTGGAATGCGAGATTGGAAGATAAAGGAAAGAATGGGAAATTTGATCCCATCTGGTTAGGCCCATATATCATTGAAGAGAAATAGGGAACAAGTTCATATATATTGAAGAATCTAACAGGAGAACTCAAGGAATTGCCAGTTCATGGGCAATTCTTAAAGTTTAACTTCTCTTAAATGATTTTTTGAGTCTGTGTGGAGGTTTAGGTTTAGGGTTTTATGTGTAATTCTATGTTGCCAGTTGAATTTTTCTTTTTGGTCTGCTCTTCTAGGAGATTCCAGTTTTCTCATTGTATCTGCAGGAGATACACATCCCCAAGTATGAGCTACTATTATCACTGTTTTAGATTTTTATCCTCATACTTTAGAAGGTTTCAAAATTTGGTTCTTAGACCTAATTGTGAGGTTTTATGGCTAAACCCTAGCTTGACCTAAAATCTGTTATGTTTGAGTGTTACTTTTTTGGCTCACTAACTCCCCAAAATAGACATGTGCAATATTGACCCCTTTTTTAAAATGACCACTTTATATGTTATGCTACTAGGTTGTCAAACGGGGTCCCTTTTTAATATTTCTTTCAAAGCGTAAGTTTCCCATTAATTTTTCCACATGACTAACCTTTTGAAATGAGTGGTTGTCGTTAAATCTTAAGGCTCCTTGTTGTCAGAATTTCTGACATGTGAATTAGCAATAGGAGGACATCTGTCCAAGTGGGCCCATCTTCAAAGCCTGCTATTGATTAAACAAATGAATGCATCAATGGCTTTCATTATACCATTGGGTCAAGTTGATTTCTTTTTAAGCATCGCAGTTTAGTGACAAGCGTCTGATCGACATCCATTCTGATAGAGGTAGGTTCTGGCTTTTCAGTCTCTATGGTAGTTCTCTCAGGTTAACACTTGTATTAAGTGACATAGTAATTGTGGGGTCAAAATTTTTTAAAGGATAAAGCACAAATTAATCTTACGGTTGTCGTTATACCTTTGAAGAAAGTTGTGAAGTGTTTAAGCTTTGTGGTATAGTGACAACCATCTGATTCTATATGAAGGATGAGATATGAAGTGGGCCCTAAATTGCCATGTCACACTGATATGGTTGTTTTCGATTGGTTGAAATAAGTTGTGATGTGGCAGTCGACAAGGTGTTTGGTACTAAGAAAGAAAAGGAGAAGGGCCCGCCCATCTATTTTTTATAAACGTGGTAGTCTCTGACTCAATGAAGAATTAAATGAAGTTAAAGTGGGGTCAGCCTTCTCAGATAGTTAAGGCTCGAACAGATCTCATGGTTGTTGGTATATCGCTTGGATAAGATGCATGATTTTTAAGGCCTGCGGTATAGCGATAGCCGTTTGATCTTGACCATAAGATGTAGACTAAAAGGTGGGTCCTCAATCACCATTTCAAGCTGACATATTTGTTTTTGATTGGCTAAAAGCAGGAGGTGACCTGTCAAGCTATCAGTATGCTTAACACCAAGGAAAAATTTAGGGTTTTGCCTGCTGGTTTATTCGATGTGGCATTTGTTGATTCAATGAAAGGTTCAGAAAGAAAGGTGGGGTAATTGCTTTGGGAATTGGTAAAAGTGTGATAAGTTGGGAAAAGATCTATGTCGGTCATTACACCGTTGAGGAAAGATGTTCTGATCTTATGCCTGTGCTTTAGCGATAGGGTGACACTTGTCCACTCTGATCAAAGTTGAGTTTAGTTGTTTCTTTTTCCCACATGATTAAATTGAGTTGTTCTCATTGGTTGGGGACTAGTTTGGGGAAAATCACTAGAGGGTTGTGTGGCTATTTTTGTTGACCATTCAATGCACCAAAAAGAAAAGAAGATCAACGGTCCAAATTTAAATTTCTTCTTTGTGACATTGCTCACATCTTGTGAATGTTGAGGCCGCTAGTTTTCAGTAATGGCAAACTTAATGAGCTACATGTGGATGAATTGCAAATGGTTGGCAAGACATTATATACCCCAATTTGATTGTTTCATTCTTTACCTCTTTCATAAACGTCTTGGCGAACTAGATTATTTTCTGGAGCAATATCAAGAAAAGTTTTGCAGGCACCTGGTAGGTCATAATTTCTAAATTCAAGAATTGTTTAACGCTTTGTGGAAGTTGTGAAGAAATTGTGTTTCTAGCTGGTAATATTTAGGGTTTTATCTCATATTTGCACATTATTTTGAAAGCCCTAGTTAAAATGTTGCCAAAGAGGAGATTGTCTGGGAAGATAGAGTATAAAGATAGGGGTGTTTTTGAAGACTTGATGCAATTGCTCCCACATTCAGACAATGGGATAGCAAGACTGAAGGAATTGGTCCCAAGAAACCCTAGGGATTATGTGAATAGTGGGCTCCATGGTAGAGGAAACTAGATGAGAGATGCTAGGATGGGAGAGGATCACAATGGTCTCATTTTTTTCAGGTTAGCATATTCACAAAGGAATTTGTGTGCCCTCCTTAGTAACATTTTGCAATTTGATATAGGAAAGTTGGTAGTTCCTGGAGTGTTTATGGATGTAGAATTACTAATTCAGATTGCCAAGTGTTATGATCCTATGACAAAATGTGTCAAGGATGTAAATGGAAATGACCTAATTAGCATCATAGAAGATGAGATCAGGGAGGTCTTCTCATTGAATGACCCTTTTGTTGGGTTAGAAAAAATAGATTTTAATGAATTCACTAAGGTATATGAGGCTCAGAAAAATGACTTGAGGACAGGGCCTCTAAGGGATTTTCTGGACCAAATTGGATCAATGTGTGTTGTTAGCTCAAGTACGCTAGAGCCTTTTAGGTTGGATCTATTCAGTAAATGTGCACAAGGGTTTTACAAATGTTTAACTCATATCTTAGGACATGATGAGGAACCCATATGCCATTTCCTTATATGTTTATGAAGGTGTAGTCTCTACATCCCTAGCTAGCACTAATCTTTGATTTTGCCTCTCACTTGGCTGACCTAATCCATGAGGGATTGATGGGAATAAAGAAAATGAAGGTTAGTAGGCCCTTTGGGTGGTACTCTATGCTCATGCCTATGGTCTTGTACAAAGGTGAGTAGTTTTTCAGTTCAACGGTCAACATTATTGAAGAGAGGAATGGAGAATCTCTTCCAATTCAGTTGTGGACGATAGCCTTGTCATGGGATAGGATTGATGCTAGTTTTATTGCCTTTGACAGATATTTTTCCTCAAGGCTTAGAACATTGTTATTTTTTGACAATCCTAGAATTCCAAGGGAATTGTTGAGATTGATTAGGCCAAAGGAATATTGTCAGGATATTACCATAGTTCACAATTTTAGTGATATTATATTATATCTAGTCTTCACAATCTTTAGAGTATATGGTTGCAGGGTGACACCATACATTTTTTCCCTACCAAGTTCCATTGAAGATAAGATATGCTAAAATTTTAAGAGCAAATTGGTGACTTGCAAGAAACTACTCTCACCGGTAAAGGAAGAGGGACTTTCTTCATAGATATTACAATTTCCCATCAATATGTTATCACTAAAGGAGGATGGGTGTATTTAAACCAAGTCTTGCAACCCTACAGGATGCCTACAATTGTGGTTAGGTGTGCAGACAATGAGGGTTTCTTATCAGGAATGTTTAGGGACAAGATAAGGTGTGCTCTTATGGAGCACCAATTCTAATTTCCTAAGAACATAATAAGGAATGAGTTTGACCTCCAAACTCAAGAAATTAAGAAGGAGAAATGGATAATCTACAAAAAGACTGTAGATTTTATCAGGAATTTTGATAAAAATTATGATCCATTGAAGGGTTTTGAGCCATGGGCTAGAAAGGTAGAGGCTCTTAAGGGGCATTTTGAAGGCATCATGCATGAAATAAATGAGAAAAGGGCTATTGTTAGCAAGATAGACCCTAGGAGAGCTAGGCAAATTTTGAGCTAGCCAGGATATACAAAGTTGACCCCGAGGGGAGTTTATACTGTACAAAAGAGAAGTGGTTATACAGTTCTTATACCAACACAACAAAGAGGTGAGAATATTCTTTCTACTTTAAGAGGAAAGAGGCCTATGGATGATCAGACAATGTAGGGACCCTCTCCAAAGAGGCAGAGATAGGAGGGATCAGGGTCAGAACAAAATATTTATTCTCCTTCTCAATCCCCCTTACACTTAGATGAACATGGGGTAGCTGAATAGTTAGTACAAATGAGGAATGAGGGGAACATTTTTGTTTCCAATGATGAATTACAGGAAGGAATTCCAGAGGTACCTAAGGAGGTAGCAATGGATCTCACTATTATTGAATTTGATGGTAAACAAATTGACCCTATTTTGAAATAGGCTAGTGATTCTTTTGTCGCTGATGACAAGTTTATGAAGACTAGGGCATTTTTTCAATTTTTATGGAAAAAGAAGATAAATCAATTTAAAGAAATTTGTGAAAAGAAGAAAGAAGAGTTCCTTGATAGGGACATAACAGAAATTGAAACTAAAACCAAGGGTGAGATGATGAAGTAGTTTGAGAAGATTAATCCTGAGGAGGGAAGGGCTATGGCCCATACTACAGGGGTGTTGATTCTATTAGAATGGGATATTTCTAATGCAATAATTTTTTATCAAGTCAGGAATTGCAAGATAAAGACCCTTGCTACTACAGAACAAGCTCAACAAGCTACTAGAGGTATTGCTTTTTCAGATGACCATGCTGCCCTAGTTATGTGGTCCCTTAAGAGGGAAGAAAAAAAAGGAAAAAGAGAGGCTCTCTCTTCAGAATATGCCAAAAAAAATTTGGTGCAATGAGTAGGTGAGACTTCTGGTGTAGAGGCTTTGAACCTCTTTTTAGAGATTACTAAATTTAATGTTAAGGTGGCAGAAAATGATGCACAAGAGAAGGAAGAGCTAAGGCTTAAGTTTGAAACTATACTTAAGTCCTATAATGAGCTTAAGATAGAACTGATCCAAAAGGACAAGTTGATTTTTGAATTGTCAAGACCACAAGATCATGTGTCACCCCAATTAATGATAGCTGACAAGCTTGCAGCAGCTTCTTCATCCATCCCTATCATTGAATTTCCACCATCACCTTACCCAGAGACACACCTAGATGCAAGGCTCAGTTGGGAGAAGCAACAGTTGCTTGAAGAAACAAATCATTTCAAAAGAAAAATTAAAGAATTGGACAAGATGAGGGAAGAACATTTGAAAGATAAGAGTTTATTTGAGCAGAAATATGAAGGAAAGGAAATAGAGGCTGTGATGCAATTTGCTACAAATTTGAATCCCACAGTCCTGTTTGACCATGCTAGGAGGCTAAGGATACTACTTACATCATTGGATAAGCATAAGAGTGAGTTTGGACCAATCTTCAAGAAATGGATTGAAAGATCTCCGAATGTGAGATTATTCAGATGGTTGTCCAAGTCTCAAAATGATCCTGATCCATTGATCAAGCCACTGCATCAAAATGTGAAGAAGCTTGTAGAACATGATATACTTTTGGGTGATTTTGACAGGAAATCAAATTTGATGAAGAAATAATTGACACTCCCCAGCTATGACTTGATCCCAGGAGCTTTTAAGAAAAATGGTGAACTTAAAGAATTAATCAAGTGGAGAGCACAAATAGATGATGACTTTTTTGCTAGAATGACTAGCATTTTGACTTTAGAAAATACTTTATTCTTTATACATACTATTGAGACATTGATTTCTACCAAGTCTAAGTTTGATTTCATTCAGCGAGAGATCAGTCAATTGGAGGACAGGTGGGAAGAGTTATCTAGCAAAAATGCAGAGTTTGCAAATTTTGAGTTCTCAAATGAAGAGGTGTATAACAGGTGGAGGTATCAGTACATACCTCATGTAGAAAAAGAAAATACTCCACCTCCCTCTTAAAGACAAATGAAGATTGTAACTTTTTGAGTCATGAAGGTTGTTGAGATGTAGATAGGTATTTATTGCAGGAATGATAGCAAAGATATTGCAATTAGATTTGTTGGAAGAAGCTGAGGATAGAATTGAAGACATAAAGCAAGGGTCTCATCTACAAATATCTCACCAATTTTGATCGATGTATTTATTGTAAAAAACCCCATAGGGTTGTTGTAAAGTTTTTAGGTTAAGGTTTTGTAAGCCCTAGAATGATCAGTAGCTTGTTGCATTTCCTTGTATATAAAGGATTTTCCATGATCATTCTAGGCATTGAGAGTTTAGGTGTTGAGAAGATAGAAATTTTGAAACCCTAACGCTCAAAAGAGGATTGTAACATTTTGTATTATTTTATCAAGCAATAGAGAAGAAGTACAGGTTGCTGCTGCTATTTTGCAAGCTTGCTATTTAGAATATGATGTATACAAATGATCAATGTTATACTTAATACAAATCTCAAATCTTTGTCTCTCCTTTGTATTTATTCTATGAATCTCTAAATATTTTAGATATTTATATGTATGTATTAGGCTTTGAGTTCTGATCTAGGTTTGGATTAAATATTGCTTAGGGTGGGATGCATGTTCACTGAATTCATTTGAGGATTTTCTATAAGTAGGAAAGAGTTGGGGTGTTTGTATTTATGTTCAAAGGCCAAATACTCTTAAAACATCTTTATGTTCATTCTATCTTTTGATATTTTTCCCAATGGATAAGGCACTGGCCTGTATTTTCCTATCTTTGCTTTGTGGGGAATGATCAAAATCTTTGTAATCCAAAACATACAATCAATACTAATCTTTTAAAGTTTTATTTACTTAATATAGTTGTTTTATCCAGTGATGGAGAGTCAATGAATAATAGGTTGTTATTTAGTTTTCTCATTGTTATCTATTGTAAGATCTAGTATTGAGTAAAGAATAGAGTTATATTTATTGGATCAGGTGTACCCGCCTTGGTTGTGCAGAGCTAGAAGTGAAGAGGGTAGTCTTGTCCCTATAGTTGGTCCAATTACTTATAGATTTCCCACATTTGTCATTAACTAGTCCTTAATATAAGTCATAAGTATATTGGTATCTCATGGAGTGTAAAATCCTATCTAGGAACCAACAGAGTGCTTATAGAATATAGGAGGTGAAATTGAAGCATAAATAGGAGGTGTAGAATGTGTAGGGAGAAGTACAAGTCCATAGGAAGGAGTTGGAGCCATAGGAGAGGAATTTATAGGCTCAAAAATATTAATCATCTTTAATTTTTGATAGGATAAGAAATAGTTATCTTTATTAGGTTGGAATTTTTGAGGCATGGAAGACCAAAATAAATCAAGTTCAAAGTTCCCTCGAGTAGCTAACGGCTGATAGAGACTATAGTTAATCATGAAGATTTATCCATCATGAAGAAATTTCAAACACTTATGGATGAGACACTATATATTTCATGTAAGTGAGCCAAGGAATACTGAGTTTGACTTGAAACTGATCAAAAGTTGGGATGACAAAAAAGGTGACGTCTAAGTTTTTTTACCAACTTCTATTGGAAGAATAATGGAGCAATAGGAAGGATAAGTGAAACCATTAAATTTTTTTATCATCACATAATATTTATCATAGAAATATCATTGGAGGTATCTAGTGTAAAAAATTTATTCATTTATAATATTCACCATGCAAGTGGGATTTATAAGGACTCCACGAGAAGGAAGAAAACTAATATTTGTAACTATGTAAAGAGGACTATTAGGATCCCTAATAGTCTCACTAGGATCAAAGGTAATGAAAAGATCAAGATCAAGTTTGGGTTGAGGTTTAGGTTTAGATTGATTAATAAGGTTGACAAAATTGTTGGTTTGGGTACTCTTAGTGTCATAGGTTACAATAGTAGGAGATTCAACAACATGGGTGGATGAAGAAGGAATGTAAGGAATTAGAATCAATAGTATTTGTTGAATGGAAAGGAAAATATTTTGTATATATTTGAAAGTTTTGATTGGGAAGGGAAACATATTTTTGTCCTTGATTTTTAACACCCTCAAAGACATAGCATTAGAATAAATAAGGTATTGAACAATAGTTTTCAAATGGAAATATTTTTTAGTAGTATGACTAGGTTGATGATAATATTAGCAAAAATATTTGTGATCTAAGTTACTGTTGGTTTTTTTGGAAGGATCAATTGGCTTAATGGAAAGAAGTGTTAAAAAATTATAATTAATCAACTTTAACATCACATTATGCAAAGATTCAAAAGGAGGTGTAAAATTACAATAAGGTTTAAAATAAGATGACAAGGAGCCACACCTCTGGATACTTTTTCCACTTGTATATTAACATTGTTGGATGAATTGTTGATCTTCATGAAGCCTTTTTTGTATTTGAAACTTTTAATTTTTTTTGATATGGCATCACTCTTATCAAGCAGAGCCATTAGAGTAGTACTCTCAAATTGACTGGCTTGAAGATGATAATTATGAAGCAAGTTACACATAATTGAGTAAAAGAAGATAATTCAGAAATATATATCTTATCCCTAATATGTTTTTGTAAATTAGAAATGAAAATGTATTTAATATCAATGTCAGGTGCAAGATAAGAAATTTAATCATGCAAATTCTTAAATATACCAATGAAATCAATCAATTTTTCTTTAATACCTTGGTTACAATGTATTAAATCAGTCAAAGAGATCTTAGGACTAATGTTTTTTTGAAATTTTTGCATGAAAGACTTATAATTTTTTTGAAAAGAATCAATGGAATAAGGAGGAAAAAAAAATGCTATTGCAAGGACTTATCCAGAAAGGTTCTAGTAAATATCTTAGCCATGAACCTATGATCATGAGAGAAATCACTACACAATGTTTGAAAGGTCCTAACTTGGGTCAAGGGATCATATTTAGCATTATAATTATCTAAGTGAGATATTTTCATGTATTGAGGGATAACATAATGGATAGTATCTAAGGACAAAGAGATAGAAATATCACATTTATGAATGTTGAGCTTGGATTGATTCATACATGAATTTTTTTTTGTGAGGATTAAATAGTTTGAGAAAGATATTGATAATAGACTTGATAGAGAGGTTGGTATGAGACATATGTGAAATCTTATGACCAATATGGGAAATGGAAGGAACAATAGAATAGGAAAAATGAACTTTGTGGTAAGCAGGCATGGATGAAAGTTATGAAACACATAGAACACTTGATGGAGGAATAATAGGCTTGGGAATGCTTCCAAGACTAACATGAATAGGATTGTTTTTTGAAATGGATGTGGTAATGTGAGGTGGACCATAGGTAGAGACAATAGGTAAAGGGGTAGGAATGAGAAGGGAAATCACAACACTGATGGGAGGTTGAGTGTAACCTAGACCTTGAGTACAATCCTTAATATATTTAATATTTCTATCAAAAAGATGTGAAATATTTCTTATGAATTTAGCACCATATTCATCATTAAGAATAAACTTCCTTAAAACTTCAACTAAGGAAATGGTTTCTGTCTTAGAATTCTTTGAGTTAACCATTGTTCTAATTTCTCAAAGTCATGGAAAATAGTTTTTACTTGTGTAGGAGTAAATATTAAAGAGTCATCTTCATCATGATAAGAATGGGAAGAATGGTTCTCAACCATAATAGGAATGTCATTAGTTGGCATGTGTGTCTCATCATGATTCCTAGGAAATAAAGAGGACTCAGGATTAGTGGCTTCTCCTAACAACAATGTTATAGGTAGGACTCAAGGTTATAACACTCATGCACAATAAAAGAAAGATAAGATATATCTATTTATTACAAATATTGAATTTTAAAAGAGATATACAAATATTTAAACTTAGGCAATATTAATTGAATTACACATAAAATGTAATGAATAACACATCTAACTGGAAAATTAAAAGTGAGGATCCAACAAATAAAGGGGATCTAACACCAAAAACAATTAAAAATTTCATTCATCGGGCTCACCAAAATGTTCAATAAGGAAAGATAGGTGGAGGTTTTTACTTGGTATGCAAGAGACTTGTCCACCCCTTTCTTAATGCACAATTAGAAGGATGATGACCTAATAGGATCAAGTTACACCATAACATGACCTAGAAAGTTACACCATCCATGATTCCCACCTACAATAATATAAAACAAATCTAAATTAGTAACATCGTCATGTATATCATAAAGTGTGTGTATATTTATAAAAATAAAAAATAAAAGTATACCACAAATTCCTTACTGAGATCTCCCTCCTATTAACTAATATTAATAGTGGTTGTAGTAGATTATGTTGGGCTATGAAATTTATCTAGGGACATGGATGTGTTACTCTCTCCTCTCTTTTGTAGACATAGTCTCTCAAAAGGTGGTTGAGATAGTGATGGTGACTATGCTTGAGTGGCTCATATTTTTAATGGGGTACTATATGTCTCCCCATTTTCCTCCAATGCCACACTCTATCTCATATCTTGGGGTGATAAAATAGGAACATATTGTGCCTAATGATCTCAAACTTTCTCAATCTCTAGCCTTAGCCATGGTCTAGTATCTCTAGTAGAGTAATCCATAGTGTAGATGAGGTACACATTATAGAAGCTCCAGTATATGAGATACTCTCTCATGGTCCCTATAATGATAACTTATCATATCTCTTCATACACCAAATTTTTCATCTCAATACCATAGAAAGAAAGCCTCGACATGGCCCCTAGTCTCTGTGCATACCAATTCCCTTGTATGTAAATTGGCATTTCCTTAGGTTCACCTTGGGAAAGACCAAATTTTCATCTTACTTTTATCAAAATAAAAGAGCATCACAATGTACCAATGGAAACCCTCTAGAAGATGGTATGGTTGCATTTTTTTGAATTTTATACCCATATCTAGCCATCTATTTATTTTCTATATAGGATTTAGGTGAAATAATCTAGTTGTACATGTTAAATAATAATCCTCTTGTACGATAATCTCCCATATGTCAAGTACCATTGCATGGATACTCATATAATCCAGTCTCTAACTATGTAATATCAACACAAAATCCCATGGTCCTAGTACACAATATATGCTCAAACATCATACTTATAGTAGTGTACACATGCTTAGACTCTTCCACTCATGATGAACATATCTCTCCAAGTTGTAGTAGAGGTTCAAAAGTATGCCTTGACCCCATGAGAAGATAGCATGCTCCTCCTCTATAATCTAGATGGTATTAACCAATTCTAATAAAAATGTGGTGCCTCAAGATTCTAGATTCACAACAAATTTAATCATATCCATCAAAAATTTCACCATAAGAGGAACCATATGACTATTTTAGAGAAGAATCTTGATATTTTTCCTATCTCTCTGATCTCTGAATGGACCTACCAAGACAATAAATTTGAACATCTTGGACCTCTACCTCTATTCAATCAAATTCACATCTCATTGTCCTCCCACGTACATGAAATCTAGTAGTTTAATATATATCCTCTAACATGAATATCATCTCCCCCATTAAAATATGGAAGGTGGAGGTGTCTGCATAGAAATACTCCATGAGCACCATCAACATAATATCATTATACTACATGATAGACAACTAGTATACCTAGTATAATCTAACCTCTCCCAAGATATTCAAATACTTGGTAGAGAGATCATGTTCCTTCTCTTGTAAAAATACCATGATCTGGGACCAATATGCTCTTGAATCTATAGTGATTCCTTAAAATACATCAACACATTGAGTATTTGTAAGATATACAATACATTAAATACTATAACCTCTAGGTGCCTTGTGGTGTATTTTTGATACTAAGATGCCTTAAAAGGACTATGGCTCATTTTAGGAACTCTAAAACCTCAGTATGTCCTATGCATCATGAAGGTTCATTAACACATTTCACAGTCAATGGTTCTTTGGAGGGACTGAGGCACCTTATAGATCCACACCTAACATAGGGTTACATGAGAAAAATAATAATAAATAGCTAAAGTGAAAATCAAAGGTAGTGGCACAACACCTACCTAGTGGAAATATGGTAGAAAACAACTGAGAGAGGGGGGTAAATTATTTGTCCCTAAACTCAAAGCTAAAAACCCTTATTTCAGATCTATTAAGTCAAACTTTCAAGCATGAATTAGAAACACATCCACAACACAAAACACCAATATTTTTAGCAAGGAAGCCCTACAAGGAGAAAAAACTTGGTGGGGTTGAAACCTACAATATGCCTATGCCTTGTTAGAAGTATAACATATTACAAATGGGGAATGCACATGTATTTATGAATAGTACCTAGAGCTCATTTCTCAAATGAAAAAGGGATACAACCCTATGGAAGGCCCACTACCTTACAAAATCACTACAATGATCTATCAGACTTCAATTCAAATTTTTAAAATGTATAATGGCATCCACCCTATGCCTAGGTGGGTTCCAATGAAGTAAAATTTAGATCACTATCCAAAAATTATATTCTTCCTACAAATGAATGATTTTACCCTCAATGGATCTATCATAATCTCTTTCCAAGAAGTCTCTTCCATAATACAAAATATTGCCCTATATATAAATATATATATAATTGATCAACCTTGAAAAATAAACAAGGTCGAATAAACCCAATTTCAAAATACATCTCTACATATCAAAAATAATATATGATATTAGTGTATGTAAATCAAAAAATAGAAAAGACCCTTTATGATTAACCTTGATCATGTAACATGACCACAAATCACGCATTAGACATCTACAACATGTTTTACCAATCAAGTTGGTCAATAACATAAAGAAAACTACCACCAACTAAAAAAATATTCCAAATTTGATACCACGATGAATTGGACCTCCAAATTAGAATGAAAAAATCCCAAGAACATCCATAGGCATCATGAATAATGATGTAGGAGCATCCTGGGTGTAAGAGCAACCTTGCATCTTCTGCAGAGCTCCTATTTGTGAAAACTTGCTATTTTTAGTAAGTTGGTCATCTAATCTCAGAATGTTCCAATTTCTTCCTTGGAGGTTCATTTTGGTCATATAGGCCTGCCAGTAAAGTTTCATTGACAGATCAAGTCTAGCTTTGTAGATATTGAAGATTTTCGGTATTGGCAACAGGGTACAAAAACTTTGAACTCAGTTTTGAAGGCTTTAGAGGCCCCGGATGAAGTCAAAACTTAGGTTGAATGAAGCTTTCTTGATTCAAGTGTTGTAGAGCGCTTCATGCCCTTTCTGAAATGGGGTTATAATAGTCAATTGGGTCAATGGGTGATGACTTATGGTCTTCGGAAGTTGGGTCACCTAAAATGGTGGAAAATGATTTTTCTTAAAAATTTATGTTTGGGTTTCAAAAGTTGTTTTGAGCTAACTATGATGTAATAAAATGAAAAAAAAAAAAATTCTAAGTTTGGTCAGCCTTATTGGCTAAAATTTTGGAACCTTCCCAGGCGGTGGAAAATTGTCTATATAAGGAAGGCTATAGTGTTGTCTTAGGCAGTTCGAGACAGTTCTGGGTAGTAGATCTAGGTATTGATTCGAGGCTTTGTCCTACAAAATATTGTAAGGGAATGCCCATGTGGCTTTGCATATTATAATTCTGAAAGTTTGTAATTCCACATTTGTAGAGATAATAAGAAGCCCATTGATCAGGATTAAAGTGGGAAAATACTGAAATCTAATTTTTCCAAAATTTCATATGTTTTAGTAAATTGCAATTTTGAGGGTCTTCGGTGCATTTCTAGGCTGTCCAGAAACATGATGGAACATCGATGTTTCTGAAATTTCATTCAATATTATTTGAATACCTTTCCAACGCATCAAACAGTTTGTAATTCGGAGCTAGGATGAGAAAGTTATGCCTTCTCCAAGTGGACCTAAATTTTATATTTAGTTTTTTGATAAATTTTGATAGTTTTAATAGTTTAATTGTAATAAACATTATGATGACTCTTCATTTCAATTCCAAGGGATTTGTGTGACCCTTGGGATCCATCCGACTTGTATAAACTCCAATTTTGAATAGAATGGAGATAGTTTTTTTTGGTTTGCAATCTTGTTGTTCTCAATTTTCGTGTTGAATTCTACAATACTGCAGGTATCACACTAGGTATTGTAATCTGGTTTTCATAATTTGCTTCTGTAGGAGGCATGAAAATTGACTCATCATCTCCTCTCATTGCTTATTTAAAGCTTCCTCGACCAACTTCTTAACATCATTGTCTGACATCTTCGATCGTGTACGTCTCAAAGGTGGGTATTTTGACAAATCTTGTGTATCCAATCCTAATCTTTGGTAGGAAGACCTTGTGTAAATTGGCATAAAGGAGCGTTCCCGCTCTGATACCTGCAGTATTGTAGAATTCAACATGAAAACCAGATTACAATACCTGGTGTGATACCTGCAGTATTGTAGAATTCAACACGAAAATTGAGAACAACAAGATTGCAAACCAAAAAAAACTCTCCATTCTATTCAAAATTGGACTTTATACAAGTCGGATGGATCCCAAGGGTCACACAAATCCCTTGGAATTGAAATGAAGAGTCATCATAATGTTTATTATAATTAAACTATTAAAACTATCAAAATTTATCAAAAAAACTAAATATAAAATTTAGGTCCACTTGGAGAAGGCATAACTTTCTCATCCTAGCTCCGAATTACAAACTGTTTGATGTGTTGGAAAGGTATTCAAATAATCTTGAATGAGATTTTGGAAACATCGATATTACAACATATTTGCCCAGAAATGCACCGAAGACCCTCAAAATTGCAATTTACTAAAACATATGAAATTTTGGAAAAATTAGATTTCAGTATTTTCCCACTTTAATCCTGATCACCCATTTTTTGTTCTTGCATATTGTTGTTGTTTCTCTATTTCTATTATGTGTTTGTGGTATTAAGGGGAGCACCCTTCATCAAATAAGAGAAAAAGCATCTAAAGCCACCCTAATTATCAGATTCACTAGTATCTCTCATATCAAACCTCAAGAACACTATGAACATCAACCGTTACACCAAAAACATGCCTTATAGACCTCTGAACCATGAACCATTTTAATTAAGGATACATTATAATTCCCAAATCACATCCCATACATCCATGAACCATGATCTCACCATGCAGAGCAATACTCACTACAATTTGGCAATACTAGAAATTAGTGTAAGAACCAGTCATCATACTTGACATCGTAGTACATCCAATACATCATGTGGACCTATATAACTTGAAAAGGATAAACTACATACTATCTCTAACACCTTCCTAATGTCCAAAACCATTCATCTTCAATAACCAGAACACACCATCACAATGAGCATACTATGACACTTGTCAAATAGATATGTGACATCAATAACAACACATACAACTTTCCAACAATCTACCCCTTTGGCATTGATGGCACCATATGATGGAAAAAATGATCAATGAAAAAAGAAATCAACAATCCCCCCCAAGATCAATCATTAATAATACTACCAATAATATCCAACATTATCTTTTGGAGTCTCTCTACAATTCCTCTCATATTGAACCTTTCTCCCTCTTTATGCTTCATGTGAATATTTCTCCCCCTTTGAAAATAATGCTAAAGGAACATATATTCATTTAACCATAGAAGCCAAAAATATGACCAAACATCTCACTAAATAATGAACTTAGAAATTTGAGTACTCCCCTTGAGTAGTATCCACCAAAAACTAATCCAGATAAAAGAAATCTCAGTGAAATGCAATGGACTAGTACAAACCTTTTCATATCAATTCTGATTAGGAGGGGAAATCACCCCTAACTTTCCTCTAAGATACACAAATGCATCCTTAGGAAAAGGATTTGTGAAAATATTAGAAACATGTTCCTTGGTAGGAACATACTCCAATCTCACCTCTTTCTCATCCACCTTCTCTCTCAAAAATTGGAACTTAATTGATATGCACTTTGTCTTTCATTATGATGTAGTCAAGGTTGGAGGATACAATAAAGGATTGTCCAAAATTGCAACCAAACACCAACAATGTGGAATAACACAACAAGATAATGCTTCAACAAAAATTTTATTCAGCATGCCTGGCTATAAGGCCTTCCAGGTTAGGGCCAAATACAATCAGTTACAAAAGTATTTCTGCAACTCCTAGCTAGTGCAGCTCTAAAACACATTAGAAATTGATGGAAACCCTAAGGTAGATCTAAAATTGAGGTCACAAGCCTCCAATAAATCTCCTTGTCTCCAAGCATGCAACCACTAGCTCTTCTATTACAACTATCAGATAATCAATCTGATCTTCAAGATCTTGATGAACTACAACTGATTGAATATTTGAATGAACTGAAGGAATAGTGATTAGAGATCACTGAGCTACTAGAATGATATGTAAGATGATTAAATCAGTCAATATGTTGTCATTGATGTCAACTAGTTTTGATAGTACTTATCATGTTAGTTACAAACATCTAAACATCTGTTGAAGGAAGAAAGATGAAGAACTAAGATATCTACATGAGGAAAAGATGAATATGATAGATAAGGATAAGGAAAACATTAGGTAACTTATTGATGAGTCTATGGCTTTCTATTATTGACTTGATCATGTTACATTAATCTACTATGAAGAAGATATTTGAAATTGAACATGCTAATGTGGTCGGTAATTGAAGATTTATGTATACACCGAGCCACTGCAGTGTATACCGACTAATAGTATTAACCAATCTAGTTTAATTAGTTATCATCGATGCATTTCTATATTAACCAAGTATGGATGAAAACATGAAATGCTAATAATAGCTGATTGGATTTGATGAGCTAGAAATTGTTATGATTTTGAGATTAAGGATAAAAAAAATATGAGATCCACGGTTGATAAAATTTAGAGAAGATCTAAAGGATGAGATTGAAACATGTTAATGACACATCTACCAAGGAAGGTTTAAGAGGCAAAATGGATGAAGGAGATTAAGTGGAAAAATCTAATGGCTGATATGAAAATGGTTTACTTGTCTATATAAGAGATATGAGTTTCATTATTGAAACATGCCAGAAAGAAGAAGATTGCAAAGATTTCAGGTGAAGAATTTATTCATGCACACCTAATCAAACTAGTTAGTGAAAGAATTGAGACTGCAGACATTACTGAGTGTCAAAGAACCATTTACTGAGTGAAAGTAAGTTGATAAATATTGAGGGAGTGAATTGATTAATGATTAGAGGATACTTGTATGGGCTTAGCATAGATCTGAAGATTTTCAATTGAGTTGTATTTGAATCAAATTAGTACTGTATCAGTTTAACCATTAATTAAAAAAATATCTTAACCGAGTGGACTTAATAGCCTTATGTTCTACCCTATGACATTTGTTGAATGTAAAGTGTTATCTTATTGACCCCATGGTGAATGCTGGTTAAAATTTAACTATTAGTGATAAATCCTCTTACTAGGTCACACCTAATAGTGTGTATTGTAACCTTTAACAGGATTGGCTCTTCACCGAGCTCACTTTAGAAGAGTAAGTTATTTTGGGTTACTAGTCCCAGGTGGTTTTTCCCTTAGTAGGGTTTCCATGTTAAATCATTGTGTTATGTGTTATTTTTTATGATTATTTTTTTTATCATAATTTACATACTACATAGTTGATTTAGTTGGTAATCACGGTTGGATAATTACTGGTAATTAGTAAACTAGACAGATAGATTGATGTTTATGTGATCGAGCTACATAATTTGTTGGAATTTTTTTATAAGGTATATCTTTGTATTTGGGACTATAGGATAACTAATCTAACTGATTCACCCCCCTCTCAGTTATTCTAACAATTGGTATTAGAGCATATTGGTTTCTTGGAATAAAGTTTTAAGGACTTGAGCAGAAAGATTACAAGATGTATAAGAGGGAGGTGTCGAAGCTGAACAAAGACAAATTTACTACATGGCAAAGCCAAATGAGACTTCACATATCTGGAATTGGAGAATCTACTATACCTTTACTGGATAATGACTACATACAACTAATTGTTGGACCTTTGACTCTTAATTAGTTGAGAGACCATCATGAACACAATATTACTATGATAGAGATTGTTGATGCTCTATCTGATGTTGAATTTGAGGATGTCAAGGATTGCACTACAGTGAAGCAAATGTGGGATAAACTTGCTCTAGTTTAAGGTGGTGATGTGAATGTGATGAGATCAAGAGCTGAAATCTTGAGAGGCAAATTTGATGACATGAAGATGAAGGAAGGAGAGAATATTACACAGTACACAAACTGAATCAAAGAGGTAGTTAATGTTATTCGAGGAGCTGGTAGTATTATTTCTGAAGATAAAGTGGTAAGTAATATACTAAGAACCATGTTGCTTGTTTATGCAATCATAATATCTGCTATTCATGAAATGAGGTCTGCACCTAATAGCACTCTTACTCTTGATAGTCTCATTGGAAAGTTAACAACTTTTGAGCTGAATAATTTTGACAATAGTGTTGTACCAAGTGTTGAGTCTGCTTTATGTCATCTCTTAAGATTGGTAAATCTAGAAGTAATCATAATATAAGGAATGAAAGTGATAGTAATACTGATGATGAGCTTGATGAGATTGAAGTACTTATGGCCCAAAGACTGCTAGATGCCCTAACAAGAAAGAGGATGATAAAGAGAGACACTGATCTGGTGTTGGGAAGTATGGAAGAAGAAACAACAGAGGCTATAGATACTATAATAGAGATAACCGAGATCACAAAGGTAAGGGAAAAAAGGCATGTTACCTTGATGAAGAAGATGACTCTGAGACTGATACAGATGATGATATTGAGCTAGTGTTTGTTGCAATGAAAGATGATTCAGAAGAGGAGGATAGGTATGTAGAAACAACACTTATTTCTAAATTTAGTAAGAATGATACTTGGATCATTGATAGTGGTTGTACACATCACATGACTGGTGATGAAGATAAGTTTGATCATCTTGAGCATTATAATGGAGGATTAGTGAAAATGGGAAATGACACACCTTGCATGGTTAAAGGAAAAGGATCTATTTTATATAATGATAAAATTAGATGTGATAATGCATACTAGGTAAAAGGACTTAATTACAATTTGTTGAGTGTAGTACAGATGAATAAATCAGGTCACCGAGTTGCATTTGAAAGCAAGAAGGTGAAAATCTATGATGAAAATGGAAAGCTTGTCGGATAGGTGGACAATCAAAAGGTAATTTATTTTACCTTGACAATGCTGAGACTTCTTGTTTACTGGTAAACAATGAAGATGCATGGTTATGGTATAAGAGGTTATGTCATGTAAATTTTGATAACATGATTAAGATCAGTAGAAAGAGAAAAGTTAGAGGATTTCCTAGTCTAACCAAACTTGATCATGCTATGTGCCATCAATGTCAGAAAGGAAAGATGACAAAATCTAGTTTTAAAAGTAAGGACTATTCATCTAAAGGAATTTTGGAGTTGGTTCACACTGAATTATGTCGTCCTATGAGAACTCAAAGCTACTATGGTGATAGATAGTTTATTTTGTTTGTTGATGACTATACTAGATTGATGACAGTTATTTTCTTGAAAGAAAAATCCAAGGCATTCAAACTATTTAAATGGTATAAGGATAAAATTGAAAAAGAAATTGGAAAATAATTGAAATTCTTAAGGTCTGATAGAGGATCAGGTGAGTTTGTTTCTGATGAATTCACTAACTTCTGTAATGAGCATGGTATAAAAAGGAAGGTTTCTGCACCTAGAACACCACAACAGAATGCAATTACTGAAAGAAGAAACCGATCCATTATTGATTGTGCTAGAACATTGATGATTAAGAAAAATGTTGCACATATGTATGGGAGAGAGGTAGTTAGAACAATAGTATATGTCTTGAACCATGTTTAGCTAAAGAAATACACAAACAAGACACCTTACGAGTTATGGTTTGGATACACATCGAGTGTAAGTTATTTTAGAATCTTTGGTAGAAAGTGTTATATTCTGAAAGATGATAGGAATGGTAAATTTGACTCTAAAGGTGATGAAGGAATATCCTTGGGATATTCTACTAAGAGTAAAGCTTATAAATGTTTGAATAAGGTTGCTAATAAGATGATAGAAAGTGCTAATGCTAGAGTTGATGAGTTTGCTGAAAAGAATGATGAAGAAAGCATGAAGGAGCCAGAAGATTATGGTAGGTTTACTTATGTTGAAGATACAGATTATCTACTGAAGCCATAGACTGAGTCTACCAAGCATCGAGAAAATGCTACTGAGAATCTACACATGCAAACTAAGAATCAAGAATAAGCTATTGAGCAAGAAAATGAACCTGAACCGAATGATGAGCAGAGAAGAGATCAAGTTCTAGAAAGATTTGTTAGAAGACACCATCCAGAGAATCAAATCATTAGAGATAAGAAAGCTGGCATACTGACCCAAAGTAAGTTAAGACAAAACACATGCTTAGTTTGTGAGTTTGAACCTAAGAATGTTAGGGATGCACTTGAAAATGAGGAATGGATCAATGCTATGAATGAGGAAACTAAATAAATTAAGAAGAATAAAATATGGACTTAAGTGCCTAAACTAACAGATAAAATTTTTATTGACCTACTAAGTGGATTTTCAGGAATAAGCTGAATGAAAATGGAGAGGTCACTAGGAATAAGGCAAGACTTGTTTGCAAGGGATATGCACAAGAAGAATGTATTAATTATGGTGGAACCTTTGCACCTGTTCCTAGACTGGAAGGAGTTCACATATTACTTGCTTATGCTGCACATAAGGGATTTAAAGCATATCAAATGAATGTGAAATCATCTTTTCTGAATGGAATTCTTGAGGAGGTCTACATGTAAAATAACTAGAAGCGTTTATTGATCAGAATTAGAAAGACATGGTATGTAGACTACATAAAGATTTGTATGGATTGAAGTAAGCACTGAGGGCATGGTATGAAAGAATACATGCTTCTCTTATAAGTACTCATTTTGTAAGAGCTAGTGAAAATAATAATTTGTACATGAAAGGATGATCTGATGATAACATTTTGATTACTGAGATATTTGTTGATGATATAATCTATGGAGGACAAGATCTTATTTGTAAATATTTTGCTGATGACATGAGAAAGGAATTTGAGATGTTTATGTTTGGAGAGATTAAATTCTTTCTAGGTTTGTAGGTTATACAACAAAAAGATGGGATTTTCATCACTCAATCAAAATACATTAAAGAAGTATTGAAAACTTTTGGCATGGAAGATGCGAAACCAGTGTGAAAATTGATGGTAATTGCCTATAAATTGACAAAAGGATGATGAATCTTGAGAAGTAAATAAGACTCTGTACTGATCTATGATTGGTAAATTGATGTACGTTGTATATAGTAGGCCTGATATTGCACATGAAGTGGGGATTGTGGCTAGATTTTCAACCAATCCGAAAGATTCACATATGGTTGCAATGAAAAGAATCTTGAGATACTTGAATAAAATAGAAGACTATGGATTATGGTATACATTTGAAGGCAAATTTAAACTAGAGTTTACACCAATGCAAATTGGGCTAGAAACATATATGACTGGAAGAGCACAACCGGTAGAGAATTCTATTTATGGGGAAAGGCTTGTGACTTGGATTAGCAAGAAATAAGCATGCATTTCTCAGTATACTACTAAAGAAAAGTATGTTGCTACTGCTATAAATTGTTCAAATATAGCTTAGATTTGACAAGTGTTGGAAGGGATGAATAAGGTAATCATTGACCCAGTGATTATATATTGCGACAAAACTAGTGCTATAAATATTTCTAAGAATCCTATGATGTATTCAAAGAAAAATAATATATTGATTAAGTATCACTACTTGAGGGAACAAGTTCAAGAGAAGTAGGTGAAACTAGAATTTTTAATATCTAAGAAACAACTTGTTGATATTTTTAGTAAACCATTACCAAAGGACACATTTGAATATTTGAGGACTAGACTTGGGGTCTGTCCCTTGTCTACTGGTCACTAAGGTGATCTGGAGGTTGCATCAACTTATACTTATTAGAAGATCATTCATGTTGATGCACATAGCTCACACTTTGGATTTTGTCTAAGGTTGTGAAAGATTGTAGAAGCTGGAACAAAAAATTTTTGATCTGTACACTGAAGGTACCTGATATGAACCGAACAACAGAGAATTAATTCGCTACTGCAAAGCTGTTTGTATATTTTCTTTGGCATTATTTTCAAAGGGGGAGAAAATTAGAGAGAATGAATATGAAAAATCAGTTAGTGGGAACACAGAGAAAGGGAGAGACTTGAATATTTGTTGTGGAGAACAAAGGGAATTTGAGAACTGAAAAGATGAAATATACGGGAAGAGTATGCACTTGTAATGTTGTTATGTAGTGATTAAACATATTAAATTTGAGTTTACCAAGCTGCAACATTTACTTACATAGTTGTAGAATACATGTTTGGTATGTGTATGGCATATTTTCATATTGCTTATGTTGCCATCAATGCCAAAGGGAGAGATTGATGAACTACAACTGATTGAATATTTGAATGAACTAAAGAAATAGTGATTAGAGATCACTAAGCTACTAGAATGATATGTAAGATGATTAAATCAATCAATATGTTATCATTGATGTCAACTAGTTCTGACAGTACTTATCATGTTAGTTACAAACATCTGAACATCTGTTAAAGGAAGAAAATATGAAGAACTGAGATATCTACATGAGAAAAAGATGAATATGATAGATAAGGATAAGGAAAACATTGGGTAACTTATTGATGAGTCTATGGCTTTATATTGTTGACTTCAGCATGTTACATTAATCTATTATGAAGAAGAGATTTGAAATTGAACATGTTAATGTGTTCAACAATTGAAGATTTATATATACACTGAGCTAGTGCAGTGTATACTGACTGACAATATTAATTGAGCTAGGTTAACTAGTTATCACCAATGCATTTCTATATTAATCGAGTATGGATGAAAATATTAAATGCTAAGAACAACTGACTAAATTTGATGATCTAGAAATTGTTATGATTTCAAGATTAAGGATAAGAAATTTATGAGATCCATGACCGACAAAATTTGGAGAAGATCTAAAGGATGAGATTGAAATGTGTTAATGACACATCTACCGAGGAAGGTTTAAGAGGCAAAATGGACAAAGGAGATTAAGCGGAAAAATCTAATGGCTGATATGAAAATAGTTTACTTGTCTATATAAGAGATATGAGTCTCATTATTGAAACATGCCAGAAAGAAGACTGTATAGATTTCATGTGAAGACTTTATTCATGCATGCCTGGTCAAACTAGTTAGTGAAAGAACTGAGACTGCAGACATTACCAAGTGTTAGAGAACTATTTATCGAGTGAAAGTAAGTTGAGAAATATTGAGGAAGTGAATTGATTAATGATAAGAGGATATTTGTATGGGCTTAACATAGATCTTAATATTTGAAATTAATTTGTATTTGAATCAGATCAGTATTGTATTAGTTTAACCATTGATTTAGAAAATCTCTTAACCGAGTGGACTTAATAGTCTTATGTTCTACCCTATGACATTCATTGAATGTAAAGTATTATCTCGTTGACCCATAGTGAATGTTGGTCAAAAGTTTACTGTTAGTGATAAATCCTCTAACCAGGTCACACCTAATAGTGTGTAGTGTAACCTTTAATAGGGCTGGCTCTTCACCGAGCTCACTTCAGAAGAGTGAATTATTTTGGGTTACCGGTCCCAGGTGGTTTTTCTCTTAGCAAGTTTTCCATGTTAAATCATTGTGTTATGTGTTATTTGTGATGATGGTTTCTCTATCATAATTTACATACTACATAGTTGATTTAGTCGGTAATCATAGTTGGATAATTACTGGTAATAGTTAAAGTGGATAGATAGATTGATATTTTATGTTACTGAGCTGCATAATTTATTGGAATTGTTTAATAAGGCACATCTTTGTATTTGGGATTGTAGGATAACTGATCTAACTGATTCACCCCCCTCTCAGTTATTCTAATAGATCTCATAGGATCTAATTGCTAACCTTCTCAATCTTCCCACTGACTGACTCCCTAAAAAACTACCCAAACACTCCTTAAATACATTTCTTCAACCACAAGTCGGTTGGAAGAAAAAATTAACTCCTTAGCCAAGTCGGCTTCTACTACAAACAAATATTAAATGCAACATCAGTCAGCTCTCAAATAGCCTTACAAAAAATTAATTCTTCATGTCGGCCTCTAGATCTACATAGGATAATACAACATAAGATACCAACATTAAATACACCAAGTCAGCCAACCAAAACTCTAAGAACTCCAGTCAGTAAATCAAAACTACCAAGTACCAGCAAAAAAACTGAACATGCTATGCATCACCAAGAAAGCATGTCAACCAAGCACCACAAGCATCGTCAAGTACATGTTCCACTGAGTGCCAGTGTTTACTAAGTTCCCTTAAGCAACCGAGCCTCCCTCAATAACCAAGATTGTCAGTTAAAGATACAACTAAGTAACACATAACCACTTCAATACACCACCATGTAGATTTGTTGAATACCCAAGAATGCCACTGTATCATAGTGTTGCACATAATTCTTATAAATATTGATAGCATTTGAATTATCATTGTATATGAAAATAGGCTCATCAAAGATAAATCTGATGTCAAATAACATCTTTTTCATCCAAACTATTTGTTTACAATTTTCATGAGAAAAAATGTATTGTTCTTCTGTGGTAGATAAAGAGATGGAGTTATGTTTCTTTCTTATCCAAGAAACCAATCTTCTACCCAAAAACAAATCACCACCAGTTGTAATTTTATTTCTTATTTGATGCAGGAGCATCCTGGGTGTAAGAGTAATCTTGCATCACCAAAAATATTTTTGTTTTTGTATTCAATAAGGGCTATCTTGTGTAGAGCTGCTATTTATGAAAACTTGCTATTTTTAGTAAGTTGGTCATACGATCTTGGAATGTTCTTATTTTACATGTGGAGATTCATCTCAGTCATATCAGCGTTCCAGTAAAGTTTCATGGCTAGATCAGGTCTAGTTTTGAAGATATTGAAGATTTTCGGTATTGGCAGTAGGGTACAGAAACTTTGAACTCAGTTTTGAAGGCTTTAGAGGCCTCGGATGAGGTCAAAAATTTGGGTGACAAGTACTAGCACTATTCAAGCCTATAGAGTGCTTTGTGGCCTTTCCACAATGGGGTTATAATAGTCCATTGGGTCAACTAGTGACGACTTATGGTCTTCAAAAGTCGAGTCACCTGAAATGGCGGAAAATAATTTTCCTTCAAAATTTTTGTTCAGGTTTCAAAAGTTATTTTGAGCTGAATTTGATGTAATAAATTGAAAAATAAAATAATTCTAAGTTTGGTCAACCCTAAGGGCTAAATTTCTAGAACCTTCTCGGGTGGTGGAAAATGCCTATATAAAGAAGGCTCGTAGTGTTGTCTAGGGCAGTTCTAGGTAGAGATCTGGGTATTGATTCAAGGCTTTGTTCGATAGAATATTGTAAGGGATTGCCCATGTGGCTTTGCATATTGTAATTCTGAAAGTTTGTAATTCCACATTTGTGGAGATAATAAGAAGCCAATTTTCTATTCTTGCATATTGTTGTTGTTTCTCTATTTCTGTTATGTGTTTGTGGTATTAAGGGGAGCACCCTTCATCAAGTGGTATCAGAGCAAAAGTTATTGAGTGTGTAAATAGATCACCACCTATGAGGCAGTTTGCACCAGGACTGTGGTTAGGGTTTCAGCGAGAAGTGTGAAAATGCCTCCACAAAAGGAACATGGCAAAAGAGCTGGTGTTGTAACACTTGAGGTTAGGGCACTCTAGAGACAAGTGTGAGCATTACAAGAGGAGATTCACAGAAGAATGAATCTTAATGTTAGAGATGAAAGCGAGGATGAAGCTGAGAAAGAAGATCAAGAAGGAGAAGTCAAAGTTGTGAACCAGGAAGAAGAAAGACTTTTCTTAGCCATTTCTAAGGTCAGAAAAAGACCTAAGATTGAGGTTCCTACATTTTTAGGAAATCTTAACCTAGAGGAGTTGATCGAATGGATCAATGAATGTGAAGAATATTTTGAGTATGAAGATATTGAGGATCCTGGTAGGGTCAAATTTGTGAAGGCTAGACTGAAGGGTCATGCGAAGATTTGGTGGCAAGAGATTCAATTGGAGTGAAATAGAAGAGGGAAAGATAAAATCACAAGATGGGATCAAATGGTGGATAAATTGAAGTGGCAGTTCATTCCTATTGATTATGAGCTTGACCTATTGAAGAAAATGCAAAGTTTGAAGCAAGAAAGAGGATCTATTCAGGAGTATACAGAGGATTTCTATCGAATCCTCATTAGAACAGGCCATGTGGAAGCTGATAAGGAGAAATTTTCCCATTACCTTAATGGGTTGAGGCTGAGCATTTAGGAGGATCTGAATCTAGTTCAAATGAATAGTATTGAAGAGGCATACTAGTTTGCCCTAAAAGTAGAGGAAAAGTTGAACAAGAAGTTTTAGAGTAGACAAAATGGAAGAGGGCACGGTGGATGATCTAGTGGATGGTCATATGGAGGCTTGAATGAAGATCCAAAAAAGAAGGATGAGGCTAGAAGTAGTCAAAATTAGTGAGGAAACAATTCCAATAATTTCCAAGATCAGAATAATAGAGATCAGAGAGAAAGAGAAAGAGGACAAGGATTTGGAAGAGGAGGCTTCCGTGGAACATGTTTTCACTATAGAGAAGAAGGTCATAGGGCATTTGAATGTCCTCAATGCCAAGGAAGGATAGATAGGAGGAATGAAGGCCAGGGAAAAGTTGCACATGTAGATGAAGATGCCAGATCATCAAATTCTGAAGATGTTGAAAGAGGAGAAATGCTAATTAATAGAAGAGTCTTGCTGAGTGGTGAGAATGAACTTGAACAAAGGAGTCTGTTTCACACTAGATGCAAGTGTGAGGGTAAATGTTGTGATGTGATTATCGATAGTGGAAGCACTAAAAATTTGGTGTCAGAAGAGATGGTGACAAAGTTGAAGCTCAAGAGATAGAAATACCCACATCCATATCGGATTGCCTAGGTGCAGGATGACCACAAGGTCATAGTCAGTGAACAGTGCCTGGTAAAGTTCAAGATCGATGGGTACCAAGATGAGGTACTATGTCATATCATATCTATGGATGCATGTCATATGTTGTTGGGTAGACCGTGGTAGTTTGACAGATGTGTTATGCATGATGGTCATGCGAATACCTATTCCTTGACAAAGGATGGAGTGTGAAAGAAGCTAAAGCCATTGAAGAAGATCGAAGAAAAGGTATGTGGTAATGCAAGAATAACATTTGTTGATTGAAGAAAATTCCTAGATGGTATGAGGCATGAGCATGTGTGTTTTTCTTTAATTCCAAAAGCTGGTAAAGAGGAAATAGAGGATGTACCTGTAGAGGTTGTAAATTTGTTGAATGAGTTTCATGATATTGTATCTGATAATGTACTTGATGGATTACCACCGGTAAGGAAGATGAGTCATTAGATGGATTTGATTCCAGGAGCCAATTTTCCAAACAAGGTAGCACACAGAATGACACCAGCAGAAAGTGAAGAGTTGAACAGACAAGTACATGAGTTATTGCAGAAGGGGTTGATTCAGGAGAGCCTAAGTCCATGTGCTATACTAGTAGTATTAGCACCAAAGAAGAATGGATAATGGAGGATGTGTACAGACTCTAGGGCAATAAACAAGATCACAATCAAGTATAGGCTTCCATTGCCATGAATGGATGATATTATGGATTGTTTGAGTGGAGCTATGTATTTCTCAAAGATAGATCTAAAGAATGGATATCACCAGATTTGGATCAGAGAAGGAGATGAATGGAAGACTACCTTCAAGACAAAGGAAGGATTGTATGAGTGTTTAGTCATGCCTTTTGGGCTAACCAATGCACTGAGCACTTTCATGCAGCTCATGAACGAAGTTCTGAAAGAATTTATGGGTAAGTTTGTCATTGTTTAGCTAGATGATATTTTGATCTTTAGCAAGACATTGGATGAACATATGATGCATATTCATATGGTGTTTGAGAAGCTGAGAGATGAGAAATTATTGATTAATTTGAATAAGTGCAGTTTTGTGAAGAAGGAATTAGTGTATTTGGGATTTGTAGTTTCAGTAGAAGGTCTAAAAATAGATCTAGAGAAAGTACAGGCTATCCTTGAATGGCCTACTCTAAAGAGTGCTACTAAGGTAAGATCTTTTCATGGTTTGGCTAGTTTTTACAAAAAATTTATCAAAAATTTTAGCAGTATTTGTGGACCCTTGACTAAAACAATGAGGGGGGATAGAAAAGAGTTTAAGTGGACTAATGGGGTGGATAAGAGTTTTAAACTGTTGAAACAAAAGGTTACAGAACAACCTATTTTAGCACTTCCTAATTTTAATAAGGTGTTTCAAGTAGCCTATGATGCTAGTGGTACTACAATAGGAGCTGTTATGAGTCAAGAAGGTAAACCTATTGCTTATTTCAGTGAGAAGTTGAATGATGCCAAGAGAAAATATTATGTTTATGATCAAGAATTTTATGCTATAGTTCAGGCATTGAAGAAGTGGAGACACTATCTACTTCCTAAGGAGTTTTTTTTGTATACTGATCATCAAGCTTTGCAATATTTGAATAGTCAAGGAAAGTTGAATCAAAGGCATTTGAAATGGGTTGAGTTTTTGCAAAGTTAAACATTTGTTTTGAAACATAGGAGTGGAAATTCTAACAAGGTTGTAGATGCTCTTAGCAGAAGGAAACTATTGCTAACAGAGATGTAGATTGAGGTGGTTGGGTTCAAGGAACTCAAGAATTTGTATCTAGAGGATCTTAATTTTGGTGAAGCATGGAAAGCTTGTAAAGAACCTGTTACTCTAGATAGGATGAAGTGGCTGGATTTCATTATTCAAGATGATATGCTATTCAGAGGGAGTCAGTTGTGCATTCCAAGAAGTTCTATGAGGGAGAATATCATCAAGGACAAGCATAGCAGAGGATTGGTTGGACATTTTGGTTGTGATAAAACCCTTTCTTTGATTAGTGAGAATTATTATTGGCCACAGTTGCAGCAAGATGTCAAGAAGTTTGTACAGAGTTACAGAGTATGTTAGATGGTGAAAGGAGTGAACCAAAATATAGGGCTATATTAGCCATTACTTGTATTAGAGAAGCCTTGGGAGGATATCAGTATGGACTTTGTTCTTGGTTTACCAAGGACACAATGGGGACATGATTCAATTTTTGTGGTATTTGATAGATTTTCAAAGATGGCGCATTTTATTCCCTGCAAGAAGACTAATGATGTTGTTCATGTAGTGGAATTATTTTTTAGAGAAGTGGTGAGACTGCATGGTTTGCCAAAGAGTATAGTTTCAGATAGGGACACTAAGTTCATTGGATATTTCTAGCGTACATTGTGGAAGAAGTTGAAGACAGATTTGAGGTTTAGTTCATCACATCATCCATAGACTGATGGATAGATAGAGGTGGTGAATAGCAGTTTGGAAAATTTGCTAAGATGTTTGGTTGGAGATAAACCAATAGGATGGGATTTGATTTTACCACAGGTAGAATTTTCATATAATAATTCTGTCAACAGGAGCACTGGTAAATCACCATTCTAGATTGTATATGGGAGTAGTCCCAGAAATGCATCCGAGTTGAGAAAGATAGATAAAGGAGAAATAAGTAGTGTTGAAGCTGAGGATTTTGCAGAACACTTGAAGAACATCCATGAGGAGGTGAGGAAGCATATTACCAAGATGAATGCATAGTATAAGGCTAAGGCAGATGTGAAAAGGAGGCATAAGGAATTTTAGGTTGGAGATGAAGCCATGGTTCATTTGTGGAAGGAGCGATTTTTAGTTGGTACATATAACAAATTAAAAATCAAGAAGTTTGGGCCATGTAAGATACTGAAGAAGCATGATTCAGGAAATGCATATGAGGTTGAGTTGCCTAATGAGCTAAATATTTCACCAATATTTAATGTTTTAGATCTGATAGAATATCATGAAGGAGGTGTTGAAAATGAGGTTACAGTAGCATAGTGGAGTATTCTAGCAACCAGTTTAGATATCAAGGAGATTGAAGACATACTGGATAGTCATGTTGGCATAAGCACAAGGAACAGGACATATGAAGAATATCTGGTCAAGTGGAAAGGATGACCTGTTGAAGATTCATCATGGCTAACAAAGGAGGAGGTTAACCACCTTGGTTTTCCTCTACACACCTAAGACGTGATGGGGTCACTTCTCAAATTACCCCAGGTGTCTAATGCAGGAGCATCCTGGGTGTACGAGCAATCTTGCATCACCCAAAAATATTTCTATTTTTGTATTCAATAAGGGCTATCTTGTGTAGAGCTGCTATTTATGGAAACTTGCTATTTTTAGTAAGTTGGTCATACGATCTTAGAATGTTCTGATTTTACATGTGGAGGTTCATCTCAGTCATATCAACCTGCTAGTAAAGTTTCATGGCTAGAACACGTCTAGTTTTGAAGATATTGAAGATTTTCGGTATTCGCAGCAGGGTATAGAAACTTTGAACTCATTTTTGAAGGCATTCAAGGCTTTTTCCTATAGAATATTTTAAGGGAATGCCCATGTGGCTTTGCATATTGTAATTCTAAAATTTTGTAATTCCACATTTGTGGAGATAATAAGAAGCCAATTTTTTGTTCTTGCATATTGCTATTGTTTCTCTGTTTCTATTATGTGTTTGTGGTATTAAGGGGAGAACCCTTCATCATTATTCCTTTTAGATTTTTTAATATCCTCTTCATATCTATCGCATGAATTTTCTTAGGATCAAATAAAGTAAGCCACCAACCATTTAACTATATCAAGACTGATTAACTTTAGGGGACTCATCATCCTTTTTCAACTTCCATCATGTCACTATAGGAGTACCCATTGGTTTTGAGTCATTGAACCAAAACTTCTTGAATAGTTCCTTCACATACTTAGCCTGATATTTATAAATCCCATCCTCTGAATGTGTAATTTTCAATCCCAAAAATAATTTCATTTCTCCTATCATGGACATCTTAAACTCATTTTTCATTTCCATTGAAAACTCTTTTATCAACTTATCATTACCTCCAAAGATAATGTCATCAATAAATACTTCTACAATAAAAAATTCCTCATGATCTACCTTGAAATATAAATTACTATTAGCAGTACCTTTTTTGAAACCAAGCTTTAGTAGATATTTGTCCAATCTAGAATACCAATCTCTAGGAGCTTGTTTCAACCCATATAATGTTTTTTTCAATAGACAAACCATGTTTGGTTGATTAGTCAACTGAAAACAATATGGTTTCTCTATGTATACTTCTTCCAAATCATCATTCAGAAATGTAGACTTGACATGCATTTGATACACTTTGAAGTCCTTATAAGAAGCACAAGAAAGAAACCATCTTAGTTCTTCCAATATTGTTACAAGAGAAAAAGTGTCATCATAGTCAATTCCTTGCATATGAGAATATTCTTTGTAACAATCTTTCTTTGTTCTTGACAACTTCCATATCTTCATTCAATTCTTTCTAAAAACTCATTTGGTAGCAATAGAATTCTTGTCCTTAGGCATGTGAACAATAATCCATGTGTTTTCCTTCTCAATATATCATAACTCTTCTTTCATGGCATTAATCCAGTGATCATATTTGTAAAATTCACTTACATATTTAGGTTCAATCTTTGATATTAAGAAAATTTGATCTTCAACAATCCTTCTCATGGTATAAATACCTTTGTTCCTATCACCAATAATCTGATCCTCAATTATGTAATCTTACATACCTCAGAATATTTTACTTCACCTCTAGATTTTGTGTTTCTTCTTCACTACTTGTAGTAGCTTCATCATCTTGACTCACCAAAATACTTTGATCTTTGTTCTAAATATGATGTTGTTATCTCTAACTATCACTGGCATTATAATCATCAAAAACATATCCACAATATCTATATAGACTCTCAAATATTTCATGCACTTTGAGATTAGCACTCTCCACTATCTTCTTCAACCTCTTATTGTAGTACCTATAGGCCTTGATTTTGGAAAAATACCCAATAAATATACCTTCATCACTTCTTTCATCAAATTTCCCTATATCCTCATCTCTTTTGATATAGCATTTACTACTAGAAATTTTCAAATACTTGACTATAGGCACATTTTCATAGCATATCTCATAAGGTGTCTTATGAGTATCTCCTTTAATTTGTACCTAGTTAAGATATTGTAGTGCTAACTTCTTCTCTCCAGAATGTCTACAAAATATTTTCTTCAAGCATCATATTCCTTTTGGTATCAAGAATAGACCTATTCTTTCTCTCCACCACTCCATTCTATTGTGGAGTCCTTGGAGAAGAATTTTATTTATTTATCCCATGATCCTTACAAAAATAGTTCAAGTCACCAAATGTGAATTCACCACCTCTTTATGATCTTAGACACTTCATCTTTAATCCTATCTCTATCTCAACCATGATCTTAAAGTTCTTGAATTGCTTAAAAGATTCAGACTTCTCTTTCAAGAAAGTTTCCCATACCATCCTATAATAGTCATTAATGAGAAACATAAAATACTTATCACCTTGAAAACTTCTTATCCTAGAAGGACCACACAGATTAGTATAAACAAGATATAATAATCCATTTGAATTTTTAGCTTTAGTACAAAAAGTAACTTTTGATTTCTTACCTAACTGACATTATTTGTAAATAGTGTTGGAAATTTTCTTCACCCTAGGAAGATCCCTAATAGCATGAGTAGAACTTATCTCTACAATGTTGTCAAATTTTACATGATACATTCTTTTATACCATAACCAACTTTCATCTATTTGAGAAATCAAGCAAATTTTTTTATCAATACTCAAATGAAATATGTTACTTTTTTCTAACCCTTTTGCAATCTCTATCCTAGACTCATTCAAGATCTTACAACTATTATTCTTGGAATGAAGACCATAACCTTTGTCTAATAACTATCAAACAATAAGATCATTATGTTTCAAACCTTCCACATACAATTTTGTTACTCCTAATTGCATTAAGAGTTATCATTAGTGTCATATATATAGTCAATAACCAGAGAAAATAGTTCAGTCAGTCATAACTACATGTATAGTAACCAAGCACATAGGATTATCGAGCACTAGTATTATACTGAGGTAGAGACACAACATTTACTGAGTAATCCAGAGTTGACATAAATGTTTGAAATGATAGAAAAATCAAGGTGAACATTTTTTATCGAGCTAAAACAGTTTACATAATTCAAAGTAACAATTTATTGGGAATGAAACATTGATTGGTTAAAATCCCTATGCTATTTTGAATTAGGTTATTCATTTGGATCATTGATCAAGATTTTATAAGATTTTTACACAACCCTAATTAGGTCAAATCATTATGATTTAAAGCATTGTCAAGATGTTAGTTTTATCAGAAGACATAGATATTAGAAGTAGCCACCATTCGAAGACATATAAAGATTAGACAAGGTTATGTTGAAAGGATTTTGATAGAGTATTCATTTTTATCAGAAACATTTCAAAGGCTACCAAGTAGTATTGTAGGAGACATTCATCACAGCAAGGTGATTTCATATTTGTACTTAAAGGATTTATTATTTAGCAAAGTAAGTTTCTACCACCAGATCAATTTCACTGTTACTCTCTAACAATTGTGATAGATAATATCTCCTAACAAAGTTGACTTAACAGTCTTATGTAAATCTCTTAACCGAGTGCACACTTGAAGAGTGTTGCTAAAATCCTCTAACAAGGTAGATCTTAGAAAATATTTTATGTTACTCCTAATAGGGTAAGATCATCAAAAGTGATCAATTTGTATGCTTTAAATGAAAACTTTATTTACCGCAGTAGTGAAGCTTTGTGATTTCCATCCCCACCACAGTTTTTACCTTTTTACAAGGGTTTTTGTGATGCCAAAATCACAGTGTCATGTGTATAAAGTTTTATGTATGCTTATTTTATTAGATTATATGTATTTACATTTTAGTTATGTTAATGAATGTATGGAGATAGTAAATACTATAGTCAGTTAATATAAGAACTTATCTTAAAAATTTTAAGGGAAAATTGTTTTAGGATTACTAATTCACCTCTCCCCTCTTAGTAACTCACCTTTCCATAATCTCAACAATTGGTATCAGAGCTAGTTCTCTTTTTAAGGAAGTTTAATCATTAAAGAGAGAAGATATAATAGATGGAAAGGTACAAGCTTGATAAGACTATTGAAAATCAGAGACTGGAGATACAGATTCTCATGGAACAACTTAAGGATGCTAGAGAAAAAATGAGAGAGTTTATGATCAAAATGAAGGAATTGGCATTTCAACATAATGAAAAAAATTATCAAGAAGAGATAGAGGAATTATCTGAAGGATCTTGAAGCATATCTGATGCATTTGAAGGAACCATATCAGATATGTCTAAAAATAATGAGCACCTTATCGAACAAGTGAAAGCACTGCAAATTGGACAAGAGAGTCAAATGGTAAGAATGATTGATGTCATGAACAATGAAATATAGACTAAACAAGAAATAAATTTGACTATTGAAGATAGAAGACAAATAGCTGAAAAATTAGAAGAGAAGGAATCTGAAATACTAAGGCTTACCGAGCATCATTTTGAAATTTCCAACCAAATGTTTGTCATGAGTCTGGAAATCAATCAAGTAAACAATGAGCTTGGTAGGAGATTAAAAGATATTGGTGAATTAAGGGAAGAGAATGAAAGAATGAAGAATGAAGTGAAGAATAAAAAACAACATTACGAGATGATAAAGAAAACTAAAAAAAGTACTAACAGGATGGATGAATTCCTAAATAGTCAGAGAAGACTAAACAACACTACTAGTTTAGGTTATACCGAGTAGGGAGATTCATCAAAACAAGCTAAACAAAAGAATGCCTATGAAAATCCAAGGCCAAAGAAGCTCTCATGCTATCACTATGGAAAAATAGGTCACACATCAAATGTTTGCAGAAGTAAAGCTAAAGGTATTCCTAACTCTACTCCTAAATTTGATGGTTATTGTTATAATTAAGTATGGACACCAAGCATATAAGTGTAGATAAAAGTTGAATAAGTCACCTAAGAGACACTATATGAAAAAAAATTGTCACACTTGTAACAAGCATGGACATATATCACAGGAATGCAAGACAAAAATGAAACAAGCATGGAAATCTAAAGTAAAAAACATGACTTATCAACCAAGAAGACAAGGTAATGCTTACACTTGGGATTACAACACTTGAGCTAGTTGTACAACATGTGGTAGATATGATAATATTTTTGAAAATTGTTTGAGAATGCACTGGAGAGGAAGATCTCAGAACTAGAAAATTTTTGGAATGACATGTATGCACTGTCATAAGGTCGGTCATCTAAGTAGAGACTGTAGAGATCGAGCATTAGAACCATGTATTGATGCAAATGAGAATACCATTGAAGGAATCATGAGGGTAAGGAACCAAATGTGGAGAAGAGAAACAAATGACAATGGAGGAACAAGAACAAGAGTCGGTGACACCGTATCCCTTAGATTAGGTGATCTCACCACCTCCACCTAAGAAAATCAAGTATGGGAAATGAATTTCAATTGGTAATATCTTACAATAGTTCCTTATATCTATTGCATGAATACCAAATATACATGAATTAAGATGCACTAGGGTGTTATATGTTATTTACTTGAAATAAGCATAGTCGGTTAAGCTGGACCTAGTAAGAAATTTCTAGTTAGTGAGAGTGTTAGAGACAACCAAGTTGTGCAATCAACCAAGCATTGATAGTGTTCACTAATCTAAAGTATCTATTGAGTTACCTGAGTGATTTTATTGTTAACTAAGTAGTAGTTGGGAAAGCATTTAATACCTCCATTTAGAGAAAATCCAATTAGACAAGTTACAGAAGATTCTACAAAGCAAGTAAATTTTTTGAAGTCTTTCTATGGCACCATCCTCATCAAGAAGAGATCTCTCATGCAAGACCCAGAAGAACAAGAGCAAGCACACAAGAAAGAAGATGTTGGTAAAATGGAATGTAAACAAGAGAGGTATCTTGAATGCAAAGAGAATGGTATTTTGGAGAAAAAAGAAAAAGATCCTTCTATTTTTCATTCCCTTGAAGTTCTCTCTTCTCCACCTTTCAAAGAATTGGTGCAGCAAGAATGGCTCAGCCTCAAGAAAATCTACCATCATCTATAAAAAAGGAGAACTTTGCTGCCCAAATTTAAGATTGTGAAGATGGGGTTGAATATTATGATGTTTGAGAAATGACAAGATGGGTGAAATGTCTAGTATGCATAATGATGATATTATTTCTACTGGAGACAAAGTAAGTACCCCTATAAAAGAAAATATCATGCTAGATGTAATGTATTCCTTTGTTGAAATATTTCATAATGCTAAAAGTTGCATGAAAAATGATGATCTTGGTAACATCAATTGAGAAGATTATTTAATATTTCTTGAAGAGATTTCTAGGCATCCTTCCTTTTAACCAAAAGTTGGAAATTACTTGAGGAATGATATGCAAAGGATCTAGAATAAATCAAAAGTTTACAATGATTCTTGGCTCTTCGGGAAGGACTATTTTATTGCCAAATTGTTGCACACTATCAGTTTGACATTCAACACTAAGGAAGTATGTAAAAAGAATTGGTCTTGGGATACTTCAGCTATGTACAATATTTTGCAAAGGAAGGGCTCTTATTTCTTGTAACTAGTTAATGATCATGCATGAGTCCTTCTCATCTTGCTTCTTGTGGTAGGAGTTTTTCCTTCCTATTTATATATTTGTAAATGTGTTTCTGCTTGACAGATTTTGTTGTGTGTAGTTTTAGCTTTTGGCTTGTTGTTAGTTTAGGTGTGTTGGTTTCTTAGTTTCCCTGCTCCCCTCCTCTCATTTGCAAGAAACTCCCTTTTCTTTATCTTTTTATGACTCTATTGCCCAATGGTGCTAGGCACTTGTATTTCCAACCAAAGAATGCTAGAGTTCTCTATTTGTGTATCAAAAATAGTCCCCCTACAGAGCCAATGTTAGCCCTCACATAGACACCCCATTTAAAATTTTAAAATCAATCATTCTAGTGTTAGGAATGAATTTTGAATTTTTGGAAGCCATTCTATAGTATTTGTTGTTGCATTCATGACTATGATTGTCATTGATATCAACACAATGATTTACCAGAGATTTGCAAAGAAGCAAACAGAGTCTGAATTAGCGCACGTGGGTTATTGCAGTTGGAGCTATGTGATGTTGAGGATATACTCCTTGATATGTTATATGTCTATGGTTAAGAGAACAGGTAGTAATTCATTTATTCATGGAAGTTATGAGCATTTTGGTGGAAGCAGTATTCAGGCAGTGTTCCTGAGTAGTAGTTTGTGGAAATTGGATGATATATCATAATTGGGATGGAATCTGGTTTTGCATAGTTAAAGGGAAATTGAAGAAATATTGATAGTGATGTGGATGACAACACAAACTTCGAGGTCACATGAGTGAAGAATTATTGTAGTTGGAAGCTGACAATTTTGTGTAATTTTGATATAGCGTGTGGAAACTTTTATTTTGTAATTATATGCTGACTCATTTGTAATTATTTGAGTGTGGTATAAAGGAAGGAATGTGTTTCCTTATTTTTATGTAGAAGAGGATATAGAGGATAGATATGAAGTGAAGAAAAGAGCTAAATGTGAAAGCGAATTTGTGAAGGAAGACATGCGAAGTACAGAGATCTGAAATTCAGATCTGGTGTAACAGTGGGTGTGGTTTGGCATAGTCAGAGAGGAGGTAACATATTACTCTATTGAGTAATACAAAGATTATTTGGATAGTGTGTTTAGTGATCTTACCCTGAAGTTGTTTAGGCAGTGGGTCCTTATATCTTCCATAACTCTTAACAGGGTTAGAATCTTTTAACAGGGATTCAAAATCTCCTAACAAGGATTCATATGTACTGAATGTATTTCATAAGACTCCTAACAGAGTCCATCCTTTCACAAGGAATATTCATATTAGTGCATCTTTTTTTGGCATCATTCCCACTGGGGTTTACTCTTTAATCAAGAGGTTCCCTAGTCAACATATCTTGTGTCATTGTGTTATTGTGTATGAATATCTTTCTATGGTTGGTAATTATATTGCTTACATGGTTTAATGTTGGTGAAGTTGATAAAAGTTATAATTATCTGATAACTAATTCACCCCCCACCCCCCTACCCCTCTCAGTTATCTTGCTAGACTTTACTTTCTAACAATTGGTATCAGAGCGACAGGTCCTTGAAAAAGAAGTTTAATAGCTTAAGGATATCCATGGAGAATTTCAGGAATGAAAGCCCTAAGTTTGATGGAGTAAATTTTGACAGCTGGAAAGAAAAGATGAAGACACACCTACTGTGTTTAGGACTAGGTTATTGGTTGATTACAAAGAATGATAAGACTATCATTGAAGAGGACAATCTTGAAACATGTACTGCTGATGAGAGAGATCTATTCATGTGTAACATACTTGCAAGAGAAGCACTTTTGACATCCCTTCTAGAGAATGAGTACAGTCAGGTAAAATGTTTGAAAAAATCTCATGAAATTTGGAATGCATTACACTCTACTTTTGAAGGTGATGAACATGCAAAAAGAGTTAGATTACATAATTTGATATGTGCATTTGAAGATATAAGAATGTTGGAAGATGAATTTGTTAGAAGCTATATTGGTAGAATGTCAGAAATTGTTACAGGTATAGAATCTTGTGGAGGAACAAAGACAGAGAATGAAGTGATATGGAAAATTCTGAGAACATTGACTCCTATATTTAAGTAGACAATTCAAATGATTGAACAAGTTATACCTTTTACTACAAACTTTACAAGAGAGACTCTTCTTGGAGATTGGAAGTAGTAGAAATCAACCTAAGGTTATCAGGAGACTTACCTAGAATGGAGCCAGCATTCAGTGCTCTTAGTGTTTGCCCTACTTTTTCAAGAAGCATCAGTGTGAGCAGAGATTATGCTACCAGCAGTAGATCTAGAAATGAAGAAGACAAGAAGATTGAAGAAGGTATTGCCTTTCTTGTGAAGAGAGAACTAGACGGTAAGAAAAATTTTAAATGTTGGACTTTTCAAGAATATGGTCATTTTTCATCTAAATGTCCTAAGAGAGTTAAAAAGTATAGAAACAATTTCAAACCTAGAAGATCTAAGGAATGTTATTATGCTAATGATGAAGATCTTGAATCTAGTCTAGAGAGAACTCTAAGTGAAAGTGATACTAAGAATAATGATGACATAGGATTTGTAGCAATTAAAGAAGAGAATCCTGAAACTGATATCAACGAAGAAAAAGGCTTAGTTTCTAAAGTTGAAAAGAAATTTGATTAGATTATAGATAGTGGTTATTCACATCATATGACTGGAGACATGAAAAAGTTCATAAAGTTTAATGAATATGATGGAGGAGTTGTTAGAGTTGGAAATAATGCACCTTGCTTGATTAAAGGTATAGGATCTATTACTCTTGATGGAAAGACTAATACTAATGATGTTTACTTTTTGGATGGATTGAAACATAATCTTTTGAGTGTTGGATAGTTAGTTGATAAGGGATATCAAGTTTGGTTTATTGAGAAAACTTGTGTGATAAAGGATAAAGATGGAAATTTGATTGGAACTGGATCTAGAACCAGAGGTAATGTATTTTAGTTGAATCCTACTGAGATGACATGTTTGATTACTAAAATTAATGATAGTTGGTTATGGCATAGAAGGTTTTGTCATATAAACTTTGAAAATATTGTGAAAGTAAGTACTACACTTGTAGTAAGAGATTTGCCTAAAATTATGAAGCCTACTAACATGATTTGAAAAGAATGTGTGATGGCTCAACAGAAGAGAAGTTCTTTTCCCAGTAAGAAGTTTACATCTGCAGAAAAGCTAGAGATTGTTCATACAGATTTGAGTGGTCCTACCAGGACTAGAGGATTCTATGGAGAAAGGTATTTTATGATTCTTGTTGATGATTTTACAAGAATGATGCGGATTGCATTTCTTAAAGAAAATTTTGAAGCATTTGATAAGTTTAAGATTGTTAAGAATAAAGTTGAGAATGAATCTAGAATGAAGATTAAATGTTTGAGATCTTATAGAGGTGGAGAATTTACTTCTAGAGATTTTAACACCTTTTGTGAAGAAAATGACATTAAGAGATAGTTTTCAGCCCCTAGAACACCTGAACAAAATGGTATTGTAGAAAGAAGGAATAGATCAATGACTGAAGCAGCAAGAGCTATGTTATTTGAGAATGATTTGGCAAAGATATTCTAGAGAGAAGCAGTGAACACAACAGTTTATACAATGAACAGAGTACAAATCAGAGCAGACACAAACAAGACACCCTATGAATTATGGTTTGACCCTAGAAGTGATGAAGGTATATTTCTTGGATATTCTTTGAAAATAAAATTCTATAGATGTTACAATAAAAGAACTAAGACTATTGTTGAAAGCGCAAATGTTAAAGTTGATGAAAAGTTCAAAATTTAGGAAAGAATGCTTGATTATGAATCATATGAAGAAGCTCATCCTAAACCTAACACTGGATCTATTGAATTATTTTATGAGACTAATAGTGATTTGTTGAATGAAAGCCACAGTGAGGTCATTGAAGAACCTACACCTGAAGTGAGATCTGAGACAATGACACCTAACAAGAGTTTATCAAGAAATCATCCCATTGGGAAAATTATTGGAAGCATCAAAAGAGGAGTTCTAACTTTGAATAAGGTACAAGAACAGTTATGTTTGATTTCTCAAATTGAACCTAAAACTACTAGTGAAGCTTGTGAAGATGAAAGTTGGACTAATGCTATGAAAGAAGAACTAGATCAGATTGAAAAGAACAAGACATGGGAATTGGTCCCTAGACCTAAAGACAAGAATGTTATTGGAACTAAATGGGTATTCAAAAACAAGATGAATGAACAAGGAGAAGTACTAAGAAACAAAGCAAGATTGGTATGTAAGGGATACTTACAGCAAGAAGGAATTGACTATGAAGAAACCTTTTCACCTGTTGCAAGAATTGAAGCAATAAGAATTTTTTTGGCTTATGCAACTTACAAGAAATTCAAAGTATATTAGGTGGATGTGAAGTCAGCATTTCTGAATGGAGAATTTGAAGAAGAAGTCTACATTGAGCAGCCTGAAGCTTTTCCTTTGACTCAAGAAGGAGACATGGTATGTACACTAAAGAAAGCCTTATATGGACTAAAACAAGCACCTAAAACTTGGTATGCAAGATTGGACAAGTATTTGTTAAAATTTAGATTTACAAAAGGAACAACTGATAGCAATCTGTACACAAAAGAAATTGAAAATGGTTTGTTGGTTATAGTTATTTTTGTTGATGACATTATTTTTGGAGGAGAAGATGAAGCTAGTGACAAATTTTCTGATGAAATGAAGACTAAATTTGAAATGAGTATGATTGGTGAAATGAAATATTTTTTGGGATTGCAAATAACATAGAACAATGATGGTATCTTTGTAAGTCAAACAAAGTACCTGAATGACTTGTTGAAAAGATTTGGAATGGAGAATTGTAAACCAATTGGAACACCTATGGTAACTGGACATAAGTTATCTAGCACAGATGAGATTCCTGCAGTGGAACAGAAGAAATACAGATCTATGATTGGAGGATTGCAATATTTGACACATCCAAGACCTAATATAGCACATTCATTTGGAATTGTAGCAAGATTTCAAGCTAAACCTAGAGAATCACATTATGCAGTAGTAAAGAGGATACTAAGATATTTAAGAGGCACAATGGACTATGGATTATGGTATGAAAAATCTAATGATTTTACCCTATGTGCATATACAGATGCTGATTGGGGAGGTAGTGTTGATGATAAGAAAAGCACCAGTGGCGGAGCATTTTTCCTTGGAGGAAGATTGGTTTCTTGGTTAAGCAAGAAGCAGAATTGTATCTCACAGAGCACATGAGAAGTAGAATATGTAGCAACAGCAAACAATTGTAACCATATAATTTGGATGAAGCAAATGCTGAAGGATATTGGAATAAAGTTTGTTGAATCTATTTTCATACATTGTGATGACACCATCATAGTTAGTATGTCTAAGAATCCTGTATTACATTCTAAGAAAAATCATATAGAGATCAAGTATCATGTTGTAAGAGAGAAAGTTGCTGAGAAAGAAATCAGACTTGAGTACATAAGTACAAAGGAGTAGATACTTGATATATTTACAAAGCCTTTGCCTAAGGATACATTTGAGTATCTAAGAGGTATGCTTGGGGTTATGCCCTAGCCTACTTTTGAGAAGTGATGTAGTTGGTTGCATCCATCTAGTGGTATATGAGCCTTATCTTTCTTCTGGACTAGATGTTGGTACTTCCTCTATGGGGGAGTATGTGTATCTGAGCTAAGTCATGAGGACTCTAGTGAATGTATTTTCTTAATAGTGTCTTTTGCCATTGGATTTTTTGTTGACATAATGATGAGATTTCTATCATTTATGTCAATGGGGGAGAAGTGTACATGAAAAAAAACTATTTGTACTATCTGAACAAAAAAATGAAGCAAGATTTGATTGATGAAGAGGACTTGAAGTAGCAGTGTTGCAATATTGGATTTTTGGAACATTGGATGTTTTTTTCATCTATGTTGCCATCAATGCCAATGGGGGAGATTGTTAGGAATGACTATTGAATGTTTGGTAGCCATTCTATAGCAGTTGTTGTTGCATTCATGACTATGATTGTCATTAATGTCAACACAATGATTTACCGGAGACTTGCAGAGAAGCAGACATAGTTTGAATTAGCACACATGGGCTATTGCAATTGGAGCTATGTGATGTTGAGTATATACTCCTTGATATGTTATATGTCTATGGTTAAGAGTGCATATAGTAATTCATTTATTCATGGAAGTTATGAGCATTTTGGTGGAAGAAGTATTCAGGCAGTGTTCCTAAGTAGCAGTTTGTGGAAATCGGATGATATCTCCTAATCAGGATGGAATCTAGTTTTGCATAGTTAAAGGGAAGTTGAAGACATATTGATAGTGACATGGATGATAGTGCAAACTTTGAGGTCACATGAGTGAAGAAGTATTGTAGTTGGAAGCTGACAGTTTTGTGTAATTTTGATATAGCGTGAGGAAACTTTTATTTTGTAATTGTATGCCAACTCATTTGTAATTATTTGAGTGTGGTATAAAGGAAGGAATGTGTTTCCTTCTTGTTATGTAGAAGAGGATATAGAGGATAGATATGAAGTGAAGAAAAGAGCTAAATGTGAAAGAAAATTTGTGAAGGAAGACATGTGAAGTACAGAGATCTGAAGTTGAGATCTGGTGTAACACTGAGTGCAGTTTGGCATAGTCAAAGAAGAGGTAACATATTATTCTATTGAGTAATACAAAGATTATTGGGATAGTGTGTTTAGTGATCTTACCATAAAGCTATTTGGGCAGTGGGTCCTTCTGTCTTCCATAACTCTTAACAGGGTTAGAATCTTTTACCAGGGATTCATATGTACTGAATGTATTTCATAAGACTCCTAACAGATTCCATCCTTTCACAAGGAATATTTGTTGGAAATTTGGCTAATGTGGATGCATAGATGTTGTCATTATGGAAACATATGATCTCTATTGAGAGCACAGAATTTGGAATGCAAGTATGGCAAGTTGAAGGAAGAAATTGTCTAAGTATGGATACAGTGATCCTGACAGAGCACTTGATGAAGATTTAGTTGGCGATGTCCACTGGAGAAATATTTTTGTTTGTGTAGTTAACTAAAGCTTCTAAAGAGTATGAGGATACCCCATCTTAGTGCACATAAAGTTTGGAGTAGTACGGACAAAGTTATTCAAAGTTTACCGAAGATAGTTTTTGCAGACAAAACAGTTTTGGAGACAGTATTAGCGAAAGAGTTAAGGGATTATTTTTTCTTGTCAAAATAATGACTTAACATTATGAAGGGATGACATCCTAGATGTTTACTCTTAGGTAAATATTTTGGAAGCTGACCATGTAAAGTTATTAGCTCTAATAACTCATATATTAGGCATACTTCAAATGTAATGAATATATATGTGTGATGTGTAAAAAGAAAGAAAATGATAACTTGCGATAGTTGTATATTGTGATAGCAGCAAAGGCTATTGATGTGAGCTCAGCTGGTGATCAGGTTTTGTAATCTAACTCCTAACAGGGTTAAGGCTTCTAACAAGGCCTAAAGTCCTTTAACTAGGATAGATCTACTATATATTGTAAATTGACTCCTAACAGGGTCCAATATCCCTAACAAGATACTTTTGATTAGTGATCTTTGTGGGTACCATCCCCACCATGGTTTTCCCTTGGCCAGGGTTTCCTTGAGAACATATCATGTGTTATGATTTCTTTCTATTTACTACTATGTTTGTTAATCAGCTTGATAATCTTTGTATGCACTGAAGTAATCTGTTATATCCATAAGTGGGCAAAAGAAAAAGTTTGTGAAATACTGATTCACCCCCCCCCCTCTTAGTATTTCCTATTTCTAAAAATTGGTATCAGAGCATAGTTACTCAGAGAAGGAACATTCAAGGAAAGCTTAGCAGCTCGAGTAAGATCTCTATGGATATGGATCAACTTTAGAAGAATCTTGAAGAAGCTCTTGAACAGATTGATATGCTTATTGATGAAAGAAACTCCTTAAGAAGAAAATATGAAGATGCAAAGAATGCTATTGATAAATTAAAAGGTAAGATTGAAGATCTAAAATCTGAAAAGAAATCTGATATGCTTGTTGAAGATTGTGATGAATTAGAAAAAGAAAATGAGATCCTTAAGCATGAGTTGAAGATAGTAAATTTGAAACTTAGTATGAAAGATGGAAATTTGAGATCTGATAATGAAAAATTGAAAATTGAGAATGAAGATCTGAGATCAAGACTTGAAAAGGAAACATCCGAATTTGAAAAAGTAAAAGTGCAATATGTGGAACTTGAGAAGTATAATAAAATTGTGAAAGGTGAATTAACTCAATCTAAACAACAACTTGAAAGGCTATATTCAAATAGTGATAAGACTGGAAAACAAATTTCTTTTGAAGAACCATTCTTTGATAGGACTGGATTTGGATTTAGTATGTTTAGAACAATCCATGAAAGTAAGAAGCCAGATCTGAAGACATCTGAAAGTGTGGAGGAAATGAAGCTAGATGAGAACACATTGGAAGATCCACCTAAAGAAGAACCACCTAGAGAGAAAGAAGAATCAAAGCAAGAAGAATTAAAATAGGAAGAATCATCTAAAGGTATGCAAAGAGAATTCAAAGGTAGATGTTTTGCTTGTAATACTATTGGGCACATGAAGAGAGATTGCACAGGTAAGCAATTTAAACCTCTTAATGGACATTGTTATAATTGTCATAGTTTCGGACATAGAGCTAATGAATGTAGAAGACCTAAAGGAAATTTGAATAATTATGATAGAATCATTGGGAATACTAACAATGCAGATAGGAAATCTATTGAAGAAATGAATCAAAGAAAAGTGGTAGTATGTTTTAGATGCAACAAAGTAGGACATATTGCTAGAAATTGTAGGTCACAGATTAACCAGCAAGGATAGAGATTTGGAAACAATGGAATCATTTGTCAGATATGCAACAAGTTTGGACACTTAGCAAGATTTTTTAGAATGAACAATGGAGGTTATCATCATAACCCTAACCCTAGGAACAATACAAGAAGGAATGAAAATGTAGGAAACAAAGAGAAAGGTTGTTGTAGCAATCAAGATGAAGTAAAATTTGATAAAGGTAGAGATCAAGGAGGTATATTCAGCACTAAAAGTAGTCAGGAAGGTAATGTAACTAATGGTAAGGATGAATCTTTACTTGACCCTTCTTTAAGTACTTAAATTATGTAAGTTTCTATAGTTTAGGACTTAGGATTAGTGTAGATTAGGAATTTGAATGAGTTAAGTTTTGCGCAGTTAGATATAGGTTTATTATGTTGTACTAATGCTATGGTTAAGTGTGCAAAAGAAAATATTGTGTTTTGCGAGGTCGCAGAAAGTTTTATGGTTGCAGGTTTGTAGAATTAGCTTTTTGAGGTTTTAGCGGCAAAATGAATGAATGCGATGTCAGATTGAGTTAATGTGAAGTGTTATAAGGCTGAAATCAAAGTTATCATGATTAAAAAGTGATTGAAAAGAGATTTTAAAGAAGAAAAAATGAGTTGAGGATGATTTGAAGAAGTTTGGAAGCAGTTTGCAGTGACGATCATACCGAAACCATAGATTTGCAAAGTTGAAGTACCTAAAAAAGATGAAGGAGATAAATATTTTTCTCCTATTCCTAGAAAAAGAGTAAAAGTGAGTGCAATAGGACCCGACAAGAGACAGAAAGTGATTGTACCACCTATACCTAGAAGGGTAGCAGTAATTAAAGATGATGATGAAGTTTCAATCAAGAAGAAAACTTGGAAACCAAGAATTGAAAGAGTTAATGAAGATATATTGAAGCATGGAGACTTCACCAAGTTAAATAAATTCTATTATCTATATGGATCATTTGACAAATTGAATTTTGAAAATGCAATGATTACACATATGATTGTGATAGATAAGAAACTTAGCACTATTCATGGTAAGATCCCAGAAGATTTGTATAACAGACTTGTGAATAGAAAATAGAGAGCACAAGAAGAGGACATAAAGATGAGAGAGCATGTAATCAGACAGTTCTATGAAGTTGAGGATGAAGATCATTTGAAAAGATTCTTGAAGTCTCTTGGAACTTTATTGATAACTAAGAGAAGAACAATCCTTATAATGGGAGGCAAAAAGGAGGAAGTACAGAAAGAGACAGAGCAAGTAGTAATGCAAGTTCTTGTAGATATAGTTGTAGGAAAGCATGTTGAATCAGACCCTCAGCAGAAGCAATCAGAGGAACCGCATGCAGAGGAAGTTGGTATTGAAGAAGTCCCATCTTCTTCACATATCAATATTGGCAAAGAATCAATGGATATTGAAGGAACCAAAGTGACACTAGAGTTAGATGATGTAGTATTTCATGATCTAGGAAACATTGTTGACAATTTGGCTTTAGAAGAGCAAGAGAAAATTACAGAATTAGAAAAGGATACAGAGACAATGGAAGCACCAGCAGTATCAAAATCAGTTCCAGCAGAACAGACAGTTAAAGGTAAACAAATTTTGACATAGGTCACTACCCCTAGTGCACCTGACAGTACGAAGAGACAAATTGGTTCAATTTTTGAAGACCTTGGAAAATAATTTGAAGATGATGATCAGCTTGAGTTCATCACATCTCTTAATAAAATTATTGGAAAGAATAAGAAGGTGAAGGACCTTGAAGGCAAAGTTAAAGTTTTGACAGAGAAACTTGAGAGTGTGATCAGCACTAAGGTATCTGAATCAGATCCACTTGAGAAAGCTAAAACAATAATAAACTCTTTTGACTCTGAATTTTCTAACTTAAAGGATATTGCTAGAATAAAAGTTTAGGAAGACTTTGAAGCAGAAATGCAACAAAATTTAAGTGTAAATATTCAAAATGATATTGGTAATTTGGATGTATGCATAAAGAATTTGAGGAAACATTTTGAGACTGGAAAGTGTTTGTATATACAATGCACAAAATTAGAAATCCTAATAGTTGAAGAAGATAAGAAGATCAGAGAGAAGATAGATGCAATTACAGCTAAAACAAACACCTTGTCAAGCCCAAATGTAAAGATAAGTTCTATAGAGAAGAACATAAGGAAGTTAAATGATGAAATCAGAATGTTAGCAGAGGAGAAGAACATAAAGATGCTTACGATTAACATCTTGAGAGAGCATATCTCAATCAAGACCTCAATTGTTGAAGACAAAATTGAGCAGTGTCTTTCAGCAAAGACATCTTTTCAGAAGTTTAGCTTCAATTCCCTGCAAGCTTGTCAGACAGCAGCATACGGATTGAGTACTCTACTCAATGTTGCTGAATCCATCAGGAAGATATGGGAGAAAGATTTTGAATCATGGAAGTCAGAGTTTGGTGACTGTGTTGCAAGCCTATCGGCTTTGCAATAGCTGATAACAAGGTATCAAGTTTTTTTTTGAAATTTTTGTACACCCTATCTTTGTCATTGTTGTCAAAGGGGGAGAGATAGCAGAAAATTGAATATATGTTGAGGAAGGATACTCATAGGGGGAGCTACTATATGGAGTACAATATTGTATATGTGTTGTATAACTTTTGGCCACAAATTTTGTGTAAATACTTTGAAGTTTTGTTTGCACACGTAGCCAATTTTCCCATATGTTGCCACCAATGACAAAGGGGGAGATTGTTGGCAATTTGGCTAATGTGGATGCATAGATGTTGTCATTATGGAAACATATGATCTCTATTGAGAACACAAAATATGGAATGCAAGTATGGCAAGTTGAAGGAAGAAATTGTCTAAGTATGGATACAGTGATCTTGACAGAGCACCCGATGAAGATTTAGTTGGCGATGTCCACTGGAGCAATAGTTTTGTTTTCATAGTTAATTGAAGCTTCTACAAAGTATGAGGATACCCCATATTAGTGCACATAAAGTTTGGAGCAGTACAGACAAAGTTATTCAAAGTTTACCGAAGATAGTTTTTGCAGACAGAATAGTTTTGGAGACAATATTAGCGAAAGAGTTAAGGGATTATTTTTACTTGTCAAAATAATGACTTAACATTATGAAGGGATGACATCCTAGATTTTAACTCTTAGATAAAGATTTTGGAAGCCAACCATGTAAAGTTATTAGCTCTAACAACTCATATATTAGGCATACTTCAAATGTAATGAATATATATGTGTGATGTGTAAAAAGAAAGAAAAGGATAACTTGCGATAGTTGTATATTGTGATAGCAGCAAAGGCTATTGATGTGAAGTTGTAAGAAGTATCATATTACAGTCAAAAACATTTTGTATTACCTGTTTGGGCAGTGAGCTCAGCTGGTGATCAGGTTTTGTAATCTAACTCCTAACAGGGTTAAGGCTTCTAACAAGGCCTAAAGTCCTTTAACCAGGACAGATCTACTATATATTGTAAATTGACTCCTAACAGGGTCCAATATCCCTAACAGGATACTTTTGATTAGTGATGTTTGTGGGTACCATCCCCACTGGGGTTTTCCCTTGGCCAGGGTTTCCTCGAGAACATATCATGTGTTATGAGTTCTTTCTATTTACTGCTATGTTTGTTAATCAGCTTGATAATCTTTGTATGCACTAAAGTAATCTGTTATATCCATAAGTGGGCAAAAGAAAAAGTTTGTGAAATACTGATTCACCCCCCCCTCTCAATATTTCCTATTTCTAACAATATTTGTATTAGTGCATCTTTTTTGGGCATCATTCCCATCGGGGTTTACTCTTTGATCATGAGGTTCCCTAGTCAACATATCTTGTGTCATTGTGTTATTGTGTATGAATATCTTTTTATGGTTGGTAATTATATTGCTTACATGGTTTAATGTTGTTGAAGTTGATAAAAGTTATAATTATCTGATAATTGATTCACCCCCCCCCCCTCTTAGTTATCTTGGTGGACTTTACTTTCTAACATCTAATCTTATTTTAATGTTGAGTATTGGTAAGTTCAAATACATCCAAGTTTAGTGTAGAGGTTCAGAGATTTAGAATTCAGGCTCAAAGCACAAGTTCACTTCATTGAACCACTTTGATTAGAATTAAAAATGGTTCAAACTGGTTCAATATAACATTATCTTGGCCTATTTGATCTTCTTTTTGTAACAATGGTAAAGTACCTTCATCGCCAAGTGCAAAGGATGTGAAAGTTGGTGATGACATTAATACAACAAGTCTAATTTTTTTTACAATTTTCTAGACCTCTACATAGAGCCTTGTAACTTTTGAGTCGAACTGAATTTTCAAAATTGCTCTAGTGAAGTTGCATGAAACCAAGATTGGGAAAACATATCTAAAATTTAGGTCAATCCAATAGTGGAGTAAAAATTTATATATACCTCGCATATAGACCTATTTTTTCTGTCAAAAAAGACATTGATTTCGGTGAGCATAAAGTTTGTTGATAGATACAACCTTCTAAATTAATGGCGGGACCATAATCAAAGCTCTCAATTGAAATATAAAATCACAATAAAATTATTTTATTTCTTGGTTACTTTAAAGAATCAGTTATGGAATAAGAAGATGATGGAAATAATCACGAGAAGGCAACTTGTTAGAGGAGAAATGACTTTGTAAAAGTTTTATAAAATATTTCTTCATGCAAGTGGAAGTAGAAGCATTAAAGAATATCATGAATCAATTGGGATTAAAAAAAAATTTGCAAGAGAGAGTGAATTCTTAGAATTATCCATTTAAGAGGAAATTTTCCATAGAAAAGGGACTTCTTCTTTTTTTGGCAGTCTTTGTGCTATAGGAAAGGGAGATTCTTGATTTTTGGATTGTAGAGGGGGAAAGGACAATATATTTTGTTTTCAAATTTAATATTTTGTGTAGTTGGAAATGGTTGTCTTTTGGCTACCATCTTGTATCAGAGGGTAGATGTAATACATTTGGAATGTTTGAGTTTGAAAGTATTCATTTAGATTGCAATTGATATTTGTGTTAATGCAGTTACTTTTGATAAACTCTGTCTACTAATGTATTTTTGTGTGTACAAAGAAATCTTTGAATTTCATGTATCACATAATCTGAAATAAATTTTGATCTTTCCTTCAGTCCACTGATTGTAATTTTTGGACAAGGAATCTTTGAGTTCTCACTTTGAGTTTACCTATTTGTAAATTGTCACATCTATCCCATGTTTATGGATAGATGGTTGCTCACCTTCTGTGCCTTTCATTTAAAGGCATACGAGTAATTTCATTCCTTGAATATTTTATGATGGAGTTGTACCTCTTAAAAATTTAGAGGGAAGTAATTAACATACACTTACCCAACCATTGTGGATTGTTGTCTCCAAGAAAGGGTGATGGAGTTAAGCTTGTGTGTTTACGAAGGAGACAAATATTTTCACCAATAGTCAGCTAAGACCTAATATAATAAAAGATATAAACATTAAGAACAATATCTAATGTGATCCAAATCAAGTCGGATAAGACTTAGATAGGACCCAAATCTTCAACCTCAAAAATGCAAAAGTACTACCAAAGTAGAATCAAGAATCACAACATGTTACTTTATCAAGTCATCTAGGACCTAAATAAATAAATTCCAAGATGCTACCAAAGAATAAAATCTAATCATCTCAACTAGTGTGAACCAACAACAAGATCTTCAGCATAACATTTAAACAACTAAAATCCACTTGATTGAACGTCCTTAACACACTATCTGAGACATGTAATACCCCAAAAATGGGCTATATGTTCATTAACCTCCAATATCAACAATTCGAATGAAATTGCAATCAAAGTCCTAACCTAAGGCACATCTAAACATCATCGAATCCTAATTGATTATCTTAAATTCTGCATCGGGGAATATTCCTAGTAATATTCCTAATTATCATAATTATCTTTAATTTTATAATTATTTGGCAATAAATCACATTTATCCTAAAGTTTGATTAATTGAATATTTTCATATTTAATTAATTAGATTTAATATCTTGCCACTTAATTGTGTAATTAAATTTAATTATATCTATTATTAATTGTATTATTTAATTTTGACAATAAATCAAAATTCCTATCTTTAATTGATTAAATTCTTATTTAATTAATTAAAGCATGTTGTCATTATTTAATAATATAATTTTTAATAAAATTTTGATAAAATAGTTAATTAACCCATAAATTAATTATTTTATTTCAAAAATTAGTTAAGTTGGAAATAAATCACTTTATTATTAAATTAATTCATAAATAAAACATGCACAATCATAAAAGCAGACAATTGAATGAGTTAAGTTTTGCGCAGTTAGATATAGGTTTATTATGTTGTACTAATGCTATGGTTAAGTGTGCAAAAGAAAATATTGTGTTTTGCGAGGTCGCAGAAAGTTTTATGGTTGCAGGTTTGTAGAATTAGCTTTTTGAGGTTTTAGCGGCAAAATGAATGAATGCGATGTCAGATTGAGTTAATGTGAAGTGTTATAAGGCTGAAATCAAAGTTATCATGATTAAAAAGTGATTGAAAAGAGATTTTAAAGAAGAAAAAATGAGTTGAGGATGATTTGAAGAAGTTTGGAAGCAGTTTGCAGTGACGATCATACCGAAACCATAGATTTGCAAAGTTGAAGTACCTAAAAAAGATGAAGGAGATAAATATTTTTCTCCTATTCCTAGAAAAAGAGTAAAAGTGAGTGCAATAGGACCCGACAAGAGACAGAAAGTGATTGTACCACCTATACCTAGAAGGGTAGCAGTAATTAAAGATGATGATGAAGTTTCAATCAAGAAGAAAACTTGGAAACCAAGAATTGAAAGAGTTAATGAAGATATATTGAAGCATGGAGACTTCACCAAGTTAAATAAATTCTATTATCTATATGGATCATTTGACAAATTGAATTTTGAAAATGCAATGATTACACATATGATTGTGATAGATAAGAAACTTAGCACTATTCATGGTAAGATCCCAGAAGATTTGTATAACAGACTTGTGAATAGAAAATAGAGAGCACAAGAAGAGGACATAAAGATGAGAGAGCATGTAATCAGACAGTTCTATGAAGTTGAGGATGAAGATCATTTGAAAAGATTCTTGAAGTCTCTTGGAACTTTATTGATAACTAAGAGAAGAACAATCCTTATAATGGGAGGCAAAAAGGAGGAAGTACAGAAAGAGACAGAGCAAGTAGTAATGCAAGTTCTTGTAGATATAGTTGTAGGAAAGCATGTTGAATCAGACCCTCAGCAGAAGCAATCAGAGGAACCGCATGCAGAGGAAGTTGGTATTGAAGAAGTCCCATCTTCTTCACATATCAATATTGGCAAAGAATCAATGGATATTGAAGGAACCAAAGTGACACTAGAGTTAGATGATGTAGTATTTCATGATCTAGGAAACATTGTTGACAATTTGGCTTTAGAAGAGCAAGAGAAAATTACAGAATTAGAAAAGGATACAGAGACAATGGAAGCACCAGCAGTATCAAAATCAGTTCCAGCAGAACAGACAGTTAAAGGTAAACAAATTTTGACATAGGTCACTACCCCTAGTGCACCTGACAGTACGAAGAGACAAATTGGTTCAATTTTTGAAGACCTTGGAAAATAATTTGAAGATGATGATCAGCTTGAGTTCATCACATCTCTTAATAAAATTATTGGAAAGAATAAGAAGGTGAAGGACCTTGAAGGCAAAGTTAAAGTTTTGACAGAGAAACTTGAGAGTGTGATCAGCACTAAGGTATCTGAATCAGATCCACTTGAGAAAGCTAAAACAATAATAAACTCTTTTGACTCTGAATTTTCTAACTTAAAGGATATTGCTAGAATAAAAGTTTAGGAAGACTTTGAAGCAGAAATGCAACAAAATTTAAGTGTAAATATTCAAAATGATATTGGTAATTTGGATGTATGCATAAAGAATTTGAGGAAACATTTTGAGACTGGAAAGTGTTTGTATATACAATGCACAAAATTAGAAATCCTAATAGTTGAAGAAGATAAGAAGATCAGAGAGAAGATAGATGCAATTACAGCTAAAACAAACACCTTGTCAAGCCCAAATGTAAAGATAAGTTCTATAGAGAAGAACATAAGGAAGTTAAATGATGAAATCAGAATGTTAGCAGAGGAGAAGAACATAAAGATGCTTACGATTAACATCTTGAGAGAGCATATCTCAATCAAGACCTCAATTGTTGAAGACAAAATTGAGCAGTGTCTTTCAGCAAAGACATCTTTTCAGAAGTTTAGCTTCAATTCCCTGCAAGCTTGTCAGACAGCAGCATACGGATTGAGTACTCTACTCAATGTTGCTGAATCCATCAGGAAGATATGGGAGAAAGATTTTGAATCATGGAAGTCAGAGTTTGGTGACTGTGTTGCAAGCCTATCGGCTTTGCAATAGCTGATAACAAGGTATCAAGTTTTTTTTTGAAATTTTTGTACACCCTATCTTTGTCATTGTTGTCAAAGGGGGAGAGATAGCAGAAAATTGAATATATGTTGAGGAAGGATACTCATAGGGGGAGCTACTATATGGAGTACAATATTGTATATGTGTTGTATAACTTTTGGCCACAAATTTTGTGTAAATACTTTGAAGTTTTGTTTGCACACGTAGCCAATTTTCCCATATGTTGCCACCAATGACAAAGGGGGAGATTGTTGGCAATTTGGCTAATGTGGATGCATAGATGTTGTCATTATGGAAACATATGATCTCTATTGAGAACACAAAATATGGAATGCAAGTATGGCAAGTTGAAGGAAGAAATTGTCTAAGTATGGATACAGTGATCTTGACAGAGCACCCGATGAAGATTTAGTTGGCGATGTCCACTGGAGCAATAGTTTTGTTTTCATAGTTAATTGAAGCTTCTACAAAGTATGAGGATACCCCATCTTAGTGCACATAAAGTTTGGAGCAGTACAGACAAAGTTATTCAAAGTTTACCGAAGATAGTTTTTGCAGACAGAATAGTTTTGGAGACAATATTAGCGAAAGAGTTAAGGGATTATTTTTACTTGTCAAAATAATGACTTAACATTATGAAGGGATGACATCCTAGATTTTAACTCTTAGATAAAGATTTTGGAAGCCAACCATGTAAAGTTATTAGCTCTAACAACTCATATATTAGGCATACTTCAAATGTAATGAATATATATGTGTGATGTGTAAAAAGAAAGAAAAGGATAACTTGCGATAGTTGTATATTGTGATAGCAGAAAAGGCTATTGATGTGAAGTTGTAAGAAGTATCATATTACAGTCAAAAACATTTTGTATTACCTGTTTGGGCAGTGAGCTCAGCTGGTGATCAGGTTTTGTAATCTAACTCCTAACAGGGTTAAGGCTTCTAACAAGGCCTAAAGTCCTTTAACCAGGACAGATCTACTATATATTGTAAATTGACTCCTAACAGGGTCCAATATCCCTAACAGGATACTTTTGATTAGTGATGTTTGTGGGTACCATCCCCACTGGGGTTTTCCCTTGGCCAGGGTTTCCTCGAGAACATATCATGTGTTATGAGTTCTTTCTATTTACTGCTATGTTTGTTAATCAGCTTGATAATCTTTGTATGCACTAAAGTAATCTGTTATATCCATAAGTGGGCAAAAGAAAAAGTTTGTGAAATACTGATTCACCCCCCCCTCTCAATATTTCCTATTTCTAACAATATTTGTATTAGTGCATCTTTTTTGGGCATCATTCCCATCGGGGTTTACTCTTTGATCATGAGGTTCCCTAGTCAACATATCTTGTGTCATTGTGTTATTGTGTATGAATATCTTTTTATGGTTGGTAATTATATTGCTTACATGGTTTAATGTTGTTGAAGTTGATAAAAGTTATAATTATCTGATAATTGATTCACCCCCCCCCCCCTCTTAGTTATCTTGGTGGACTTTACTTTCTAACATCTAATCTTATTTTAATGTTGAGTATTGGTAAGTTCAAATACATCCAAGTTTAGTGTAGAGGTTCAGAGATTTAGAATTCAGGCTCAAAGCACAAGTTCACTTCATTGAACCACTTTGATTAGAATTAAAAATGGTTCAAACTGGTTCAATATAACATTATCTTGGCCTATTTGATCTTCTTTTTGTAACAATGGTAAAGTACCTTCATCGCCAAGTGCAAAGGATGTGAAAGTTGGTGATGACATTAATACAACAAGTCTAATTTTTTTTACAATTTTCTAGACCTCTACATAGAGCCTTGTAACTTTTGAGTCGAACTGAATTTTCAAAATTGCTCTAGTGAAGTTGCATGAAACCAAGATTGGGAAAACATATCTAAAATTTAGGTCAATCCAATAGTGGAGTAAAAATTTATATATACCTCGCATATAGACCTATTTTTTCTGTCAAAAAAGACATTGATTTCGGTGAGCATAAAGTTTGTTGATAGATACAACCTTCTAAATTAATGGCGGGACCATAATCAAAGCTCTCAATTGAAATATAAAATCACAATAAAATTATTTTATTTCTTGGTTACTTTAAAGAATCAGTTATGGAATAAGAAGATGATGGAAATAATCACGAGAAGGCAACTTGTTAGAGGAGAAATGACTTTGTAAAAGTTTTATAAAATATTTCTTCATGCAAGTGGAAGTAGAAGCATTAAAGAATATCATGAATCAATTGGGATTAAAAAAAAATTTGCAAGAGAGAGTGAATTCTTAGAATTATCCATTTAAGAGGAAATTTTCCATAGAAAAGGGACTTCTTCTTTTTTTGGCAGTCTTTGTGCTATAGGAAAGGGAGATTCTTGATTTTTGGATTGTAGAGGGGGAAAGGACAATATATTTTGTTTTCAAATTTAATATTTTGTGTAGTTGGAAATGGTTGTCTTTTGGCTACCATCTTGTATCAGAGGGTAGATGTAATACATTTGGAATGTTTGAGTTTGAAAGTATTCATTTAGATTGCAATTGATATTTGTGTTAATGCAGTTACTTTTGATAAACTCTGTCTACTAATGTATTTTTGTGTGTACAAAGAAATCTTTGAATTTCATGTATCACATAATCTGAAATAAATTTTGATCTTTCCTTCAGTCCACTGATTGTAATTTTTGGACAAGGAATCTTTGAGTTCTCACTTTGAGTTTACCTATTTGTAAATTGTCACATCTATCCCATGTTTATGGATAGATGGTTGCTCACCTTCTGTGCCTTTCATTTAAAGGCATACGAGTAATTTCATTCCTTGAATATTTTATGATGGAGTTGTACCTCTTAAAAATTTAGAGGGAAGTAATTAACATACACTTACCCAACCATTGTGGATTGTTGTCTCCAAGAAAGGGTGATGGAGTTAAGCTTGTGTGTTTACGAAGGAGACAAATATTTTCACCAATAGTCAGCTAAGACCTAATATAATAAAAGATATAAACATTAAGAACAATATCTAATGTGATCCAAATCAAGTCGGATAAGACTTAGATAGGACCCAAATCTTCAACCTCAAAAATGCAAAAGTACTACCAAAGTAGAATCAAGAATCACAACATGTTACTTTATCAAGTCATCTAGGACCTAAATAAATAAATTCCAAGATGCTACCAAAGAATAAAATCTAATCATCTCAACTAGTGTGAACCAACAACAAGATCTTCAGCATAACATTTAAACAACTAAAATCCACTTGATTGAACGTCCTTAACACACTATCTGAGACATGTAATACCCCAAAAATGGGCTATATGTTCATTAACCTCCAATATCAACAATTCGAATGAAATTGACATCAAAGTCCTAACCTAAGGCACATCTAAACATCATCGAATCCTAATTGATTATCTTAAATTCTGCATCGGGGAATATTCCTAGTAATATTCCTAATTATCATAATTATCTTTAATTTTATAATTATTTGGCAATAAATCACATTTATCCTAAAGTTTGATTAATTGAATATTTTCATATTTAATTAATTAGATTTAATATCTTGCCACTTAATTGTGTAATTAAATTTAATTATATCTATTATTAATTGTATTATTTAATTTTGACAATAAATCAAAATTCCTATCTTTAATTGATTAAATTCTTATTTAATTAATTAAAGCATGTTGTCATTATTTAATAATATAATTTTTAATAAAAGTTTGATAAAATAGTTAATTAACCCATAAATTAATTATTTTATTTCAAAAATTAGTTAAGTTGGAAATAAATCACTTTATTATTAAATTAATTCATAAATAAAACATGCACAATCATAAAAGCAGACAATTGTCAATTATCAATTAAAGCTAAACTCTATTTTGAGTTAAAGCTTAGCTTTTGCATGTTTTTGTGACTTGATTATCTGTTATTATCAGATAACTCAAAAATCAAGCTAAGTTATTTGAGTGATTTATGGCTTTTATCCATGCACCTCCAAAGCCCTGGATTTCTATAAATTAAAGGCTTCAGCTCTTCATAATTCATCTCATATTTTACACAATCACGCTGGAGAATTGGAGGCTGAGGAATCAACTTGCGAATTCAAAGCTTTGTGAGATCAATTTCAATTGCATAGTTTTTATATCTTATCATAGAATTTCATAGTTTTCATATCATTGTTAGAATCTTCATTGTTAGATCATTTAGCATCCATAGCATATCAGTTTATCATTCTTATTGCATAAAAAATATCAAAAATATAGATTAATTGCATTCAATTTCATATCCATCTTTTGCATTCAAATCCTTCATTTAGGTGTCGTCTAGGTCACTAATCTCGATTACAATTTGAGAACATCAATCTCACACCTACTAGAAGGCAGTAAATTGCTTGGTTAGATAGCTTTCAATTTTGCATGATTTTGATTATCACTAACCTCTAATGTTTTACTGAGTGTTGTGTCTACAGATCAGGTACAATTTTCACACACACATTTTTGGCACCCACTGTGGGGCCTTGAGCCTCATTCTCTTCATTTTTATCTAATTTTATATATTTTTGGCGTCACTTTTTTGTCATTTTTGCACAAACAGAGAAAACACCGCCTACGAGAAATCTGATCATGCCTACAAGCAATCTGTTCACGCCTACGAGTAATTTGTTCACGCTTACAAGTGATCTGATCATGCCTACGAGAAATTGCTTCACGCCTACAAGAAATTTGTTCATGCCTACAAGCATTCTGATCACGCCTACAAGCATTCTGCTCACACATGTGACAGTTTCAGTCACGCATCTGATAGTTTCAGTCACGCATCTACCAATTTTAGTCATGCATCTGATAGTTTAAGTCACACATTTGATAGTTTCAGTCACGCATCTGACAGTTTCAGTCACGCATCTGCCAGTTTCAGTCATGCATCTGCCAGTTTCAATCACGCCTGTCAGTATTTAAATCATGCCTATGAGTATTTAAATCACGCCTGGGCACATTTCAGTCATGCCTATGCTCATTTCAATCACGCCTATGCCTATTTTGATCATGCCAGCTTTCTATTTTCTGATTTGTTTTTTTTTTAAATTTTAGCATTTTCAGAATCCGTGCCACTTTGGAAAACTGGCACCCATTTTTTTGTGAAATTTTCACATATGGTATTGAAAGTTTAAGTGTGATATATCATTGGAAAGCTCTTTCCAAGCCAAATCCAAGCATGTTGGTTTCATTTTCAAATTTTTCCATTTGATCATAGAATTTGCATATTTGTACTTTTAGATTATTGATTTCTAACGCTTACAGTTTGCTGTTGATTTGTCTTGGTTTTGTACTTTCAGACGTGTGCTAAATTCTGGATTGCAGAGCGTTGGCTCTAAGGTATTCTTCTCAAGCTAATAATATTTCAATTTGGATCCTAAAACAAATCTCTTATGTGTCTGGCTTGTGTGCATCTTTTCATGCTTTGATCTATTTCTACACATTTGCATAATTGATACTAGGTTGTGACCCCTTAAGGATTCATTAAGTAGTCTTAGATACTTGTGATTGATCTTGATTGCTATCTTGGGTTATTGGACTCGCTAATCTATCGGCCCCTCATTTCCACCCCGTGGTTACAATCTCAGCGCCATAAAGGGGAGGGGTCAACAGGATATAAGCATTAAGTGTTCCACTTGGCAACTCTTTTGTGCTTTTAGGAACTCACTTGTTTTCTAAGTTGGGGACTCATTTTTAGCTTGTGTGAGGTGTTAAGTGTTCCACCTTGTGGAATCATCTCATATTTGTTTTAAGCGTTAAGTGTTCCTCTTTCTACTTTTTGGATGCTTTTGGTAGATTTGCTTTCGGGAATATATCTATGCTCACATAGTAATTAGGCCCTATGAACACTATTCATGATTCTTGAGAGATTGGATTCCCAGTGAAATCCTTCTTGGCGATAGAATCCTTGTAGGTAGAGAGGATACTTAGTGTGTTTCACATTCAACTTGGTTAGTGAGTGTTCTCTTATTGATCGACACATTCTCTCTCTGGAGAGGTTGATAGATCATGTGGGGTTGATATCATGAGCTTTAGTGAATCAAAATTGGTTAGTGCATCTTCTCTTATTGATTGATACATTCTCTCCCCGAAGAGGTTGATAGATCACATGGAATTGATATCACAGACCTTGGTGGAACAAAACTTTGTCTTAGCGTGTCAGATTAATCTGCTTGCTTTGTTTGGGTTAAAAGTGGAGAGGTGTCAAAACCTTGAATCTGGAGCCAAGTCCCCTTGTGGTATAAATCTGTGAGTCACCTTTAGAGAGGGTTAACCATAGCGGACAATCCCTTCACAGGGAAAACTGTGTTGACGGAACCTCAAGCAGTCATAGCCATTTTCGCCGTGGTAGTGACAGCCGCTATATAAATGTCCTTGTAGAAGAAATCTCCACGGGTATGGTTCATTGTTGGGTTGTCAGATCTCCCTAGCAGCTCTTGAAGATTAAGTTCTTAGACTGTGTCAAAACCCTGGTGCACTGGGATTGGAGTTCACCCCTTTGAATCATAAAAGTTGCAGAGTCAAACCATTACTAAAAACCCTAGAGAGGCCAATTTTTTTCATTCTCAGGTATATGTGTGTTATTGCAAAACTCTTCAGAACATACACAATTAGTACTCTCAAGGATTAGCACAATTTGGTCACTTGATTGTTCATGCACAAGGTTGCTTTTGCCCTTGTTCATTGTTTTCAGACGTGTTTAGAATCACTTGCTTGCTGTTTTGTGTGTTTGTTTATCTACTTGGCTATTAAAAATGATCAAATTTGGTATAATCTTCAAAATTTGGATAGTACAATTTGCAAACAATCCAAAACTAAAGACCTTAAATTTTGCAAAAATTGATGTAAAATCTTTTCTGGAGTCAAAAGTCATTTCAGGAAGTCAAAAGTCATACGAGTTTTGTCAAGTGTCATTTCAGTATTGCCCATCTATCGTATGATTGATAACCCAGTGTCGTATGGGTTTTCAAACCAGCAAATTCAAGAAAGTTAAAACCCTATTAGCAACTATCGTATGATATTGACAACTATCATTTCATTGCTACCCAACTGTCGTACGAGTTTAGCAACTGTCATTTCATAGACTACCCAGTGTCGTACGAGTCTGTAGAGTGTCGTTTGGAAAAATTTGAGAGAGTTGTCAGAAATTGTCAAATTGCAAGATATCCAATGTTTCCAGCCTAGTTCCAGAATCTGTCAAAAATATCATTGTGTCAAGAACAAATCAGTAGCTATTGAAAATCAGTACACATGTCTCAAAGAATCAATACACATGAGGAAGAAATTCTGATCGCTGCTATGATGAAGCAGCTGCAAGCTATGCAAGTCCATCTTGACAAAATTGAGAAAGAAAAGGAACCTCTATACTCTTTTCCATTTGATAAAGACTTGTACATGTCACCATGCCCCCAGGAAAAATTTGAGCAATATGATACCTCTTCCACGGAGAGTGACACATCTAGCTTTGGAGACTATGATGACTATGACGACAGACAATGTAATGATACCTATGACACCTCTGTTCCTAAGAGTCCTCCTCATCGTTCATTCTTGCTTACTACAAATGGGCCATCACATTAGATAGATCATGATGGTGATCCATATGATTCTAATTTTGAAAGAGATTTTGATGGCTTTTGTGGACAATACCTTGATGATGATCCATCTACTACTGCTAAGGACTATAAAATACATCGTGCTAGCTTGAAACGTCAATACTATAAGGATCTCTCCTCTAAGAACTCTCAGGCTGAAAATAAAGATTACACTCTCAAGCAAGATATGTTAATGTTGGACCTTTGTCTTGTGATGGTTCCCTTCCATCCCCTACTTCCTCCAATACTCTTATATTTCCTAAAGCTTCTGAGTCTTTCAAATCTTTCACAGAACCTTCATTCGACACAAGCCCTGATACTTTTCATGTGGTTCCCTATAGTTATCCTCCAGGGCTACCTCTTAAAGAAACTCAAGCTATCCTTCACTTGGCTACAAAGACTTTCAATAATGATAAACCTAAAGAGCCTAAGCCTTCATATACTATAATCCCTACTTCAGCTGGTCCTCCACCATCTCTTCCAAAGTCATCCATACAATCCCAACATGCTTCCTTGTCCTTAGAAGTGGCTCCATGTCAAGAGGACTCTAAAAATGATGAAGAAAAGAACATAAAGAAAGATCAAGATCAAGAACCCTCCATGTCATCCACTCCTTTTCACGATGTCTCTTATCCACCTCAAGGTTCTTTTGATCCTATACACACTTTTTCATGCATTCCACCATGTCTTAAGTCTTCTCCTAAGCAAGATCAAGCTACTACTCACACTGTTGAGCTTATTGACAATCAAAATGACCTTACTACACTTGCACTTTCCAAAGATGATACTTCCATTAAGGTTGGTAAAAATAGTGTTGTTACTTCCAATGTTAAGCCTATTGAAAATCAAGAGACAAATTATGCGTTGGTGCTATCCAAAGATCCTTGTCAAGATCAAAGTCTTCCATCTTCTTATTCTACCACTCCATGTTCACTTCCACTTTCTACTCTTCCTAAGTCTTTGCAAGCTTTGAACAATCCTATCAAAGAAGGTGCTCATATTCAAGATGTACATGATTCTATTGAAGATCCTAATGCTCACTCTAAAGATGCTGATATCCTTGGTTGTCATATAGATGCTGATGAACTTATTGATTATCCTTTTGCATCTTCCACTTCCATCCTTGGACCTCTTCCACCACTACAAAGATCTTCACGCCTTCCTTCCATCTTGGGTCCTTATGTCCCTTCACTTTCCCCTCCTAACTCTCTTAATTTTCCATCCATCTTGGGTCCTTACATACCTCCATCTCCCATCTTTCCTCAAGATCAACATAGATGCATACCCTTGAATCCTTTTCATCTACCCACCCATCTAAACCAGTCGTATCCTCTCTCTTCCACAAATCCCAAGTCTTTTGGAAGTAACTTGAATGTTCAATACAAGAAAAAGAAGCAATACAAGAATCCATCAAAAAGAGAAGATCACCATGTCTCCTCTAAATGACATGGAGGCATAAAGTCAAAAGAGATATTTAAAAAAAAAACTACAAGACAAGTATGGGTTCCAAAATCCATCATTGAAGATATTATCTCTAAATCATCAAAAGTAAATAAAAAGCCTATGACTATATGGATTCCAAAGTCTCTCTTGAAAGAGTCTGGTGTTGAACAAAAAGTGAAATTGACATTCAAGCTTTCAAAGGCTTCCACTACATCTCCTTCCAAAAATATTCTTCCATTTCATGTGCCCAAACCTCAACCTCTGCTATCCATTCACCATATTCCTTCACGTATTCTTTCATTCACATTTCCTCTACCCTCTTGCCACCCTTCAAGGTGTGTGTTTACATTGATCTTGCCTTCCTTTCCATCTACCCTTTCACAATCCTTCCATTCATTAACCTTCTACCTTCTATCCTTTTTCCTCATTTGCCTATTCCTCCTATCTTCCAACCTCACTCGCTTTACATAAAACCCTATCCTCCATTTTTCTCTTCCATGTTCCTTTCCCTATCAGCATCTTTGAGCATATCATTTTGAATCCTTGGCATATCATGGTTTATCCTTTCAAGGAGTATTATCTAAAAAGCTTGCCTTCTTCCAAAATAAAAAAATAAAAAAATTGAAAATGTGCCTTGGTGAAAACCTGGAAACGGGCACCTTGGTAGCAAAATTAAAGAGAAATAAATTCATCCTATGGTGAAAATCACTTCCTTGTGGCACCTTGGATAAGTACCATGATGAAAACCTGGTAATCAGGCCTCATGCGTAGTTCTTCTACATATTTCATCCATTCCATCTTCTCTCTTTGATCTTGACAATGTTGATCTATACACGAATATTTGGCTATTTTGTGAGCTATCTTACGATGATCTTACTTTCATTCCTTCCATGTTTAGCCTTCATATCCATCTTCCTCCATTCATTTTTTCCTATCGCTATCATTTTCCCCTTTGGTCTTGATCTAATAAAACAAGAAAGAAAGAGTAAAACACAGTGCTATGAAGCCTCTTGACATGTCTACTCTTTTGGACTGCATCCTTTCCTGCTCTTGCATCATGCTTTTGTGACTTATCCTATGCTAGCCTTTCATTACTTGTCTAAATGCGCTTTACATGACAATTTTTCCCTAGCTTGGGTATTCTTGAGGAGTTTTCCCTTGAGGATTTCTTCCCTTCATTATCCTTTATTCTCTTGTCTTCCATCTCTTCCACCAGCTTGCTAATCCCTCTTGTTCTCCACCTTGCTAGACATTGGGACTGCATGATATGATCTTTCTTGGGAGTTTGCAAATGGAAAAAGATGCTATCAAGTATACCAAGTATCAGAATAATTATCAGAATAAGTATCAGAACCAGTATCAGAATAATTATCAGAACAAGTATCACAACCAGTATCAGAACAATTATCAGAATCAGTATCAGAATCAGTATCAGAACCAGTATCAGAACAAGTATCAGAATGGGCCTACAGAATAAGTATCAGAACACCTATTGGGGCTACACCTTTCTCTTTAGTTTATGGGTCTGAAGCGGTACAACCTATTGAGGTTGAAATCCCATCACTCAGAATCAGAATGCATGGACTTGTCACTGAGGAAGACTACAGAGTGTCTAGGTTACAAGAACTTGAATTACTAGATGAGCGTAGACAAGTAGCGTATGATCATCTCAGAGTGTATCAGAAAAGAATATCTAGAGGCTACAACAAGAAAGTCTGACACAGAGAATTTCAGGTTGGTGATCTAGTCTTGAGAGAAAATCCTAAAAATCAATCCCATCGAGAATGCAAGGGGAAGTTCGAACCCAACTGGCTGGGTCCCTTTGTCATCACTGCTCCTTTTGGCTCTGGTGCCTATCAACTCTCAACAACTGAAGGAGAATAGCTCCGAGAACCAATCAACATTCTCCATCTAAAGAAATTTTATGCCTAAGGCATTCAGTGCTTGGTAAATGTCCTGAAAAAATCTTAAAAATTAGAAAAAGTCCTGAAAAAATGAACATCTTGGTGAAGACCTAGCAATAGGCGCCTTGATGATTCACAAAAAAATAAAAAAATAAAAAAAATAAAAAAAAATTGAAAAAATGAAAATACAAAAAAAAAAGAAAAAAAAAAGTGCCTTGGTGAAAACCTGGAAACAGGCGCCTTGGTAGCAAAAATAGAATCTCTACCAAGATGGTGAAAACTTGACAAATGGGTGCCACTTGTTCAAAATGCTCTATCTATCAGCACAATCTTGGTCTTTCCCAGCTTTCAGTCTTGATTTAGTTTGTACATATCTCCCGATTTGTTTCAACATTTCCAGTTTTCAATAAGTCAGTTTGTACACCAATCAGCTTGAGCATCTATATCCTATCAATGTTCAAATTTGGGGGCAATCAATGTCATATCCTATGGTCTCCCATGTATCTGAAATGTGTCATATCCACTCAGAGTCCTTTGAAGCTTCATTTGAGTCAGTCAAGTCTGTCTTGTCTCCAGAAAAGATTTTGCATCTACAACAATGCAATCAAACATCAAAACTCAACTGAAAATAATCTATGTTTTTTACATGCTTTTATCTCCTTGTATGCTTACTGATTTGCATTGAGATTTTTGTATATTGTGTCCCTTTGAGCTCTTTGATGATGTCCTTTATAGGATTTAGAGGGTGATGACTGGGGGCATAATCTTTTCTTTATCTTTTGCTTGTATGTGAAAATCTAACAACTTTAGAAATTCCAGATTGAAATGGTGTCTGACTGTAAGAGCCTCTATCTCGAATTGGATGGCCATGCGTACCTCAACCATTGATACCCAGAAAATTCAAGGACATTTGATCTAACTATTATCTTTTTGAAGTAAATTCTTTCTCCTACTGTGAAACGCGATCTTGCCTAAAGAGGTGAACGATAAAGGGTCACTATGGGTAATTCACACTGGATTTAGAATGATCTTTTGATTGTTTGATGTGTATGTTAAACACAAGGCGTACTCAGGTCATTGTGACATTTATGTTTTGATACTTGTACAAATTGCTATATCAAAATAGACATGATATTCAGGTCATCCTGGCATTTGTGCCTTGGTGCTTATATCTAAGCCTACATTCTGAAAACAAAATCTATATTCATATATCCATGGTTGTTGACTAGTGGGTGTTGTATTGGTTCTTGAGCGTTACAAATCAATATTCATATGTCTATGGTTTCATGGCTAGTGGGCATTGTATTGATTTATCCGGTTACCAAAAAGTTCAATGATGATAACAAATCGACATATGATCAGTGACTAGGTCCTAGGTCTTAGGTTGCATTTCATTTTGCATGTCTCTTTGCATTTTTCATCTTTGCATGATCTCACAATGATTACACAAACTTCAATGCTTAAACAATTCTTCATATCAATTCTTCAAATCTAACAAGAGCTGAATCTCACATGAAGGTTCCTCCAATGAAATAGCAAGTAGAATCCTTTTTCGGGATCAAAATTCAAATCTGAGATCATTCATATTATTAATTTCTTGCATAATCAACCTTCCATCATCACAAAAATCTAAAATTCAACTTAACTAATTATCTTACATCAAACTATCAAAAATTCAACTTGGTCAACCATGGTCAACTCATGGTCAAACCTAGTCAACCTTGGTCTCTAGGACCTCTAAACGATGCAGAATGCACTCTTGAACGTGTATAACCACTTTTCCAATCAATTAACATGCTTCTAAACTATCAACGCTGACTTTTCTTGTCAGATTTTAATTTTAATCTTGAAGGGGGCATGGTATTGCACATCAATTCAAAGTCTGTAAATCAAAATTCTATCGATCAAGTCTATCAATATCTTTCATCAATGATCAAGACAAACAATCACGTCTAGTTACTAATTCATCAAAAGTCCTCATCGCTTGGGGCAAATCTATCATCACTTGGGGCATATCAGATTTGTCGATCCATATCAATCTCGTATTCTCCTAATCTTGTAAACTGTATCAGTTTTTGCAACCATCAGATCATAGTGTTCTTTCCTTGGTTCTTCGGCAACTAAAGGGTTCGGATGTGATACCTGCTAGTTCTGCTAAGACAATCGAGTCTAGAATGGGTCACTCACTTCTTATCAATCCTAAGGTTCAGAATCAGGTATTTTGACACTTTTTCACAATCATAGGTTCATCGCTGCTACAGTGAACATTATCTCTGGTCATTCAGGACCTCCTATCTCAATATCTTTCAATCGGTTTCTATCTTGAGATCGGTTTATCTTTTGAATCAATTTCATATCTTTATCAAACACAGACTATCTTTGAACCACTGCGCTTTGCACAGTAATTCAAAGAGGGGCAAAATGTAATACCCCAAAAATGGGCTATATGTTCATTAACCTCCAATATCAACAATTCGAATGAAATTGACATCAAAGTCCTAACCTAAGGCACATCTAAACATCATCAAATCCTAATTGATTATCTTAAATTCTGCATCGGGGAATATTCCTAGTAATATTCCTAATTATCATAATTATCTTTAATTTTATAATTATTTGGCAATAAATCACATTTATCCTAAAGTTTGATTAATTGAATATTTTCATATTTAATTAATTAGATTTAATATCTTGCCACTTAATTGTGTAATTAAATTTAATTATATCTATTATTAATTGTATTATTTAATTTTGACAATAAATCAAAATTCCTATCTTTAATTGATTAAATTCTTATTTAATTAATTAAAGCATGTTGTCATTATTTAATAATATAATTTTTAATAAAAGTTTGATAAAATAGTTAATTAACCCATAAATTAATTATTTTATTTCAAAAATTAGTTAAGTTGGAAATAAATCACTTTATTATTAAATTAATTCATAAATAAAACATGCACAATCATAAAAGCAGACAACTGTCAATTATCAATTAAAGCTAAACTCTATTTTGAGTTAAAGCTTAGCTTTTGCATATTTTTGTGACTTGATTATCTATTATTATCAGATAACTCAAAAATCAAGCTGAGTTATTTGAGTGATTAATGGCTTTTATCCATGCACCTCCAAAGCCCTGGATTTCTATAAATTAAAGGCTTCAGCTCTTCATAATTCATCTCATATTTTACACAATCATGCTGGAGAATTGAAGGCTAAGGAATCAACTTGCGAATTCAAAGCTTTGTGAGATCAATTTCAATTGCATAGTTTTTATATCTTAGCATAGAATTTCATAGTTTTCATATCATTGTTAGAATCTTCATTGTTAGATCATTTAGCATCCATAGCATATCAGTTTATCATTCTTATTGCATAAAAAATATCAAAAATATAGATTAATTGCATTCAATTTCATATCCATCTTTTGCATTCAAATCCTTCATTTAGGTGTCGTCTAGGTCACTGATCTTGATTATAATTTGAGAACATCAATCTCGCACCTACTAGAAGGTAGTAAATCGCTTGGTTAGATAGCTTTCAATTTTGCATGATTTTGATTATCACTAACCTCTAATGTTTTACTGAGTGTTGTGTCTACAGATCAGGTACAATTTTCACACACACAAGACAATAACAAGTATGTTAACATCATTGACAAAAGATTAATGTCAATGCATCCAAATCCAAAACTCTAACATTCTTTACAACAATTCCTTCTAGTCCTTTTTCCAACTACAATAACTACTCTAAATCTTTTTTTGAATCTCATATCCTTCATTCTTGAAAACAACATCATATCCATTCTCACACATCTATCCAATAATCAAAATATTGTGGCACAAGCCCTTCACATAATAAATATTGTCAATGTTATTCTTCCATCAAAATTAATAGAGCCTCTAACAATAATATAAGTTTTCTTATCATCACAAAATCTAATAGGACCACCATCATATTTGCAAGAGATATAAATTTACTTTTATCTCCATTGATATGATGAGAACAACCACTATCAATCATCCATTCATTTTTCTTCCTTCTAAAATACAAAGTATTTTCAAAATCATCATCAACTTCAACACAAATGTTAGAAATATCAATTTCTAGTTTTTCATCTTCTTGGGCATAAAATATATAATCTTCTGCTTTTGTCTTATAATCCAAAATACTAACCTCTTCATTTACATAGTGAGCCTTCTTAATGAAATTTTTAAACTTATATCTAGGACCTTTATTTAGACATATAGTATCCAAATCACAAATCTTTCCACATCTAAAACATTTAAGAGTTAATAGACCCTTGTACTTTCTAATGCCTTTCTTCATTCTCCTTCCAAAGTTTTATTCAAATTCATCAGATTCATCATCACTATTGGGATCTTCTTCTAACTTAGTTTCCATGAATGAAGTTTCAAATATGCTCTTCTCTTTTCTAAACTTCCTCAATTCAAATGTAGTCTGAGTTCCAAACAACTATTTTTTTGTAAACTTCTTTGGATCAAAAACATTCTCAATTATTGAGTGTATCATCTTAAAATGGAAGCACTTCCATGTTAAGAGCATTTAGCCCTCTAAGTAAGTGGTTTGGGGTCATTTCAAGTGTCATGAATTGGTCTTTGAATGGATCTAGATGTTTCTCCCCTATTCTACTTCTCTCTCCCTATTTCCAGCCTTTTTGCAACAACTTTATCTAAGAATCTGAAGATTTTGACTTTTTGGGTCAAGGAAGACCTGAAGGGTCAAGGACAACCTAGAACTTGACCTAGGTCAAGGATGACCTAGACCCTGACCTAGGGCAAGGATGACCTAGACCCTGACCTAGGGCAAGGATGACCTAGACCCTGACCTAGGGCAGAGTTGACCTTGTCCCTGACCCTAGGTCCAAATTTTAGTTTCCATAAGTTTTGGGATGTCGGGTTTCAGAAAGTTTTATTTTCCCACTTCCGGGTTAGCTGTTTTAGATTTTGGAATGGTAAACCCTTAAATTGCATTTAATCTAGGTCTATGTCTAGAGGCTAAGAATAATTTTGATTTAATTCTCCAATGTCAACCTCTCTAGAAGTTTGTTCCCTAGATCACTATAAAAGGAGGCCTTCCTCTCTCATTTTCTCCATCTGATTCTCATATCCATTATCAAGCATCCACGATTAAGTTTTGCAACCCCATCTCAAGAAAGATCAAGCAAGCATTTCATCAATAATTTTCAAGGAAGCATTCAAGTCCTCTTCTCCATTCAAGTTCTCCATTGAAGATCAAGGATTCAAGCATTCAATCCTTTGAAGGGATTTGGTTCAAGCATTCAAGATTCATCATTCAAACCCTAGATCTATCCATCATCATGGTGTGATCTTCCTTCAAGATCCTTTGTTCATCTTCAAGATCTATTCTTCCCTCAAGGTAGATTCCAAGCATACAATCATGGAGGTTTTGATTTACATTTGTTAATGTTATGCCCAAGCTTTCATATCAACATACTTGTTTACCTTTGAAATACAATTGCATATCTATTGAATATCATAGCTTCTTTGTTAGATCTACTTCTACTACTTTCTAGCCTTCTCTATTTCAATTCCATTATTAAGATTGATTCCAAATCGAGGTTTGACTAAGGCAAACCCCTCATCTAAAAAAAAAACCATTTTTCTTGCAGGTGCAGGTGTGGGACAACAAATTAAAGTGCAGATCTGGATACCCTTTTCACCAAACTTCCTATTGGCAAGTTGACTATATTGTTGTATATGACTAAATATAGTGTTTTGAAGTCAGCGCACATTATTAGAAGATCAAGATTTGGCTAATTATAGAAGACTAGTCAGTTAACAGAGCACCAGTAGATCAGACCATTAGCACACATGTGTACAATAGAATTATGGTATGCACCCTTGAAGATAAGATGGTAAGAATGTATTCATGCTTGGTCTAAGAGCACATGATCAGAAGATACAGTATGGTGAAGATACGGACAGTTGAAGTTACACAAACAGCGAATGCCAGAATAGAACAAAGTATGCAATCGACTAGTATTTTTTTGTTTAGCGGTTATAATATTATTTTCTAAAGGCTATGAACCTATTATAATTAAGTTGTAGACATGTAATTATGTTTTTTTGTAAACACACTTGAGCCAATTCACTTGGAAGCATTGTATCTAATCGGTTATAGGCCGACCTAGTTAATTTTTTTTATGAGCACATATAAATATGAGATGCGCCCTTTGTAATATGTATGGAAGTTGAAATAGAGATAAGATAAGAAGATTAGAAGCATGTGAAGAGTAGTAAGAATATATTAGATCTTTTCAAGAGTTCAAAGCATCAGCGCATCAAAGGAATTGATCAGACAAGCAGTGTCATAGTACTAGTTTATCCAGCAAATATAGTGTGTATCTAAGATCAGAAGGTTGTAGCCTTCACCACTTGAGCAATGAGCTCTAGGATAGTGTGTCCCCACCCCTAACATGGTTATTGTAAATACTCCTAATAGTTTTTGACCTTTGACAAGGTCACTTTACTAAAATCATTGTAAAGAACAACTCCTAACAGGGTTGCAGATATTCTAACAAGGATCATAAGACACTAGTGCAGTTCTTAGTGGGTGTCAATTCCTACCACAATTTTTACCTATTTGGGTTTCCCCGTAACCATATAGGTGTTATGTGTTGTGTTTGTATATCTTGTTTATGTTGATGTTCATTTCAGTACTTAAGCATTCAAGTTAAGTTTCAAGAGTTAAGAAAAGATTAAATATAGTGAACACTAATTTACTCCCCCCCCCCTCTCAGTGTTCCCATTCCTAACACTTATGGGATCCATGAATAGAATTTTTGTCAGAGTTATTTTGGGTCAAGGATGACCTTTATTGGGGGGTAAGATTATGCCCCACTATCTAGGTCAAGGTCGACCTAGCTCAGAAAAGAAAAAGATTTTTGGGTTTTGTAGATCTCGCAGTTTTAGTAGAAGAATGCAAAAATCAACAGTTTTTTAGACTGTTTGATAGGGTTTTCAGCTGATTATTTTTTAGAGATAAGTACCTTTATTTCTTCATTTCAATATTAATCATCTACATTTACTTTCCATATCAATACAATTCCATGTAAGTATAAAATTTTGGCTGTGGAGTCTCTTTTATGTGAAAATCATTGTTCTAGGACCCCATACATATTTTATATCATACATTGAGATATTGTCATTATAGCTATCTGGTAATGTCATCAATATCTTTTTCATGAAATATTCATTGGTAATATTGCCTCCTTGACTCTTGACTTCATTAACTACATTCTCAACACTCTGAAAAAAGCTCCTAATGTCTTCATCTTCTTCCATTCTCATATTCTCATAGTGGCATTTAGTTATTAGCTTCTTTGATAACTTAAACCTATCATTTCCTTCATAAATTTATTTCAATTCTTCCCAAACTTTATATGCATCCTTAAAAGAAATAACCTTAGCTAATTCAATTTTTGTTAAAGAACTAGTGATATCATACCTCTCTTTTTCATTCTCCTCATAAGTTGTGACTTCATCAAGAGTCTTAAGGCCATTTTGAGGGAACTGATACTTTTCCTCCACATCCTTCCAAGTATTTTAATGAATTGATATGAAATACCCTACCATCTTTTCTTTCCGAGAACTATATTTTTATCCATGAAAAGTAGTAATATTCAATTTTTGCACCATCAAATTTTCCTCAAGTGGTTAAGCTCTATACCAAGGAACTAGGATCTGATACCAATTTTTGAATAGGTTGAATAACTTGGGGTGAATTAGTTATTCACAAACACTTTCTAAAACTTTTACTCTATTGCTAAATACATAAACCATACAAATGATAATGATTTTTATATCTCTATTAAATTTTTTCATACCAGTAACCACATCAAGAAATTATAAAATAGGTAAATATGAAGACAAAAAACCACCAACACAATGAACACAAAAATTTATGTGGAAACCTGAACTAGGAAAAACTGCAAAGAAGGTAATTCTCATGAAATAAAGCATCAATTAAGGTGACATCTCTTAAGGTGATTTTTAAAAAGGATCAATATTGGTTGGGGTAACTTCCCTAAAATATGAATATAACTAACTACCAATAAAAATAGGCTCACTACCAGAATATACAACATGATATTGAATCCACCACTAATAATACTTTCTCCAATACTCTACAATATAGAAATGATATATTAGTCTATTATCAATTGTATCCACATACATGATCATCAACACACAAGTCCCCTATTGTTAGATTCACATTCACTTCAAATACAAGCATCATGTAAGCCACATGTAAAACTAAAAAATCACTCTTCTTATAGTACTTGATGCCATCAACCAAGTCACCCTAAACCAATTTGAAATAGGTCACACTTAAATATTCCCATGGTGGTAACGAAGGAAATGTGGACCACCTAGCTTGATAGGATATGACTCAAGCATATCAACATGCTACACTATCTCAAAGACTTTTGATACCAACACAAAAGATTAACACATTTCATGGTAGCTATTGGAACTAAAATATAATGATCATGCTCCAAATAAGACCAAACCCAAATAATTCATCCACTATATATTGCACATGAAATAGAACCACCACCAAAATAGATAAGAGTAAACATTAAAGAACATCCTTCAGGACACCTTTAATGATATGCTAAGGATATTAGTACACATCAAGTAATATAAAAAAATATCCAAATCATAAGTAAAAATCCTATGTGCATTGGATATGTTGACATTAATGACAACAAAAAAAGACATAAAATTCACATTCTAATAAGAGTATGAAACAACCACATTCTCATGGAGAGAGAGAGAGAGAGAGAGAGAGAGAGAGAGAGAGAGAGAGAATCTATGATGTACGATGCTCTTGGATTGTAAGCTTGGAGGATGTAATATCGCATGTTGTAAGATCTCTCAAGTTGTAATGATTTTCAAGTATTAATGTATGCTTTGTAAAAAATTTTGTCTTCTCTTTGTCTCCATGTTGTTATGTCTTTGGTTATGAGTTGGTAAGGGTTGTAATGCCCCGCTAGGGAACCCAGGAGAGCTTAACCTAAACATGCCACAAAGTTTGTAGAATATTTTTTTTTTTTTAAGTTAACATACAAGATAAACATCAATGCAGAAGCAATTACCATTTACTCACAATAGTACAATAACCAACACGAGTTACAACTCTCAAGGGTTCCTTGACGAATATTACTTTAACATTAATTAATTTAGATTAGGTACAATTACAAAACTCATATAAACAAATGAAGTATAAAATCACATCACATAGAAGATGACAAATACAACTGGTACCATAAGGTATCCATAAATCTACATCCATTGCACATGTCGTAGGGTATGTAATATAATAACAGAAATGAAGAACATAAGACATCTTTGAAGAACTGATACAAAGATACAAGATCACAAGGAAGAAGATCTAGAAGAAGAAGAACACATCTCCAACAATGAAGATCAAGAAGAAACAACTGCAACAAGGATCATCCAACACTGGTACACGAAAGTCAAAATCTCAAATGGTAAAAGAATCACTACCACCTGACCTCGTGAACCTAAATGGTCCACTCCCACCGTGCTGAGGAGATAACAATAGATCCCACTTGGATAACAAACAAAACAAAGCAAGCAAAGGAAAGGATCCCGAAAGCTCTCTAACTCAAGGTGAAAAAGTAATAATGCCATGAAAGACTCACTAACCTAGAGGCAACTGACACATGTAGGATAACTAGAATATGCATAGGAAGGTGTCATCATGTACATATAACCCTTGAGTTTTTTCATGGTAATCTTGTTGGATCCTGACACCCAAATGACCATACACGGTGTCAATGACTTCTTGTATTGACAAAGCCATTGACTATGCTAACTCATCCCTTAAAAGGGGGCTAGTCATCTTCTCCATTCCCACCTTAGTCTGTACTAGCACTAAGCCAGGGTGAGGAAACCATATGTTATTAGGTTCATTTTAAAATCTCTCAATGTTATATTTAGTTATCACTTGATTAAGCTACTTAACAATAAGTGATCCTGGCAGCCACTTGTAGGCCCTGACACTTATTGCAAGCCACCTCCTACTACATATCTAGGTAAACTACCCTAGGCTCATAGATCTATCATAGATCACAAGATGATAATAATGTTCCTTAGGATTGTTCCACAAAATAACAAAAACACACTAGTTCTCACATAACCATAATGTCACAAAACACTCTCCAAGTGTCCACAAAAGAATATACACATGATCCCGTGGATCAAACATAAATAGTCAATACCATATTCTCCTCTATAGAATATGAAGTAAAAATCAATACAACATGAGCCCAAATGGTCAAATCAGGTGATGATCAAAATACACACACACATCAGACATAATTGAGAACATATCCAACTGACTCATACCCCAACCTCTGTTTCTCCCCCTAGGTCATCTAGTACCCAAAACACATTAAGCAAAAGAAGACACTCCATGCGCGAAGAAGACACATTGCACCACAGAAAACTAAGATCTAATTTCATAAGCACTTTAATTTCCATATTGAACATAATTGAATCTTAGCACAAAATGATTAGACCCACTAAGAGGATCTAATCCTAAACAATATAACAACATCATATATAAAGAACATCCCTTCATGATATCTTATGAAACCAATAGAATGAAAAGCCTAATTTTAGTATTAGCATAAACATTTGTCAAGTAATTGATCCTAATAAACGACAAATGATTTATATCTTCCAGTATCTATTTTCAAATATTCAATCCAATATTCGATTAAATCCCTATATCATAGCTCGGACAAATTGGTTCAAAATTAAAGCCATAATTAATTTTAACCAAATTCAATGGACAAATTTATTCTACCAAAACAAAATTGACAAGCATCTATTCCAATTTAAATAAACCAATAAGATTGATTTATTAACATACAAAATAAAAAACCACTAAAAATTAAACTAGTTAATTCTACAAACTAATTAAATTTATTGATCAACATAAATTACAAGAAATACTTTATGGGGGGTTGGCCCGCACCCATATTTCCCTTGGGATCCGCATGGGCTCTACTGCATAGTCCCCTATGGCAGGGTACTACCTACGACAATCCCTCTGCCATGGCAGAGGTTATGTCATCGATAGTACCTGCTGCCGCAGGTACTCCACCATGTCATGCCCAAAAATATATCAACCAAAAATGTAACAATTTTCTTTTTTAAAGATGAAACGATATGTCAAGGAGTGTCATTCAATGGGTTGAAACGATATGTCAAGGAGTGTCATTCAATGGGTTAAGTGTAAGTTGACATCAATTATGCTGGGAGCAATCTAGGTGCAAGTTTATAACTAATGTCGTAAGAGTCTGAGTTCAAAGGGTGGGGTCCTAGAGTACAGTTTTAATTAAGGAATGATGTTAAAGGTGTACTCACAGTACCTAGAATAATAAATAAACACTTTAACCCGATGAGACTATACCTTCAAAAATATCTGTTAAGGTTATGATTCTCAATAGGTTTCAATTCAACTGTAGGATGATTGGTCTTATGGTGAAGGTTCAAGGGACAATTACATTAATGATAGGGTTCCAATTAACACATGGCAATGAATTATGTTTAATTGAACCATTAAGGATAAGTCCACATACTATAATTTTCAACTAATTAACTACAAGGATCCTATTATTTAAATATCCAATAATTGATTGGGCTAAGTGTTAAGTAAGTAATTATATTACTAGGAGGATTTAAACGCATTCCCAATAAACTATCGATTAAGAAAATTTGATTCATTACCCTAAAAGTTGAACAATAAAACCACCAAGTAATAATCACTTTCATTTATCATCCAATTAAAGGTAATGACTAATCAATAAAACATCATCTAAGGGCTTATTGCCAAAATTCAATTTAAACTCTAATCTATCAAACACTAAACCTATAACTTACTACACTATCCTATCTATAACAAGGCTCCTAATTACATTCTAATAGAATGAGGGAAATATTATCAACCTTGAATTAAACCATCCACTAAAATTACCCCTTATCAATTAAGAGGAATCCCCTAACATAAAGGCCTATCCAATCTAACCTAAGGCCTATTAATTAGTAATCAATAGATTATATGGAAGTGTAACATGTTAACACTAAACCCTTTACTCACTAATCCTTTGATTAGTTTATAGAAGAAAGATCCAAAATACATTAATTGATTAAACTAATTAGCTAACAAGACATACTACCTATGAATTATAATTAGTATTAACATATTTTAACTACAAGATAATTATCCCAATAAAGTTGATAAATATGATTAAAATCAAGGGGCACATGTCAAATCCTATAAGCTTCTAATCTAGCCCTATAACTCTAGCCTACTCTACCCTCCCCATCCCATCATGGGTCCCATGTACCAAGTGGTGGATGCCCATGACAAGACAAGTCAAGCCCCAGAATTTTGAATTTCATATGGGGAAGAAAATAAGGAACAAGTTTTATGTTTTAGGAGCCCAAGATTTGAATTTGGGAGGGCCCACCAACTAGTCCTATGCCCAAAGCCTAGGAAAAATGCAAGGGAGAGGCATGGCCTTAATTTAATAGCAAAAAGGTATGATGAAATGACCATAAGGTACATAGGGAAGGGTAGAGAAGAATGTCAAATTTTGGGGAGGAGGAATATATGCCAACTAATAATATCCTTCCCAATTACAAGCAAGCTTCCATTACCTTTATACAATGTAGATTTCAAACAGAGGTAAGTACACATGGAAAAGTACAAGGTGGGTTGAATTGTCCATCAAGTCAAGTATTAATTCCAGCATGGTAATGTGAGGTATGGGCGCAGGTCTTGGGGGCAGGCTTGATCATTAGATAAAACATGATGCAAGCTCCCATTAACGTTGCCTTCCCACTTGCAACCCCAAATTCCTACACAGGGATAAGGGTAGGATTATTTTATGTTTAAAATGGGTTTGAAAATAGCGTCATAGGAAAGGGACATAATCTTGGTGTGGGTCCCACTAGAATACATTAGATGAAGTAAGCCTTTAAGTCATTGTTTAGTAACTTTATATTAATAGGAATTGGTGTCTAAAAGCTAGGTTAGACTAGGAGTTTAGGCTTAAATTAATACTAATCAAGAACATAATATAATGAAGAAGAATATTCTCTGTGGTATGGGAATAATTTCATTCCCATACAAATTTCAGAGAGTAATTTGCTCTAGAAATCTGGAAAATGTCATTGTAAGCAAATATGGCTTCTCCTTCCTTTCTTTTCTTGCTTATTTTTTTTGATCCATTTAAATGCATAAATTATTAGTGACTAAACTAAGGAGATTTGTAGGTTGAATATATTTGTTGTAATAGAAATTTCACATAGTAATCCATTATTTTACTTGTTCATTGATTTATACTACAATTTGAAGAGATTTAGAGGTGGTAATGTTGTTCTTATCTCAAGTAGTTTCTATTGAGTTTGAAGATTTTCTAAGGTAGGATAGAATATAATGAACATAAAAAAATTCAATCAATACATTAAGAGATTCCCAATATTCATTTCAATGAAATTTCTTCCTTAAAACAATACATTATTTCTTCTTTATCAACTTGGATAAACATTTAACATGAGAGATTTACACCATTTCAATTAAGTAGAATGCATAAACATGAAAGCAAGGAATCCTTATTTACATTTCAACCAATGAAATAACATTTGGTAACCATACATGAATGATAGTATCAAAAGAACATGATTTTCTCAATTCCCTTACAATATACAATTTCATGGTGCTCCAATAAAGAGAAGGAAACACTATCCAAATCCACAAGTATGATCCTACTACAAGGAGGGTTTCTTTATTAAAAAATGCATCAAAATGCATATCTTACTTCCAAGATCTACCAAAACAAAGACATGTGGTGTGTCCTTGCAAACACATCCAAAGAATGGACTCCATCAAGCTTCTTCTACATGAATTAAGACATCCATACCTGCAATAAAAAGAGGGAGAACCATGGGATGCTCACCTCCCAACCTAGGTATCCATGAGACCACCCCTGAGCTTGGAGAACCAAGGCTAAATGGGTATGCTTCAACAAACAAAATGCTCACAAAATACACAAATGCATATACAATAATTTACTCCCTCCCAAGGCTACACAAATGAGTCTTAAAAGCTCATTAAAAAAGGGTGAAGGTGGGATTTTCCAAGGGGAGAATGCCATGGTATTCAACATTTCTCAACATGAGTATTTCATTGCCTCTTCAAGGCTACATAAACAAAACCTTCATACACATACTTTTTTCATCTACATCCTTAAGATGCAAGGATACCAATGGCTTCAAGGTTCCCATACACCATGAATTTGTCCCTCTTCTCCAAGAGAAGAGACTCTCACCAAATGGAGAGCCCAAATAACCCCTTCACCCAAGGGCCACTTCTTCCCTTCCCAAAGGGTGAGTAATGTCTCACTCCCATGAACAAGAACTGCCTCATTCAAGAAAAATAAAACAAGAAGGAAACATGAATTCAAACCCAAATCCCATCCCTCACAACACAATATCACAACAAGAATACAATTCATATGCATGAGAGAGCAAGAATACATGCTAATCTATTGAACAAGTATGAAATCTTCCATGGAAGTGAGTAACCAACCTTCCCAAGTGTTATGGAAAAAGAAGTTTGAGAAGAGCTAATCCAATTATCCTTCCTCAATCCAAACCCTAATGTCTCTAAAAGTAGAGAGTGGGTGAACACCCACTAACTCTACCAAGGGCCTCTAATAAGGCCTCCATTTTCTACCCACCCACCATCAATAAATGCAGACTTGATCCTATGGTCCTATTGCTTTTTCCTTGTCCCCCATTATAAATGCATGATTAAAAGGAAAGGGTGGAGTTGTGTAAAGGTAAAGCCTTATCCAATTTTGTAGCTAATAAATGGGTCATAAAATGGGTTACCAAGGTCACTAGGGAATTATGGACATGCTCAAAACCTTCCTAACCTATACCCCTATCACTTAGGTACTTAAATAATGCCAAAAATGACCCTTAGAACCCCTTATTGGCCTCTAGAAGTTTCTAGAAACAAAGATGAATTTAAATAAGCACATAACAAGTGTCAAGTGACACTAACGATTGCACATTACATACAAAATGTCATGACTTGAATGACAACATGAAGTTACCTAATAACACACATGCAAATTCACATTTACAATGAGTTCACATTACAATGAGGCTTTTAATCCTGTATTGGATTAAACCTTGGCTTACTCAGTTCACATATGTTTAACCTTGGTTCTCTGAATAATTCCATGGTTCTCTTACCTGCACACTAAACATCGAGCATCAGTATTTCAAGATAGTAAATCACATTAAATATACATATCTAATTCATTATTTAACACATAAATCCATATGTAGAATTCAATCCTAATTGCAATTTTTTCATTCAATAATGTTTGAACATCATAAGTACATAATCATCATGACATGTCATCTGTGATGTGATCAAATCTAAACATGATCCAATATTCTCATCAATTCACTTTACTAAACCTACATAATCAAAATCTCAACATACTCTAGATTCTAATACACATCATAAAGTAATCCACACAACATAATAATTATCATCAAAATATAGTATCTTGATTCTCTATCAAGATAAATCAACAAGTGTATCAATGTATCAAAATGCAAATAAGAAAAGAGGCTAGGATGGGTCGGGGTGAGGCCTCACATACTCCCCCCCTAGGCATGAACTTCCTCCTAGAGTTCATCAAAAAGGTATGGGTATTGTGATCTCATTTGTGTTGCATCCTCCCATGAAGCCATGACCTCATCATAACAATCCCACTGGACCCTAACCTAGTCCAGCTCTCTGCCTCGAAGTGCCAAGGTCCGTCAGCCCAAAATGCAAATGGGTTCCAAGGCTATCTATCCGTCTGACTCCACCTATAAGGCATCCCAATCTATAATGTGAGACTCATCATAAATATATTTTTGTAACACAGATACATGAAACACATCATGGATGCGTGACAGGCTGGGTGGAAAAGCTAAATGGTAGGCAACTAGTCCTATCCTCTCCAATATCTCAAAGGGTCCAACAAAGCAAGGTTCTAACTTAGAGCCCTTTCCAAAATGGATTGGACTCTTATGCGAGCGCACTCTCAAGAAGACCCTATCACCAACCATATACTCATGGTCTACCCTCTTCACATCTGCATACTTCTTCTGTCGATCCTAGGCCTCTCTAAGATGTTGTCTAATCAAGACCACCTGCTGCTCCATATCCTTGACCAATTAGGGTCCAATAGATACTCTATCCTTGATCCTATCCCAACTCAATGGTGTCCTGCAGGGTCTACCGTACAAGGCCTGATATGGTGGCATACCAATAGAAGAATGATGCCCATTATTATAGGAAAACTCTACCAGATGTAGGTATTCCTCCCACTTGACCTGATGATCCATCACATACATACGTAACATATCCTCTAACACTTGGTTAACCCTCTTTGTCTATCCATCTGTCTGAGGGTGATATGTTGTACTGAAATTGAGCCTTGTGCCCAATGCTACCTCTAACTCTCTCCAAAAATTTGATGTGAACAAGGATTCTCTACCTGAGATGATCTTACAGGGAATGCCATGAAGTCTAACAATATCCTGCTTGAACACCTAAGCTACATCTCATGCTGTGAATGTAGTACGCATGGGTGAGAAGTGGGAAACCTTGGTCAACATGTCAACTGTCACCAAGATGGCATCATGGCAGGGAGAAGACATAGGGAGACCAACAATGAAGTCCATGGATATAACATCCCACTTCCACTCAGCAATCTCATGTGATTGTAGGAGCCCACCTGGATGACTGTACTCAGCCTTAACTCTCTGACACTCTAGGCATCTAGCCACTATGGTGGCAATCTGCAATCTCATACCTGGCCAGTGATACAACTATCTCAGGTCAGCATGCAAATTCTTAACTCCTAGATGAGCTGCATAAGGTGCTCTATGAGCCTCAAGCACAATAAAATCTTGCAAGTCACCTATAAAGGGTACATAGATGCATCCTCTATGATGTAGGAGTCCATCAGACTCTAAATAATACTTTGCAAATCTCCCCTCAAGGGGCCTCTGAGGATGAACAATCTGGCAAACCTCTACATAGAATCCATCCTTTGGCAAGTGATGCAAAATATGCTCCCTCAAATCTATACTAGAACTCATAGAGGAAAGCTCATGCTGCCTCCTACTCAAGGCATCTGCAACTACATTCTCCTTCCCCTTGATGTAATGAACATCAAAATCATACTCACACAAAAACTCCATCCATCTCCTCTGCCTAGCATTAAGATTAGGCTATGTAAAGATGTATTGAAGACTCTGGTGATCTAAATGGAGCTCAAATCGGTGACCTAGAAGAAAGTGTCACCATCTCACCAAGGCATGAACTACCACTACAAGCTCTAGATCATGAGTAGGATAATTGAGCTCGTGATTCTTTAACTTCCTAGACTTGAAAGCTATAGGATGACCATCCTGCATAAGAACTACTCCTAATCCATCCAAAGAAGCATCAGTGCACACCAAAAAGTTTGCTAAAGGATCTGGCACTACTAAAATTAGAGCACTAGTGAGGGCTCTCTTGAGCTCTTGAAAAGCTCTCTCACACTTCTCTATCCATTCATACTTCTTCCCCTTTCTCTGAAGGGAAGTGATGGGATGAGCTATCCTAGAAAATCCTACCACAAAGCACCTGTAATAACCTGCTAAGCCCATAAAACTCCTGACCTCAGTGACACTGGTGGGTGCTGGCCAATCCATAATGGCTCTAATCTTTGATGGGTCTACAAAGATCCCATGGCCAGATATAACATGACCAAGATAATGCACCTCGAGTCTAAAGAAGGCACACTTAGACAAGCTACCATATAACTGATTCTCTTGCAAATGTTGCAAAACCTATCTCAGATGCTCCTCATGCTCCTCCTCATTATGAGAATATATCAAAATGTCATCCAAGAACACTACTACAAACTTATCCAAGAATGTATGAAATACTTCATTCATGAGACTCATGAACACAGCTGGAGCATTCGTGAGGCCAAATGGTACCACTATGAACTCATAGTGACCATACATCATATGAAAAGTAGTCTTGTGGATATCACTTTCCACAATCTACAAATAATGGTACCCTGACTTCATATCTATCTTCAAGAATACTTAGGCACCTTGCTACTGATCAAATAAATCATTGATCCTAGGGAGTGGGTAATAGTTCTTAATTGTTACTTTATTCAAGTGTCAATAATTAGTGCACAATCTAAGTGATCAATCCTTCTTCTTCACAAAAATCAATGGTGCACCCCAAGGTGATACACTAGGTCAGATATGCCCCTTCTCCAAGAGCTCTTCTAGCTGAATCTTGAGCTCATTGAGCTCATGTGTGATCATCCTATAAGGTGCTCTAGATATGGGCTCGGCTCCTAGCACAAGGTCTATATGAAAATCAATTGCCCTAGGTGGATGCATACCAAGTAGCTTGGAAGGAAATACATCTGCAAACTCCTAAAGGATAGGGTAGTCCTCAAGCAAAGGCTCCCCCTCTGAATCCTCCTCTCTATCACTAATGGTGATGGAAAATAACTGACATCCTTTTCACATGCACCACCTAAGCTACATGGTAGAAATCATGCGAAGGGATACTAGCCTCTGTACTCCAAATATCACCATAGAAGTACTATGATCATCCACACACTCAACCCTCTTCTGACAGCAATCCATCTTGGTGCCATGGGCATATAGCCAATCCATGCCAAGGACTACATCATAAGAACCTAGAGGGGTGATGTGGAGATCAGACATCATGATTAAGTCTCCAATCTAAATCTGACAATTATGGACCAAAGAACTAACAGAAATTTGAGCTCTTGAGGATAACTCAACCTCCCAACTGACATCCTGTCTAACTACCACCAGCTTGCAACAATCCACTAAATATGGAGATATAAAGGAGTTAGTGGCTCCTGAATCAAATAAGATAGATACACTGATACCCTGAATCATACCTGTGGCCTCTATGACCATGGCCTGGTGCTCAGCCTGGTGGTTATCAACCACTACAAAGACTCTATGGGATCTACCCATATCTTTTACTATAGGCTCTGAGGTAGCCCCTCTCTGACCACTAGCTGACTATCCCTGAGGGCACTCTCTTGCAATATGACCCATACCACCACAAGTGTAACATGGCCCTTGGGGTCTGAATCTATACTCCCTATGTCCTAGGCTACTGTGGCCCTCTTGTCCTACTAGAACCACTATATCCACCCCTAGAGGACTGTTGAGTCCTAGCTGACTATGTCTGAGGGGTCTATGTCCTCTGATCTTGTCTAGGGCCCTGAGACTGCCACTACTTGGGCTTAGAGCCCTAATAACCCTGTGAATGTCTCTATCTAGAACCCTATTGAGATCCCTGTTGCTAAGACTGTTGACCCTTAAAGGATCCTATTGAATGGTTCTATTTCCCCTTCCAAGAGGATCTCTGATGTCCTAACTACTGGGATGAAGGGTTTCAGTGCTAAGATCGATGCTGAGACTCCTATCTAGTGTGGATATCCTTAGCTACAAGTGTCATCTCAACTACATTTCTAAATGTGGTAGGAAAAGCTAGACATACTGTCCCCTAAAGAGACATATTAAGTCCCATAATGAACTGATGGATACACATTTTCTCATCCTTCATATAATCTACATATGGAAGGAGCTCAAGAAACTGACTCTCATACTGGGCCACAGTGAGACCTCTCTGCTGGAGATCATGGAACTCTTCTATCTGTCTCTATCTGAAATGCTTGGAGAGATACCTCTCTCAGAAATAGGCTACAAAAGTCTCCCAAGTGAGTGTGTCAATAGCCACTCCTCCAATGGACTCCTCCTGCTGCCACCAAGTGGAGGCCTTATCCCATAGGAGATGAACTGAAAGTCATGACTTAAGATTACTCTCATAAGGAT